>OY998246.1:7159271-8370028 GCA_963922005.1 Cornus suecica | reverse complement strand
TTTATCCTATCATTGCTGTGTCTGCAATCCAGGGTTCGTCCTCTCTCTCTCTCTCTCTATATATATATATATGTATATACACACATATATATGTAATACGCAATTTGAGGATTTCTATGAACTTTCTCTATTTTAATCCATGATGATATTGCGGATCCATTGATCTTAATGTTGAATTGCTTGATTTCCATTCAGGCCGATGACACTGGCTCCGTTTTCTTCCTCGATAGCTCAACTCACCAATATCTTCGTCCTCATTCATCTGATGCTACCGCTAAGGTCACATCGTGTATTTTCAATTTTTTGTATTCATATGTATATATATATATGTGTGTGTGTGTGTTACATGTAGTTTAATCTTTTTCGTGTTCTGATTCAAGTGTTTGTTTATCAATCGTGTTTTTTGTTGAACTTATTGCTTCTATAGTTCAATATCGGTTACAATATCAGTAAGAAAGGATGGAGATACTGGACGTTCTCTGATCTTATGGACTTGTGATTACACAAGATTCGGCAAATTGTCGAGTCGTGTAGAATAAATAAAGAGTTCAGATTAAAATTCTTTTGTTAGGTTCAATTCAATCATGTCTAACTAGAGTGCTCACTGGCTAATTCGTTGCCTTAAGTGCTTCAGCATTGTTGTTGAGGCATTTAATTGTGCGAGAGATTAATCTTACATCTCTTGATTATTGTAGCATTATGCGTAATGTGGTTTATTGCCAAGATATTGAGTTGAACTGTGGAAGATCTCTCTGCTCCTTTTTGTACCTCTTTTACCATCCATCTTCTTTAGTTGAGGCTTGTTTTTTATTTATTTAGATGACTAGAGGAGCAAAGGGTCAATACCAAATTTTTAGTCATCTGAGGTAATGAATGGGAACTGAAAAAAACTAATCGAATTCCAAACTGTCTCATTGTCAAATAAAAAATAATATGAGATTTTGTTTTCAAACTGTGGTCGTACGTTCTACATTGGGTGGTGGAGAGGGAGGTTGGTTGAGAGATGTATGTGTGAACACCCTTCAATCATGTAGGGATTTTAGCAAAACCATGAGCAGCAAGAGGAGAAGGTGAAAAGCGAATGAGGGGCAGGTTGTGACAACTACAATATGGTACACCCATGTCTGTTATTTATTCCCGACATTGTATCAGTTTCAAGATTAATCTTGTACCCAAGACTGAAAGTTTCTTGCCAGTAGATGTTAGTGTCGAGCCTACCCACATTTCTTTATGAAGAGTAATTGACTAATGTTGTCACCTCATTTATTATGACGTCTCAAACTGTCTGAGTATAGGGAAGGTGATATGTGTTGTCTCTAATTGGTACGAGGCCTTTTGGGTGAAAGTCAAGAGCAAAACCCAGCGGGCCCAAAGCGGACAATATAATACCCCTGCGGTTGAGCGGGCTGTTACTGATGTATCAAAAGTGTGAGGAGTGTGCATAAGCCCATGAGAGTCATGCCAGTGAGGACACTATGTACAAAGAAAGGGTGATTGTTATGTCCCACATTCCTTGAGTAAATTGAAGGTGAAATGCTTATATGTGCTTTTGTTGCCTCCAATTAGTATGATGCATTTTGAGGTGAAACCCAAGAGCAAAATTGTGCGTGCTTATGAATGGGCTCAAAGCGGAACTATCCAACCATGCAGTGGAGCAGGCTGTTACATTATAATTTTTAGTTTGAAGTAGTGTTTGTTGTTCTTTATGTAAGGTTCTTAACCAATATTGCACACGAGTACCATAATCATAATTGGAATACTTTTATTCACACACATTCAAGTAAAGAAGGGACACTAGTGGTTTGGGAGCAGCTAGGACTTCTAGATACCATGAAACTTGAGAGGCTCATTCCCTTGTGTTTGTGCACTTCTTGGATACTTGTTCTTTTTACCAAATCACACCGTTCGGGATCTACACTTTTATGGAAAATTCTCAATCTGTTTCCACACTCCCCCCCCCCCCTCCCCCCAATAGTTATTATAATATAATAATATCTATTAGTGTTCTACCCAGAGAGTATCTAATCTACTGTATTTTCCATGTAGTTAATTCTTAGTTTACCTCTGATGAAGCAAACTCTTGTTTGTGCTGAGAAAATGTATTCCAGGACACTAGAAAACAATTAAGATTTGAATTTTTGATGTTCCATAGTTCAAACAATGGACTTTTTTAAATAGGCAAGGATAAAGTCCATAGAAAACGCATTTTATTTATTTCGCCTAATCGATTATTTTAAATTAGTGATGACATACTATGTTTGTGTGTCATACTATGTTTCCTGTTTATGAGAAGTATGAAACTGAGTTGAAAGGATTGCATATGCCTCTCCTATTGCTTGTGTGTCATGTAAGTAAACGATGAGGCTGCAGGGATTGATTCAATTTTTCAAGTATGAAGTAATACATTGTTTCATGGATTTGCGACAATTTCATCTGTTACTATTGAATGGCTTTCAGTGGACGAGATAGAAGATTTTGTTTAAATGCTATGGATAAAACAAAAAAAAAAGGTTTTTATATACTATACCCTTGTAAGATTAACATGGCTAATTTAAGTATAAGATGGTGTTTGCTGGTATAAAGTAAAGCTGGACTTCATAGAATTTCCAGAGCTT
The DNA here is from genome assembly GCA_963922005.1 of Cornus suecica. Lineage (NCBI taxonomy): Eukaryota > Viridiplantae > Streptophyta > Magnoliopsida > Cornales > Cornaceae > Cornus > Cornus suecica. Next base: position 8,367,413 of record OY998246.1, on the reverse strand, counting down.
CTAATCATATTATGTAATATTTTAGCAAGTGCTTAATATTTTAACAAAATTTACTTTGCAATTACCACTTCATAGAATTTCCAGAGCTTCTAATCATGTTATGTAATATTTTAGGAAGTGTTTAATATTTTAACAAAATTTACTTTGGAATTACCATTTGGTTGTAAAAGGAATGCTAAGCATGGTTTATGTGTCCGAGTTGATTGACCGCTCGATTATTCTTGACTTCTGCAGAGTGATGCAATGTTGCTTCCTGAAGTTGGTGCTGCTGTGTCTGTCTTGCTTGGTTTTGCACCATCTGCTACACTCTCAGCTGCTGGTTCATTGAAGGTATGAAAATTGAACATCGGTTATAGAAAATAACTTGTTTATGATGTTTGAAATATTTTTCTCAGGATAAGTCAATAAAATTATAATTGTTTTTGCAGCTGAATGAGGTGCTCATGCCTAATCCATTCGATAGGCCTCGCTCTGTTTTCATGCTAGAAGTCAAAGGAGTTGAAGGTGCAGGAACTTGAAACCGATGTGTATCATCAACTGTTTCTGTAATGTTTCTTGATATATAATATTCGTGGAAATCTTCTGATAATGCAGATTCCCAACACATGACTGATTCTGTTAGTGATTTGTTCAGTGGTTCCCTTAAGAGAAATGTTAATTTTGGGTCAGATAAAGCTGACATTCAACTTCCAGGTACATGAAGTTCGTAGTACTTGTGCAATTGTATACCTTGTTATGAGGACATGACTGACCTTGTTACATCTTTCATGTTTTTTATTTCATTATTATTTTTCTCTCCTAAATATCTTTTGTTTTTACTTTTTTTCACCAGATGAAAGTGAAGTATCTGTGGTCTCTTTGAATGGACCCTTAAGTTTTGATTCTGACGGAGAATGCACTGACAAAGAGCTAAAAGATTTTGTGAGTTATGACTATAGTTGTTTTATTTTATGCTTTGTTATCCTATGCTGGCCAATTCTGTTCAAATATGTGATGCATCGTTTGTTTATGTATTCAGGCATCTTGGTTGGATGGTTCATATGTTACTAACAACTTGGAATCTCTAAATGGAGAGTTGACCATCCCTTTGAGTAATGGTGCCCACTTGAATCTTCATTTGTCAAAGGTTGTTTAGCATGTTCTCTTGCTATATATTTATGGTTTTAGAGATTTATAAGCAATAGGAGATGCCAAACGTTATCATGTTCTCTCATAAATTTGATTGGAAGATTATACTTCTAACATGCAGAAAGCTGACCGAGACTTTACAGTGCGTCTTGTGTCTCTCATCCGAAGTATTGCAAGGGCAATGGAGATGCATCAAGATCTGCCTGGAAGTATACTCAGTCCAGCTGAGTTGGTGACGGGAAGTTTTGATGGCATCGAGGTGATAATCCACTCCCCACCTCCCTTTTACATAAATTAAAAATATATTCGTTTATCAAGAAAACTAACAATTAGCATTAGAATTTTGTTGTTTAATTCTAATGAACTGTTTATGTAACAAAGGCGAGGGTTGAGGGTTCCATTACTAACAGCAAAATAAACTCCAAAATGAATAATGCCATATGCGGTTATAGTTTGTTTTCTTTGTGTGAAATTGAGTTTCATTTTTAGGTATATTTTACTTGTTTTGATTTTGACTGGGCAGATTAGCAGTTGCTACCTCAGTCAACAATGGAGTGATTCTAAACCTGTATACAGAAAGAAAATTTTCATTTCTTTGTTTTATTACGGTATTATACTTGAGTAGAATTTCAATACCCATGGTTATAAAAATGGAAAAGATTTGAACCAGTATTTATATATGGTTTGTTGTTTCTTCTTGTATATATCTCAGATATAAAAAGCTGTAGAGTGCCTACATGGATTTTACCGAATGCTACAATCATTGGTGTACAAGTCTATATTACATGTTATCCTGTAGGATGAGAAATTAAGTTTATTTTTGATGTTTTGGTGGAGTTATTGAAGGATCTATATGATTGAGAGAGAAGTTTGAAGGATCGGGATAGAAGTACTTCTTTATGCTCTACATGAGCAATTGAATGTCTTGTAAACAATTGATGTTTTGATGCTCTTACCTCTATTTTTGGCGTTTTTATGGTAGAATGTCTTGAGGTATTCCAGTATCATCAGATATTGGAAACTCAATATGGTCTTTAAACTCGATACTTTTTCTCTTCTTTTTTTCTTCTCCTCTCTCTCTCTCTCTCTTTTTGTCTTTTGTCTTTTGGCATTTTCTGCCTCTGTTTCTGTCCATGACACTGCCATATCATGCTAGTTCCTGGTAAAATAAGTACAATGTTCAAATATAGACAAATTTGTTTTAGAGAAATATTATTTAGCCATGAATATCATCAATACACACAGCAAAAGAATCATGTCCTTGATTAGTTAGTCGTTTGAAATACATTTCTTTAATCTGAAAATTAGAAGTTCAATCAAAATTTTTACTGCCAACGCGTTAAGGGTACTCCCACAGCGCAAATTGAATGATGCCTCTGCAAAAATAATGTATCCATGTATATACAATACAAATGCTAAACAAAATGTGGAATTATGTCACAGGCTTTGATAAACGAATATGGAAATGAAGGAGTTGCTCAGCAAGGATTGGAATTGTTGCTTGCTTCAATTTCCAAGATATTTAGTTCCTTGCAAGTAGCATACAAAGGTCAGTTTTCTTTACCTTGGATATTATGACTCAGCTGACCGCCCAATTAGACTTCTTTTTGAATTAATTGCAAAAAAATAAGCTGATTAATCAGTGCGAGTTCTATATATATTTTTAATTTTTCATATGTTTTATTCTTGCATGGAAACAAGTGGCTCCTTTTATGATATAATTTATGGAAAGCTTTTAGCTGGGTTCATTACCCGAAGTCTTGAACAAAGGCTGTTTCTTTGGCCGGATTCCTTTCTTACTAACAACATGCATCTTTTTGGATCCAGTAGCCTATGTTTCAAATTCAAACCTTTTACTTATTAGTACATAGTTTCTTGTGCATATTGTGCATTCTTTCTCGATCATAATTTCATTGTAATGTGTAAATTGAGCAGGCGAAATTGTTGGAATCATCTTATTTAATGGAAAACCATCTTCAGAGTCAGAAATGATGTTGAATGCTGTGTTTAACTCGCGCCCATCTCCACGCTGGCTGAAGGAAACAGAAGGCTCAACTGATTGGACCAAGGTTGCAGAAGTGATATTGGTTAGACGAATCCTTGCATGGATAACAGGAATCATTCTTCTCATAGCCACTCTCCTAGGGGTGAGTATTCCTTTATTCAGTAGTCAAAATAAGCGAGCTTGGCAAACCTTGCTTTGGATGCAACTAAAGTAGGTAGACTAAATTAATGCAGCTCTAAGCCAATACATTCGTGACACTTCTTGTTGCATTTTTTTTTGGTGATCTATTAACTTTATCAAAATTTGCAGATGTCAATGTCAATCCCACTTGAGTTTTAGACCCAATTTAGTTTCATGAGAGAGGAATATGATAATCATTTGGGGGAAAAAATGATTCTACTTATGTATTAGATGCTGAAGCATTTGTTCATATATATGATAACTCAGCAAGATAAATATAGCTATCGATAAATTTTTATTAGCTGGTTTGGGTGTACCCTAATATCATGTACATTTCTACATCTGATGTCAACGTATCCTTGCTATATGTTTGTATCAATTGAATAACCACTTAATCCTAAGTGCTTGGTGTTGCATTTGCAATTTTTTGCCTATAACCACGTCCTTTGTTTAGTATTATACCATCATGTCTTTTCCCCTTTCTGGGGCATTTTTATTTATTTCTTCCTCTTTCCAGTTTGTTATCTTGAACAAGCATCAAGTCACTTTTTATTGATGAACTCCACGGTTTTAAAAAGTCGTTTTACATTCTCTATTGACTTTTGTTTGGCAAGATGATTGTTGGTATTTAACTGTACTATAGTCCATTGATTCGTTTTATACTGCAGTTGCTTTTAGATAGGTAAAACCAATCCGCTAAAGAAACATATAATGCAGGCTATGGTCATGTTATGCATAGTGTGCAATATTAAAAATTGATTATATTTTAAGGCTAGGCCGCTGGGGGTGTTGCATAAGTTAGTTTATACACATTTTTATCTCCTGTTTTGTCTGCCGAGATTCCTATTCTGTTTATTTTATATTTTCTGTATGTTTGCCGTACTGGTGGTACATCACCTTTATTCCAATATTATGATTTAAATGTATTATGGAGGACATTATTTTCAACTTTCAAGATTTTGGTAGAATTTAGGATTCACATCATAAATAGCAAGACTCAAAAGAAATATGTATGAATTTTGTCGGATCGGATCAGATATTCAATTTAATTTGTTTCAGGAGAAATTTAATTTTGAATTTAGAGTATACTAATTGTGAATTTTAAAACTTTACCAACTATTTGCTTGGTTTACATTTGAGTATATTATAAAGGACATGGGACTTCTTAGTTTCTTTTCTATAAACGGTGTGGTTGCATGTTTAGATATGTCCGGGATTTACGTCTTTGGAGAGTAGTAGTCTCCAATTCGGTGGATCACATCCACTATTGAAAAGCTGTGGCTATATAAGTTTGTTTTCTTGTTTTTGTGCAGATTTATTTCCTTATGAATATGCCACTCACAAGGGACACACTTCTGTATTCGAATGTCAAGCTTGACTAAGAGTCCATAGAAGATATTGTTGGAACTTTGAATTGCAGAAAGAGGTCCAGGTAGCCATCAAACCTACTTTCGTTTGTTCTTTCGCAGGCATGTGTTTGTTTATTCCATTATCAGGCGAAATATAATTGTAATTAATTGAGTTGAAAAAGTTGGTTTTGCTAATCAGTGTGTTGCTCTTTTTAGGTATTGGTAGCTGGATGAGTTGGGAATCTGATAGAAAGAGATAAGTGTTATTTGTGTGGGTTCTGAGCAAGTTGAGAATGGGAATCAAGTCAAAAACCGATATCTATCATTGTATGTATTTAGTTGGCTAGTGCTTGAATTATTTTTTGCTTTCTTGTATCCAAACTGGAATAATGAAATTTTAGGAATTTCAACCTGAGTTCGTTTACCTACTATATACTTCTTTTTTTTTTTTTTCCCTCTGAAATTAAGGGTTTTGCTGTCAAAATTACTTGTATTGGATTGAACAAAAAAGTCAATCAAGCAATTTCTATTATTCTGTTGATTCGATCAGTGATTCTCTTTGGGATTCCAAGATATGAGTTTAGTAGTTTGGTGTTGATACCAATAACTCGATGGAAACACATTTTGCATGAATTGATAGTAGTTTGGTCATGCATATTCTTACCTCGAAATAAAAAAAATGAAGTGATATAAATTAAAGTATTTACTGGTTCTCTCGTTGCAGAATTCAAACCTCCAATACCACTTCCTCAAAGCAAAATGTAATTTTTTTTGTTTAACGTCTCTGATTCGATTCAACGTAGATTGAATTTGTATCTGAAATGTGATTCAAATCCCCCAAACACTTTAGAGACTCCCTTCTTCCCCACTTTCTGTTTCAATGTATCCCAGAATATACTATCTCAAAAATGAATACACTCTCCATAGCCCGAATTGAAGCCGAGATGGAGTGGGTAAAACGCTTAGGGTGCGTTTGGAAATTAGTGTTTTCGTTTTTGTTTTTTATCTATTGAGAACAAAAAAAAATTTCTTGTTCTTGTCCTAAGGGTAATCTGAAAACAAAAACAAGTTTGATTGGAAATTTTGTCTAAAAACTTTTTTGGGAACAAAATTTTTTTTATTTTTTTTTAGGTTAGGGTTTGGAGGTTGAAGATGGAAGTTAGGGTTTGGAGGTTGAAGATGGAGGTTAGGGAATCTGCAACAATTATTATTTTTTTTGCTAAGAACAAATAGTGCCGAAAACAAAAAAACACCATTTTGATGTTCTCAAATTTTGAACTAAGGATAATAAAACGCTTTTTTTACTGTTCATGAAAACAAAAATCATCAAATGTTCACAAACACCTTTTTGTTCCTGTGAACAGTGAAAAAAACAAGAACAAAAACTGAAACACCCATATCCAAACCCACCCTTAAACTCCGTTGAGTCTGGGCAATGCGTTTATGTTGTAACCGATGACAATGCGGTTAACAATTTCTTAAACTCGGTTGACTTGTTCTTAATTTTGGGTCGGGCTTAGCCAACTCCCGAAATGTGCTGGTTGAGGATCATGGAAATGGTAAGGGGGTAAGGGAATCACTCGATGGGGACGTTTTCGAAGAGCCTCAGTTCCCGTCTGACACGCCCAAAAGTCTCTCTTCTTCTTCGTTGATGATCCAGCGATTGTTATAGAGAGCTTCAGTTCTGTCGACACGTTCAGAGGTGTTGGTTAGCACTAGCTCATATGCAAAATCACTCTTGAACCATAATTTCAAGACAAAAAAATGTGAAAAGTTAAAATAGGAATTTTGTTGAATAATATCCTCGAGTGGCGTTGTACTTTACTCGCGTTGACAAATAAATGGAAATCCAACATGTTATAATGTGAGTTAATAAATTGTTTTGTTGTTTGTTGATTTATATCTAGTTTATTTTTATTTTTATTCTTGATTTTTAAGTATGGTTTGTTAGTTTATCTACTCAAATTGAATTGTGTGATGAAATTTACTTCGGTGCCCTGTTTGGATTGACTTTTCAAACGTTGTTTTTGGCTTCCTGGAGTTAAAAGCTGTTTTGAACGGTGTTTGACAAAATTTTTAGAAGAGTTTTTGAGCATTGAAAGAGCGTTTTAAAGAAGCGGGGGTACCAGCTTCTCAAAACAGCTTCTGCTTATCTTTTTCTTCTACGGAAAGCCAGAAGTAGAAGCTATGCCAAACAGGGCCTTAATATATATAGCCTCCAACCTCTTTTAATAGAACATACTAGCCTTACTAGGTGTTTGAGATTATTTGATAACTTGACTTGAGATTTATCGGATAATTTGAATTTTATCTAAAACCTTTGAGATGAACTTACATAATTCACGCCCGAATTCAAAGCAAGTTTACTTAGAATGTTTTAGATAAATCTTAAATAATTTTAGAACGTTTTAGATAAATCTTAAATAATTTAAGATAAATTCTGATAATTAAAAACTGCAATTTTCTATCTCATATAGTTAAATATTGTTATAAATTAATCGCTAATTTTTATTAAAAATTAATTCACCCAACATTACACACACACCATATAGCGACCAAAAGAATTTGAAACCAACTCACAAACAACGAAATCTACACCACTTTATTTAATGAAAAACAACACAAATACAATACAAAACAAAATTTCAAATTAGTAAATAAATATAGTCAAACTCTCACAAATCACTATTTTTGTCTCTACTTTTTTTCTTCTTCTCTCTCTCCTTCTCTTCACTTCTATATCCCTTTTAATAAACCCGGACATATAGATAGTGAACCGTCACCGACTTATCTTCCTTGTGCATTAGTTTTTTTTTTTTTTCGTTAAATAACCCGCTCAGTCCTTGGTCTTTAATTTCAGCGGGAATTAAGAGGCACATTATATGTGCCACAATATTTGACATACAACTTTGAACCAACCACCTATTTGATTGCACATTCAATCCATTTAATCATATCTTTTACATGTTGATATGGTATATATATATATATATACAATCACACCTATACATTACACATGCCACACATATCATTATAAGCTAATAAACTTTAACCACATAGATAAAAGAGTTTAATTTAAGCCATGTTTGGATTGACTTTTCAAACGTTACTTTTGACTTCCTGGTGGGAAAAATTATTTTAAACGGTATTTGACAAAATTTTTAAAACGTTTTAAAGAAGCTAGGGGTACCAGCTTCTCAAAACAGCTTAAGCAGAATGTATGCCAAACAAGACCTTAGTTTAGCTTGAGAATGTGCATTTGGTATTTTACTACCGGAAATTTTTTTAATTTTTTTTTTCCCAACTTAAGTTTATGTTTAAAAAAAAAAAAAATGTATAAAGTTTGGTGCGCACTGTATGTGGTGTGAAGCAGAAGAACAGATGGTAAGAGTTAGGTGAGGAATGAAATTGATGTGGAACATTCAAATTCTATGACTGAGGATGGGCATGCTTATACTAAAATAAGGGTTATTTGCAATGAGACCCCTGAACTATGGGTCAATTCCACTCAGGAAGTGGTCAACAGATTTTCTGTCGATCAGCCCCCTCAACTTTCATTTTGCTTGCAAACACACCCCCTGATGTTGTGAAAAGCCATAAATGCCCTTGTATTGTCTGAGTAATTACATGACACAAAATATCTCCCTCTGAAATGTCTTTAATGCCCTCAGACCTGCATGTGAAATGACATTAATGCCCTTAACCCTAATCTTTACCCTTACCCCCCCCCCCCCCCAAACCATCCTCATTTACACCCGCCGTCCATTCTCTCATTAGAGAGAGAAACTCTCAACCGATCTCCATTTCCTCTATTTTCTCTCTATAATTTTCTCTCTTATCTGCATCTCATATACAGAAAATCAAACCTTAAATTCGTGGTCTTTGTGCGAAAAGACCATGAATTCTTGGGATTTAGGTTGTGTTCGTTCGATATAGGGTTTATTTCGATCTTCATCTACTCTTAAATCCATCAGATCTAATATTCAATCTCTTGATTTCGTTGTATTTTTTTAGGGGTTTCGGTCGATCTGTCTTTATTTTGCTGTTTGAGTCTGATTTCATCTCCTAGTGTAAGTATTTTTCCATTTCTTTTGATTTCGAGTAATTATATCACAGTTTTAGTTGCTACAAACCCTAATATTTATGTTTTGTTGTAGATCTAGAGATTTGGTGTTGATTCGACGGTTTGTTCTTGGATATTTGGGTCTCGGTGCTTCTTCAGCTTGGATTGTGTCTTATTTTGGTACACAACCCCTAACCCTTGAATCTCTGTTTGAAATTTCATATTTTTTGTGCTTGCATGTTGTTTAAATGGCAAAATATTTTTATTGTGTATATATTTTTTGTGCTTGTTTGTTCTGTGATGATGAAAACTTGATTATTAATATTTTTTATGCTGTTTGCAAGCTCTATATTCATAAATCATACCTTTCTAATTTTTTTTTTCGTGTTTGGTATTTATTGAAATTAGATTTGCGTGTTTCCACTGGAATATGAAATATATTGTGTTTCTGCAATTATTTATATATATATTTTTACTCTTTGTTTGTTAACATTATCAGAGTGTTTGGCATGCAAAGAGCTTCTGTAGTATTTTTTTTAGTCTTTGTTTGTTAACAAGTTAGAGTTTGTAACTTGTGATACCTTTTTGGATATATATATTTTTTGCCAATGATGAAAGATGGGTATGTTTTGGGTGTTAAGATACTGATATGGTGAAAATAATTAGTTTTTGAAATTAATTTTTAATTTTTTTTTGCTTGCATGCTCTTTAATATAGGGAAAATGGTACCTTTTGAATAAAAGTATAATTAATTTTTTTTTTTTATGAAAGTTGGGACTGTTTTGGAGAGCATGATACTCATATGGTGAAAATTGTTAGGTTTTGAAAATATTGTTTTTAATTTTTTTTTGTTTGCATGCTTTTTAATATAGGGAAAATAGTACATTGTGAATAAAATTATAATTTTTTGATTTTTTTTTTTTTTATGAAAGTTGGGACTTTTTTGGAGAACATGATACTTATATGGTGAAAATTGTTAGGTTTTGAAAATATATTTTTAATTTTTTTTTGCTTGCATGCTCTTTAATATAGGGAAAATAGTAGCTTGTGAATAAAATTATAATTTTTTGAATTTTTTTTTTTTATGAAAGTTATGACTGTTTTGGGTGTTATGATACTCATATGGTGAAAATATTTTTTTTTAATTTTTTTTGTTTGCATGCTCTTTAATATAGGGAAAATAGTAGCTTGTGAATAAAATTATAATTTTTTGAATTTTTTTTTTTTTATGAAAGTTAGGACTGTTTTGGGTGTTATGATATTCATATGCTGAATTTTTTTTTTTTAATATTTTTTGCTTGCATGATCTTTAATGCTTTTTAATTTAGAGAAAATAGTACCTTGTGAATAAAATTATAACTTTTTGAAATTGTTTTTTGTTTTTATGAAAGTTGGGATTGTTTTATGAAATTCTATTAACCTTAATGGTAAAGTGTTTACATATTCACATGGAGGTGAGATTCAATTTGAAGTTAATCAACTTTTTGATGATGTAAAACACTTCATAACAATTCTAAAAGAATATTCAATCCAAAAGGAGTTTAAACTTGTCATGGAGAAGAATGAGAAGTCTAGGGTGACCTCTAAATGTGGCAATCCAGGCTACAAATGGAGAATACATGCTAGTGCCTTGAGTGATCAAATAACATACAAAGTTAAAACAATGGGCCCTTAACACACCTGCATCATAATCACTAAAAACAAAGTTGTTACATCAACTTTCATTGCTAAAAAACTTATGACGACATTCAAAAATCAACCTAAAATAACTTTAGAGGCTTTGGGTGCCCTAGTTAGGGAGAAATTTCAGGTTAATTGTACTGAAACATGTCTAAGGAGAGCAAGAAACAAAGCTTTAATTGAAAATCAAGGAACACATGCTGGGTCATATGGTAAGTTGTGGCAGTATGCTCATGAGATATATAAGACAAATCCTGGTTCATTATTGTTTATAAAACCTTCAACAGATCAACCACCAAGATTTAGAAAAGTTTTTATGTCATTTGGGGCAGCTATTAAAGGGTTCAGGGGTGGCTGTAGACCATTCATTGGTGTGGATGGTTGTTTCTTAAATGGTCCATTTGGGGGTATACTCATTAGTGTTGTATGACTAGATAGGAATAATGGATTGTATCCATTTGCTGTGGCTGTGGTTGAATATGAAAACAAGGATAGTTGGACATGATTCTTAGACCATCTCCACAAGATAACTGGTGAGGAGTCTAGCAAGGGAGTGCCTTGGACCATCATGAGTGATGGTGAGAAGGGTATTCTACCTGCAATTGATGAACTTTACCCTAATGCATTTAAGATGAGGTGTTGCAGGCATATTTATGCAAACTTTAGGTCTTTACACCCTGGGTTAAGATTTAGAAGACTGTTTTGGGAGGTTGCATAGAGTTATAATGAATTGGACTTTAAAACAACAATGAAAAAAATTCAGAACACAAGTTAGGATACATATAATTGGTTAATTAATCATACAATTGAAACATGGGCAAGACACAAATTTGATGTAATGGGAAAATGTGACTTTGTAACCAACAATGTTGTTGAATCATTTAACTCTTGGCTAAAACATGTGAGGGGAAAGCCAATAACAAACTGTTTGAATGGGATAAGAACCAAGTTGATGTCTAAATTCCAAAAAAGGTTCAACAAGAGTGGTTAATGGGAGTTTGTGGTTCCAAAAATCAGAAACAAGCTTAACCAAAACCTTTCAAAATCTGGTTGTTGTCAATTGATATGGCCCGGGGGAGAAATGTATTAGGTCACTGAGGAGTTGAACATGAAGTACATAGTTGACCTTAAAAATCATAGTTGCTGTTGTGGGGAATTTCAGTTGACTGGTGTACCTTGTAGGCATGCATGTGCATGCATTACTTGGAGAAGGGAACCTGTAGAGGACTATTGTGATGAGTATTTTACCAACTACGTGTATGGACAGACTTATAGGCACCTCATTCATCCCATGCACCATGAAAGGAGGATAATGAACCAGCAACAACAAGAAGGTCCACAGTCATGACTTGTAGTTTGTGCAAAGCTGTTGACCACAATAAAATGGGAGTGTAAAAGATTTCCAAAGAACAGCCCGGACAAAACTAGAGGTCCACAGTCATCTGCAGGGACTTCATCATCAACAACAACAGCTCCAGCACCAAGAAATAAGCTTAAAGTGGCAAGGAAAGACAAATGACCAAAGACAAGATCAACAACACCAACAACTTCATCACATAGATCTTTGTCCACTGTAAATTTAAATTTTTTTGATATTCAATTGTTTTAACATTTCTAACTGTTTTACTCACTAAAAAAATATGTTAATGATGCAGGTTGGTGGTGGTGATGGTTCACAACAATGGCAATCAACACCGACACTAACCCATGCCCAAGCAAGTTGCTCTAATGTATATTTCCTAAACTGTTTTAATATTAGCATTATTTTTTCCTAACTATAAAATATTCTTGTTATTTCTTAATTTTCTTGTGAACCTTTCAATTGTAGGTTCCAACTGGGCAAGGTGGCTCAAGATCTCCTTGGGCACAATGGTGACACTGGTAACAACATATCTTATGTTGTTTTTGTATATTTTGGACTTGGACTGTATATGACTCATTTTGGACAGTAGTTTTCATGGATAGTGTAGCGACTGTTTTTTGATTCTTTTTGTACATGTCACACTTACACACACACATGATTGAGCCAAGCCTTTTATTTTGGTGATATCATTCTCATTTTAAGCCTTGTTAGCTTTCTTATATGTAATCTAATCTATTTCAGTTGGGTATTACAACAGTTTTACTTTGATAGTAGGGTTTAGGACTTCAATGTAATATTTTTTTGGTATGTAATATATGTATGCATGTATGTTGGAATGAAATTACTCTTTTGAATGCTCGAATTTTTCATTATATTTAGGCATTTTAATTGAGGAATGTATGATGCAGTTGCAAATTACCACTATTCAATTAATTTTGTGTCAAATTTTCTGTAACACTCAATTTTACATTTCAAACACTGTTCATATTTTTTTGGTTGCAAAGTCACTTCTCTCTATTCACTGTTCATTGGCGCCAATACTCAACAGCCAACATGGGCATTTACGTCCTTGCAATTATACATCTGACTTTAATAATGAAAAAATGGTAAAAAAGTAATTTTAAGTGCCAAAAACCCCTCTAGGGGGTGTGTAACGTGTGTTTGCAAGCAAAATGAAAGTTGAGGGGGTTGATAAACTGAAAATGCGTTGACCACTTTCTGAGTGGAATTGACCCATAGTTCAGGGGGTCTCATTGCAAATAACCCTAAAAATAAAATCCAAATATTGAAATAGAAATTGCTTTATTGAAATTTTTGTTCAATACAATATGAGTAATTTTGACGGCAAAATCCTATAATTTTAGAGAAAAAATAAATCAAGTTATATCCTAGGTACATTTTTTAAGATTGTGTAAACAGAATCGTACTCTTTATAAGCATCCAAACCGGATTTAAATTTTGTGTTTTGAATACTAGTATATTTTGTATCATTTTAATAAAAAAATTCACTTTAATATTTTCTCATGCATGTAAAATCTTATGTATAGGGCCTCATATTCCACCTATTGGCTATGGTCTACAAAATATTTAAGATCTTAGGCTCTGGGAATAGGTGGTCGCGGCCCCAAAAAAAAATTCCCTTGTATTAGTATAGGCTCGGCCCTGAACAAAGGCGGTTCAGGCGAGGCCCAAGGGGGCGCCAAAATAAAACATTCCTTTGGAGTAGTGTAGGCCCAAACATGTCTTTTTACTTATAGTCCAAAGCAAATTTGCTGTTTGGTGGGCTTTGGAACTTGGAAGGTGAGTTTGCATTTTGCACATGTGTATATATATATTGTATTATTATATAATATAAATCTCTTGAACCATGTATATCTTAATATATAATGGTGTATTAAATATATTTTTAATTTTCTAAATATTAAATATAAAGCACCAAAATCCGATTTATTTTATTTATTTTTCAAATTAAATTATTAATATAGTTTGTCTTTTAATGAAATATTTTGTTCAAGTATTTTTTTTTATTTTTTTATGAAGGGGTCTCATATTTAATCTTGCATAGGGCTCCAATTTTTTTTTCCAATCTCAGGGCCGGCCCACATAGCAAGTCCTTATGTTACGTTTGATATGCAAGTGAGAATGAAATAACCATTCTCATTCTATTATTTGGTTGTAATATGAAGCACATTAGGAATAAAATGAGTTTAGAAGGAAATTTTCCAAAAGTGCCCCTCTTGTTAATAAAATATTTAATTTTAATAAAATAATATTTTTATATATATATATTTTTTATAAAAACAATGTTGAAAGATAACGGGAATAGTAGTGGCTGGTGGGCAATGGAGGTGGTGGAGGAGGAGGTGGAAGGCAGCGACGGTGGTTTGTTTATTTAAAATGTAAGAGGGTTATTTAGTAAATTTATGCTTTTGTTCTAATGTAGGTTGGCCATCACTTGCGCGAAATGGGATACAACAATTCTACCACGAAGTAAAGCCTTCAACGGTGAGCGATTCAGGGAAACTCTTGGGACCATGTTCCACATTGGCTCCAGAGGCCTCGGCAGGTTCTGCTATCGATTATTTTTTCTGTGTTCACGGGGACCATTTGACTACATTATCTCCGTTGCACCCCTCGCTCTTATAGGGAAGATCATGAAGCTTTCATCAGGAGATTAGTGCCATGCCTATCGTCTGAAGGAAGACATGAGGCGTATGAACAACAATAGCATTTCCATTGAGCACCACTAGAAGCTCCCACATTAATTTCAATGTGCTTGAATTTATTATCAATATTATTTTTAAATCTTGTGATTTATTTTTGTTTAGCTTCTTTCACTTGGAGATAAAAGTTGGTTACTTATTTGTCGTCCCTTGATAATTTCCCCCCATTTTCTATTTTTTAAACTGCTGTAGATAAGAAATTGGTCTATTTAGTTGCAGTGAATTGTGGTAATTTTCAACTGAAGCATGAGTGAAAACATTAAAAAAAAATAACAATTTTGGGTCTATTATAAATATGACAAATATGAACAATTATTTCGAAGGAAAGGTCAATTAAAAAGAATAATTACAAAAAAGAATAAAGAGAGTACAATATTGGTTTATAATGTCGTTTTTTTCTATCCAAATCTGCTTATGTAAATGTAGATTTATTATCCTTCCATTAGGATATTTTCAGATGTTTACACGATCATTCGGAAGAAAAATATTCTTTCCAAGAAATTTAATGCCACAAGAAAACAAAACACACACATATATATAACATTTTTAGCTGCCATAGCGTTCGTGTCGATTGCACATGCGAGCATGACATTGTGGAATTGGCTCTGAAAGTCACCGTTTCCGGATCACAATGCCCTCCCTCCTCGGTTGCATTTGTCCAAGTGGCAGTTGACCACTTCATAGGAAGTTGACTCATCCGAATCATATCCTTGTCGCATCTCTCGGGTTCGGTTCGGGTTTGCCTACTGGGAGCGACGAGATGTGCATAAGTCCCAAACCGAGAACACAGTGGATGATTCTTGTTTGGAATATAATATTTCCAAACACTCCAAATCACTTTGCAGCCTTGCTCTGGGCAAAGACCCGAGTACATAGATGCTGGTATGTGGTCAGCATCTATGTACTCGAAATATTGAACATTCAGCATTTGATCATCTGCTAATATTGAACTTGAAGCAGAGATAGAGAAAAAAAAGTAGCCAAACATAAAAGTATTGGCATTGAGCAAACTTTGAAACATTGGTGATTTTTTTTTATCTCTTCTTGGGATAGGTGTGAATAAAACTAATCAGTTTGTTAATATATATATATATAGGAGGAACGTAATTGAGGAAGAACGTGCTTGATCAGGTGTACATATATATATATATATATTTCATGAACACACAGGTCATGTGAGTAAGGTAATTAGTTGATGAATGCATTTGAGATGTGAATGGATCATTTGAATGGTCTTCCTAATTAATTGAGTTGTAAAAGATGGTCTTCCTAATTAGTGTATTGCTCTTTTTAGGTATGAAGACCAGAGTTACAAACATACTTTTGCAACAAAAAAAAAATGTAAAGCAAAATAAAATAAAATGTCGAACTCCCCTAAAGCTTTTCTTTTCCAAATCTAAAAGGATGGAAGGAGTTTTAGGCCTTGATAGATGGGCTATGCCAAACATGATCAAACGTTTCCGGTCATGTTTGACATAGTTTCTGCTTCTGGCTTTACGCAGAAGAAAAAAATATGCAGAAACTATTTTGAGAAACTAATATACTCTAACTTCTTTAAAACGTTCTTCCAATATCTAAAAACTCTTCTAAAAAATTTGTCAAAAACCGTTCAAAATAGATTTTATCTCCAAAAAGCTAAAAACAACGTTTGAAAAGTACAAACCCTCACTCATACTTTACTATCAAAGTTCTTACTTTCCGTTAGTATAATCCAATATAATTTGGGTATGTGACTAAATTATTTAAAAAAACAAAGTTAGTTATAAAGTCAATAAAAAAAAAAAAATTAGTCTCAAGGTAAAATACTTTCATCCCAGTTTATCAAATTGTAGTTTTCAAATCTACTGTGTTTTTTGAAACTAGGGCAGGGACTTGATGTCAAACAATGTAATGTACTTTACACGCAGTACCACTAAAACAAGTAGGTAGTTGATTTACAACAATTAAAAAAAATTAAATTTAATTTCGAGTTCATGAATATAATAATTTGAATTTGTAATTGTAACTCTTGTGTAGGTAGTAGTTAGACATAGGTATTTACCATTACCAAGAACATGCACCTCCGAGGAGATGTAATAATATTTTTTTGGACTAAAATTAGGTGCTCTAATTTGGATGAAGCTGTACATTAAACAAAAAACAAAACAAAAGTAAACAAAATTAAGAAATTAATTAGATTTTGACGTTTTAGGCTGTACAGTTTTAGCCAATGCTAAAAACGGTAAAAGGGTTATTAAGTTATTTTATTTGTCCTAGGACTCTATTGAAAATAAATGCCAAAAAAATAGGAATTTTTCTCTCATCAAAATTTTATCTCAACCTCTTGTCCTTGACATTCTAAAGTAGGACTAAGAAGCAATTTTCCTCCTTTTTTATTTTATTTTTTTTAACAAATACTACCTCTGTCCCATAAAAGTTGTTCAATTTGGACTTTTCAATATTTTATGGATTGAGGTTGTAATGTACACAATTTTCATTTTTGTCCTATAGTATGATTGTGGAGTTGATGGGTAGTTGGGAAAAATGAGAAGTTATATTAAATTGGAATTTGAAACTGGACAAGTAAAGTTGCAATAGTGGACAACTATTACTATACAAAAAAATATATATATTTAATTTTTCAACCCAATGAAACTAAAGTCTAATCCAAATCAAACTATAATTCTGATTAGTGCTAGAATATTATTGTCGCACTCGCACAATGTTTAGAGTCTACACTTAAGGGCTCTCACGTCTGCCGCACTCGCACAACGACAACACCACTTCTTGAAGCATTTGAATCCTCATGTCTTCCTTTAGACGATTGCCCCAGCCGGAATTTTTGCTACGGAGAATAATTCTCCTGATTAAATCTTCCTGATCTTCCTTACTAATCACACATCCAGGCTAGGACGTCTCATGTAAGAGCGAGGGGTGCAACGTTGGAGGAGAGTACAGGGATAATAGCTTGATTCTCCATACCTGTCATGAGGCCGAGAGGCATTCACATCCAACTCGGGAAGAACACGTGTAGAATTCATTATTCGTGCAACAACAACTGCATCAGAAATCTGGAGCGCCACATAAATATTTCATTTTCATATTTCAAAACCATCTAAAACATGCATTATAAAAAATAAATAGCCAAAAAACTTTCTATAATGTATAGACGGCTTTAGTGCACTAATACATATATAATATTGGGTTTTCATAAATTTCACATTGAGTTTTCATAAATTCATCTTCACATATATTAAGCAAAAGATTAACGACAAGAAAACAAGTTACAGCCGTTCTCTCTGGATAAACAAGAAAAAATTCATCAATGATATATAAGCATTAGGCTATGATATGGAAATTTTGACTTCAAATAAGATTGAAAATTAAAACAACGCACCACACAAATTAAGGAGAACTAAAAAATAAAAAATGGTGTAAAATAATCCTCCTTCCGATGTGGAAAGCAACATACATACATCAATGAACACACGCACAAAATGTACAATATACATCCATCTACGTCTTAAAAAAAGATGTAATCCGCGTTCAAGGTCTAGTCACTTTTTCTTAAACAGTAAATCCTATTTTATAGGATTAAGAAAGCCTAGTAAGAATTCATAGATACCTTAAAACAAATTTTAAATAGTATAGTAGCCAAAATAAATACCTATAAAAAGTTCCATTACACGTTCATATACAAATAACATAATTCAAAGTTTTCGAATAAACTAATAATTTGTGATATTCCAATGGACAAATCAATGTCTTGTGACTCCAACATCAACTCTGGTGCATCAAATATAGGGAGACAACTATGATATGATTAGTAAGGGACCAGAGAGATTAGCTAATTAAGAGCCACAAATTTGGAAAAAAATAAATATATATTTTATTGCAATATATGTTGTACAGAGAATGTTACTAGTTAAAAGAAAGCATGATCTACAAACCGCAGCGCGATGCTGATACAAATCACCGCTACAATTAACAAGCAGATACCCATTGCTAATTTCTGGATATATATTATTTAAGTGTGTGTATATTCGGAATCGTGAAACATCTATCTATCTATCTATGTATATATATATATACTATTAACAAGCACGTGCGTTGCACGTAAGAAATTTTTAATTTACAAAAAATTCATATGTTGAAAATAATAATTTATAATAATAATTTCAATATAAGAATTAAAAGATAGTATAAAAATCATATTTAACAAAAAAAAAAAGAGTGGGAAAATAAAAATAGATAATTTTTTTAAAGAATACAAAATAAAAATAAGGAAAATAAGTTTAATGAAAAACCGATATATGAAACATATATAAAAAAGGATATTTATGGAGACTAAAAGTAAAATAAAAATATATATATACCAACACTAATAGAAAAATGTTGAAACTACAATGTATTTATTGAAACTAAAAGAAAAACAAAAAAAAACATATATAATGAAAGTCTATCCATTTTCCTTTTACATGCATGCAATAATTTTACAAAAAATTAAAATAATTAAATAATAAATATAAATAAATTGATTTTAAGCTTTACCTTAAAATTTACGAGAATAGTGAATTAAAAATAGTTTTAGAAAACTAAATAAAAATTAAGTGAACTAATAAAGATACAAAACAAATATATATGTATATATATATAATGATAAAAATGGTGAGAAAAAAAAATATAAATTGAAAGAGAAAGAATTATAAATAGTTCAAGTGTACATACTATGGATATAGATTAATTGAAACTAATATACTACATATTTGTGTGCATATAAATAGTTAAAGTTAGAAATCATAAATAATAAGGATTGTATAAAAAGTTAGAAATCATGAATAATATGATTATGTATACTGATTAGTAAATACAAAGTATACAAATTAGATGTATTAATTCAAAATAAAAGAAAAGTGAATAATTATAAAACCACCCAAAGGAAAAGAAACTAAAAGAGAATATAGTAAGCCTATATAAATGATGATGTACTTGTTAAAACAAACAAAATTAAAAAATAGGATCAAATATATAAATATACAATTGAGAAATTCATAAAAGAAATATATTTATATTATAGTATAGGGGAGAAAATAAAATCTAAACTGAAATGATCAAAATGAGAAACAAGAATATAAAATATTGTATCTGCACTGCTATTTTAATTCCTATATCGAAATCTCACAATAAATTAGAACATGTATTCATTATTAAAACTATTATAACTTATTAATTAAAAAAATTACGTAGCTATTTTTGCTAATTATAAAAAGTATATGTTCATATAGCACACCTGTGTATTCGATTTACGTAAAGCTCCCCAAAGATTCAATACTCAATGTTTGTACCCGCCTATGCAAAATGGGAGTATCTACCAAACTAAATACTCATGCACAAAATGTCTCTTTTCAAACTTGCTCGAGCAATCTCATGAAACTCAAGTTTTTACCATTTACTAAACAATACCTCTACAAGAACTCTGTGGTTTTTTTGTGAAATGAAACTACAGACAAAACTCTAAAGATGTTAGAATGTTGATATTACATTTAAAATCAAGAGTATAATGCAAAGATAGTAAGATACCACAAATCTGTTAGTTCCATACCTGTGTGGTCAAAGCTGCCTCAAGCATGGTCTCCAACAGCATCACCATCAACCATCCACATGCAAAGGAAAATGCCAAAGCTGCCACCAACCATAGCCGTATAGAAACAAACCAACTTCACCAAGAGTCAAGCAAGGCTGCGCCGCCCATGCGCTTGAAGACTTCTCAACCCACGCCTGTGCAAGTGGTGTTTGTCTGTACATGATATGTATTGTATATATATAGCATGTATATGGTGTGTGAAACTACAAGACAAGAGCCACAACTGTAAGTGAAGAAGCCACAAGCTTCAAGTGTATAATAGAGTGATACACGAGTGTTGTGAGAGAGAAAACCACAGAGCATACTCTGTGATGTTGTGAGAGAGTGTTTGTAAGAGGTAGAGTCGAGAGAACACTTGTATCTCCTCCCTCAATACCCGGTTTTATTTCAAACCGAAGATAGTGAAGCCTCTCAAAGTGGACGTACCCATAATTTTGGGGAACCACTATATATTTGGTGTCCATTGCGTGTGTGTGTTTGCATTTGATCCTTGGTTCGACCCAACAAAATCTATTACCCGGTTAACAGCTCCGCCACTCTCTTCACCGACCTCAACCTCCTTCTTCAGAATCCTCACGTTGTTCCATCTTCTCATCTAATAGCGAATCCGCCAAACAGATCGTCCAAGGTATCCTGCAATAAATTACATAAATCATCAAAAATTGAATCAGATACTAAAAAATCACAAACTCATATTTATCAGTTGAAGCCAACAATTTAGATTAATTCTTCTTCACTATATCTTTCTTTTCTTTAGATCCTTATACATGGAAGAAATTGACTTCTAAAAGAACATAATTGAAAGAGTTCAACTACCATTATATTTCCATTTTTTGGTAGTATATCAATGAATCCTTCAATAAAATAATTTTTAAGAGTTCAAGTACCATTAGATCTTTATTATAATTGGAGACTGAATTCTAGAATAAAATATTTTTCAAAGAGTTTGTAAGTGATTATGGTGTTTAAATACAATCAATTAAGTTTACAGTTAAAACATAATATAAAATATTAAAATTCGGAAAAAAATGCAATTATCAAAGTTGTCCAACACATGGATGGCTGACGTTAAAAATGGTTTTTTTATATTAATGGTAAAAAGAACTTTTTTGTGTGTTAAGAAGAATAATTTTATTGGATAAATAGAATAGTTATGAATACTTATAGTTCAACTCCAACTATTCTAATCAATTTTATCTCCATCACTTAATGTAATTTCAATATTATCTATTTAAAAATTTTACAATTGAAATACTGGAATATTGAAATTCTGAAACACACTTAAATACTGAAATTCTTCACACTTTTAATAGTAGTATAAATATAATGTAATATGAATGATTATTTACACGGTTGCGATCGAAAATAGCCAGAGGGTGATTGATCTCTTGTCGAAGGGGTCAAATCTGACCACATACGAGGCAACACAGGGATTTATACGTTGTACTCGGTGATCCATCGATTGCCACCTGGGATTTTTAAAGATTACATGTGTTTGTCCATTCGAGCTCTTTGACAAGAGATCCATGAATCTTTAAAAATCCGAGGTGCAATTGATGGATCACCGAGTACAATAGTATAGATCTTGTGTCGCCTCGTATTGTGTCAGATTCGAGCTGTTTGACAAGAGATGGTATGCGGGCGAATTCGAACCTCGGGACAACAGTTGCCACCGGCTGTTTTCTATCGCGCGGGTAACGTTTAATTCATTACGAGCTAATAGTGCATGTGTGAAATGGCCACTAAGAGCGAGAGCAAAAAGTAGCCAAATATGAAGTAATACCATTTGTGCTGGTAATTTTGAGCGAGAGAAAATAAAAAGTAAAAGAGGAATTTTCTTTTTTAATAAATATTCAATAAGCAGCACATTATTTTATAAAGATTATTCTCAATTCAAAGTCCATGCTTCAACGGCCGTTGTTGTTAGTTTCAACATACCAACTGCACCTCAAACGTTTGTCACTAAAAATGTGTGAATTAGAATGAGATGTATAAAACTCTGAGGAAAAAAAAAAGAGGAAAGAAATTATATGCAATCAATAAAAAAAAGTATTAAATATATATATATATATATCAAGGAAATTAGCTGCAATCCAACTGTTTTAATTGGACTGCTATTTAATGTATTTATAAGACAATAAAAAATAAAAATAAAAACGTTATTCCCACTTTCACTTCTTGAGGTTTTCCATATTCCTACTTCCACCCCCTCGACGTTGAATACTCTCACTTATACCTCATCGTTAACATAGCTAACAATTTTATATACAATTATGATTTTGCTACTGAATATTATATTTAGGTCATTTCATACTCTAAGAGCAACGTGAACAATTTACATAGTGGTTAGTGGCTGCCATCAGGAAACTAACAACATCTTCTACCAACGCTAACACGGAGGAGTGAAAGTGGGAGAAAATTCATATTAAAAGATCATCACAGGTAGTACACTATAAATCCCATTTTGTAGAAAATATGTAAACAAATCATTCTTATGAAAAACAAAATGGTAACACAGTCAATTCTACTATTTTATCCATATCTCTGGTTTCAGACTGGGTGGATGTAAATAATCCAAATTTTCTAAGTTTCACATGCATATCGAGTGGGGGTGTTCAAAACCGGCCGGAATTGGAACCGATTTTTTTAGTTCCTTAAAAACCGGAACCAAGGGCGAAGCTAGGATTTTCATATTGGGGGGCCGAAATCGAAAATTTTCAAATACTAATTAGGTACAGTTTTAAAAAATAACTAGCTATGTTTTGTTCTATTCTTTTGTACCGAAAATAAAAATACTCTATATCTCATCATTGTATATACAAATATATAAAATAGAAAACAAAAAACGATAGCTACTATAAAATTTGAACTTGAAAAACACAGTATTTATTAAAAAATTAATCTCAATTAATTTTTAAAGATTGAAAATCATCTTCTATATCTCTCAAAGAATTCATTAAAATATGAGCAATTTCTTTTTTAATAATAATACTTAAATAATTTTCAGAAATGTTTGAAATTAAAATAATTATTGTTAAATTTGAATGAGAAACAATACCCCTATGAATCATACCTAACACAACAATTAAGAATTACGCAAATTCACTCACACAAAACGATAATAATAACTATAGTAAAATTGTGCATCTGTGTTGTCATGATTATGAAAATATTAATTAAATAAGTAGTAATTATTTTAGATATTGTGCGTGTGTGTAATGTCAAAAAAAAAAAATTTCTTAAAGATGAATAGGTAATTCAAGAGATGTACTTTCGTAATTGAAATGATGAAAATAGAAATTTTGAGCGGTAAATACACCCCCACAACGTCAAACCTTTTGCAAGAATTACAAAAAAAAAATTTAATTAATTGATATTTTTATAAGATCAAACAATTTGACTAGTAAATACACCTCATACACCGTCATCAAACCTACACAAAAATTTCAAAGAGATCTTTTTATAATTAAGAAACCAAAATATCTATTTTATTTTTATTTTGTAAATTGTTGGGCCATAAAAATATTGGACCTTTTCTAATTATATTTTAGGAGGGGCCAAAAACACTTGTTTATTATTTAGGCTTAAAAATATATATATACAAAACAAAACAAAAATGGAAATCTTGGGTGGAACCAAAAAAATATTTTTTTAAAAAAATATAATTATAAACTAGAGTATTTGAATTATTACAAACCCAAACCCAAATATATAATTAGTGGAATGAAAATAACTATATTAAAATATTACAACCCTAAAGTTACAAATTACAATTTTCATTTAATAATCAAACAAACATTTGCATTTGAAAGTTACAAAAAAAAATATATTCCCCATTAGTAAAAGAAAATTAGTAGATAACTACTACTCATTAATGGACTAACATTTTTATCATTTATATATATTCGAGTCTATGTAATTGAACTGTATGCCTTATAGATATATTTACATTATTTATGTGATCTTATGTTGTTTAATAGACTAACTTTACAAATATTGATCTACACATTCAATGGACTAACTTTACAAATATAGATCTCCACATTTAATAACTATGTAGGCTACTGAACATATAGTTTGATCTCTAACTTTAAAAAAAAAAAAAAAAACGGTTCCGGTTCCGCAGGGTAAGAACCGAAACCGAACCAAAATTTTTGGTTCTTGGAATTTTGGAACCGGAACTACGGTTTGGTTCCTGAACACCCCTAATATCGAGCATAAGAATGAGACAACACGAATCCTAACTCCCTCATCTAATATCGAAGCTTCCCCCTCATATGAAATCGCACCTCTCTCTCTCTCTCTCTCTCTCTCTCTATTCGTGAAGTTCAATTTTATTTTAATTTTTGTTAATATATTTGTTAATTTTAAAGGTAGCCCCATAACAAATTTATTTTTTGATCCGTCCATATACTCTCTAATCGCCATATATATATTTTGAAAGGTACCAATCCTCACATATATATTTTTTTGATAAATAAATTTATTAAAAAACCGAAAATTACAAAGAATAAAGAGGAATAAAAAGGACAAGAAAAGGGTAACGAGAAATAATAGAAAATACATCATGGGCCTGAAGCCCAACCCAGCCCCATAAAGTCTTTGACCTATGACTTCTTAAACTCTAACCCTTGTGGGATTCGGTCTTATGCAAGATGAAGATAGTTGGCTACTTCAAATTGAACTGACTTTGTCCCTGTCTATATCTATAGGCAACTTCCCATGTGACATCTATGGAATGGGTGATATATGATCAGTTATTTTTTTAAAAAAAGAAGCCTGTTTGCAGATAACTGTCTTTTATAGTGTTTGAAAATAATTTTTTTGTTTTTTTTGTTTTTTTTTTTTTTTTCTAAATTTCCGAGAATTATTTCAAGAGTTACAAACCAAACAGATCCTAAGTTGTTTAAATTATTAAGTCCAATTCCAAACTATATATTATTAGCAACATTGACAAAATCATTGGCATTCTTGAGATTCTAATATTCTGCTTTTGTTCTAATGTAGGCGGGCCATCATTTGCGCGAAATGGGCTACGACACTCAATTGAAGTAAAACCTACAATAGTGAGCAATTCAAGGAAATTCTTGGGACCATGTTCCCGCACCTCGAGAACTAGAGCACATTGACTCCAGAGGCCTCGGCAGGTCCTGCTATCGATTATTTGTGTTGTGTTCACGGGGACCATTTGACTACATTATCTCCGTTGTACGGAGAATTAAGCTATTATCCCCGTACTCTCCTCAAACGTTGCACCCCTCGCTCTTACGTGAGACGTCCTGGGCGTGTGATGAATAGGGAAGATCAGGAAGCTTTCATCAGGAGATTACTCCGTAGTAGAAATTCCGGCTATGCCTATCTTCCGAGGTAAAAATGCATGAGGCGTATGAACAGCGGTAGCATTTCCATTGAGCACCAGTACTAGAAGCTCCCACATTAATTTCAAGTGCTTGAATTTATTGTTATTATTATTTTTAAATCTTGTGATTTATTTTTCTTTAGCTTCTTTCACTTGGAGATAAAAGTTGGTTACTTATTTTGCATCCCTTGATAATTTTCCCTCATTTTCTATTTTTTAAATTGCTGTAGATATGAAATTGGTCTATTTAGTTGCAGTGAATTGTGGTAATTTTCAACTGAAGCATGAGTGAAAACATTAAAAAAAATGATAATTTTGGGTCTATTATAAATATGACAAATATCAACAATTATTTTGAAGGAAAGGTCAATTAAAAAGAATAATTACAAAAAATAGAGTACAATTTTGGTTTATAATGTCGTTTAAATCATCCACTGTGTTCAATTTTGGTTTATAATAGACCCAAGTATTGTCCCAAGTATCAACAAATATTTGGAAGGAAATGTCAATTAAAAAGAATAATTACAAAAAAGAAAAAAAAGAGTACAATTTTGGTTTATATGTAGAACTGTGACTCATAAGCCCACTTGGAAGAAGCTTCCATGGAATGCCAGCACCATTGCCACACTCTCTGCCAGCATGCACCATTCAACTTGCTACATGCGTGAACCATTTGTTCACCACCTCTACCACCTTGCAAGATGTGCTCATTTTGAGTTTGGTTTTCTCCTCAAACTCAGCCTATATATAGAGGCATACACATGTTGTAAATATAAGCTCAAAGTCTATAAGAGCATTGTGAGGTGGAGAGAAGAAATCCGAAAATATATTTGAGCTACCCCTCCGTGGACGTACCCGTTTTTTGGGGAACCACGTATAAATCATTGTGTCTATATGTTTCTGTGTGTTTGATTCCATTCTAGGTACAACAATTGGTATCAGAGCCATTTTTGTTCAAAATAGAGTCACACTTTTCGAGCCTATTTCGAACCTGTTAATCCATCAACCACACCTCATATAATATACCGTTGGAAAGCCCATTCAGAGACGAACGCAACGATATAAAATTCAGCTCCATCAGAATCCGGACGCCCCCTCACGCGCCCCAAGAAGAAACGCGCGTGAGTTTCCTCGTCATCACGCGCCCACGCGCCTTCTCCGGCGAGTTCTGGTTTTTCCGGCAGTTTTTTCCGGTTCCGGCGCCTTTTTCCGGCGATGACGTCATCAACCACGTGTACCAGTAATATGTTGACACGTGTCACCAATCAGTGATTGACACGTGTCACCAACCAGAGGCTGCCACGTGTCACGTTGTCAGCTGCCACGTCATCAAATTTATGATATTTACAGTTTTGCCCTTCTGTACTGTTTTGGTCATTCCGAGCTCGTTTTAAGTCCGTTTTGAGTAAACGAAAGGTCGATCCTAGCTAAATCGACCGTTCCGGATTCAACGGTGGGCTCCGTTTTTCGAAATTAGTACTCTAATTTTGGAAAAACCCGGTTTGAAGTTTTATTGCTCCTAGTTGGTGAGTTAATTTCATCAATCTTTTAATATCTGTTATTTCAAGTCATGACTTAAGTACAGGATACCGAGCAATCAGAGACCAGAGATACTGGAGGGAATACTATTGGGACGAGCGGTTCTATGAGGAGAACCATGCTGTCAAATGCAAAGTTTGAGGTGGAGAAATTCGATGGTACCAATAACTTTGGCATGTGGCAATGCGAAGTCCAGGATCTTCTATTTCGAGATGGTTCCCAGATTGCCTTGGATGCTAAGCCCAAGGATATCTCGGATGAAGATTGGACGTTCGTGAATCGTCAAGCTTGCGGCATAATCCGATTGTGTTTAGCGAAAGATCAGAAGTACTTTGTGATGAAAGAAAATATGGCGGCAGATCTATGGAAGAAACTGGAGGACAAATTTATGACGAAAAGTCCAGAAAATCGCCTTTATCTGAAGTCAAAGCTCTTCAGATTCCAGTACAAGAAATGTACCCCTATGATCGAACACTCAAACAATTTCAACAAACTAATAAGCCCACTTGGAAGAAGCTTCCATGGAATGCCAGCACCATTGCCACACTCTCTGCCAGCATGCACCATTCAACTTGCTACATGCGTGAACCATTTGTTCACCACCTCTACCACCTTGCAAGATGTGCTCATTTTGAGTTTGGTTTTCTCCTCAAACTCAGCCTATATATAGAGGCATACACATGTTGTAAATATAAGCTCAAAGTCTATAAGAGCATTGTGAGGTGGAGAGAAGAAATCCGAAAATATATTTGAGCTACCCCTCCGTGGACGTACCCGTTTTTTGGGGAACCACGTATAAATCATTGTGTCTATATGTTTCTGTGTGTTTGATTCCATTCTAGGTACAACATTATAATGTGGTTTAAATCATTTACATTATTCTATCCAAATCTTCTTATGTACTTGAGCAAATGTAGATTTATTATCCTTCCAATTAGGATACATCAGATATTTACACGGAAGAATAATTTTCTTTCCAAGAAATTTAATGCCACAAGAAAACAAAGCACACATATATATATATATAACTCAACATTGTTCTTGCAGTTCGGGTGTTGGCCAAATCATACATTATTCTCGTTTTTAGTTGCCATGTGTTTGATAATAGTGTCATCCTGTGTAAGAAGGCGAGGCAAAACATTCCGTCTCCTCTAGAATCTTGCTCTGGACAAAGACCTGCAATCTTTATAAATTCTCAAGTGGCAATCTATGAATCCCCAAGTACAATCGTATAGATCCATGCGTCGCCTCATCTGTGGTCAAATTTGACCCCTTTGATAAGAGATCAATCACCCTCTGGCTAGCAAGGGTAACATTGAGAATTTCACCAGAAGCTGCCAAATGAGACCTAGAGAAAGAGCAAGAAGTAGGAAAAATTCTGATTTATTTTAAAGGAGAGTCCAAATACAAGGTGTAATCTTTTGTCATTCCAGTAATTGTCGTATCAAAATTATGATGGAAAATAATTTTTTTTTAAAATAATTTTCTGATTTATTTTCAACAACAATTCTAAATAACTCATAAAACAGAAAATTATTTTCAAATAATTACAAAATACGGCATCTAGAAATCACACTTTCTAAAATAAATGTCTATAAAATAATTAATCCAAGCTGTAGACCACACATATTTCATACAATTCCATGACATTACGTCATAAAAAATTAAAATAGAATATATTCAAACAATTAAAAATGCCTTTAGGGACAGTTTATGTGGTCTTTGGCAACGGTTTGGAACTGTGGGTAATAACGTGGTTTTGAAGATTTGAAAGTGTAATTTAGCGAAACTAAAAACATGAAACGTGAATATAGTTTCACACCGAACCTGACGTGTGGGTATCCAATAATTCACCACCTCACGTGTGGGTGTCCAATAATTCACCCAAGCTCAACCTCTATTGTGCTATTACTCCTATATATATAGATACGCTTCTTTGACATTCATATTCACAACATACCCGTGGTACAGATACGTGAATTATATATTTATGGTAATAGTTTCTAACATAAGAAATACAAAACTAATACAAGAATTATATATCTAAAGTTCTTGTGTAAGTGTTACCAATAATTCACTTCAGTTATTCGTTCCCCACCTAACCCTAACCTCACTTAAAAAAAAAAAGAAGTGAATTTCGTTCCATATCCATACCTCACCTGTAGGTAACCTCACACTTACTGATATTATATATATATATATATATATATATATATGAGTAAATACGGTTCTTAGACATTCATATTGACAGCATACACGTGTACCAATGGCAAATAGTTTCGTACTTGTTGCACTTCTTGCCCTTTCTCTACGTCTAGCTTCTGCTGAAATGGTCAATGTTACCCTTGCTATCCAAAGTAGCCAGACAGTGATGGGTCTCTTATCGAAGGGGTCAAATTTGACCACAGAGGAGGCGACGCATGGGTTTGTCTGACTGTACTCGGGGATCCATGGATTGCCACCTGGGATCTATAAAGATTACAGGTCTTTGTCCAGAGCAAGACTCCAAAGTGATTTGGAGCATGTGGAAATGTTATATTCCAAACAAGAATCATCCGTTGTGTACTCGGGTGTGCCAGAGGGTTTGGGATATATGCACATCGCGTCGCTTCCAGTAGGCGAACCCAAACTCCAGATTTTGTTCCTCCCCTTCGACACCGGCAGTGATTTGACATGGATCAGGTGCCACAAGGATAGGGGAGGTGACGCCGAACAGAATAGAGATTATTCTGCAGGCTAGTACAATAGATAATTTGCAAGGAAAAAACGGGAAAATTCGACCCAAAATTCAGAAAACACTCTGGAATTCAATAAAATTCTTAATATTCGTCAATGACAAAAAATAACCCACAAACCGGGTTAAAATAGCTGAAAATCGACCCTTAGTAGAATTTTTACCAAAAATAGCAAAACCCTAAAAGTCTTACCAAAACGAAATACGGAAAGAAATCAAAAGATTGCCAAAAATCTGGCCCAAATCGGGTTCATAATCATTTCTAATTGACAAATAAAATATTACCTTAAATAACAAAAATTAACTAAAAATAAAGATTTGAAATGGATTAACTAAAAATCCATTTTGAGAGATGGATTGTAAGAAGAAATCAAGTTTCTAAGTTGAATGGTAAGGAGAGAAGACAAGAAACAATAACTGAAATGGTCTGAAGAAAGAAGACCTTAAATAGTTTTCTAGTACAAGTAGTTGGGTGTGTGAGGCAATAAAATGCAATCTTCATGTACCAACCGCCCAACAACGTTGTAAACTTTATGATGTAACCACCACAATTTTTATTTTAGTGCTAAACATACGTCTACTTTGACTTTTAAAAGGTACAATACATGAAGTTGTATTGTACATGAAACTAAAATGGAAATAAGGCGTTAGTTAGGGCATGCCAACAGGACACTATATTTGCTGATAACTTTTGAAATTATATCAAGGGTAAATTGCAGTGACACCCCCTGAGGTTCCGGTCAATTCCACTTAGTGGCCGGTCAATGCAAATTTGGACAATGACACCCCCTGGATGATGAATTGTCAATATTACCCTTAGTTACATAATTAATTTTAGTATCAAATAGTAGACGTGTGAAATGGCAACATTACCCCTAAAGGTTTTACTTTGGAAATGTTTACCCATTACCCCTGCCATTCTCTCACTCCTCCAAAGTTTAGTTAATTCATAGTGCTTTCGGAAGTGATATTTTTTTTTTCGTGAAATTAAATCGATTAGGTAACAATTAATTTAATTTTTTTGCATTCTATGTAATAGTTGTAAAAATTAGGAGTATTTATAATATTGTCTTAATTTTTGGGAGTGGATTTTTGTTGATTTATGCTTAGTAATGTTGAAGTATAAATGTGGCTAATAAAGTGCAACTCATTAAAAAATTCGAGTTTTTTTCATCAAATAAGACTAAACTATGCTGAAATTGGTTGCAGATTTGATGATTTTGCAAATTACATTTAACTTTATTAAACTGTTTACAAAATTAATGGGTTTTGATGGAATAAGGATAAAGTAAGTGAACACTATTTCAAAATTTAGAATTTTCCAAATTGAAAATTATTAATTATTTCCAATCCGTTGATTTATGCTTAGTAATGTTGAAGTATAAATGTGTCTAATAGAGTGAAACTCATTGAAAAATTAGAGATTTTTCATCAAATTAGAGTAAACTATGCTAATATTGGTTGCATATTTGATGGTTTCTCAAATTACGTTTTAAGTTTATCTGTCTGCAAAATTAATGGTTTTTGATGGAATAAGAATAACTAAGTGAACACTGTTTCAAAATTTAGGATTTTCTATATTTAAAATTAGTAATTATTTCAAATCGTTATAAGTTTTGAAACTTCTGATCACATTAGAATTTGTGAGTTTTAAGTAAACCTAGTTAATTAATAAAATTGTTTGAGAAAAAAAAAGGATTTTCTTTATGAGGGTTTCCAAATGATGAAATATGCAACCTAGTTAATGATGAAATGGGTTTCCAAATTTTGAGGGTTTATTTTTATAAATTCATATATATCAGTGTTGGTTCTTCTGTTGTGTGAGTCTGTACAATTTGGTGGCAAATATTCCTGTATAGCATGGAAGGGGGGAGGGTACTTTGGTCTTAAGATTTCATCAACAAAACCTTCTCACTTGTTTTTAGTATTCAAATGTCTTATTTGATTAGTTGGAGGACATTGTGGTCTTTTCACAACATCTTAAAGCTCAGGAGGGGGTGTGAGTGCAAATTTTCACAAACCTCAAGGGGTGATGGGATTGCACGCGCGTTGACTGGCCTTTGGGTGTAATTGATCAAAATCTCAGGGGGTGTCACTGCAATTTACCCTTATATCAAATGTATATGAAAATGCAAAATTTATATACAAACAAGTGTATCAATTGCTGGTTTTTCGTTGGAGATGGAAAATTTGGCCACCAAATTTTATCAATTTGTAAATTCTTCTATTATTATTTTAAAAAATTAATGAAAATAGTAGAGTGCCACAGGCTATTTTTATGGAAGATACTGTGATTAAGGATAATTATCTTCTTTATTTTTGAAGAACTACGCCAATCAGTAGAGTTAGAAGACTTAAATAGCCAACAAAATTTAGTGCTCGGAAAACTACTGGTAGTTAGGAATTCTAAATTACCAATTAGTATATTTTGAAGTTTAATTTTTCATTTTGTTAATATTTTGAACTGTGTCAACTATTTTTCACACGTTAGGTTAGGTGAGAAACGAAATGAGTGTAATGTTAAGTTAGGTGAATCATTGGTTTGTTTTTAGGGTAAATCCCACTTATATCCCATCTCATCTCAGCAGTTAACTGATGATGTCATAGTAAAATAATGTGTTAAATGGTCCATTTTATTCCTTCTTTGACCCCTTGCCTTGCTCAAATGATCAAATTATCCTTGAGTTAAAATTATAACACTCTAATAGCATTAAAATGTATTTTTTAACCCCTTACGGCCTTACCTTGTTGAAATGATCAAACCATCCTTCAATTAAAATTATAACATCTTCCACATTTATATTCAACAATCACAATTTCATTACTTGAATTTCATTTTAAAAAATTTGAAAATTAAAAGAATAAATAAAATTCTGATGAAGGATTAATGTATATACAAATATTAAAAATGATTATGAATAAAAATTAATTTAAAAGAATTATAATTTTATCAATTTTTAGATATACATGAGCTATCAATTATTTGTGTTGTGTTCACAGGGACCATTTGACTACATTATCTCTGTTGTACGGAGAATTGAGCTATTATCCCCGTACTCTCCTCAAACGTTGCACCCCTCGCTCTTACATGAGACGTCTTGGACGTGTGATGAATGGGGAAGATCAGGAAGCTTTCATCAGGAGATTACTCCGTAGCAGAAATTCCGGCTATGCCTATCTTCTGAGGTAAAAAGGCATGAGGCGTATGAATAGCAGTAGCATTTCCATTGAGCACCAGTACTAGAAGCTCCCACATTAATTTCAAAGTGCTTGAATTTATTGTCATTATTATTTTTAAATCTTGTGATTTATTTTTCTTTAGCTTCTTTCACTTGGAGATAAAAGTTGTTTACTTATTTTGCATCCCTTGATAATTTTCCCTCATTTTCTATTTTATAAATTGCTGTAGATATGAAATTGGTCTATTTAGTTGCAGTGAATTGTGGTAATTTTCAACTGAAGCGTGAGTGAAAACATTAAAAAAAATGACAATTTTGGGTCTATTATAAATATGACAAATATCAACAATTATTTCGAAGGAAAGGTCAATTAAAAAGAATAATTACAAAAAAGAAAAAAGAGAGTACAATTTTGGTTTATAATGTCGTTTAAATCATCCACTGTGTTCAATTTTGGTTTATAATAGACCCAAGTATTGCCCCTAATATCAACAAATATTGTCCTTATAAATATGACAAATATCAACAAATATTTCAAAGGAAATGTCAATTAAAAAGAATAATTACAAAAAAGAAAAAAGAGAGTACAATTGTGGTTTAAATCATTTACATTATTCTATCCAAATCTTCTTATGTACTTGAGCAAATGTAGATTTATTATCCTTCCAATTAGGATATCATCAGATATTTACACGGAAGAAAAATTTTCTTTCCAAGAAATTTAATGCCACAAGAAAACAAAGCCGTGGTACAGATACGTGTGGGTATCAAATAATTCACCACCTCACGTGTGGGTGTCCAATAATTCACCCAAACCCAACCTCTATTGTGCTATTACTCCTATATATATAGATACGCTTCTTTGACATTCATATTCACAACATACCCGTGGTACAGATACGTGAATTATATATTTATGGTAATAGTTTCTAAAATAAGAAATACAAAACTAATACAAGAATTATATATCTAAACTTCTTGTGTAAGTGTTACCAATAATTCACTTAAGTTATTCGTTCCCCACCTAACCCTAACCTTGCTTAAAAAAAAAAAAACGTGAATTTCGTTCCATATCCATACCTTACCTGTAAGTAACCTCACACTTACTGATATTATATATATATATATATGAGTAAATACGGTTCTTTGACATTCATTTTGACAACATACACGTGTACCAATGGCAAATGTTTTCGTACTTGTTGCACTTCTTGCCCTTTCTCTAGGTCCAGCTTCTGCTGAAATGGTCAATGTTACCCTTGCTATCCAAAGTAGCCAGACGGTGATGGGTCTCTTATCAAAGGGGTCAAATTTGACCACAGAGGAGGCGACGCATGGGTCTGTCCGACTGTACTCGGGGATCCATGGATTGCCACCTGGGATCTATAAAGATTACAGGTCTTTGTCCAGAGCAAGACTCCAAAGTGATTTGGAGCGTGTGGAAATGTTATATTCCAAACAAGAATTATCCGCTGTGTACTCGGGTGTGCTAGAGGGTTTGGGATATATGCACATCGCGTCGCTTCCAGTAGGCAAACCCAAACTCCAGATTTTGTTCCTCCCCTTCGACACCGGCAGTGATTTGACATGGATTAGATGCCACAAGGATAGGGGAGGTGACGCCGAACAGAATAGAGATTATTCTGCAGGCTAGTGCAATAGGTAATTTATAAGGAAAAAATGGGAGAATTCGACCCAAAATTTAGAGAACACTCTGGAATTCAATAAAATTCTTAATATTCGTCAATGACAAAAAACAACCCACAAGCCGAGTTAAAATAGCTGAAAATCGACCTTTAATAGAATTTTTACCAAAAATAGCAAAATCCTAAAAGTCTTACCAAAACGAAATACGGAAAGAAATCAAAAGATTGCCAAAAATCTGGCCCAAATCGGGTTCAGAATCATTTCTAATCGACAAATAAAAAATTACCATAAATAACAAAAATTAACTAAAAATAAAGATTTGAAATGGATTAACTAAAAATCCATTTTGAGAGATGGATTGTAAGAAGAAATCAAGTTTCTAAGTTGAATGGTGAGGAGAGAAGACAAGAAACAATAACTAAAATGGTCTGAAGAAAGAAGACCTTAAATAGTTTTCTAGTACAAGTAGTTGGGTGTGTGAGACAATAAAATGCAATCTTCATGTACCAACCACCCAACAACGTTGTAAACTTTATGATGTAACCACCACAATTTTTATTTTAGTGCTAAACAAACGTCTACTTTGACTTTTAAAAGGTACAATAAATGAAGGTGTATTGTACATGAAACTAAAATGGAAATAAGGCCATTGTTAGTTAGGGCATGCCAACAGTACACTATATTTGCTGATAACTTTTGAAATTATATCAAATGTATATGAAAATGCAAAATTTATAAACAAACAAGTGTATTAATTGCTGGTTTTTCGTTGGAGATGGAAAATTTGCCCACCAAATTTTATCAATTTGTAAATTCTTCTATTATTATTTTAAAAATATAATGAAAATAGTAGAGTGCCACAGGCTATTTTTATGGAAGATACCGTGATTAAGGATAATTATCTACTTTATTTATTAAGAACTACGCCAATCAGTAGAGTTAGAAGACTTAAATAGCCAAGTACTCTATAACAAAATTTAGTGATGGGAAAACTACTGGTAGTTAGGAATTCTAAATTACCAATTAGTATATTTTGAAGTTTAATTTTTCATTTCATTAATATTTTGAACTGTGTCAACTATTTTTCACACGTTAGGTTAGGTGAGGAACGAAATGAGTGTGATGTTAAGTTAGGTAAATCATTGGTTTGTTTTTAGTTTTTAGGGTAAATCCCACTTATACCCCATCAGATCTCAGCAGTTAACTGATGATGTTATAGTAAAATAATGTGTTAAATGGTCCATTTATCCCTTCTTTGACCCTTGCCTTGCTCAAAAGACCAAACTATCCTTGAGTTAAAATTATAACACTCTAATAACATTAAAATATATTTTTTAACCCCTTACGGGCCTTTACCTTGTTGAAATGATCAAACCATCCTTAAATTAAAATTATAACATCTTCCACATTTATATTCAACAATCACAATTTCATTAATTGAATTTCATTATAAAAAAATTGAAAATTAAAAGAATAAATAAAATTCTGATGAAGGATTAATGTATATACAAATATTAAAAATGATTATGAATAAAAATTAATTTAAAAGAATTATAATTTCATCAATTTTTAAATATACATGAGATATTATTTTATCCATTTTTACATATAATATATATAAATATCCATATATATATATATATGCATCTGATCATGTGAAGCAGCTAATAAACAATAGTTTGAGGCAAATAGAAGTTGTAAATTGATATGCTCTGTCACCAATGCAGCTGATCATGTGAAGCAGCTAATAAACAAGGTACAGGTAGATGATGAAAATGTGACAGTTCTGACTTCTGAATCTTGGAGGGAAATATTTAATTACACTTGTGTCGCGCTTAAAACTTGATTTTTTCTAAACTACCACGTCTTGAGTCTTTTTTAATTGAGATAATGAACGACTTCAAGTCTTTTTCAATTGAGACTTAATTAAATCTTAAGTATTTTTCAATTGAGACAACTCGTTCAAGTCTCAAGTCTTTTTCAATTGAGACTTAAATAAGTCTAATCTTTTTCAATTGAGACAACTCGTTCGGGTTAAACAGGTTAATTAATTATATCTTGTCGGGTAAATATTTTATTTTGATGAATTATATAAGTGCTTATCTATATTCAATGAGTTACTAATATCATTTCATTAATACCACATGAGAATTAAATTATCATTTTTTCTGGATACATTCGATTTAGTGGAATAATACAGAACGGTACACATGATTTTCGATATAGGTGGTCTAGGTTTCTATTGAAAATTGAGACAATCCATTACGGTATTTACTTTATTTTACTATATTTTTTCCTGATATCCAATTTAACCATATATATATCCTTTAAAGAAAAAAAACTTTAACCTTCAAATGTTTAAATCTGTTTCAACTTTAACTTTCACTGGATCTGTCCAATTGTGGAAGCCTTGTATAATAGACATGAAATAGTGTCACATACTCTAATTAGAATTACTTTATGCTACAGTGGTCAGAAAGTCATACTACAACTACTAGGGTATGTATTTTTCCATTTGCCTTTTCCTTTGAGAATACTATTTACAATGCACTTTGGAAGCGGATCCTCTACGTTGGTCCCCGTCCCTCCGCTTCTGAATTTTTTTAAAAAAGAGAATCAAGTTTTTTTTTTTTAATTAATGGACTATTCTACCCCATCTCAACACTTCAATATATATATATGTATATATATACATGTACACACTTTGATTGATAAAGATACCTTTATCATTTTTATCCTTATATTTTTTGTTTTGTATTGGTAAATTTATATATTTAACTACCTAATAGAAGTTAATAAAAATTAAAGAACAGATTGGTAACAAAAAGAGAGTTATTATTTTTAAAAAAATATGAAATACTATAAAAGATAAGTACAAAAATAAATAGATAATACTCCATCTGTCCCAATTTATAAGGCTCTTTTGGGGAATCCAATTTTTTAAGGTATTGTATTGGTAATTAATGAAATACAAACTTTATCATTGGTCCCACCATAGTGATGTGATAGTTTATTATGTAAATGATTTATAATTTCAATGCATGAAAGTTAAATTAGTAAAGTGACATGATAAAGTGCTTTGACTTTTCAATTGAGACACTTATTTTGGGTCAAAGAAATGAGTAAAAGCGAACACTTATTTTAGGACGAAGGGAGTACTAAACTAAGGCTCTGTTTGGATTGACTTTTCAAAAGTTACTTTTGGCTTCCTAAAGGGAAAAACTATTTTGAAAGGTATTTGATAAAAATTTTAGAAGAACTTCTGGATTTTGGAAGAGCGTTTTAAAGAAGTTGGGGGTACCAGCTTCTCAAAACAACGTATACTTTTCTTTCTCTTCTGCAGAAAGCCAGAAACAAAAGTTATGCCAAACAAGACCTAAGATTAGGTTGTAGATGTGGAATTAATTATAATTAGGTGATATACAAAAACAAAATAGCATAGATTTTATGTAATTTAAATAACTATTATATAAATATACTAATTTTTTTTAACTAGACATGTGTGAAAAACATTATATAGTTTAGAAAAGAATGTTTAAGTTTTTTTTTAAAAAAAATAACCACTTTACTTCCTTACCTCTTAAAATTGAGCAATATATATACACATGCTAATCATTAATACATAAAATGAATTATTTTAATAAGATTATTTTAAAAAGATTATTGAGGTGTACACATATATATATATATCTAGAGTTACAAAAATATGTGTGAAAACTTTTATGCACTTAAAAAAAAATCATATACATTATCTTACCATTTAAATATTTTTATATATTTATTCCGTTAATTCTTGTCTTTGTCAACCTTAAGAAAATAATATTTTTAATTATAAAAAATATGAAATAAAAAATAAATAAATAAAATAATGATATTTAAATATATATATGTAGATGCAGAAAAATACACAATAATAATTGAGTTAAAAAAATTGGATCTTTTACTCAATTTTAATAAAATATAAATAATAGGGGAAAATTTATTAACCGGATATACGTCCACATACACTTTCTATGAACCTACTTCAAGCTCAAGGGGGTACTAAACCGCCTATATCAATTTAATTTAAATAGGTTTATAATTATTCTAAATCCAAGAAATAATTTATTTAATTTATCCAAAGGAATTCCCAACTCCAACATCATTTAATCCATTTATGGGTATTCCGTAAATTTTATAAAATTTCTATATTTATGTCTATCGCTAGGAATTTAATTTCATAATTTTATTTACCCATAAACATACAACACAATTAATTAGCATTTTCTACGCACTATTAGTGAGTGTCAGATATGCATATATATAAGAATATATATATGTAAATTCCCACCTATTTTATACGCTTACAAACGGTCCCGATTTGTCCCGCTATGAAGAATGTCGGCACCTGAATATAGAGCCCGCCGACCAAAGTCGCCCGAAAAATATTTCGAATATGTCAAAACGACCGCCTTACTGTCCTATTCAATATAGTTGAAACCCGTTAGCGATCGATAAATAAATTTGAACAAATCTACAAAAAACAAAACTGAAAAATCATACCGAAAATCTGAAATTCCCGGAGAACCGCTCAACGGTTTCGCACCAAATTCGGATATATCGTGTACGACATCGGGAGCAAGCTATCCTCAAAATTTCACGCCAAACGAAGCCCAAATCGCCACTGAGTCGACTCAACTCGGTCTAGCCAAACTCAGGACTAACCACCACTGGTCATCGTGCCACCACGACACGAACCTCCAGGTCGTCATCGCCGACGACCACCCAGACCCATGACTAAAACCCCAAACCGTGGCTGAAACCCTCTCCAAAATACGTCGTCTACAATTGCAACCACCTCGCGCCACCACCGTGCCGTCGCGCACCACTAGCAACCCTAGTCGCCTCTGACCTGTGAATCTCAGGTCGGGTCGCCGCTCCTTAGTCGGAGAAATCCACTAGGCCACAGTCCCTCTCTTGCGCGAGATCTCTCTGTCTGCACCTCTTTCTCACCCTCTCCCTCGCCGGCAGCGAGAATTGACGAAGATGGAGAAGGAAACCTGGTGATTGTGAGGAGGAAGAAGAAAAAGTCGTGTAGGAGAAGAGAGGCTGATCTGTGGTCTCTCAAATACCAATAATGCATATACATATATATTTTCCATTAATTATATATATATATACAAATAATCACACATATATATATTCTCCCAATTAATAATATAGGTATAATAAATCCCGAAAATGTACCGGGCACCTCGAAATAATATAACACGAGCCCAAAAAATAAACAGGATGCCCAATAATTATTATAACTAAAATAAATAATCTGGGGTATGAAACCCATATATATATATAATCTGAAATAAATACCCGATCGACCCGCAATTAATATCATGCGAACTCGAAAAATAAACGGGATACCCAATAATCCTAAAATATATCGGGAGCCTCAAAATAATAACACGTGAACCCGTAAGTCCACGAGACGCCAACTAAATAATATAAGCCCAAATAAATACTCCGGGTTACGAAACCAATCACCAAAATCCCGAATAAAGTCTGAACTCACCAAGACTCCTAAAATCACTGGTCGTAGCCCAATCAAAGCACAAAACGCAATCGTTGAAACTAAACCGCGTAGCCAATAACAATAAAACCCACTAACCAGAGGCTGCCACGTGTGCCCAATCAGGGGCTGCCACGTGTCATGCTGTCAGCTGCCACATCATCAACTTTCTGATATTTATAGTTTTGCCCTTCTTCACTGTTTTGGTCATTCCGAGCTCGTTTTAAGTCCGTTTTGAGTGAACGAAAGGTCGATCCTAGCTAAATCGACTGTTACGGATTCAACGGTGGGCTCCGTTTTTCGAAATTAGTACTCTAATTTTGGGGAAAACCCGGTTTGAAGTTTTATTGCTCCTAGTTAGTGAGTTAATTTCATCAATCTTTTAATATCTGTTATTTCAAGTCATGACTGAAGTACAGGATACCGAGCAATCAGATGCCAGAAATACTGTTGGGAATACTGCTGGGACGAGCGGTTCTATGAGGAAAACCATGTTGTCAAATGCAAAGTTTGAGGTGGAGAAATTCGACGACACCAATAACTTTGGCATGTGGCAATGCGAAGTCCAGGATCTTCTATTTCGAGATGGTTCCCAGATTGCCTTGGATGCTAATCCCAAGGATATCTCGGATGAAGATTGGACATTCGTTAATCGTCAAGCTTACGGCATAATCCGATTGTGTTTAGCAAAAGATCAGAAGTACTTTGTGATGAAAGAAAATATGGCGGCAGATCTGTGGAAGAAACTGGAGGACAAATTTATGACAAAAAGTCCAGAAAATCGCCTTTATCTGAAGTCAAAGCTCTTCAGATTCCAGTACAAGAAAGGTACCCCTATGATCGAACATTCAAACAATTTCAACAAACTAATTGCAGATTTATAGAATTTAGATGTTGAAATTCTTGATGAAGATAAAACTTTGATTTTATTAAATTCCTTGCCTGAAAGCTATGATCATTTATCCACAACTTTAATGTATGGAAAAGATGAGGTTAAATACATAGATGTTGCTAACGCTTTGGTAAACAATGAGTACCGGAAGAAGGATCAACATGATCACCGGGACATTTCATCAGAGGCGTTGACTGTAGACAGAGGCAGGTCGAATAACAAATCAAAGGGAAGAGGGAAATGGCGGTCCAAATCCAGATCACAACCAAACAGATCTGAATCATCTAGTGGATGACAAGAGAAGGATAAGTGTTTCCAATGTCATCAGAAAGGGCACTGGAGGAGAGACTGTCTAAACAAGGACAAGTCACAAGCCAATATTGCCAATACTGCCCGGAAGAGGGAAGACGAAGATGAATTAGCCTTTACTGTTTCATCGTCAGACACTGATCAGTCTGATAGATGGATTCTTGATTCAGGTTGTTCTTATCATATGTGTCCTAACAGGAACTGGTTCTCTAGCTTCGAGGAGCTGGATGAAGGAGTTGTGCTAATGGGCAACAACAATACCTGTTAGACCAAAAGGATCGGAACAATACATCTGAAGATGCATGACGGTACAATCAGAAAACTCTCTGATGTCAGGTATATTCCAGAACTGAAGAAAAACCTCATTTCATTAGGGGTTTTAGATTCCAGTGGTTACAAGGTGACCATGGAAGGTGGAGTTCTGAAAGTAGTTCGAGGTGCATTTATGTTAATGAGAGGTACTTTGAAGAAAAATCTATATTACCTAGATGGGTATACAGTAACCGGAAGAGCAGCTGTGACAAGCAGTTCTGAAAACAAGTCAGCCGATCTTACCCGACTCTGGCACATGCGTTTAGGGCATGCAAGTGAGAAGGCGTTGCAAGGCTTGGTGAGGCAAGGCAGACTAA
Source organism: Cornus suecica (assembly GCA_963922005.1). Taxonomy (NCBI): domain Eukaryota; kingdom Viridiplantae; phylum Streptophyta; class Magnoliopsida; order Cornales; family Cornaceae; genus Cornus; species Cornus suecica. The sequence continues at coordinate 8,325,466 of OY998246.1, read as the reverse complement.
AAGGTGCCAAAACTGGCAAACTTGACTTCTGTGAACACTGTGTGCTGAGCAAATAGACAAGGGTCAAGTTCGGCACTGTGATTCATCGAACGAAGGCAACACTAGACTATGTTCACACAGACGTCTGGGGGCCATCCAGAATCATTTCATTGGGAGGTAAACGTTGGTTTGTAACATTTATTGATGATTTTTCTAGATATGTCTGGGTTTATACTATGAAGCATAAAAATGAAGTGCTAGATATCTTTCTTAAATGGAAGAAAATGATAGAGACCTAGACAGACAGGAAGCTCAAAAGGCTCAGATCAGACAACGGTGGCGAGTACAAATCAGATACTTTCTAGGAAATCTGTCAGAATGAAGGGATAGTTAGACACTTCACAGTGCCTAGAACACCACAGTAAAATGGAGTCGCAAAAAGAATGAATCGCACTTTAGTGGAAAAAGTACGATGTATGCTATCTCAATTTGAGCTCAGCAAAGCATTTTGGGCAGAGGCGTTGGTATACTCCACTCATATTGTCAACCGACTTCCTGCAACTGCCCTAGATGGGAAAACTCCCAAGGAGGTATGGTTCGAATATCCAGTTTCTGATTATGATTATTTTCATATATTTGGGTGTCCAGCATACTTTCATGTAGTGGAATCTAAACTGGATCCTAGAGCTAAGAAAACTCTCTTCATGGGACATAGTGAAAGAGTTAAAGGATTCCGGTTATGGTGCACTGAAACAAAGAAGATCATCTGTAGCAGAGATGTTACTTTTGATGAGTCTGTCATGCTGAGACAGACAACTCTAGCTAAAGAAGAAATGAATCCAAATCTTTAGCAGCTCCAGTACAAATGATTCGTCAGCAGCCAGACTCTATTGTAGCCAACAGACCCAGAAGGGTCATTCAGAAGCCTGCTCGATTTATTGACATGGTGTCATTTTCACTTCCAGCGACAGAAGATGATGTCCCTAACACTTACAGAGAAGCAGTACACAGTACTGATAGTAAGAAATGGAAGACAACTATGGATGAAGAGATGAAGTCTCTACATTAAAATCAGACTTGGAAGCTAGTTCAACTTCCAAAGGGCAAGAAAGCTATTGGCTGTAAATGGGTTTATGCTCAGAAAGAAGGTGATCCCGGCATAAACCAGATCAGATACAAAGCCAAACTCGTAGCTAAAGGTTATGCTCAAAGGGAAGGAATCGACTACAACGAGGTATTTTCACCTGTTGTTAAACATTCCTCTATTCGGATACTTTTGGCTTTAGTAGCACAGTTTAATCTCGAGTTAGCTCAACTTGATGTCAAAACTGCATTTCTCCATGGCACTTTGAACGAAGAGATTTACATGACTCAGCCAGATGGGTTCAAAGTTTCAGGACGTGAGAACTAGACATGTAGATTAAGCAAGTCACTGTATGGCTTGAAATAGTCCCCGAGACAATGGTACAAAATATTTGACTACTTCATGAAGCAACAAAAGTATACTAGAAGCCATTTTGACCATTGTGTATACTTTCGAAAACTCCCGGATGGTACATTTGTCTATTTGCTCTTATATGTAGATGATATGTTGATAGCATCTAAGAGCAAGGTGGAGATCGATAGATTGAAGACTCAATTGAGCTCAGAATTTGAGATGAAGGATCTTGGCGAAGCTAAGAAGATACTTGGGATGGAGATCAAGCGGGACAAACAGAAAGGCATAGTGTGTTTAACTCAGACGAAGTATTTGAAGAAAGTGCTTCAGACATTTGCCATTGATGGCAACACAAATCAGTAAGCACACCGCTGGCCTCACACTTCAAACTGAGTGCACAGATGTCACCAACCACAGAAGATCAGAAAAGGCAAATGGAGCATGTTCCATATGCAAATGCAATTGGTGCTCTTATGTATGCAATGGTATGTACCAGACCTGACATTTCACATGCTATAAACATGGTGAGTCGATACATGCACAATCCTGGTAAAGGCCATTGGCAAGTAGTGAAGTGGATTCTACGGTATATTCATGGTACTGTGGATATTGGTTTAAAGTTCGAGAGAGAGAAGACAGTGGGTAAGCATCTAGTTGGATATGTTGATTCGACTATGCTGGAGATCTTGATAAAAGAAGATCTACTACCGGTTATGTCTTCACTATGGCAGGCGGACCAGTATGCTGGAGGTCAACATTACAGTCAATGGTGGCTTTGTCTACTACAGAGGCATAGTATATGGCTGTAACCGAAGCTTTCAAGGAAGCTATTTGGCTTCAAGGGTTGACTACAGACTTGGGTGTTTTTCAAGAAACCGTGAAGGTTTTTTTGTAATAGTCAGAGTGCCATTTGTTTGACAAAGAACCAGGTTCATCACAGCCGTACCAAGCATATTGATGTTCGGTTCCACTTTATTCGAGACGTTGTAGATGACGGGAACATTCTACTACAGAAGATCGGTACCGCAGATAATCCTGCAGACATGCTCACCAAAGTGGTTACAGGGATCAAGTTTCAACACTGTTTGAACTTGATCAATATCTCTCGGACTTAGAGCGCCTAAACGGCGTAATGGGGGGTAGCGGCAATCAGAAGACTCAGACAATAGACTCTTTCGTCATGGTGGAGATTTGTAGGAAATGACTCAAGAATACTAGCCTATGATGCATGCAATGATGTATATGCATATGATGATGCATGGGATGAACTACATGTAATAAGTTTTCCTTGGCAGCCATTGAAGACTAAGTTTGGCAGCCAACCACCCACCAAGTTGTCATTCAAGACTTTGGCCAACAACTCCTCTTTGCTCCTCTATAAATAGAGCTATACATGTTGTATAGATTTCCGCAAATATATTGAGCTACCCTTCCGTGGACGTACCCGTTTTTGGGAAACCACGTATAAATCATTGTGTCTATGTATTTGTGTGTGTTTGATTTGAATTAGGTCCAACATTTAAGCCTGATGTAATTATACCTGGTAAGCTTTAATCTTCTCCGTCTTAGGTATTCTTGGCACAATTCGTACAATAGACCACAATGTGTCGATAAAATGCTCAACATCATATATACCATGGAATCCACTCCACAACAACACCAGATAATAAGAACAAAGTACAATCTTCAACATACAGCTATAAATGCATTAATCTACTATTGGAGAAGGATTATTTTATCTGATGTGAGATATTGAAATCGTCACAATGGCAGCTCAGAACATATATTAATTGCAATATGAAACTATAGCAACGTAGGCTGCATAGCGCTACAAATTTGATGACTAACACAATAATTAATAAACAAGAAAAGGAAAAGAATCTGGAACAAACAAAACTAGCAACAATGAATTAGATAAAAACAAGGGTAATTTGCAGTCACACCCCTGAGGTTTGCATCTATTTCACCTAGATGCAGATTTTCGGAATTTTGACACAAACACCCTTGAGGTTTGGTTTTGCTTGCCATGACACCCCAAATGACGAAAATACCCTTCACAAAATTCCAAAATATTAAGGGTAATGTAAAATGACCTTAATGCCCCAACCCCAAATATATAAAATTTCGAAAAACATATATATAAATTAAAAAAAATATATAAAATTTGAAAAAATGTATAAAATTCGAAAACAAATATTTAAAATTTGAAAAAAATATATAAAATTAGAATAAAATATACAAAAAATTATATAATTTCGAAAAACATATATAAATTTCAAAATATATATAAAACTTCAAAAACATATATAAAATTTGAAATATATATAATTCGAAAATATATATATAAAATTTGAAAAAAATATAAATTCGAATATATATATATATATATTTCAAAAAAAAAATAAAAAATTCAAAATATATATATTTTCAAAACCAAAATTAAAAAAATTATATAATTTCGAAAAACATATATAAATTTCAAAATATATATAAAATTTGAAATATATATATAATTTGAAAATATATATATATTGAAAATTATATAAATTCGAATATATATATTTCAAAAAAAAATAAAAAATTCAAAATATATATATTTTCAAAACCAAAATTCAAAAAATTATATAATTTCGAAAAACATATATAAATTTCAAAAAATATATAAAATTTGAAATATATATATAATTTGAAAATATATATATATAATTTGAAAAATATATAAATTCGAATATATATATTTCAAAAAAAATAAAAAATTCAATATATATATATTTTCAAAACCAAAATTCAAAAAATTATATAATTTTGAAAAACATATATAAATTTCAAAAAATATATAAAATTTGAAATATATATAATTCTAAAATATATATATATATATAATTTGAAAATATATATATATCAAAAAAAATATACATATTTTTTGAAATTTATATATGTTTTCCGAAATTATATAATTTTTTGAATTTTGTTTTTGAAAATATAGATATTTTGAATTTTTTTATTTTTTTGAAATATATATATATATATTCGAGTTTATATATTTTTCAAATTTTATATATATATTTTCGAATTATATATATATTTTAAATTTTATATATTTTTTTGAATTTTATATATATATTTTGAAATTTATATATGTTTTTCGAAATTATATAATTTTTTGAAATTTATTTTTGAAAATATATATATTTTTAATTTTTTGGTTTTTTGATATATATATATATTCGAGTTTATATATTTTTCAAATTTTATATATATATTTCAAATTTTATATATATTTTGAAATTTATATATGTTTATCGAAATTATATAATTTTTTGAATTATATATATATATTTTGAAATATATATATTCGAATTTAAATATTTTTCAAAAAATATATATATATTTTCGAATTTTATATATATATTTTTATTATATATATATTTTTCAAAATTTATATATTTTATTCTAATTTTATATTTTTTTTTTCAAAATTTAAATATTTGTTTTCGAATTTTATACATTCTTTCGAATTTTATATATATTTTTGAATTTATATATATGTTTTTCGAAATTTTATATATTTGGGGTTGGGGCATAAAGGTCATTTCACATTACCCTTAATATTTTGGAATTTTTTGAAGGGTATTTTCATCATTTGGGGTGTCATGGCAAGCAAAACCAAACCTCAGGGGGTGTTTGTATCAAAATTCCAAAAATCTGTATCTAGGTGGAATAGATGCAAATCTCAGGGGGTGTGGCTGCAAATTACCCTAAAAACAAATTCAGAGTATAATTTTGGAGGTGAAATGCTTTAGAGTAGAATAAATTACAAAAAGGGAAAGCATTTGGGCGACCGGTTCACGCTTAGGAAAAGAAAAGCGAAGATGATTAAGAATCATAGTACCAAACAACTTAAGCAAATAGTATCAAACAAACCCTTAATGCCCTGATTGTGAAATGATAATCACATTTTCAACAAATATATGACGACTTTATGCCCCAAGATAAAATATAAGTCCACCGATCTTACCAGATCACTGATTATCACCAATTAATAGGATCATGAAAATGAATATTTACAGTGGAATGAACAAATAATTAAACAGTGTAACTTGAAAGTTATCCTAAGAAAAAATAGACCATGCTAATCAACATTCACCAAAAACAAAGATATCACGGGAGAGAAATCCTCCTACTCTACAAAATTTAAATTCTTTTCTAGGAGATCTAAGATGTAATAACAATTTTTACCGTCACTATAAGGGCTTGTTTGGGAAGTGGGTTTTGGGCTTGGTTTTGGTTTTGGTTTTTGATTTGAAGACCAAATCATGTTTGGTTGGTGGTTTTTGGACTTGGTTTTGAGTTTTTTAAAACCAACCATTAAAACCTTGGTTTTGGCCTACCAAATTTGACTTTTTTTTTTTTCTCTCTCTATATATATATATGGCCGAAAATATGAATTATTTTGAAAAAAATAATATATAATATTTGGAAAAAAATTATTTTTCGGAAAAAAAATCATATTTTGAAACATAATATATATTTTTCACAAAATATCATATTTTGGAACATAATTTATTTTTTCGAAAAAAAGTATTTTTCGGAATTGTTTTTATATTTTGGGACATAATAAATTTTCGGAAAAGTATTTTTCAAATTTTATAATTTGAAAAAAATATTTTTTGGAAAAAAAATCATATTTTAATATAATTTTTCAAAATTTTATATATTTTTTTGAATTTTAAATATTTCGCACTTTTAAAAAAATATAAAAAAAGTGCGAAAATTTTATAATTTTCTGGAAATATTTTTTTCAAAATATAATTTTCTTAAAATATATATTTTTTCTAAAAATATATTATGAAAAACAATATTTTCGGAAAACTAAGTTGGAGAAAAAACATTTGGAAAAAATTATAAATATTTCGCACTTTTTTATATTTTCTGGAAAGTGAGAAAATTTTATAATTTTCTGGAAATATTTGTTTAGAAAATATAATTTTCTGGAAAGTGCGAAATATTTTTATCAATTATATATATATATTAATATATATTATTTGAATTTTATATATAATTTTCACAATTTAAAATATTTTTATCAATTATATATATATTTTTTTGAATTTAAAAAAAATAGATTTTGAATTTTATATATTTCTTTCGAATCTATACATTTTTCCCCATTTTATATCCTTTTTTTCTAAATTTTTAAAAACATTCAGTATATAATATAATTTTTCAGAATTTTATATATTTTTTCGAATTTAATATGTATTATTTGAATTTTATATATAATTTTAACATTTTGAAATATTTTTTTCGATTATATATATATTTTTTGGAATAAAAAAATAGAAATCTCAATTGTTTTCGGAAATTTTAAATATTTTTTAATTTTATATATATTCATTTTAATATTTTTTTCCAATTATAAATATATATTTTTAATACATATTAGTATATATATATAATTATACCAAAACCAACTTCTTACCAAACATGGTTTTAGATTTACCCAAAACCACCCAAGATCACTAAGACCAAGACCAAAACTAAATTACCAAACGGGCCCTAACAAAAATTTATGTGACAATTCACCGTCCACAACTCAATGTCATAGAGGTAGTTTTTGACCCTTTTAGTGGTGGGTGACGGTTGTGACCGCCACTCAAGCCCTAATTTCTTTTAGTGCTACAACAACTAATACGGCCGCTTTTAAAGGCCTCCGGGAGTCTGATCTAATTATTACAATGCTCCCTTTCATTGGTTGATCAGGTGACTTGTTTGGGAATGTGAAGTTCAAGGCCTATTCTCAAAATACCTATATCTTCTCTTTCTTAAAAAATATTGCATTTACTTAAGTTGTTTCCGAAATAACTCTCATCAACTAGCACCCTTTTGATGTGAACTTTTAGGATCACCCAAATTGGACCGAACCATTGGTTTGGCCAATTCTAGTCCGCCCATTTCATTTAAGACACAAAATCGGAATCCTTTTCATTTTGTTGCTTCAATCATTGATAAGAACTCAGAAGTCGAGATATATTCAAATTAAATAATTATTTTGACAGTCTGTTTTTATGAAAAAGCACAGATTCGTGTCGTCATTAATCATTTGCTATAATCTTTCCGTGATAAGTTTTTACACCATTTATCAAACTCCAACATTCATTAGTTTCCCATACCCCAGATACTTATGACTCAACTTAATAAAATTCATATGACTAGTCAAATCAACAAAAGCAAGCACGAGAAAAAGCATGCACTCCAAGAGACGGATAACAAAACATATAGAATTGAAGCTGCATAACTGTTGGAAAAGTACCCGTCATGAGGCCAGGAGGCGTTCACATCCAACTTGGGAAGAACAAGTGCAGCATTCATTATTCGTGCAACAACAACCGCATCAGAAATCTGGACCGGCACAGAAATATTTCATTTTCATATATCAAAACCATCTAAAACATGCATTATAACAAATAAATAGCCAAAAAGCTTAAGATGCTTGCTACAATGTATAGCCGGCTTTAGTGCACTAATACATAAGTATGGAGTTTTCAGCAGTTCATCCTCATATATATTAAGCAAAAGATTAACTACAAGAAAACAAGATCGACAGTCAATTACAGTAGGATTAGCTATAAATTCAATATAATTTAATACAATTATTATAATTAAATTTTAGTGATAAAATTTAAATAAATAATTCATACAAAAATAAGTGTTGGTGTTTTCAAATAGGATTCTATTTGAATTAGAGTTATAGAATTCATTTAAGTTTTTCAATTATAATTTAAGTAGAAATTAATCTGGACTTACAGAATTTGATTAAATTTGGAGTAGAAATTGGGTTGAAAAAAAATCCTATTCAAGTAGAATAGGTTTGGAGTTACAATTCTAATAGAACTAGTAAAAATGACATGTTATAAATTATTTTATTATAATTAATAATCCTAATTAGACTATAAGATTAAAAAATAATTCAAAATTATAATATTCTATTATAATTAAATATTTAATTTATATATTTAATAAAATTTAATAAAATATTTTGAATTTACATTTAATGGACAGTGATTTTTTAATTTTTTTAGGAAAAAAAATTATTTTTCTAAAATAAATTATATTTTTCTTAAAAACTATATATTTATAAATATATATATTTCGGAAAATATGATTTTTTCCGAAAAATAAATTTTTTTCCAAAAACATATATTATGTTCCAAAAATATGATTTTTTTACGAAAAATATTTTTTTTGTCAAAAATATATATTATGTTCCAAAATATGAATTTTTTTTTTCCGAAAAATATTTTTATGCGGAAAAGTATATATTATGTTTCAAAATATGATTTTTTCAGAAAAATAATTTTTTTACGAAAAATATATATTATATTCCAAAATATGATTTTTTTTCCCGAAAAATATTTTTTTGCTAAAAAGTATATATTATGTTCCAAAAATATGATTTTTTTTCGAAAAATAATTGCGAAAAAGTATATATAATCGGATCGGATTTGGATTTTATTATCAATCCAAAATATGAATTATTTCGGAAAAAATAATATATATTTTTTGAAAAAAAATTATTTTAAGAAAAAAATCATATTTTGGAATATAGTATATATTTTTCGCAAAACAAATATTTTTTAATATAATATTTTGGAACATAATAGTATATATTTTTCGGAAAAGATCATATTTTGGAACATAATATATATTTTTCGCAAAAAAAGTATTTTTCGGAAAAAAAATCATATTTTGGAACATAATAAGTACTTTTTTGCAAAAAAATCATATTTTGGAATATAATATATATTTTTCGCAAAAAAAGTATTTTTCAGAAAACAATTCATATTTTGGAACATAATAAGTACTTTTTTGCAAAAAAATCATATTTTGGAACACAATATATACTTTTTCGCAAAAAAATTTCATATTTTGGAACATAATAAGTACTTTTTTGCAAAAAAAATCATATTTTGGAACAAAATATATATTTTTCGGAAAAAATTCATATTTTGGAACATAATATATACTTTTTCGCAAAAAAATTATTTTTTCGAAAAAAAATTTCATATTTTGGAACATAATAAGTACTTTTTTGCAAAAAAAAATCATATTTTGGAACATAATATATATTTTTCGGAAAAAAATCATATTTTGGAACATAATATATACTTTTTCGCAAAAAAATTATTTTTTGAAAAAAAAATTCATATTTTGGAACATTATATATAAATTCAAAAAAATTAGGGTATTTAAGTAATTGTGTATGGAAAATTGGAACATGCAATGATATGAGGGCAAAAATGGAAGTTCACTACAAAAACAACCTTTATTGACCAATACACAAAGTTTCTGACGGTTACTTTGAACATAAGGGGCTAAGTGTTACAACGGAGATGGTTTTAAGAGTAGTTTATGATATTATTGAAACGTAAGAGGTACCGCGTGCAATTAGGTCATAGTTCAAGGGTAATTTGTGTAATTTTCCCTTATTTGTTTCACTTTGACCCTCAAAAAAATTTGAGAAGTGAAATGACTAAATTACCCTAATTGTCTGTGAGGACCTATTTGCCCATGCATAAAGATATGAAAAGACTAACCTACCCTCCTTTTATATGTGTGTATATTTAGGGTTTACTTCAAGAAACCCCAATATGCTATTCAATTTAATTAATTAACCCCCACTGTGTCCGCTTTGCCCCATATACAATCCAATTTTATCACTATGCCCCTCCTCCTCACATTTTGAATTAAAATATCTAAACTACCCTCCCTTAATAGTATAAAGGGGGTTAGTGAAATCAAGCCTTAAAAAAATTATTTTTTGAAAATAAATTATATTTTTCGTAAAAACTATAAATTTCAAAATATATATATATTTCGGAAAATATGATATTTTCCAAAAAATAACTTTTTTGCGAAAAATGTATATTATGTTCAAAAATATGATTTTTTTTCCGAAAAATATTTTTTTTGCGCAAAAAGTATATATTATGTTCCAAAATATGAATTTTTTCTAAAAACTATTTTTTTTTGCGAAAAATATATATTATGTTCCAAAATATGATTTATTTCCGAAAAATAATTTTTTTGCGAAAAATATATATTATGTTCCAAAATAAGATTTTTTTCAGAAAAATAATTTTTTTCCAAAAATATATACTATATTCCAAAATATGATTTTTTTTCTGAAAAATAATTTTTTTGCTAAAAATATATATTATGTTCCAAAATATTTTTTTTTTTGGGAAAAATGTATATTATTTTCCAAAATATGATATTTTTTCCAAAAAATATTTTTCTTTTGTGAAAAAGTATATATTATTTTCCAAAATATGATTTTTTTTCGAAAAATATATGTTATGTTTGAAAAAACGATTTGTTTCCCGAAAAAAATATTTTTTGCGAAAATGTATATATTATGTTCCAAAATATGATTGTTTTTGCGAAAAATATATATTATGTTGCAAAATATGATTTTTTTCCAAACATTTTTTTTCGAAAAATATATATTATGTTCCAAAATATGACTTTTTTTTTTGCGAAAAAGTATTTATTATGTTTCAAAATATGAATTTTTTTTCTGAAAAATATTTTTTTTGCAAAAAATATATATTATGTTCCAAAATATAATCTTTTCCGAAATTTTTTTTTTTAAATGATTGATTTCACTAAACCCCCTTATATTATTCAGGGTAGTTTATGCATTTTGACTCAAAATTTGAGGTAAGGAGGCATAATAATGAAATTGAATAGTATTAGGAACAAAGTGGACATAGTGGGAGTTAGTTGATTAAACTGAAAAGTATAGGGGGTTTCTTGAAATTAACTCATATATTTATATATATATATATATGTATATGTATATCTTAGAATTTTATGCAAAAACTAAAAATACAAAAAATTGCTGCCATAAAAATTAGAAAAGGCAGAGCATAAAGATGGCAGTTGTTTGTAACTTGCTTTAAAAGATAATCTTAGAAAGCAAACATACACACTCTCGGATCCTCTCTCTCTCTCTCTCAAACGACACACTCTCATCTTCCAATTTCACGGTCTCTCTCTCTAAAACGATACAGTGTCTCGTCTACCAGCTTCACTTTCTCTCTCTAAAATGATACAGTGTCTCGTCTACCAGCTTCACTTTCTCTCTCTAAAATGATACACTCTCTCACTCTAGCGAGCAGTTCTTAGCATATCTCTCGCTAAAACGGTGCAATTTGTGCGATTGACAGGTGATCATACAAGATCTACTGAATATATCTTTTGCATCGATCTCTCAGGTAGTTTCAAGTTTATTATTGAATTTCAGTAGTCAGTGAGTTTGTTCGTTAGTGCTCAAACTTTTCATGTCATGCGTTTTTCCAAAAATCAAATCACAACTAGCCAGTGCATGTGTTCAATTTGTTCATTTTATTTCAATTTCGTAGTCCAATTTTGCGTCCAATCTATAGAGAAGCTTGATATAATCAAGTTAGAAATCGTTTTTATTTATTAATTAATCTCTGATTTAGGTTTTTGGTTTTATTTTACCTCAAAGTATTCAGAGATTTGAGTATGCTTGAATATATGTATATATTGGAGTTTATTTTTTGTGGATTTCTGTTCTTTATTTTTCCCAATTTTAATCCTGAAACTGCCGAATAGCTTCCTTCCTTCTCTCATTTGTAGATAAAGTGTGAAATTTGAGCGTTATTTAATAATATTTTGGTTATTTTTCCAATTTATTATGGATTAAATTTTGTTTGTAATTTTTTGCTAGCATATTCTCAGCTTGAAATGCTTTTGTTTGAATCTCAACTACTAATCTATCATTTTCTATGTGTGTGTTTGTGTGTGCTCGTGAGCTTTCTCTGATTAGTAATTTATATCATGAGTTTTGCCCTATATTTGCTTGAAAATATATTATCTGAATTTCTGTGTTTAATGTTTGCATGTAGTATATGATTCCTAATTGAATGTAGTTTTCTGCAATTATGGAGATTGGAGCATTATATTGTTAATTTATTATGTTAATTATTTGAGAATTAAACTGAAGTTGCATTTATTTTTGTGTTCAAGCAACTAAAAATGGTGTTGAATGTAGATAATATATCAGAACCTCATTGTGATGTTCCGAGGTATTGGTGGTTGATTTTTTATGAGTTCTTATTAACTAGAAAGAATGTGCAGATTTCCTTTATACAACATGATATGTGTTGAAAATATTAAACTTGATTCATCAAGTGTGAAACAAATAATCCATGGAGCCATCTAGAAGCATGTCTTTAAAGACTAAAATACAACTTCAAAGATGATGGCTAAAAAGTAGTCAAATGTTCACACCTATAGGTTGAACATTCAAAATTTGTGTATTAGTTTTGTATGCTTATAAATAGAGTTGTATTGTGTAGTTGTAAGATCAGAAGTTAGAAGCTAGACTTTGAATATAGAGTGTGAGAAAATAAAAAAATGAGAGAAGAGCTTTGTATTTGAAAAGTGTGAGTTTTGAATAGAAGTTTATTTCTCTCATTAATTGTGTTGATCCTGGGTAATTGAATCATCATTAGTGATTTCTCAACATGGTATCAGACTTTGGTGAAGCTTGAACAAGCCCAGAAGTGAAGAACCAAAACAGAGCCGAACTTTTCAAAGCCTATTCGTGGGTCATAGTTGTTCAAACCTCAAGTTTGAGTATATATCTAGTTTCTCCGTTCCCGCAGGAACGTAACCTCAAAAAAATCAGGTCGAAACTCCTCTGCACACGCCCACACGCACCGCCTGAAGATCGGCGAATGAGCCCCACGCGTAGCCACGCGCCCCAGTCGTCTTCAACCTCCAGACACGCGTGAAGACCATGCACATCCACGCACCTATGCACTACCAAGTCAGCGTGTGACGTCACCAGTTGCCACGTCAGCGCTACGTCACTAGTGCCACGTCACCAGCCACGTGGCCTAGCCATCAGTTGACACATGGCCCAATCAGAAGTCGGCATTTGGCCTAACCAGAAGCTGACACGTGGCTCAATCAGAGGTCGACACGTGTCACACCCAAGTCAGCTGCCACCTCAGCCTCCACGTCAACAAATTTTTTTGAAAAATTACAAGTTTGCCCCTAGTTGGTATTTTGTCCGTTTCAGACTCATTTTAACTCCGATTTGGGCAAACAAAGAGTAGTTCTTGACTAAACGGAACGCTCCGGACGCAACAATGCATTCATTTTGACCAGATTCAACACCAATTTTCAGAACTAAGCACCTCAAGTGCTTAAGCAAATCCGATGGCGTCCTTCAGCAATTTTTTTCAACCCCAGCTTTCGCGACTGAACAAAGATAATTACGAGAAGTGGTGTATCCTGATGAGAATCCTTCTAGCCTCACAATATATGTGGGATGTGATCGATACCGGGTATGATGAACCCGAAAAAGTAGAGAATCTAAGCTAGGCCCAACAAGCCGAGCTTAAAGAATAAAGACGAAAGGATAAGAAGGCGTTCTATTTGCTTTATTATAGTGTAGATGAAGTAAGTTTTGAGAAGATCTCCGCCGTCAACACTGCCAAACGAGCATGGGAAATTCTTCGTAAAGCAAATCGAGGAATTGAGAAAATGATAAAAATTAGACTTCATGGTTTAAAGGGGGAATTTGAATTGCTGCAGATGAAGGAAAGTGAGTCAATTTCTAAGTACTTTACTAGAATATTGACTATTGTGAATCAGATTAGAGGATGTGGAGAAAAGATCGAAGATGTACGTGTGCTCGAAAATATAATGAGATTGCTCAATTCAAAATTTGAGTACATGGTTGTAGCCATTGAAGAATCGAAGAATATGGATGTCATGACAATTGACAAGTTACAAGCCATGCTAGAAATTCATGAATAGCGAATCAACAAGAAGAATATCTCAAACATCCCAGAGGACGAGCAAGTCCTGCAATCAAAGTTCTCAGCCAGAGGTGAAGATGGGAGAAGAAAAGTGAAGTGTTATAACTGCAACAGATACGGCCACTATGCCCGTGAATGCAGAATAGAGCTAACAAAAGAAGATGAAAATGACGAACATGTGTACTTTGCAAAGAAAGACAAAGACACAAATGAGCTAAACGGAATGGTATTGATGGCTCAATATGAGAATCCTGTTAGTTGGATATTTGAAGAAGAAGCGGAGCCCAAGGAGCTCGTGATTGAAGAAGAAGAATAAGAAAATGAAGCAGAAAAAGTGTCACCAACAGTACCACAAGAAGTTGAAGAAGTGCCACCAACAGTGACACAAATTGCTCATGTACCTGACAGGAAGAAGTTAGATGTGGATCCGGGTAATGACCAGAAAGAAGTCATAAGTAGATCCGATTAGTTTCACAGAAGCCATTCAAGAGAAGAAATGGAATACATATATGGATGAAGAGATGTTCATCATAGAGAATAAGCAGTGTAGTCCACCAGAAGGCCATAAGTCAACTGGGTTGAAGTGCGTCCATAAGACGAGAAGTGAAAAAGACGAAGTTCAAAGATACAAAACTCGTCTGTTCGTGAAAGACTACAAGTTTAGAAAAGTGAAGCCAGACAAGTTCAATAGTCTGGAGAATAAGCAGTGTAGTCCATCAGAAGGCCATAAGTCAATTGGGTTGAAGTGCGTCCATAAGACGAGAAGTGAAAAAGGCGAAGTTCAAAGATACAAAACTCGTCTGTTCGTGAAAGACTACAAGTTTAGAAAAGTGAAGCCAGACAAGTTCAATAGTCTGGAGAAGAAAAGTAATACCTCGGTAATGGTTCCAGAAAAAGGATGTGCAGGGAATGAAAATTGTATCTCTTCAGAGTTCAGGCAGGTCGATTCGGTTCAGTTCGAGGTGTTTGTCGCTAGTCTTGGACTTGACTATGAAGAAGAGAGTCAACCATCTCTGTGCAAAACTGGAAAGGCAGAGCTAGGAGTAAGATAAACCAGAAAGTACAAGATAGGTCCATAAGATCTAAGATGTTGCAAGGAATGCAGAAATTCCAAGACTAGTCCATAAGACTGAAGAAACTACAAGTAATGCAGAAGATTCCCAAATCAAGTTTAAAGAGGGATGTTGAAAATATTAAACTTGATTCATCAAGTGTGAAACAAATAATCCATGGAGCCATCTAGAAGCATGTCTTTAAAGACTAAAATGCAACTTCAAAGATGATGGCTAAAAAGTAGTCAAATGTTCACACCTATATGTTGAACAAATATGCTTAAAAATAGAGTTGTATTGTGTAGTTGTAAAATCAGAAGTTAGAAGCTAGGCTTTGAATATAGAGTGTGAGAAAAGAAAAAAACGAGAGAAGAGCTTTGTATTTGAAAAGTGTGAGTTTTGAATAGAAGTTTATTTCTCTCATTAATTGTGTTGATCCTATGTAATTAAATCACCATTAGTGATTTCTCAACAATATAGAGCTTCATATTATGTTTTGGTCATAGAGATATTCCTGAAAACTAAATTGAGAAATTGATTCTATCAATTACTGTAATAGGTTTGTTCTTGGTGGGTGAGAGCGTTCACTGAAATTATAGTGTTTAAAGGGCTACTGATTCAAAATGCAAAAAGAGAAGATTGTCACTAATTTATGTTTGACGGCATCCCTAGCATATGTTTTTGATTGATTGTTATTACTTCATTTCAATTTTGTTATACTTCTTTTCAAACAATACTTTTACTCTAGTTTGTTTGCATTATGATATTCCTCTTCTTATGTCCATTTCTCTTGCTTCTTTCTTATAAGCGTAGCTCATTGGAAAGGATTGAAATTGGGTTCATAGTGTTTTGCATTTTTTTCCACTGCTGCAAAGGTGTGTACAGTTTTTTCTAGGTTCATTGAGTATGGACAGAGGCAGAAGCTTATTCAGCCTCTTCTATTGTTCCTATATCTCATTTTCATGATTGTCTCATGTTTTCGTTGACTTTAGGGTAACTTATTCCTGGTTGAGGTACATTACTAAGGTGGGTGGTAAAGTGAGTGCGCATTTCCTTATTTTATAGATATGTAGTAGTACTGCCCACTTGTCATTCCATTTACCAATCTGACGCCCCAACAGAATTTATCACTGATTTGTTTCATACTGGAATCACGCCTTGCCATTTATAAGTGTCCTATTACAATCATTGTTAGCTAAGGGTTTCAAGCTATATAATTGCATAACTTAATTGAAGTTGTCATTCCTGTTTGAGCTACTAAGGCTGGCTTTGTTGCTACACGTATTTCGGTGAGCCTTGCAACTCTTAATTTCTTCCTTGTATTGGTATTTTTTATTTCCAGCAATATCACACATTCTGCTCTTGTACATATCTGAAAGTCTCGTACATGTTGAGGTTCTTTTCTTTTCTTTTATTTCTATTGGCACATTGATTATGAAACAAATGCAATTGCCTTTTGGCGGTTGTTAATTTAATATATTTTCAATTAATAGGAAGAATCCAAGGTTTTTTTAAAGATATTCTTGTGACATTTAGAGTTTAATATTGGAGTGATTGCTCGAATTTAATAATAGACATGATTATTTGTATTAAGAAAGAAAAGAGGAATCATGAATAATTAAAAAATTACTATTTCTGAGTTATGACTCGTGAGTCCTAAATTCGGTTAAAAATTTAAAATTCAGAATTGAAAAAGAGATTGAATTATATCTAAAAATTTATATATTTTTTTATAATCATTGTTCATAAAAGGAGTTTCCAGGTTGCTAAATCAAATAAATGTAAAAGAAAAATCCATTTAAATCTATTAGAAAATCATTGTGAAATTAACAAACTAAACATGACTTAATATTATAATATTTATTTGTACTTTTAAATTTCATTCACTTTCAATATTTCATAGGTCAAAATTTTAAAGGAGAGTCCAAATAAAGGATGTAATCTATTGTCATTCCAGTAATTGGTGTGTCAAAATTATGATGGAAAATAATTTTTTTTTAAAATAAATTTCTGATTTATTTTCAACAACAATTCTAAATAACTCATAAAACAGAAAATTATTTTCAAATAATTACAAAATACGGCATCTAGAAATCACACTTTCTAAAATAAATGTCTATAAAATAATTAACCAAGCTGTAGACCACACATATTTCATACAATTCCATGACATTACGTCATAAAAAATTAAAATAGAATATATTCAAACAATTAAAAATGCCTTCAGGGACAGTTTATGTGGTCTTTGGCAACGGTTTGGAACTGTGGGTAATAACGTGGTTTTGAAGATTTGAAAGTGTAATTTAGCGAAACTAAAATCATCAAACGTGAATATAGTTTCACACCGAACCTGACGTGTGGGTGTCCAATAATTCACCCACCTCACGTGTGGGTGTCCAATAATTCACCTAAACCCAACCTCAATTGTGCTATTACTCCTATATATATATATAGATACGGTTCTTTGACATTCATATTCACAACATACCCGTGGTATAGATACGTGAATTATATATTTATGGTAGTAGCTTCTAAAATAAGAAATACAAAACTAATACAGGAATTATATATCTAAAGTTCTTGTGTAAGTGTTACCAATAATTCACTTAAGTTATTCGTTCCCCACCTAACCCTAACCTCACTTTAAAAAAATACATGAATTTCGTTACATATCCATACATCACATGTAGGTAACCTCACACTAACTGATATATTTTATATATATATATATATGAGTAAATACGGTTCTTTGACATTTATATTGACAACATACGCGTGTACCAATGGCAAATATTTTCGTACTTATTGCACTTCTTGCCTTTTCTCTAGGTACAGCTTCTGCTGAAATGGTCAATATTACCCTTGCAATACATAGTAGCCAGACGGTGATGGATCTCTTATCGAAGGGGTCAAATTTGACCACAGAGCAGGCGATGCATGGGTCTATCCGACTGTATTCGGGGATCCATGGATTGCCACCTGGGATCTATAAAGATTACAGGTCTTAGTGCAGAGCAAGATTCCAAAGTGATTTGGAGCGTGTGGAAATGTTATATTCCAAACAAGAATCATCGTTGTGTACTCGGGTGTGCCAGAGGGTTTGGGATATATGCACATCGCGTCGCTCCCAGTAGGCGAACCCAAACCCCAGATTTTGTTCCTCCCCTTCGACACCGGCAATGATTTGACATGGATTAGATGCGACAAGGATAGGGGAGGTTATGATTCGGATAAGTCAACTTCCTATGACATGGTGAACTGCCACTCGGACGAATCCAAGAAAGTGCCAACCGAGGAGGGTGTGCTGATGAAGACTTATGCGCATTTCAAACCCATTACGTGGACGATTCAAGTGCAAAGGGCATTGTGATACACGAAACGGTGACGTTTCAGAACCAATTCCACAATATCATCCTCGCATGTGCAATTGTAAGTGTCAAATTTTACTCACATCAATAAAAAAATGTCATTTTATATCCCTGATTCTCATACAAGTTTCTCTACTTTATTGGATCATGCTCCTCAATATAGGGAGTCATGATCCACTTCATTGTTAACTTCCCACTACCTCTAGGTAATGGGTCGTTATTTCTCACTCCCTAAGGGATGATGGGCCCGTCCTATTATTTGGACATTGTATTGTGGGCTAATTATTTACTTATTCATACATGGGCCTAATCAGTATTGGGCTTTGAAAACATATTTTGTGTCTGTTGAATTTCACTATTTACACTAGCCCCATTCGGGTCTGATGTACGGATCCGTGGGCTTGACCTGAATTTTTACGAATTGATTGCTTTTCAGTTGTGTCTGATGATGTCATCCTCATTATTGCGAAAAGGCGTGTGGATTTCAAATTTCAGAAAGGTGGCTGCCTGTTCCGCTTTCACCGTGTTTGAGGCCTTGGGAATCAGCTCGCCTCCTTTGTCATTTAATGTCGG
The DNA here is from genome assembly GCA_963922005.1 of Cornus suecica. Lineage (NCBI taxonomy): Eukaryota > Viridiplantae > Streptophyta > Magnoliopsida > Cornales > Cornaceae > Cornus > Cornus suecica. The sequence goes on along the minus strand of OY998246.1, from coordinate 8,306,193 downwards.
CTGTTGGTATGTCTGACTGTATATAAACCCCTTTTTTGGGCTTCATTTTTTATTCTTCTTGTCTCAATTCTTGTGTGTGATTTACAAGTAGTGCTCTGATCTTCACCGTTGTTCATATTTTGGTCGTCGGAACTTCTTCTATATCCCCGCCGGTACACTTTGAGTAAGTTGTCATCTCCTTTTCACTATGTCTGATAGTAGTGCTTCTAGATCGACCGAAGGGTCAATTCCTCAGGAATAGGGGGGATCTGAAGCACCCAGCACCCCTTCTACAGACCCATCTTCTCCGTCTTCTCTGCCCATACCCGGTCGTCCAAACCTACCTGGTTTAGAAGTTTCTGCATTGGATCATCATGATAAAGTTTCTGTTTCTGAAGCGCATCATCAGGCAGATGTTACTGATCATCATCAGCAACAGATCAAAGGTGAGAATAAAGTTTAGAACATTTATTACTTATTAGTAGTCTTTGTAATTATTGGCCTCAAATAAGCCTTAAATTACTCATGGTATCTAGTAAATTCAACCACTTGATATGGTGATTGAGCCATTGAACTTATTGGCAGGCCCTCATCGTCCCCGGTCTGGTTTTAAATCTCTAATCACTATACTTAGAACGACTCATCCGATATATTATTTCTGATTTTGAGCACAGAATTGTGAGGCCATTTCCAACCCTACAAGTATCCATCAATGTATTCGGGTAGTATGAATTTTCAGTCATGTTGCTAATCTATATTCTACGGGTGACTCCACTTCCTAATACACTGAGTGAAGTGCTTTTCATTTTCAGTACGTTTTCTGAACTATATGTGTTCATCATTCATTATGGAACCGAACTAAATGTGGGTCAAAATGCCGACCCAGATCTTTGGAGTCGAAAAATATATATCTTCAAATAATCCACGATTATGGCAGGACAGCTTCAGAACATAATCCTAGAAGTGTCATGACTAAATGTTATAACTATCTGGGGCTAATGTGTAGTGTTCTTGCAGAATGTGATGGGACGGGTGAGCCAAACATTGAAGAACAGGTTCGAGACAGCTTCACTTTTATTAATTTTGTTGTTGTAATAATACTTACATAATCCTAGAATTGTCATGACTAAATGTTGGAAAAAAAAATTGATATCAAACATTAGATAAATGATATTAAAATGAGGAAGCAGGGTGATTGAATACATCAAAATCATTTGAAAGGCACTTCTGTGGTCGTCAACTTGCACCAATTACTTGAAAATGAGGTAGCAACTAATTCCAACAAGAATGAAAAGCTCTACATCTAATCATTAAATATACATATAATATCTCAAAGGATGCTTTTTTCACTTTGATTAGTGCATGCTTCCAACTCAATGCGGTCCAAGGCATTTATGTATGCCTTTAAACCCCCTTTATATCAATAAACTCCAAGTATCTCCACACTTAGAAAACAGCTGCCATCGCGACCCGGCTGTTTTCTATCGCGCGGGTAACGTTTAATTCATTACGAGCTAATAGTGCATGTGTGAAATGGCCACTACGAGCGAGAGCAAAAAGTAGCCAAATATGAAGTAATGCCATTTGTGCTGGTAATTTTGAGAGAGAGAAAATAAAAAGTAAAAGAGGATTTTTCTTTTTTAATAAATATTCAATAAGCAGCACATTATTTTATAAAGATTATTCTCAATCCAAAGTCCATGCTTCAACGGCCGTTGTTAGTTTCAAGTTTCAACATACCAACTGCACCTCAGACGTTTGTCACTCAAAATGTGTGAATTAGAATGAGATGTATAAAACTCTGAGAAAAAATAAAAAAAAAGGAAAGAAATTATATGCAATCATTAAAAAAAGTATTAAATATATATATATATATGAAAATGCAAGATATATATACCCATGCATGGAAATTAGCTGCAATCCAACTGTTTTAATTGCACTGCTATTTTATGTATTTATAAGATAAAAAAAAAAGTTAATTAATTATATTTTGTCTCAAGTCTTTTTTAACTGAGACAAACTCGTTTGTGTTGAACGAGTTAATTAAGTCTTGAGTCTTTTTCAATTGAGATAACTCCTTCGGGTTGAACATGTTAATTAATTATATCGGGTAAATATTTTATTTTGATGGGTCATATCAGTGCTTATCTAGTTCAATCAATTAGTAATATCATTTCATTAATACAACGTGAAAATTGAATTATCATTTTTTTCTGGATACATTCGATTTAGTGGAATAATACACAACGGTACACATTATTTTCGATATAGGTGGTCAAGGTTTCTATTGAAAATTAAGTAGACAATCCATTACGGTATTTACTTTATTTTACTATATCTTTTCCTGATATCCAATTTAACCATATATATACCCTAAACAAATAAAACTTCAACCATCAAATGTTTAATTCTGTTTCAACTTTAACTTTCACTGAATCTGTCCCATTGTGGAAGCCTTGTATAATAGACATGAAATAGTGTCACATACTCTTATTAGAATTACTTTATGCTATATTGGTCAGAATTACTTTTTGCTTTAAGAATACTATTTACAATGCATATGCAATTTGGTCCCCCTTATTATCAGCCTCTCATACTCTCGTAAATTCATAGGGATGACAATGGGGCGGGGATCGTCTCCCCCATCCCCGAACCCGAATAAAAATTAGCCTCCCAAACCCGTCATGTCTCCAATTAATTTTTTTCTATCTGCCCCATACCTGCCCCCGCCCTAGCTCCCATCGCCCGCCCCGCCCCACCCCACCCCCGGTTATTTTATAGAACAAAACATCACACAAACTCATACCCAAAGATCAACAAATATATATGGGGAAAAAAAATCAACAAACAGTAATTTTCAAAACAACATCAAAATCAAAATCCATTTCCATTAACCAAATTAAGTTTTTAATATCTAAAAAAAATAAAATAAAAACAATTACTTGTAGATCTATACAGAGAGGGATGGAGAAGATATATATAGAGAGAGAGAAAAAAAAAAAAAAAAAACAGTATCGATAAACAAAGGAATGAATAGGGATGACTACAAAGATTTGATGAAAGCCAAGGTGGAGTTGGATACTGGTAAAGGGTTATATGAGTTTTGCAGTATACATATGAAGCTTTGAATGTAATGGAAAACTTTAACTAACTACACATAAATTATATAATTACCGACAATGTGGGACATGATGTTTCCCATCACACACAAAACCCCATAACTCTCTCTTTTATACATATATATATATATATATATATATATATAATTTTTAATCAGGGCATATTCGAGGCGGGGCGGGGCAAGGGTTTCCCATACCCGCCCCGAATATAATCAGGAATTTTTTTCTTGTCTCATACTCGTTCCGGTTAGTTTAATCGGGGTCCCAAATCCAAAATAAACGGGGCGGGACAGGTTTTCACTAAGACGAGTTTTATTTTCATCCCTATACATTCATGTATAATCATATAAGATTGGAGAGTATTCAAATCCACAAATAAATCATGTCCAGTTCATATTTGTCCTTTCAAACAATATATATATACTATGATAATTATATTTTGGAATTGAAGGCAAACTTGTATTCTTCTCACACATGTTAATGTTATAGACTCGTACATAATCATGGTTCACCATATTGTTAAGTATCATCCAGTTCAAAAGCCTCTAGGTGCTGACATCGTTACTCATAGTATTGTCAGATATTATTCTGTTAATAACTTTTTCGAATGGTACTTATACGGTTCCGTAATATTGATATTAGTTCGAACTTTTAAAATTAATATTATCCGTATATGTTACCATTAGTATCACTGCGGCAAAAACCGACACGGCACCACAAATCATGTGCATAATTCTAAAGTCCAAAAATTCAACATTTATTCAAATATTATTAGACCATATAAAAGGGGAAGACCAAATATTATCCACTTGTGTTAGTACATTATTTTTACATAAATTAACTTGTTAAGTATATAAATATCTTAAAAGGGTTTACTTCAAAAAATTTCCCTATGCTATTTAATTTAATTAATTAATTTCTATTGTGTTCACTTTGCCCCATATACTATCTAATTTCATCACTATGCCCTCTCCTCCTCACATTTTGAGTCAAAATGTCTAAACTACCCTCCCTTAATAGTATAAGGGGGTTTAATGAAATCAACTCTTAAAAAAATTATTTTTCAAAAATAAATTATATTTTTCGTAAAAATTATAAATTTCAAAATATATATATATATATTTCAGAACATATGATTTTTTTCAAAAAATAATTTTTTTTGCGAAAAATATATATTATGTTCCAAAATATGATTTTTTTCCGAAAAATATTTTTTTTGCGAAAAAGTATATATTATGTTCCAAAATATGAATTTTTTCCGAAAAATATTTTTTTTGCAAAAAATATATATTATGTTCCAAAATATGATTTTTTTCCGAAATTTTTTTTTTTTGCGAAAAAGTATATATTATGTTCCAAAATATGATTTTTTTTCCGAAAAATATATATTATGTTCCAAAATATGATTTTTTTCTGAAAAATATTTTTTTTGCGAAATAGTATTTATTATTTTCCAAAATATGATTTTTTTTTCCGAAAAATATTTTTTTTGCGAAAAAGTATATATTATGTTCCAAAATATGATTTTTTTTTTCCGAAAAATATATATTATGTTCCAAAATATGATTTTTTTCTGAAAAATATTTTTTTTGCGAAATAGTATTTTTTATGTTCCAAACTATTAATTTCTTCCCGAAAAATATTTTTTTTGCGAAAAATATATATTATGTTCCAAAATATGATCTTTTCCGAAAAATATATACTATTATGTTCCAAAATATGATCTTTTCCGAAATATAATTTTTTTCGAAAAATATATACTATTATATTCCAAAATATGATTTTTTCCTGAAAAATAATTTTTTTTGCAAAAAATATATATTATTTTTTCCGAAATAATTCATATTTTGGAAAATAATATACTCCCTCCGAAAAATAATTTTTTTCGAAAAATATATATATATTTTTTTGAATTTATAATTTTTGCGAAAAATATAATTGATTTTCGAAAAATAATTTTTTTAAATGGTTGATTTCACTAAACCTCCTTATATTATTGAGAGTAGTTTAGGCATTTTGACTCAAAATGTGAGGTGGGGGAGCATAATGATGAAATTGAATAGTATTGGGGGCAAAGTAGACACAGTGAGGGTTAGTTGATTAAACTAGATAGTATATGGGGGTTTCTTGAAATTAACCCATATTTTAATTAAGATTATGAATATAGGGTTAATTTTATTTGCACCCCTTGAACTTTGTTCAAAATACATTTTGATCCCCTCAACTCTGCATAAATGCATTTAGACCCTCTAATTAGGCAAACTTTCATCAGTTTGACCCCTTGACCACTTTTGGGCATTGACTATGTAGGAAATGACAATTTTGCCCTTTGGCAAACAGCCCTATTTAAAGTTCAAATCTATCCATTATTGTCCTTATTCCAATTTTAGGGTTTACTTCAAACCCATCCCCAAACACCCTAAGGATATATATATATATATCAACACTTAAGATATTTTTTTAATCAAAGCCTAACCCTACCCGTCTCCGTCTCTAACCTCTCAAACCCTAATGTTTTGTTCTCTCTCTCTCAAACCCTAACCACATCTGAAACCACCTCCATATCTCTCTCGTTTACAAATCAAGCTTTGATTTATCACAGAACAAACAATAACCCTACCCGTCTTCTTCTCTCACCTCTCAAACCCTAACCACATCTGAAACCAACTTCATCTCTCTCTCGTTTACAAATCAAGTTTCGTTCTCTCACAGAACAAACCCTAACCACACCTCACATTGTTGGTATGCTCACGTCTTAGTCTGAAACTTCTCAAACCTCTCAAAAGTTCTTTTCGTTCACTCCAGTTTGGCGTATTCACTCATCGCGATTGGATATCTCTTCTTGTCAGATCTGAGACGTAGAGTATATTTGTTGCAAGAGAAATATCTTTCAAGTGCTTTGGCTTCGAAATCACAAAGAGGTAACACATCTACCCTTTTAGTTACGTTCCTTCTCTCATTTCGAACATGATCTCAGTTAGAAAGTGTTGATTGCATGCGAAAAATTAGGGTTTTTCAAACGCAGATCCAACTTTAGGGTTTTTTTAAATTTATTCGAATTTGTGGTGTAATAGTCTATAAATGGTGCTTATTGTGTTTAAATTTGTTTAATTTCATCATTTTTGCACATTAACATACGTTTTAGGGTTTTTTGGTTATTATGTTTCTGTAAAATTGGGGTTTTTTGAAATTGATGTTATCTTTTGGTTTAATTAGTATGAAATTATACATATTGTGTTTAGGGTTACTATTTAATGGTGTTTTACCCATGATATGATTGCATGAGTTTGATTTTATAACCAGATATTTTGTTAAGTGTTGATCTGAATGCATGCATGTAATTTGTATTCTGTTTTTTGTGTCTTTTTCACATTTGACAGCCAATGCAGACCCCTTCTTTACCCATGACATACATGTTCACTACTCATCAACTATGGTTAGTATTAGAAGGGTTGATTCTGACATGTATAGTATATTAGACTTTCTGCAAAACATTAATGAGGCATTTCTTAGTGAGGAATGTGGTATAGGGTTTGCATTTACTGTTTATTGTACTTTACTTGGTAATGGGGGTAATATGCTAGTGGAGACTGTCAAGCAGGTTATGGATATGTTCTATGAACATATAGGTGTAAAATAAATCAATTGTTTGTTAAGCTAATTGAAGTGACACTGTTAGCTGTAATTGATGAGTTTAATGAACCTAATGTGGGGGTTAATGTTGACTTGAATGAGGAAAAGGATGTTGAGCTGAATGAGGGGGAAGTAAGTCCTGACTTAGATGAGGGGGAGGAGTGTAATGAGCATCAGAAATTAGTTGATTTAAAGGAGGAAGATCAAGTATATGGCTTAGAGAGGAAGAGCAAAACTAGAGGGCACAAGGTGACCTTGATGTGATAGATAGTTCTAGTTCAGATGAGGAATTTTCACCTAATGAAAACTACAATGTGGAGGATGATGGGCTTTCTAATTATGATTCAAATGATGAGATGCATTATGATTCTAGTGTAGAGGAGATTGGTGTGAGATTTCTAAAAAGGAGTAAGTCTAAGAGTCACCTATGGGAAAAAAGGATTAAGGGTAAGGATTTTAAAATGGTGAAAGGGCAACCTATAAAGTTGGAAGCAATATAGGTATTTGAAAATGTTAGGTAATTTAGGGAGGTGGTATTAGATTATTGTGTCCAGGAAGGGTTTGAGGTTGAGAAGATGAAGAATGAGTCCACTAGAGTTACTTGGGTTTGCAAAGTCAGAGGTTGTCCATGGAGGGTTCATGCGTCTCCACTGCCAGACAAGGTTATATTTATTGTTGGCCTTGAAATTTATTATCGGACAATAAATCCTATTTTGATATTAACAAAACATTTAAAGCGTGTTTAATACTAATGAATTACCGAGTTCATATTTTCAGCAAAAGACAGGTGAACGACTCGAAAAGCAAGCTCGGAAAGAAAGCTTGATTTAAAGCAAAAAGCCGTGAAAGAAATTGAAGCGCAAAAATGGAAAATCAATAAATTCAACGGCAAAGGCGAAAGTTGAAGACTCAAGACTTGGGGTAGATAGGTCGGGGAGCGATCATTGTAACAAGGTAATTTTATGTGTCGATTTTATCGTATAAGCTCAAGTATAAAATGAACCGAACTCAAATGGAATGAAAAACGCTTTACCGAACTTAAACGGAAAGAAAAATATTTTTATTCAATGTTTTTCAAGTTGTAGTCGACTAGAATAACCCTGTGTATTTTCTAGTAGTCGACTAAAACAATCAGTAGCTATAGGTTTTTCATCCACATCAAAGTAGTCGACTAAAAGGACTTTGGAGTCGACTAGACTACATGAAGTAGTCGACTAGATCACAATCTAGTCGACTAGATGAAGCATTGTAGTCGACTAAAACAAGGAAGTAGTCGACTACAACAAGGAAGTAGTCGACTAGAAGTTCCTTAAAACCTGCAATTTTATCAGAAAACATTTTCCATGTTTTGTGGATTGTGTTTAATGGATTTCAAACGGCTCTTGACTCAAATAATTCATCACTCATTCTCTTAAACCTAATGCAATGCTATATATAGAATGAGATGTGTACATTGAAGATTAAGAGATTGAAAAACAAAAGAGAAAGAACTGAAAGAAAAGCTCTCAAAATTCTGCAAAAATTTTCTCTACAAAAGCCATTGAAACCAAGCTTTGAAAATCTGATTTTCTCCAAGTTTCTTTGAAAATCAAAACCTCTAGTATCTCTTCTTATTCTCCAAATATCATTCATTGATCATATCCTTTGATAATATATTTCTAGAGCTATTGAAAAATCACCAAAAACACTTGAGCTTATATTGATTTATCTTCCATAAAAACCTTTGGGTTTTGAGTATTTTTGTTCTCGAGTGATTTTATTGATTACATACGAATTTGTAATCTCGGACAAGTGAAATCCACCGATTGTTCAAGAGAGGGTTGTTCTCTTGATTGAGAGACAAGCTCAAGAGGCTTGTGTTGTAAAGGTTTGTCATTCCACCTGTGAAGGAAAGGCCATAGTGAAAGGATCGGGAAAAGTCTCAAGAAGGGGTTCTTGAGCCGAGGAGTAAGAGTTACCGAACCTCGAAAAATCACGGTGTCAATCTCTCTATCTCTCTCTCCTTATTTCATTAATTTGCATGCTATATTTACTTGAATATCTTGTATGCTAATTAGTCTTGTGATTAGTTGTTAGATGAATTGAATTGAATTTATTCACTTGACTATTGAAGAAATTGAGTATTGATTATATATTGTTCCAATTTTGAAAAGGAGTAGAAATATTTTGAACACCCTATTCACCCCCCCCCCCTCTAGGGTTAATTAGTGACTAACATTTATGATTAAGTCATATTGTGGAGAGCACACATGTGTTAGGGTTGATAAGAATCCACAAATTAAGTCAACATGGATTGCAAAAAAGTTTTTAAAAAAATTAAAGCAAAACCTATAAATGATAGTTGAGTCTATAAAGGAGCAGTTTCACAATAAGTATGGGATTGTGTCAAACATGCAATGCTTGAAGTATTTGGAGATGTTTTGTGATCCAATATATAGTAAGGATACTTATATGATACGAATACCTTGCAAGCATGTTGCAGGTGCTGTATTATGGCAAATAGAGGATTTGGAGATGTTTTATGATCCAATATATAGTAAGAATACTTATATGTTGGCACATAGTGGGATAATACATCCAATACTAGATGAGAAGTTGTGGCCTAGAGAACCTGGTGTTCCCCTATATCCTCCAGTTTTAAGAAGGCTGTCTGGTAAACCTAGATATAATAGAAGGAGGGAACAAGGTGAGGCAGCCCCATGAGTGAAGAGATCCATGGTCATCACATGCCAAGTTTTCCAAGAGTCAGGCCACAACAAAAGAAGTTGCCAAAGAGCTAAAACATTCAAGGAGAAAACTGTTGCAGCTGCTAGGCAGAGAGCTGCAAATATGGTAAATAAATGAGTAAGTTTTGCTATTTTTCAAGTGTAAGTTTGGTATTTTGCTAAATCATTTCTTGTTGTGAATTAGGAGGGTAGTAGTTCTCAAACAGTTGGAACAAGTGCATCTCAAGGGGTATCTTCTGTAACCCAGTAGGTATTTTATTGTATTTTTGGTAAAGTATTTTTTGCTAAGTTGATATTAACTATTTTTACACATTTGAACATTAGTCACAAGCTGGAACAAGTGCATGTCAAACTGGAACAAGTGCATCTCAAATTGGTCACCCTACATAGGTAATAACATTTTAAACTGTAGTATATTAAACTATGTGTGTTACACTATTGAACTTATTTTCCATTTGTAATAATATGGCAAAGAGGGTAGCAATGTGTTAGAATGGAATGCTTGAAGTGTTTTGGTTTTTTGGTTAGTGATGAAGTATAATGATAGATTGTTTTGTGTATTTTGAAGTGTAATGACAATATTTTGGTTCTGTTTTGGACAATGGTATTCTTTTGGAATTGCAATTAGATAAAATTGCAATTGGATAGTTCAAAATGATCATTTAGAAAGTTTTGTAAAGTTGTCAACTTATTTTGAACTCTTATGATGTTGACTGGTGGGCGTCAAGTGTGTGCAAAATACATGGTTAAAAATGACACATTAACGACACTTTAGGTTTTACCCTTCTGTAATCGTACAGATCAATTGTATATACTTTTGCTTGAGTAGGGGAATATTGATCCCACAAAGACGAGATTGTTCACTTCAATAGTTTAAAAACACTGAATTATAATTTCCCGAAAAGAGTTTGGTTTTGTGAATTATCTAATACTAATAAAAATAAAACAGAAAACAATAATGAATAATGGTTGTGATTCAGAGAGAGAGAAAACTAGGGTTTCCTCACTCCACCACTAACCACATAATATAGTTCAGATTATATATCAATTGCATGAGGGTGATCCATTGACTGTGAATCAAGTCGTATCGCGCCAACAGTTTGACCCCAAAAAGGAATTACCATCAACCGGATCGTGACAATCCATCTCAAGACTAAACTGATTAGTACATGCAAATTATGTTACTCTAATCTACTCTTAATGCATGAAAATAAACTAAAACATGTCTATATCAGTTTGTCAAGGCATGGACTGTGTAACCGGGTTTCAGGTTTTATGACCACCATTGTGTAGATAATCATGGCTAAAGCATCCAAGCTCCACCCCATAGTGAATAAGCACAATTGTGTAAGATAAATACATTCATTCAGTCTAAGACAAAAATTAGAATAAATATATAAACTTGTATCAAAAATAAAAACGGTCTCTCATCTAACACAATCATCACAATATAGTCATAGTTTCCCCTTTCTACAATTGAATATAAAATCAGAACTACATTATATGGATAGGGTTTTGCGAGAAAACCCTAGATACCGAATTAGTTGATCATGATAGAAGGAGACTGCATCGTTGATGTAGAATCGCCCTTCATGGTCTTTTTCTCCGGATATCTAGGTCTAGAATGACTCCTCCCTTTTGAATAAGATGAATCTCCAGAGGTGGCTCTAAAAATTATACGTGCCAAGAAGCTCTCTAAAATCTGTAGCAAAGCTTGATATTTATAGAAAAAGTTGAGGGAAACCCTAACTTGAAGAATAGGATTACCCTTTTTGGTAATTTCACACCCAATCAATTAAAACCCTAATATACGATGTATAATATGTGTATATATAATGTATAGAGGTGTTGGGGTCGAAATAAAGTCATTTGGGTGAAAACAAATCAATCCGGGTCAAAATAGGATTTTGGCCCGAAATTGAAATTTCCAGCTTTTTCTGCAGAATACCTCTCACTCTTTTGATCATACCTTGAGTTCTGAACATTGTATGAAGACTTGTGATATTTCGTTGGAAAGAGCACTTCAAGCTCTTGATTTTAGGCTCAAGAATCACCTAATTTGGATATTTTTTTACCAAGATATGAGTGTCCGAAGTTAGCTGAAATTTTGGTGCTGGAAATACTAGACCTACGCTCAAGCGTAGGTTAGGGGCGTAGGGTCCAATTTTGGATCACAAACCAAAGCGTAGGTATGGTCCAATTTTACCTGTTTTTGCCTCTGGTGACGTAGGGTATGATGCATTTTTGCTATAAAATTCGTTTTTTTCATATTTGAGCTAGACTAATCGCATTTGACTCCCGATACTTTTGGTTGAAGTAATAATGTCTGGAAATGACATTTTTGCCCTTCGCTGAGATAATGATGTTGGGAAATGACCATTTTGCCCTTTCGTAGCTCTTCTTTGCTCTGGCACACCTCTTAATTCCTTTCTCGAGATAGAAACGAACATGAACTCGGTTAATTCACCAATATTAGCTATGTTTCTTCATTAAGCACCTGAAACATGCTTACACACACAAACGAGATAAAAATACCAAGTAACGGAATGTAAAAACATAACAAACGCAAGATAAGGGCGAAAAATGACCAATATTGAGCACCTATCATTGACTCAACTTAGGTTTGGTGATCATTTTGTACTATCAAATTATGTTTGGTGCTCATTTTAAACTGTTATGGTATCTATGAAAAATTGTTATGATGTGAATGATGGTGTATTGAACTTCTGGTGTATTCAAATGCCATGATTTTGAAATCATTTACTTGGAAAATAAAGTGTACAGAGATAAGATAATACATATGAATAGAGTAAGTTTCAATGAATAATTAGCTGTTTCTAAAGCTTTCAATCTTGAGCATATCACTTGACTTTTGGCTTTCAATTCTGCTACTTCTTCAAACATTACAAGTTGTCTTCCTTGATAATCTCCAGAATCAATAGGATTGCACCATGCCCATATATTGGGCAATTTTTGAGCTTCACAAGCATAGTACAACCTCCCTTTGTTGTTATTTCTATCATATTCGGTAATTCTGACTATCGCAAAATTTCCGCAATGACACCTCACATTTTTGTAATGTATATAACCTCAATTCCCACTTTGATAGCTTCTTTGAGACGTGAATAGAGATGGAGAAAAAGAGAGAAAAAATGATGTAAATGAAATTAAACTTGTGTTTAAAATGAGAGGTCATTAAATCCTATTTATAAAGCAAAATATGACCGTTTGAGGGGGTCAAAATGATGAACACAAATCTAAAAAATATGACCGTTTGTGGAATATAGCCGTTTTAACAACAAAAGGGGTCACAATGATTAAATAAAGGTGGCAGATTGGCGCCTAAAACAAGTTACATAGTGAGGGGGTCAAAATGATTTACTAAATTGTTCAATTTGGCGCCAAACTCAACCTACTCTTGAATGAGGGGGTCAAAATGATATAAACATTACATATATGGCGCCAAAATTGTACAGATAAGGGGGGGAGAAGTATGAATAGGGATAAGGGCATTTTAGTCATTTCACACACTGTCATATTTGAAAATGTATTAAAAGTTCATAAGGGGGTCAAACTGATGAAAGTTTGCCTAATTAAGGGGTCTGATTGCATTTATGTAGAGTTGGGGGTTAAAATGCATTTTGAACAAAGTTTAGGGGGTGTAAATGAAATTAACCCATAAATATATTATTATTGTTGTTACTTGCCCATATATTCTATCCATTTTTTCAAAGTTAATTCCAACTTAAAACATGGGCTGAATTGGCTCAAAAAACGATATTGCATTAGAAAAAGAAAAAAAAAAAATCCTCCTTTTTTTTCCGCCTAAATTCAGCTTTCGTTTATTTCTGTCACAAAAAAAGAGGTATTTGCCCTGGTTGGCACTCTCGGCATGGTTTAGCCAAAGAGACTCGGTGCATTTTAGCAACCCCTGCCCACAATTCCTTTATCTTCCCGCCACGTAAAACCCTATCCAGTGGTTCGAACTTTAACTGTCAGCTCAAAATATCAGCTCCAACTATTACAAACACAGTCCTTCAGCAACTCGCTTTGCCCCCTCTCTATACACCCACCCACCCTATATATATATAATATATATATATGTATATATGTCTTCCTCTATACCTCTCAGTTTCAACCCTCACATCTTCAACCTCACTCCATTCCCAATCTCCAAATCCTCTCTAGTTTCTCTCTCCAAATCTCACATTTGCTTCTCTCTCTCGTCCACAGGCGGTTCAAATTACGAGCGAGAGGAGTCGCGGTGGTTGCGGGAGGAGCAACGGTGGCTCCGGGAGGAGCAGCGGTGGCTCCGCCAGGAGCAGCGGTGGGGCGCCGAGCGCGAATCGCTGCTCCGAGAGATCTCAGCCCTGGAACACCGAATCGAAGAATTGGAGCGCCAAAATTTGATTCAGGGAGGCTCGGTGTCGGAGACGGTGGTTGCGAGTATTGCGAAGGTGTTGCAGGCGTTGAAGAAGACGGAGGCGGAGGTGGTGGAGGTGAGTCGGATTGCGGAGAGCGGGTCGAGTGCAGCGCCGTTGGTGGTGGAGGCAGCGGCGGAGAGGGGAGGAGTGGAGGAGGAGGTGGTGGTGAAGGAGGTTGTTAGGGTTTCGGAGAGAGAATGGAAGGAGGTGAAGAATCGGGCGACGTTGAGGAAGGGATCGGAGGGAGATGAGGTTCGAGCGATGCAGGTCTGTTCTATTGCAATTTTTATTTATTACGGATGTGCAATTGAATAGACACATATTTATATATGATAATATATATAAATGTGATTAAAATTTTTGTTAATTTTTATTATTTATTACTGATGTGCAATTGAATGCAGACACATATTTATTTGTTTGCAATTTGTTAATCTGGAAAATTTTAATGATTAAATGTATAAATTTGCATTAATTCTGGAGCTATATTAACTTCTGTACCAATCTTGGTTCTGTACACACAGTTTAGTGTGTGAAATAGAGGGACCTTGGATAGGAAAAATAGCATACAGAAATGGTGATAAGGTGTGAATGCAGAACCTGAGAGGGCTATATATGTATTTGGAAGAAGATGATTTCGAAAATTTCAAAACCTTGAAGGTGCTGTAAATTGATTGGAATTGGGTATTATTATAAGTGCTTGATTATTGCTGAAAAAATCAGACGAATACCTATGTATAACACAAGAGTGACAACAAACTGGTACAAATTTCCATGGTATGTAAATCTTAATAGTTCATTCAGAAAAAATATATATTAAGAATTTATAATAAGAAGCTTCGGAAGTTAGTGATCAAGTAGTATTGAAAGCAAACTTGACTCTGGATTGTTGTTATTAATAATAACATGAGTATAGTCAAAAGTTGAATGTTAAGAATGATGTGCAGTATGATTAGAGTGTAAAATTACATATTATAGCTAAGTCTGACTTATTGGAAACAAAACGTGTCGAAAACCACAATGGTTTGATCATCTCCAGCAAAATCAATTACTGCACAAGAAAGGAAGTCTGGCACTAAATATTTTATGTTTTAGCAGGCAAGAAACCATGAATGTAAAAGGAGACTGAAAAGAGTTTTTGGAACATCTACTGAGAAACTACAAAACCCATAGGGTTGGAATATTGTTTAAACATTCCTCTCTGACTTGAGTTACGCTAGGCAGATGCAAGTCTTTTAAGTTGCAAAGGTTTAATGGAGTACAAGCTTGAGAGGTCAAAATGTATGAAAGAAACAGATTAATTACATTTATCCAAAGGTCGACAAAGATAATGGACATAAAAGAAGACCAAGGAGAAACCTACCAGGTCAAATAGTAAATAAAAAATTGCTTAAACATTCCCTTATCTCACAACTACCAATCATATATAAAAAGTGAATCTTTGTTTTATCTTCGAAGCAGGGCATGATAAAAGGTCAGAAGGATTTTATAGAAGGATATTATTTGGCCAGTAGCAGCTTATATGTATCCAGGCATCTAGTGCAACCATTAATTTCGTTAAAATTTTGAAGTGGGTGCCTGCCTGCATGGTCAATAGGAAGTTCAAAGTTTTCTTTTTTTCCCAGGCTATTGTCTGTTAGCTTGTATATATACATATATATATATATGTTTGTTTGTCTAGTACCTATTTTAATAGTTATTTCCATTTTAAACTTGTCCCGAACTTGTGTGATTTTGATAGGAAGCATTGCAGAAATTGGGATTTTATTCTGGCGAGGAAGATATGGAATTTTCCAGCTTCTCAAGTGGGACTGAGCGTGCTGTAAAAACTTGGCAAGTAAGTTGTGAGTTCATTTTGCCTCCAGAAAAGTCCCATATTCATCTGGCTAAGGGCTAATGTAAATCTTTTAACAGAACATCCAATATGAAGATGATTATAGTATTGCCTTTTCTTTTTTCCTTTTCCTGTAGGATTCTCTTTCTTGGTTTTGCTTATATGATCTTGCTTGATAGGCCTCATTAGGTGCCCCTGAAGATGGGATTATGACTGCAACACTCCTAGAAAGGCTATATCTGGAGCAACAAATTGGGCCTTCGGGCTTGCCTTTCAATGCAGATCCGAAGGTGTGTTCCCATTTGTCTGTTCGCAAAACCTTAATACTGAGATTTTTTTTCTTTTCAGTTTCCAATCTCAAACTTTAAAGCTGGATAAAGGTAAATCAGATCATAAATTTTTCTAAAATGCTACCATTGGGAAAGTAATGTTGTTAGAGATATGGCATTCTAATGTGCCACCTTGGCAGCTACTTTTCAGACCAAAATTATGGCTGTATTATAATCCCATCAAAACTTGCTCAACATGTGTTTCATTTGTTTAATAAGATTTCCACTACAAATCATTCTTGTAACAACGCACTGCAAGACCTATGCTAGCCGTGTCCTGGTTGGTGACATGGCCGTAATTGATCAATTATGGCTGTGGAAGCATAACTTCCTACACGGCTCAGTTATTCTCAATAGCACCGGAAACCATATTGTCATACGACGTATGCTAATAGATAAATATACACTTGCAACTTTATACACAATCTTCTTCTAAAGCTCATAACCCATATAAACTACACAATATATATCTGAAAGATAAAATATGATTACACCAGACAGGGAAAACGGAAAAATAACATATCGGCAGTTTTGATCCTATCCATTCTGGAGGAGGGATTTACTAGATATAGACCTACAAATCAACTTTATTTGCATGAAGTCGTCAGTCTAATACTAAGAATCACTTATTGCACTTGATAGCTTGGGAGAAGGAGGTTCCTTTCCCAATGAATTAAGCCCGTGGGATGAGCCCTGGGGCTAATAGTTTTTATTTGAGTTTCTAATATCATAATGGGAATTGAGAAATAAATTAATAATCGTGCACATTTCAAGAAATTCACAACTTGTCTCTTGTTATTAGGAGAATACAAATGGAGCTGCATTTACTTCCGTAGCAGAACTATCGGAGATTCAGCAGATAGTTGTCAAAGAGGGAGTTGTAGAAGTTGATTTAAATGAAAGGAAAGTATTTCTTCTTGGAGAGAATAGGTGGGAAGACCCCTCTAGGCTTACTGGCAGTAACAAACAGGTCGGTGGAGTCAAAAGCAAGGATGCTAAAATATACTGTCTTACCTGTCGTGGAGAGGGCCGGTTATTATGTACAGGTACATCTCTTTTGTTGCTATGCTAGAATACAGTCAACATAGTTATATAGAAATGCTTCATTGTAGCTCTTGTCTAGTATTGGTAGTTGTTAGTAGAGCATTGCACTTCTCTTTTTTCCTTTGGTATGTTATTTTGTATGCATAATGTAGCTCGATGTCATGGTATCACGCACGGATGCCTCTCTGTGCTGACTGCTTTAACATTCACTTCAGAAAGATTTTCATTTTAGTAAAATCATCTTTCTTCTTGATACTCAAGTCACACAACCCCCTTAGTATCCCGTTAGGACTCGAATCATCAACCTTTCATTTGGAAGGAGGAGGAAATACCAATTGGAATGAACCTTGGTGGGGAAAAAATCAGAATAGATAGATTCTCCTCTTCAGATATCAAGATTCTTGTAGACCTGAAAGGGGGTTAGCTAACCTATTATTTTTTGCCTTCGCAACAGATCAAAGGTGAGAATAAAGTTTAGAACATTTATTACTTATTAGTAGTCTTTGTAATTATTGGCCTCAAATAAGCCTTAAATTACTCATGGTATCTAGTAAATTCAACCACTTGATATGGTGGTTGAGCCATTGAACTTATTGGCAGGCCCTCATCGTCCCCGGTCTGGTTTTAAATCTCTAATCACTATACCTAGAACGACTCATCCGAGATATTATTTCTGATTTTGACCACAGAATTGTGAGGCCATTTCGAACCCTACAAGTATCCATCAATGTATTCGGGTAGTGTGAATTTTCAGTCATGCTGCTAATCTATATTCTACGGGTGATTCCACTTCCTAATACACTGAGTGAAGTGCTTTTCATTTTCAGTACGTTTTCTGAACTATGTGTTCATCATTCATTATGGAACCGAACTAAATGTGGGTCAAAATGCCGACCCAGATCTTTGGAGTCGAAAAATATATATCTACAAATAATGCACGAGTATGGCAGGACAGCTTCAGAACATAATCTTCAGAACATAATCCTAGAAGTGTCATGACTAAATCTTATAACTATCTGCGACTAATGTGTAGTGTTCTTGCAGAATGCGACGGGACGGGTGAGCCAAACATTGAAGAACAGGTTCGAGACAGCTTTTTTCACTTTTATTAATTTTGTTGTTGTAATAATACTTATCAACGACCTTAGTTCTCATCTGACATGCGAATTATGTGGTGCAGTTTATGGAATGGGTAGATGAAGGAGCAAAATGCCCATACTGTGAAGGCCTGGGATACACAATTTGTGATTTATGTGAAGGAAAAACATTGGTTTAAGTATTATATTTTTGAACTGACATAATTCATGTATTAGTCATTATTAATAGAGATGTATCATGGTATTTACAAATGTAAAAATTGGTAATTTTGCACCATTTTACAGCAACATAATAAAATGTATCTTACCCCGGAAATTTTGTATAAAAACTTCTTGATTGGAACAGAAATACGAACTGCCATATATTATATTGTCACCAATAATTATGAGTGGAACCTTGATGGTATCACCTCTCATCTCCAAAATAGAATTTGAGTGTTTAAACTTCAAACCTGCTTAGACAATATTGTTGACCATTAACCCGCTTGGGTTAACCTAGTTAGAAAAGATTTGGCTCCTCATGTTCAATTCACTAGGACACGGGTTGCCTTGCACAAGTCCAGTGATTGAATTGAGGTGCGCGTAAACTGGTCCGGACATCATCATTAAAATATATATATATATATATATATATATATATGTTGATCGTGTTGGTTTTCTTAGATATCACTATTTTACTGAGTAAATGTAAAATTATATATAATGCCTCGTCCTATATTATCTAGGGGATAGAAGAAAATAAAGTAACAAAATATTGCCTTGCATAGAATTAAATAAAGGGAAGTAACAAACACCAACCTTCTATAAAGGTAAGTCTATGGTTCGAGGAACCTTTCGCCACATAAAAATAAAATAAAAAGGTGATAGTTTGCATCTCATCTCGTCTTATACATAAAATAAAATGAAGAAATGACAGTAGTTTGTGTAGTGCCTGCACTAATGCTGCAAATTATAGGACAGGACAATTTTTTATTCTGCGAAACATCGAACCATAGCAACCCATACTTCTATTTCCCTGTCCATCCAGCTAATATTAAACAAATCACATATAGACAAAAAGTGCCTATTCCATGAAAATGGAGTAATTTCTTCCGATCTTTTTCAACTTTAAAGATTTGTCTTGGGTTTCCCAGCAGCGATACGCCTTGTTACCGAACGCATAGTCACAAATTCCTCTGCAGCAGAAGGGTGAATGCCCACCTACAGTAAAAGTCACAGAAAATTTAACAAAGGGATGCCATGAACACTGAAACTGAGACGAGCGGGGAAAAAATTATAAAAAAAAAAAAAAATGATATCAAACATTATATAAATGATATTAAAATGAAGAAGCAGGGTGATTGAATACATCAAAATCATTTGAAAGGCACTTCTGTGGTCGTCGACGTGCACCAATTACTTGAAATTGAGGTAGCAATTCCAACAAGAATGAAGAGCTATACATCTAATCCTTAAGCATACAAATAATATTTCAAAGGATGTGCCTGAAATCCTTTTTTTCACTTTGATTAGGGCATGCTTTGCTACGTGAAGCCATATTGTTATAAAAACCAACTTCCAACTCAATGTGGTCCAATGCAACGCAAGCATACCTTTACACCCCACTTTATATCAATAAACTCCAAGTATCTCCACACTCGAAAAACATGGAAGATAAGATGTTCGTACCAATATAATGTGTGCCTGTGTCTAAGCTGAGATGCTAGATTAACAAAACAAGATGCAGCCATGCAGTTGGTGGCAATATATACTATGACAAAACTGAAGAATGAGGTCCAGCTTACCGTGCTGTCGAATTGTGCTTTAGTTGCTCCACACTTCATCGCAATAGCAATGCCCTGCAAATGATATCACAAGAGATCAAGTTAAGCTTTACATAGTGCACAGCAGAAAACTGGTTTATCTAGTCAGGTTAAGGCACAATGAGATCAGCTGAGAAAGGAGTGATATATATTATCGTCACATCATGTAACTTCTCATTTGTCACAATGGACCACACGAACCCATGATACCACAAGAACGAATTTAAACAAATAAGAATCTGTCAATATCCTACGAAAAGTTCACACAGATGCAAATATACCTGCATTATCTCAGGTGCATCTGGCCCGGACATGGATGCTCCAATAACTTTATTCGTCTCATCCTCGACAACAAGCTTCATAATGGTTTTCTCTGCACGCCTTTAGACACAACAGAAGGTGTCAAATAGAAGCTTAAATATAAGCATACGTCCAAAATTGCAAGTGAAACAAAAATTGCACATCTCCGATATTAGTTGAGAAAACAAAACAGTTTCAGAACAATCCAGGCAAAGTAATTTCTGTCTGACAGTTTGTTCGATAATAAAAAAATAAGCAGAACCATGGTCAAAATCACCCAGAAACAAAGAAAGAATAAATGCTGAAATGCCTTGCAAAATTATTATTTTCCAAATTTTTGTTTGCTTGAGCAAGCAGTATGGTCAGGCTCATGCTGAGACTTGAAACAGGTTTGTGATTACCCCACAATTGCCGAATCAGCATGATTTTGAAGCAAAGAGGTTTCCTAATCCTAACTATAAATAAGTTCAAATTGAAACCACGAGCCAATAAATTCTTTAACATCACAAGATACCCAAACACATACCCAGAGATGGAGTTCTTCATTGGATTAAAAGTCGATGTGAAAATCGAAATATCACCCTTTGCTTGATCTATAGCTTCTTCTTCACTGAGTCCAACTACTGAAAGAGGTGGTATGCTGTCAATCAAACAGAAGATAATTAATAAATAATAAACAAAATCCAAACAAATGATAAACAAAAGTCTCCGTTATCACTACAATTTTCAGCATGATAAGCAGATTGAAATCAAAAGAAAAAAATTGACAGCATTATTACGGAAAAAGAGGGGTGTTAGGGCTACCAAGAATGGAAAAGAAAAGGAGGACGTCTTAATGGTAGCTAATCATTGAGTCTTAAAGAAATCTCACTTAAATCCTAAGAAAATCGCTAGCAACAGTAGGGAACAAAACCCTTTTCAAAATTTGGCCTTATGATTCAACTGGATTGGTGCTGCGCACACACAGAGAGGCTAATCTCCTATTAATGCATCATCACATAACTGAACCTTACATTTGACAATTAAACTTTAAGCATAAAATTTGTGAATACATAAGCTGATCCATGCAAGGTAGACCATCATTAAGAGAGGCCCATGTCGTAGTAAAACGAAAAACTTTATACACTCTTATATACCAAAAAAAATATGTCAAATCCAAGTACAAAGTTCGAATCCAGATAAAAAAAAAACTAATATTCTTATCAGACGGGTAAGTAATTTAATGCAACATTTCACAATCTCCAACCATTTGTTAAACTATCTTCATAAGAAAAACATAGAAATTAACTACATTGACTTGAAACTCTGGAAAACAAAATTATAACAAGGTTAAAAAAAAACTAAGAACCATGTATCAGAAGGGGGAAACCCATACCAGAACACAGCGCAAGGTATATAGCTGTAGTCAGGTTTGCAAGGCTCACCACCAAAAGCAGTTTTCTACAGGCATTACAACAAAATTGAAAGCATCAATTTCATGTAACAATATAGTGATAATGAAGAAAGAAGAGCAATTCCACAGTGAGAACTAAAATCCAGATAAACACATACTGCGAAACACGTTCCCTCCATCAAGGCCACAGGAGTAAGATTCATTCGATTTGTAACGTCTCCAATGGCCCATATGCTCGGTACATTGGTCCGTGAGTAATCATCTACCTGCAAGAGGAAAATGTCGTGGAACCTCAGAAACACTATGAACTTGCAAAGTTTGAAATATCAATTTCACAATAGTATAAAGCGTTTTGCTGCATTGTTAACAGTTTTGATATATTAATAACCTCACTAAGCAAACAAACCCAGAAAATCAACAAAAATAAATAAAAAAAATCGAAGACAAGGTAAAGAACCCTAGCGTGGGCTTTCAATAATGGGGAGAACATACAAAAACAATTGATGCCCTCTGCACCCTTTTGTGTGTCCAAAATAACCACTTTTATTTCGACTCACTAGACGACCGCCAAACATCATTTTTATGTGGACCAAACTAGAAACCATGACTTGCATGGAAATGGCATAGCAAATGGACCAAATTTAGCATTCACACAACTCGAACAGCTCCATTTAATTCAAAATTGATATACATGTAGCTAGAAGGCATAAAGGGGCAAAAAACTGATAGTGAAGTCAACAAAGCTTGTTTAAGTAAAAACAAGGGTTACATCAAAGACAAGGATTTCGAAGAAGAATTCATTCAGAGACAATGCTGGTCCTAAAATAACGATATGTGGGAGTATTTGACACTAGAAGGCACAACTTGACATTACTCCCCAAGGAGGTGACAAAAAAAAATGTCGATATTAACTTGTCAACTTCACAAAATTTAACGAAATCTGAGTCTGAAATATAGGCGAGCGTGTCTAAAAGAGAGGAAAAAATGAAAGAATCAAACGCTAGCTTAGTTGACAATTACCACCAGCAAAAAAATTGCCGCATGTTAGGATGTCAACAACAGCACAGCAGATCTAGAAATTTACTATCATGTCACTGTTCGAGTTAGACAACCCGTCTACTAGGAAAATTGCCATCATAACCCAAATATGACTGAACTCCAGTTGTTCTGAACAGTGAAAACACTTGGACACATCTTATATTGATCCAGAAGCCACAATTTTTCCCTTGTTCATATTTCAGAATACCCCCTATACAGGTACTGATGTACCTTACAACAAAATCAGATTGTAGAAGAGATGAAGGAAAGGCTAGTAACCTTAATGGCTCCAATATGGTCCAGTTCCACCCCTACAGCTTCCAAGTTCAACCTCTTTGAGTTTGGAATCCGGCCTGCAATTAACAAGAGGAAACTGTTAGCATCTTGAAAATTTGGTTCGATTGTGTAATTAGATATATAAAGAAATAGCCAGAATCTTGATTGGGAACTCTCCAAGATTTACATACAGCAATATCATAAAATTCGTTTTCCCTCCACAAAGCACGAAGTCCGCTTAAAAAACAAATTGGAAAGAGATTAACAATCAATATTTCTGTGACCCTTAAAGTCATCCTATTATTTTCATTCTGAACGTCCATAGAAGACATAGAAAAGCATCGACATGCTCATTTTGACCTCTTACATACAGAGCAGACACTTGAACCAAAAAAAAACTATTTCAGTTAGATAAAATTCGAACAGATGCAATCACCATGACTCTATTCTTCAGGCAAGCTCACACAAATATCAATAATATTTCTCTTTACTTTATAAGGTAAATGATAGTTTTGATTGATATTTAAATTCTTAACTTCTATACTTTAACGAAAGAATCGGATATGAAATTACCAGTCGCAAAGAGAACAACATCAGCCATCAGTTCTTCACCATGGTCTGTGAGAACTTTTATTCCACTTTCAGTTTTAATCAACTGAATAAACCAAAGCAACATAAAACTCGGTCAGATAAAAAAAAAATGCATGAAGTGATAACTTACAAATTAAAGAGCACTATAACAATATGTTGTGGTAAAGTCAACAAAAGTACCTCTGTTAAATTTGTCCTTGGATGGAGATTAATACCCCTTGCTTCCAGGTTTCTTGCAACTACTGCTCTCATTTCATCATCGAAACCCCTGCAATAGAGGATTTAGAGGGTAAAAGCATGAATAAAGCTATTGCAGAATAGAAAGTTATGCTAACCAAGAAATTTCTTTATTAAAACAGATTCCTGAATAGGAAAAACAAAGAAAAACACATAATGAAAAAATCAAATAGAGCATATACACTGCTACGACAAACTTGTCTACATAACACTATGACAGAAAAAGGATGCACCCCAGGAAGATAAGAGGGGCTCTCAGACCTACTTGTTCTTTACCCTTTTATTCTTATTAACTTTTTTATATCAAGGCATCTGCAATTTTGGGAGTACATAATTTTCAAGTTGGAGTGTAGAAGGTATCAACTGAAGGGAGTGCCACCTAAACAATGGGGAAACTGTATTCTAGTCCTTGGCAAAAATATGATAGTCCTCCCAGCTAACAGGCATGCCAAACATTGATGCTCTGGAAGTTCACTATACTTAAAAATTGTTGCCCGAACACAAAATTTTGGCCGTCTTCTTCTTGTGCTAACAACAGCCCATTTGGGAAAAAAATCACCAGCTCATGGTTAACTATGTTTTATGGTGGACATAAAAGCTCACACACTTGTATTCTATTAAATTCTAACCAAATAAAAAAGAAGGATGGCTTGGACTTTCCTTAGACACAATGCCCCACAATTTATAGCATTCAGGAGAACATTCTACATGAATAGGACTTGCACAGAACACATAGACTAAAACGAAACAGATTACACAGGAAGAGAAGTACATATTGATTGAATGATGATTTAGAAGATTGTAACTGAAGGTTCTGAATTAACCACATCAATAGTTGGCTGAAATATTATGACTGTTGCCATAACATCTTCTAACTCCTATTTATTAGATCACAGTGAGTTTGCTTGATATCCCTGCATTATTCCCCATCAAACATCCAAGACAATTGGTTTTAATACATGCTTCAATGATTTCAAATTTTGCGACGGACGGAAAAAGGGTCTTAACCATATTTATGGCCCTTGATATGCACCTGTGTCAACATATCGTACCATAGCTTCATAGTGGAGGAAGAATAGCAGATGAACGACACAAAAGGTTGAGTTAAGCAATTAAATGTTACGTTCATGACAGGAGATGTGGCATTGCCAAACAAGGGCTAACTAATAAGTCCATAACCATGCAATTAAAAATGTCTTCGATTCTGCATCCTTGCTATCAAATTGTCAATATGATCTTATGAAGGAAACAAAAGAATCGATATATTCACAATGAACCCATAATATAATGCATCCAATATGATCAGAACATTCGGAATTTGCAACAGAAGAAAAGCAAAGAACAAAATGAAAAAAGAAAGAAAAAAGAAGGAAAGTGATCAAGGTTTACATACTAGAAACATCATTTTTGTAGACCAAACTTCCAAACAGTCCAAAGGGGAAAACAGAGTTAAGACTATAACCTTAGCGGAAGTTCCTTTCTGAAAAATAGATCCACTGTAGCACCCATCCCACACCATATTGAAGCAAACTCTACAGCAATGTACCTAAAGAACAGAAGAAAATCCATATCAAAGTCTGAAGGAAATATTACATTGATTCTGATCAACAATTAGAGACACAAATAAAATCCATACCCTGCCCCAAGTATCACAACCCGCCTGGGTAACTCTTCCAAACTCAAAGCCTCATCAGAGGTAATAGCCAACTCCTGAAATGCAAAACGGAGAAAAAGAGTTGTAAAACAGGGAGAAGACAAAATAAATAAGATCAGTATATTGTAAATGAAGTGGCGTTGAAGACAGGACTTGTTTCGAGTCATTCTGAATTAGAGGGCCTTTCAGGTTCAGTTTTGAAGAGCTCTTTAGGTTCTGAAAACTGAAAATCAGAAAAGAGTACAAAAAACTGTTTGGTTTAAGTTTTGTTTCCAGTTTTCTTTTATAGTTTTGTCCAAACAGTTTACCAATTTTTGAGTCTTACAAACGGTTTTCAGGAAATAAGAACAAATTGGAACAGCAACCTGTCCCGGAATAGCTGGACGCTGAGCCCTACTGCCAGTTGCAATCAATATGTGCTTTGCTGAATAGCACAATTTAGTGCCATCAAGTTGTGTCACCTCAACTTCATTAGGACCAACTACCTTTCCCTCTCCTTCATACATTTTAACTCCGGCATTTGAAAGTAATCGCTTGTATATTCCATTTAACCTGACTATTTCTTCTGTCTGAAATATTGTAAAAGATAAAATCAATAAACAAATAAATACAAAGGATACGGAAGAAGAAACAAACTCAGTTCACTTCTATTTCAATTAATTAGCATGGCTTTACAAATAAGAAAAGACTAATATCTAAGATGAGATTAAATGGGAAAAGTGTTTTAGCTAACAAAAAAGTATTGAAGCCTACATGAAGGTCTACATTGTTCGTCACTAGCTTGCCCTTGTCTATCCCTTCCCGCATAGTTGAAAGTAATCCTTCAAATACTTTCCATTGACTTTCCGAAGTACAGAGGAAAATACTTGAGAGGAAGTACTTTGTGCAAACATGCTAAAGAATCTGTATCCAGTCCAACCTTCTAACACCTTGTTTAATGCAGGCCAAACTGGGTAATGACCCTTAAAAGAAGTATATCTAATCCATAGAGACATCTTTAGAAAGAAAAGATTCAAGATAAAATTGACCTAAACACGTCAGAGTTCATCTAAAAGGTATAAACAGCTAACTGCTTAACAGAAGTAATCCTACCAATTACTGCACCAACTGTCCGTGCATATGCCTACTAGAAAAACAAGTTCGTTAGTTCTTTCCCAAAATTTTGGCCAAGCTATTGTGTCATGAAATGTTGAGTACCCTATTGCATTCGTGTAGCCAGTGTAGGGCAAGAGAACTTTTACAATCCAGCTCAGGAAACGGTTCTTAGTACAATGAAGAGTGAATGCTCCTTTTAGCGACAATTATAACTTCTCCAAAGCCTTATCTACCAATTACTGCGCCAAATGTCCGTGCATATGTATACTAGAAACACAAGTTTGTTAGTTCTTTCCCAAAAATTTGGCCAAGCAATTTGTCATGAAATGTTAAGAGTACCCTATTGCATTCGTGTAGCCAGTGTAGGGTAAGAGAACTTTTACTATCCCGCTCGGGAAACGGTTCTTAGTACATTGAAGAGTGGGTGCTCCTTTTAGCAACACTTATAACTTTTCCAATGCCTTATCTATCCTTTTTTGCACTCTATTTCTATGTCACTCATTCAAAGAAGCAGAGAAGTCTTACCCACTTTTTATTCCATGGGCATATTGCAACATTCTTTACCCATGTTTCAATATATGAATTTATCTATACAAATCCAGTAGAAGATTCTGACCAGAACATTTTCCTTTTTATGGAAAATTGAGTTAACAATGAGAGAGAACAATATACAGATGTGGATTTGTATATCTCATACATGAATTGAGACTTAGTATTAACGAAAAGCACCCGAAAAATAGAACTACGGAAGGGCACAACCACCTCTAACCCCCAAAAATTAGAAAAAGCAACCAATTCCAGGCAAATAAATCTGGATTTTCACTAATCGAACTATGAATCCAAAAAACTCTGCCTCTGGAAATTCATACAAATCTAAAAGACTCCCTCATTCGGTGATTATAATGCCATGGGCCGATACATTCCACTCTCACCATCCTGTCATAGCGTACAAACCAACCTAGATCCTGCAATACATCAAGCTCCAAAAATAATTGTCTCTCCTAGAATGACAAATTTCGGCCTCACTCGAAATAATAAGCGATTCAAATAATATATTTGAAAAATGTCTTTAGCCGAGATTGATTCTTGACTTTTTCCAAAGTAAGTTAATATTCCTATCATCACAAAGAATAACATACAAACAAATAAGTCAATAGTGTGATATTTTGGGACACCAGAAGCCACTCTTTGCTTGCTCTATCCACATCTGTTACATTCATTTCGTAACATCTCTTCTCCAAATGATGCTATTTTCAGAGTCACATGAGATCTGAACAAGATTCCTAATTCAAACAGATAAATCATGAAAAACAAATGCAAAAATTAACACTAACCTTTTTATGCAGAAGTTTTTTCCAATTGAAATCGATTCTCTCATTTAATTCCCAACCAAAATTCCTGGCATCCTACAACACAGAAAACACACATTCAAATAACAATTTTAGATAACAATATAGATTATAACACTTATGGCATATTGTCTCCAGAACATTAGTAAAAGTCTGAATAAAATGCCAAACATGTACAGCAATACAACCTAAAATACAACTAAAAACAGGGATGAAACAGAAAACTGTCACAAATTTATCTCAAGTCCACCAATTCTTTCTTGGGATGCTTGAGTTAGTTCTATTGCATTGTTTATCCCACAACGTATATGGCACTGAAATCCGCTCCAAACAAAGCATAGAATATCTTTGTCGAGTACTACACTACATTTGGAGAATTTATGTAATATTCCCAGGCCATGCAAAAGCTTCCAGTTTTGGCACAGGGTGGCCAAGTTTGATGACAATTTAGCTAAATTTGACTTTTACTTAATAATAGACACGTATCAAGATAGAGGCATACTAGAACATGGTAGAAGATTCTCACTAGAGAGGATGTTTACAAAATCTCAACCCAAATGTTTATTAACGATACGCTAATGTATATCATACAATCCAATACATATATGAGAATTTCACCTCAAGCTCAGCTTTAAAAGATGCACCATAGACCAAAATCTTTTTAGGAACACAACCACGGATGACACACCTGCAAGATAGAAAAATTACCAATAAGGAATTTCGTTCTCAGCCATTACTAACGTCATACATAACCAATAGAATCAACACTGGAATTAACTCTAATACTTCCCACATTCATTCTATCAACCCCACATATATGCAGGAAAATAATCATGTGGACTTTTTATGGCATATTGTTCCAATAAATTAAATAATTTTACAATTTCCAATAAACTTACGTTCCGCCAATTCCTCCAATGACTTCTGAACTGATTGGATGAAATGGAAGTTCACATATCCCAACCTTGCAAACATCAATTTCAAGTTGTTCAGTAAAATAAAATTAAAAGGCAACTAGTGTTGTAAGTAAAAGAATGAAAATGTAAATAAAATACGACATGAGTTGGACTATTACAAAAGATTTACTAACAGTAACATATACAGTTAACACAATTGAAACAGATTAGGCATTAAGAGAGTACACTAACAACCGTTGGCACATCAATATCTCCAAAACAAAACAAAATGAAAATGAAATCAGTATCTTAACCCTAAACGGGAATTACAGTGGTATCCAAATGACTATACTGGATACCAAAATTATTTAGTTAATAAATTCAGCCTGCAATTTAATTACATAAAGATAGCAGTTAAACTTGACAAACATTTCCAGTGGCATAATATTACCAATACCTTTTCTATCTTGGTCATGTTATCCGCTATTTACAAGATTCACCACCAAATAGCAATGGAAATAGAGTTACATTGTGGCCTTTCAGTAGAAATGTTTTTTTGTTTTCGCGACATTTTTATCTTTCAAGCTCATTTGAAGCATGCAATAAGCTCCACACTCAGGATGGTCTCGGTAGTGCCAACGATTTGGTCTACTAACTGGACCTCTTTACACAAAAGGGTAATGGCTTAAACAACTGCATAAAACTTAAAAAGCCATCACAAATGCATTTTGCATAACAGTCTTAAGAGTATAGTATATATTAAGCAGCTAAACAATTACAGAAACTTAAGCAACTGCATTTGAAAACTTTTCCACTAGAGCATTTCTCATATATATTACTTTCACCATTCCGCGACAAGTTAATATTCAAAATTGACAAAAAAGTTCAAACGAATCACAAATTCAAATGCTGATTATTGTTACCATAAAGGGATAACATGATTGCCCCACCATTTTACACACTATATATTAAGATCTTAGGTTAGGTATGTCACCTTAGCTCCAGACTGAGCAGAAAATCGGGAGGCACGGACACCGCCGCTTCCGGCACCAATCACAAACAAATCAAAATCAAAGTGCGCCTCTTCTTCCCCAGATTTGGGCACTTCCCCGTCAATTAGCATCTTCCTGGCCATGATTATCAAACTAAACCAACAAAATACACACAGTATTAGCAAAATAAACAGTAAAACACCCGTAAATACACACACACGCACACATATATATATATATAGTATATATGTATACAGGAAAATTTTCTTCCATCATCAAAGAAAAATTCGAATAGATTTTATTGAAAAAATGGGACAAAATTAACTCAGATAGTTTTCTAAGCTGTGACAAAGTAATGAATATTCGAATATTGAAGACCTGATTGCTCAAAACTCGAGCAATCTGAAAATATTTTCCTACAGATTCTCGAGTAAATGAAGAAAACAAATCGAAATCAAATGGAATCGAGTGTTGACTGTACCTCTCTAAACGCGAAGATCAAAAACGAAGTGTTGTATATTATCACCGATAGGGTTTGTGGTTTCTAGGGTTCTGAAGAGAAGAGAAGAGAAGAGAAGCGAGAATGGTTTATCAGAGAAATAGCAGCCACGACACAAACGAACGAATTAGATGAGCCTTGTTACTCGTATGTATATATATAAAGTTTATAG
The DNA here is from genome assembly GCA_963922005.1 of Cornus suecica. Classification (NCBI taxonomy): domain Eukaryota; kingdom Viridiplantae; phylum Streptophyta; class Magnoliopsida; order Cornales; family Cornaceae; genus Cornus; species Cornus suecica. The sequence continues at coordinate 8,275,714 of OY998246.1, read as the reverse complement.
ATATATATAATTGTTATATAGATATATAGAGATATATGTGCGTGTTTGTGTGTGATGAATTGACTGGGATTATTAAATATCTGGTCTTAAATGGGGAATTGAAAGGAAGATGAGAAGGGTGGGCTTGCCTTCGGGGTCTTTCACGCTGTATTCAAATGCATGACCTTTTGGTGTTCTGAGCTACAGGTACAGATCTATATTTATTTCACCCGACATTTGTATGTACATTTATTTAAGCGGTTCGCAAAATGAGGCATGATACCTTACTGCATAAATTAAAGGGTTCAAGGTTGATCATAAAAGGGGTTTAAGATTGATCGTAAAAGGTTGACTCGAACACGATACGATAATATTAATATCGGATTAGGATCAAACTCCAATAACCCACATGATTATATTTAGGGTAAATTATAGTTTCACCCTTTTTGTTTGAATATATTACACTTTTTCTTTTCTTGTTTAGAGAATTACAGTTTCATCCCCTCTTGTTTGGACATAGTAACACTTTGCTCTCTATGGTCTGATTTCAGGTGTGATTTTACCTAATTAACCTTCATATTATATTATAATTTTATGGTTAATTTTAATAAACTCCCCTAAACTATTGAATTTTCACATTGCCCCCACCATAATGGGAAAATTATAGTTTCATTCCCTAAAATTTGAAAAAATATTTAAAATTTAAAAAATATATATATAATTCGAAATATATATATATAATTAGAAAATATATATAAAATTCGGAAAAATATAAAAATTTAGAAAAAATATATAAAATTCAGAAAATATATATAATTTTAGAAAAAATATAAAAAAAAAAATTAGAAAAAATATATAAATTTAGAAAAATATATATAAAATAGGGAAATATATATATAAATTCGAAATATATATATAAATTTCGAAAAAAAAATTAAAATTTCAAAAAATATATATAAAATTAGAAAAAATATATATAAATAAAATTATAAATATATATATATATATAATTAGAAAAAAATATGATGGTTCATTAAATATGATTATCCAAACTAATAAATGGGATGGTTCATTAAATATGTTGTCGAAAAAATATATTATCCAAACCAATAAATGGTGTAATCTCTAATCTATACACATGAATGGAAACATAGGATGGTTCATTAAATATGATTTTATATTTTGCAAGGAAGCTAACACACCATGATACAGTTTTCACATATACCTTCACGAACACACTATAAGGTCTCTATGCCCAAATTAACAATAAGCTTAAATGAATAACAATCTTTATTTACCTAGAAAATAAATTAAAACTCATACAATTTTGACTCCATAAAAACCCAAATTTTCAACATTTTATTTTGAAACCGCAAAATAACACACTAAAAGATATGACTAATGAATGATTCATGTGATGGATTTTTTATTTCTACAACACAACCCTAAAATAGTCTACTATATGTTTTCCGAATTTTATATATTTTTCCTAATTTGTTTTTTGAATTTTCTATATATATATTGAAATTTTATATGTTTTTAGAAATTTATATATTTTTTCGAATTTATATATTTTTTCAAATTTTTATATGTTTTTTGAAATTTATATATTTTTTCCGAATTTTATATATTTTTTTAGTTTATATATTTGTTTCGAATTTTATATATTGTTTTTGGATTTTATATATATTTTTCGACTTTAATATATTTTTTCCAAATTTTATAAAAAAATTATAATTTATATATATTTTTTGAATTATATATATTTTTTTCGAATTATATTTATATTTTAAATTTTTAAATATTTTTTCAAATTTAAGGGGTGAAACTGTAATTTACCCATTATGGTGGGGGCAATGTAAAAATTCAATAGTTTAGGGGGGTTTATTGAAAGTAACCATAAAATTATAATATAATATGAAGAGCAATTAGGTAAAATCACACCTGAAATCAGGTTACAGGGGGCAAAGTGTTACTATGTCCAAACAAAAGGGGGTGAAACTATAATTGTCAAAATAAGAGGGGGAAAAGTGAAATATGTTCAAACAAGAGGATATTAAATTGTAATTTACCCTTATATTTATTTTTATTTTTCTTTCTCTCTTCTCTAATTGGTCATGGGTTGAAATATATCAATAAGTTGTTATTGAGTTGTGTCAAATTCAATTTAATTTTGTTAATAAATAGGTTAAATTGTTCGTTTCACGTTGGATTATGTCAAATTTAATTAAATATGGGTTAATTTCAGTAAACCCCCTATATTATCCAGATTAATCAACTAACCCCTTCTCTGTCCACTTTGCCCCCTATACTATTCAATTTCATCAAATTGCCCCCCTCAGCTCACATTTTGACTCAAAATGCCTAAACTACCCTCAATCAATAGAATAAGGGGTTTTGTTGATTCAACCATTTAAAAAAATTAATTTTCAAAAATCAATTATATTTTTCATAAAAATTATAAATTCAGAAATATATATTTCTTGGAAAAGATTATATTTTGGAACATAATATATATTTTTGGCAAAAAAAATATTTTTCGAAAAAAAAAATTCATATTTTGGAACATAATAAATACTTTTTCGCAAAAAAAAAAATTTTGAATTTTTTTTTTCATATGCTGCAGGTTTTAAAAAAAATGATTTATTGCAAAAAAAATTTTGAAATTTTTTTTTTTTTCATATGTTGCAGATTTTCGGAAAAAAAATGAGTTTTTGCAAAATAAATTTTGAAATTTTTTTTTTTCATATGTTGCAGATTTTCGGAATTTTTTTTTTCTTCATATATTGCAGATTTTCAGAAAAAAATGATTTTTTGCAAAAAAAAAATTTTTTTTTTTTCGGAATTTTTTTATTTTGCAAAAAAATTTGAATTTTTTTTTTTCATATGTTGCAGATTTTTGGAAAAAAAAAATTTCATATGTTGCAGATTTTCGGAAAAAAATGATTTTTTGCAAAAAAAATTTGAATTTTTTTTTTTTCATATGTTGCAGATTTTCGGAAATTTGTTTTTTTTCGCAAAATATGATTTTTTCTAAAAAAAAATTGAATTTTTTTTTTCATATGTTGCAGATTTTCGAAAAAAAATGATTTTTTGCAAAAAAAAATTTTAATTTTTTGTGAAAAATGAATTTTCATATGTTGCAGATTTTTTGCAAAAGAAATATATATATATATATTTCTGAATTTATAATTTTTGTGAAAAATATAATTGATTTTTGAAAAAAAAAAATTTTAAATGGTTGAATCAATAAACCCCCTTATACTATTGATTGAGGGTAGTTTAGGCATTTTGAGTCAAAATGTGAGCTGAGGGGGGCAATTTGATGAAATTGAATAGTATAGGGGGCAAAGTGGACAGAGAAGGGGTTAGTTGATTAATCTGGATAGTATAAGGGGGTTTACTGAAATTAACCCATTAAATATATTATAATAAATAGGTTAAACAAGTTACATGAGTCGACACGAGTAACCTGTTTAATAAATGGATCGAGTTAGGATTGAGCATATTTGACATGTATATTAACCAGATTATTTTTGACACGCCCCATTTCAACTTGACATGAACACAATCCACGCACACGAATTGCCAGTAATTTCACCCTATTCGCATATGAGAACATTATTTACCAGAAAATACATAAATCAACCACAAGTCACTATATAATTTCATTTTGAAGGTTTATGCAAATAGGTTTCATTTTGAAATTTTTATGCAAATAGGTGCATGCGTGTATTTAAAATTTACTAATTAAATCAATCATCTATTGTCACAAAACGTTTTTATTTGATGTGGAAAGACGGAAAAAATGGTTTGATAACATAAATAATGTGAAAATGTTTTTTTAATAGTACACAAGTATTAAATATCATGTTCGATTATATAGAATGTAAACATTTTGTTGGTCACGATTGTGGAAATCGTTCAAGTTGACTCTCGTCATTTTGTACAGATCTTATGGATTAGTTGAGGCGAAAGTTCTGAACATTTTGTTTATAACTAATATATTTAATTAAACTTAATTTTTTAAAGATAGGTAAAAAAAAGGTTCATTAGATTTTAAAAGGGACAGATAATTTATTTCGTAAACCCTTTCTAATAAAATAATATTTTTTCATAAAAGTTAAAATGAGGGCGGTTTTTTATTTTTTAAATACCAAATCACTATTGATATTCGATAACAAAATAGAGTGAAAAAATAATTTTGGGGGAGGAAGAAGATCCATGATTTTAATATATTGGTATATAGAAACTTTATGCACAGTTAATGCAAGTCACTGGTAAAAATGAATGGCATGCAAAGAAGAGAATGATATGATTTAGAGTGATCATGGTAAAATTTATTGCACTTCTACCAATATTATATGGGTTTAATCGGGTTTGGTAAGTTGGAATGGAATGAAATGCTCATTCATTTCATTTTTTTGGTTTGTTACAACATAATGAATGAGAATGACCATTCCCAAATAATGAAATTTCATTCTTAGGAATGGATTTTCATTCCATTACTAAAGTTGTGGAATGGTCATTCCATTCATTTAGGAATGCTTTTAAAATATAAAATTACTTAAATAACTATTTCACATTTCAAAAAAATAAACCACCACCACCGCCATTTCGCCGCCACCACCGCCACCTATATTGTCCGTCATTACTATTCCCGTTACGTTTTACCATTTTTTTGTAAAAAAATTAAAAAATAGTATTATTTTATTTAATTTTATATTTAATACTAAGAAGGGTATTTTTGAGAAAAAAAATTCAAGTTCATTCCATTCTCAATGTAATTCATATTTACAACCAAACAATAGAATAAGAATGGTTATTCCATTACATTCTCATTCTCATTCCATTTTCATTTTCATTCCATTCCATTCAACCGTACCAAACGTGCACTTTAGATGGAATGAATGACTTGTTTGTGAAACAAAATAAAGAAAAAGTAAAATTATTTATGACTATTTATCTTCGTATAAATTTGAATGGGTTAGTTTAGTTGAAAAAGAAATTGATTATAATATCTTAAGAAAATAGTATGTTTCTTACTAAATTGGTGACTGGTTATTTTGCTTCTCTTTTTACAAAATAGTGGTTTTGAATTATAATAAAATAATTATATATTATAATTATCAGAATTCCGATCCTAATTCGTAAAATTTTACGATTTTACGATTCTGCCATGATTTTATACGATTTTGTACAATTTTTCCACGATTCTACTATACTGAAATAATAATTTGACAATTAAGCCCTCCATATGAAAAGACCAAAATCTTAGTGATTTAGTCCAATATTCCAATATATGACCCGAACTTATGAGAAAATAATTAAAAGTCCAATATATTAGAAAATTTTGAAAAATCTAAAATGATTTAGACCTTTAAATTAAATATTTAATTATTAATTTTAAAAAATATATATATATAATGTGTAGGTAAAATCTTATGATTATATGAATCCTCCAAGAATCTTACTTAAATTCTCAATTCTAATAATCTTACTGTATATATATATATATATATACAATATATGTCAAAGCAGAGGGGCTTTAGCCACCTATAGACCTTTTACATATGCAGTCAACAACTCTATATTGACCATTCACACCATTTCATTGTTTTACTTTGAATGGTTTGAACTCTGGCTCTCGTCTTTTGGACCATGACTACATCCTTTTTTTAGGTCATGTTTTTGTAGGTTGTCTTATTTGGTTTGATTTGATTTGGTCTTTATTTTCAGGAACCAGATCATATTTGTTTAGACTTTGATTCAAAATTTTGAATAAGAGCAAATTGAAGCAAAGGGGATATTTTTGGAACCATATTTTTTTATGATTCAATCAGGTCCGGTCTGGTCTTATTAATAAAATATATTTATAAATAATTAAAAATTAATAATAAATTAATAATAATAAATTAAATAAAACATATTTTAAAAATAAAATATAAATAATAAATAATAAACAAAATGAATTAAATAATACATAATAATAATAAAAAATGAATATAATAATAATAAATAAATATAATAATGAATAAATAATAAAATATATTTATAAATAATTAAAAATGAATAATTAATAATATAATAATAAATTAAATAAAACATATTTTAAAATAAATAATAAACAAATAGAATTAAATAATACATAATAATAATAAAAATGAATACAATAATAATAAATAAATATAATAATAAAAAATGGACTAAATAATAAATTAATAAAATATAATCATAAATAATTAAAAATGAATAAATAATAATAATAAATTAATAAAATAAAGAATAAATTACATAAAACATATTTAAAAATATTATAAAAATAATAAATAATAAACAAAATGAAATAAATAATAATAAATAAATAAATATAATAATAAATAGATATAATAATAAATAAATAATACATAATAAATAAATACTTCATAATAAAAACAAAAAATGAGTATAATAATAATAAATTAATATTAAATTAATAAAATATATTTTTAAATAATTAAAAATGAATAAATAATTTATAGATAAAATGAATTAAATAATGAAATAATAATAAATAAATAGAATATATATAGAAATTAATATATATAAATGAATAAATAATAATATAAATAATAAAATAATAAAATATATTATAAAGTGAAGAAATAATAAATAAAATAAATAAATAAATATTATAATAAATAAAAAATAAATAGTAAGACGATACCGTTTACCAAACAGACTTTTAAATTCAGGATCTAGACAAGTCAAATCAAACCATACCATACCAGACAACATTAGACCAGACCAGATCAAATAAGACCATCTACCAAACATGACATTAGCTTTAACCAAGTCATGATCGCACATTTATGTACTAGGAACAATTCCAACCAAATAACCCCTTCCATCAATCCCTCGCGCTATATGTTTCGATCGCGGGATTCAAACGAAATCGATTTCAAATGAATGAACAATGATTTTGCATAACGGTATAGTAATTTTAAAAAATGTTATAAAATAAATAATATAATACATAACTTATCTGATAATATGAAAAATTATGCCCCTTCAAATCTAGTTTCTATAGAATTGGCTCATTGCTTGCCTTTTTCTTTCTTTCTTTTCTTATATATATTTTATCATGTTTCAATTCTCCAGGAATTAAAAGAGCAAAAATAATTTTGAAATAATAAAAAAGCGTCTGCGCTATATATCAGAATAAAAAATAAAACAAATAACAAACTGTGACAACTAGCCTAGAAAAATAATTAGAACTAAATCCAGTTGACATAAATAAATAGATATTGGTATATTAGAATTGAATTTGGGTGATTCTGGTCAAAACTCTTGTCCTACTAGTCTCTTACCAAGTTGACAGATATACCAGGAATCTCTCTCTATATATATATATCTTAGGCATCTCTTGCAAGAAAATAATAATAAAGGTGGTCCAACAATTTGACATTCATGTCACAAAGGAGAAATAAAAAGTGAAACGAATGACCAGAACATTTTGTGGAAGACTAAAGAGGAATTCCAATTAAAGAAGATGTCAATCTGTGGGACCCACTGGGTAAGTCTGGCATGCCGATGAATAAGGTCATTGGAAAAAAGTGGACACGTTCTTGGCCTTTGTTTAAACACAAAGTTCTTAAAAAATATTTGGAGATTGTGAAAATTATAGGCCCAACCCATGTATTAGGCCCAAGATGTGTCAAACCCATGTAAAATGTAAATATTGAATAACCCATATATTGAACCCACCAAATATAAGTGAGACCATCAACATTAGGTCATTCCCTTAAAAAGGGAGCAACAACCCATTACCTAAAGGGAGTGGGTAGTTATTAAGAGAGTGGGTCATGATCCCATGAACTTAGGCCATGATCCAATAAGCACAAAAATGTATAAATATGGCCATTGGAGCCGGAATAAAGGACATATTTTTTATGTGAGTGAAATTTGACACTTACATTTGGCGCCGTCTGTGGGAAGTATAATATTTTTTCCACTCACAACAAGTTTTATTTTTACAAAAAAAATGGTGTCCACACGGTCAACAAACAATGAAGTCAGATTCGAAGAAGTCATGAGGAGGTTGGAGGCTGTGGAACAGAGAAATGCGGCCCTCGAGCAGCAGAATGCCGAATTGCTCCATCGAGTGATTCAGGGCACTTTTCCTCTCCAAAATTCCAATCCAGCAGAGTGCGCAGATGAGCCAGAGCCCTTTAACTCTCATCACGAGCAAGATGCATCCGCTGCCCGAGGAGATAAAGTCCCGAGGGAAGAAGAAGAATCATCTCACCCCATAACAGGGGGAATGCCAAGGATGCAGGCCCCGACCCAGAACGACCTGCACGAAATGCCTGCCAAAATCCAGAGAGAAGTGATGAAAGATTTGAAGTTGCAGACCCCCGACGATCTGGCGATCCACGCGACAACGGATATGACTCAGTCTCCATTCACAGAAGAAATTGAAGCAACAGAATTCCCGAAGAAGTTTGTACTGCCAACTTTTACGCTATATGATGGTACAAAAGACCCGCTTGATCACATCTTCCAAGTGCAGACCAAAATGACTGTTTATGGGAGAAACCAGGCACTTTTGTGCAAAGTCTTTTCAACCAGTCTGACGGAGGCACCACTTTTGTGGTTCAGGAAGCAGAATCCTGGATCCATCAGCAGATGGAATGACCTCTGCAGACGCTTTATCGGTCAATACTTCAGCAACCGGAGGCAGAGGAAAACGATATCAAGCCTTTTCACCATGACCCAGGAAAAAGGGGAAAGCCTCAAGAACTTCTTATCCAGATTCAACGTCGAAATGTCTTCTATCGACGACTGCGATCAATTGTCAGCGGTAGAAGCATTCCGTATGGCGGTCATCCCAGGCACGAAATTCCACTCTTCACTAGTGAAACGACCCCCTGTCAACATCGGTGAGCTCAACTCCAGAGCACAAGGGTATCTCAGAATATAAGAGGAGGAGGCAGTCAGACACAGAAGAGCCTCTCTGGTAACGGTGGAGGCAAAATCCAAAGAAAGGATGAAGGATCAGCGGCCTCCACGACCCGATCCAACTCGGCAAACCTCATCATCCAGGAATTTAGACAAGCGTCAACGGACAGAAGAAAGAACCACTCCGCTCAAAACCAGCCTTGGAAAGCTCTTCCAAGAAAATAAAAACAAAGGGATTTTCAGACCACCTCCGCCGATCAGACAACCGATGGAGCTGAGGGACATGACCAAGCACTGTGCCTTCCACGGTGAGTATGGTCATCATACAAACGACTGCAGAAATCTCTGAAGATAGGTAGAAACAATGATCGCCAAAGGGGAGCTTGCAGATTATGTAATGAAGGATCAACCGAGACCAGAAAAACCACATAGGACACAGCCAAACAGCACTATATCAGGACAACCGGTGAGAGTTATCCACATGATCCAAGGAGGTGAAGAGGCGTTGGAGGACGAAGGAAGCAGAAGGTCCAAGCTTAGAAAAACACACAAACTCAGGTGAGTCGACCAAGTTTGCCAAACAACCCTCCTTCGAGGAGAGTCAACAATAGTGTTCTCAAAGGCCGATATGCAGAATATTCAGACGCCACACGAAGATCCTCTGGTAATCACTCTTCTGGTAGCTAATTGTCTGATCAAACGCGTAATGATTGACCCAGGAAGCAGCACCAATATCATGACAAAATGGGCCTTCGACAAAATCGGAATTGACGTGTCACAGCTTCACCCGGCTCGGATTCCTCTGGCCGGCTTTGACGGACGACGCGTCGAGCCGATAGGCGTAGTCAATTTGCCAGTATCAGCGGCACGCCGAACCTTGAAAGAAGTTTTCGTTGTGGTGGACGTCAAACCATCTTACAATCTGCTGATGGGACGAGGGTGGATCCATCGGATGCAAGGGGTTCCTTCGACACTCCATCAGGTCATGCGGTGTCTCGACCCAAATGGAGTGGACGTGACAGATATTCCTGGAGACCAAGTAGCAGCGAAGGAATGCTACTCGATATCCATGAAGGACCTGAACCAGAAAAATAAACAAGTGTTGGAAGCGCCAGAAGAGTCCCTGTACAACGAAAAATAGCAATTACAGTCAGACCCTTCCTCAGAGGGTCAGGAGGCTCAGGCAACAACGGAACCCCTAGAAGAAGTGAAAGTTAGTCTGACGGATCACACTAGAGTCACATTCATCGGCTCGTACCTCCAGAAAGAGGAAAAGGACAGGCTGATTCATTTTCTCCAGCTAAATTCAGACGTGTTCGCCTGGTCTCATCTCGACATGCCGGGCATTGATCCCTTGGTTGCTCAGCATAACCTAAATGTTGATCCAAATGTCAGACCGATAAGGCAGAAGCAGAGGAGGTTCGGGATAGAAAGGAACCAGATCATATCTGAGGAGGTGGAAAAGCTGCTAGAAGCCGGATTCATAAGGGAAGTGAAGTACCCATCATGGTTGTCAAACGTGGTGGTAGTCAGAAGAAGAACGAGAAATGGAGAGTCTGCGTGGACTTCACCAACTTAAACAAAGCTTGCCCGAAGGATTGTTTTCCCCTACCAAAGATTGATCATATGGTAGATGCCACTTCGGGGTATGACAGACTCTCTTTTCTTGATGCGTACTCCGGCTACAATCAGATCCCAATGAGTCAGGCGGATGAGGAGAAAACAACCTTTATTACCGAAGAAGGTACGTACTGCTACCGAGTTATGCCTTTCGGACTTAAAAATGCAGGTGCCACCTATCAAAGGCTTGTCAGAAGGATATTCAAAAATCAGATGGGCAAAACGGTTGAAGCCTACATAGATGACACGGTGGTGAAAAGCAGGAGAAAAGGCGACCACCTAAAGCACCTGGAAAAAGTGTTCGAGGCACTCCGCAGGTACAGGATGAAGCTCAATTCAGCCAAGTGTTCTTTCGGAGTCTCATCCGGACAGTTCCTCGGACATATAGTCAACCGAACAAGAATCGAAGCCAGCCCATCGCAAGTCAAGACTCTGATAAGCAGCGAAGAGCCGAAAACGCAAAAGGAGGTCCAGATTCTGACAGGAAGGGTAGCCGCACTTAGCAGGTTCGTGTCCCGACTGACAGACCGATGCAGACCATTTTTCCAGGCAATTAAAGGCGGAAAAGGAAGCATATGGGGGCCGGAACAGGCAGAGGCCCTCCAGAAATTGAAACAGTATCTCCAAAATCCACCGATCCTCGCCTCACCAAATCCAGGAGAACCTTTGCATCTGTACCTTGCCATATCAGCAACCTCAACCAGCGCAGCACTTGTAAAAGATGACAAAAAGTGCCAGAAACCAGTCTTCTTCAGCAGCAAGTCCCTATCCAATGCGAAAACCAGATATACCACAGCGGAGCGAGCTGTTCTCTCTTTAATCAACGCAAAGAGACGACTGAGGCACTATTTTGAGACTCATCCAATCGTGGTACCAACCACCATTCCGATAAGAGCCATCATGTCCAAACCCGATCTGACGGGAAGAATAACCAGATGGGCGTTGGAACTCGGGACATTCGACATTACATATGTGCCGCGAACAGCTATCAAAGGTCAGGCCTTAGCTGATTTTCTCCTAGAGGCAGAGCCAGAGGCGATCCTCCAAGATCTAGATGAACCCGAATAGACGCTCTACGTAGACGGATCAGTTGGTTCAGCTGGTTCGGGAATTGGGCTCGAAATTATAACACCAGATGGAACCCGAATCCAGCAATCAGTGCGCCTGGAGTTTCCCGCCACCAATAACGAAGCTGAGTACGAGGCACTCCTAGCTGGGTTGCGACTAGCTCAGAGCCTCTGTATTAAAAAGCTCCGTATTTTCAGTGACTCACAGCTGGTGGTGAAACAAGTTCAAAACGAGTACGACGCGGGAGAAAAGCTGCAGCCCTATAAAAAGTTGGCTCAGATGGAGCTAGGCAGACTGGAGCAGTATTCCCTCAGTCAGGTCCCCAGGGAGGAAAATGAAAATGCGGATCGATTGGCCAACATGGCTTCAATCAATGATCAAGACCTGACCAGAATCGCCCCGATCGACTATCTTGATGTCCCAAGCATCCATCAGTCAGATGTGGTGTGCGCAATACCTTGGGAACCGAGCTGGATGGACCCCATAGCAGAGTATCTCAGGAATGGTACACTCCCTGAGGATAAAGCAGAGGCTCATAAAATTCGCATGAAATCGGCCAGGTATGCCTTGCTACACGGCCAGCTATATAGAAGATCTTTTGGGGGACCCTACCTTCGATGCCTCACACCTTCAGAGGCATCGGCCATAATGAAGGAAATCCATGAAGGGTCATGCGGAAATCACTCAGGGGGACGAGCTTTGGCCCATAAAGTACTGAGCCAAGGATATTTTTGGCCTTATCTTTCCCATGACACTGAAGCCTTTGTCAGAAGGTGCAGAAAGTGTCAATTCCACGGAGATTTCATCCATCTGCCACCAGAACTGCTTAACCCCATATTCAGCCCGCACCCATTTGCGCAATGGGGGATTGATGCAGTTGGACCACTTCCCATGGCTCTCAGATCAGTAAATCAAGCACTGATAGCAACTGATTATTTCACAAAGTGGGTCGAGGCAGAAGCTTATTCCAGCATCACTCACAGGCACGTGATCAAATTCATATGGACCAATATCATCTGCAGGTTCGGAGTGCCGATGGCGATAGTGATTGACAACGGATTAAATCTGGATAATCAGTGGACCAGACAATTCTGTAACGAACATGGGATCCAGTTGAGAACATCATCGGTCGCATACCCTCAAGGAAACGGCCAGGCCGAAAGATCCAACAGAACCATATTGAATACCCTGAAGAAGAAGCTAGAAGAGCATAAGGGAGTGTGGCCAGACAAGCTTCCGGAGGTACTATGGTCTTACAGAACAACGTCAAGAATCCCTACAGGAGAAACACCATTCTCAATGGCGTATAGGACAGAAGCAGTCATTCCAACAGAGCAAGTAGTGCCGACAGCCAAAACAGAGCTGTATCTGGAAGAACTGAACGACCAACAGCTGGTTGATGGACTCGATCTGCTCAAAGAAAAACGAGAACAAGCTGCCATCAGGCTAGCAGCCTACCATCAAAGGGTCAGGAACACCTTCAACAAAAAAGTCAAAAGACGAGAATTCCAGGTGGGCGATATGGTATTACGAAAGAAGATCGGGTTAATCGGAAAGCTCCGGGAAAATTGGGAAGGACCATACACAGTCACGGAGGTCATAGGACGTGGGGCTTACCGCCTCAGGAATAATGACGGCAATGTGGAACCCAATTCACAGAATGCCTCACGACTGAAGAGGTACTATCCTTGAGATTTATTTCATTCTCAGAATAATTAAACAGAGGCATCTGAGCCTAGCTTTATAGATATCTTTAAAATTTCCATGTTTGTTATCCTGACTCAGTCAGATGTTGTTATCTTTGTAATTTCACGGGTATAATAAAAGATGGTCATCCTTCTTGCAAACAAACAGCCAGAAGCTTAAAAATAATTCCTAAGTAGTGAGATGACAGAGGCTCATAAGCCTGACTCACTCTTTCAGAGGAATACGTTTAAAAATAATTCCTAAGTAGTGAGATGACAGAGGCTCATAAGCCTGACTCACTCTTTCAGAGGAATAAGCTTAAAAATAATTCCCAAGTAGTGAGATGACAGAGGCTCATAAGCCTGACTCACTCTTTCAGAGGAATAAGCTTAAAAATAATTCCCAAGTAGTGAGATGACAGAGGCTCATAAGCCTGACTCACTCTTTCAGAAGAATAAGCTTAAAAGTAATTCCTAAGTAGTGAGATGACAGAGGCTCATAAGCCTGACTCACTCCTTCAGAGGAATAAGCTTAAAAATAATTCCAAGTAATGATGACAGAAAAGTACATATTCCATTAATAAATAAAAATTGCTGCTTTGTATTACAAAATTGTCTGAAGGGCATGTTACAAAATGCAACACTACAAAAGGAATATGGAATAACCTAAGCTTGGCCTGGACCACTGAAATCCTTTCCTAAGGAATCTACATGCGTGGTCGGAGGGAAGAATTCTATGGAGGGATCGAGAGGGTCAGCAGGAAGATATCCCTTAAGGAATTCTGTGAAAAGATTCTGAGCATGGCTAGGCTCGGGGTTGGAATATGGCCTCTGTACCCCTAACGCCTTATCCATGGCATCAGGGTCTTTGATTTTCCTCCTTGCTGGATCCTTCTCTCCAACAACAAAGCCCTTCCTCCAGAATTCACCAGCTACAATCCTATTCATCTTTGAATAGTGCTGGTGCATGTCAAGCCCTTCTTTCTTACACATCTCCAGGGCTGACTGAGAGATGCCGAATTGGTGTTGAAGAGCCTCATGGTCAGATGCCAGCTTCTCCTTCTCACTGGATAGCTTGGCATTCTGCTATTTTGCTTGAGCCAGTTCTTCTTCCAACTGAGCAACCCTGGATGGGAGGTCTCCTAGCTGAGCTTTCAGCTCTTTCTCCTGATCGTCCTTCTCAGCTAGGTCAGCTTTCAGACGTTCAAGCTCCTTCACACCCTCCTCGTGGGAAAGGCATAACGCATTGACGCTGAAAAGAGCCTAAGAAGGAAAATGCAAGGCAAAATGGGTCAGTAATATATACAAAAGTAGGAATATAACATGAGATTAAGCAAAGACGTACCCCCAGTAACAACCCCGGAGTTTTACGCACAATGCGGTCAGGGTCAACATCCCTCTGTGCCTCGAGCTCTTCCGGCGTCCAGAGCCCCTGCGCCCGAGTTATCATGGCAGCCATGGAAGTAAGGCTGGAGGTGGACTGGTCAGAAGAAACAGAACTTTTCTCCTTACCCTTACGCTTCATTTTCTTACTGAGTCTCTCTTCCCCCGCCGATCTGGTTTGGACAGAGGAAGGATGAAGCATTTCAGGAATAGTGGTTTGCACAAGTGCAGACCCAGAAGCATCACCCATCAAGGCGACGGTCACAGCCTGAGGATCAGGATCCAGAGGCATCTGTCCTTGACCAGTTGAGGGTGCAGTCAGTTCCTCCATATCATCATCGTCGTCTTCAATCACTGGTCTGATCGGATCCATCATGATCTTGTACTTGGCTCCTAACCTGGATATACCCTGCAAATTGGCAGGAGTAAGCAGGTCAGCGCATGACATACGGTCCGACCATACCTTGGACTTTAATAAAGAAATACGGGCTTCTACATCCTGAGCCACTATATCTGTATCCCTATAACCTAAAGACTTGTAAACAAAATCCGCCCTGAGCTAGTCGCATCCGGAACAGAGGCAAGATTCCTTATGAATAAATGAAAAAGGAAGAAGGGCTAGATGCTTGAAAACACAGGGGATCGGCCATCTCCTAGAATAGGGGTAAAACCAAGCCCCCTTTACCAAAACCATCTTCTCCTTCCAGTACTTCTTTGTTTTCTCAGTCCCTTGGCAGATCGCCCGACCCTTGAATGGGTAGAAGTTGTACCTCCCCTCACAATCTTTCAGACCCACAATCTTGTAGCTAAGCAGAAGATCTGCCAGACCCAAGGATAGCTTTTTCTCTCTGTTAATCAGGATTAACATGGAAATTATCCTGAAGAAGTTTGGGTTGACTTGCAAAGGGGCTATTCCTAGGGTGAAGAAGATAAAATGAAAAAGAGGATGAAGAGGAGATCGAAGCATCTTTATCTGAAGGGCCGACAACAACACCTCGTCCGGACCCACTCCGTCGCCCAATCTGAAGTCAAGAGAAGGATCGTATTCCGTCAAGATCACCTCTTTTGGGATCCTACAGTCCCTCCTCAGACTTTTAAGGTTCACAGATTTTCTTTTATGCGCTTCAAGTGGTTCTGCCACGAAAGGGGCTGATTCAATGGAGGATCCAACGGGAGCGCCTCCAGGGGCATCGGTCCCAACCGGGTTGGATATGACAGAAGTCCCAATCAGAACAGTATCAGCGACATCTGCCTGGTTATTTATCTCCGAAGCAGTTGCTCCCAAGCCAGGTAGGTCCGGACGACGAGGTAAGGATAGAGGAGGAAGAGAGGATGAAGAAGATGGATTTGCAGAAGGGGGGCTGGGAACCATAGATCCCCCATATTCTTGATGAGTCGCCTCCTCGGTAGATTTTGTGGCACTACTATCAGACATGATGAAAATGACAACTTACACAGAGAACCGGCGAGAAGAAAGAAGAACCTCCGGCAACCAAGGTACAATCGGCAGTCAAAGTTTGAACACTGCTAAAGATTGCTTACAAGATTTGAAAATGATAGAGAATGAAAATGAGGCCACACAAGGATTTATATACACACGGCATACCAACAGACATCATTAAGGCTGAAGAGGTGCGCCGATTCCCTATGCCTCGAATACAGCGAACCGACGGCCGCCATTATCAAATTTGAAATGACACGTCTCTCCACAATAATGACGCTGACGTCATCAAAAACGGCTGTCATCAATCAATTCAATTGAATTCGGGCCAGACCCACGAACCGTATGCCAGACCCGAATGGGGCTAGTGTAGATTGTGAAAATTATAGGCCCAGGGCAATGTATTAGGCCCAAGATGTGTCAAGCCCATGTAAAATGTAAATATTGAATAGCCCATATATTGAACCCACCAAGTATAAGTGGGACCATCAACATTAGGCCATTCCCTTAAAAAGGGAGCAACAACCCATTACCTAAAGGGAGTGGGTAGTTATTAAGAGAGTGGGTCATGATCCCATGAACTTAGGCCATGATCCAATAAGCACAAAAATGTATAAATATGGCCATTGGAGCCGGAATAAAGGACATGTTTTTGATGTGAGTGAAATTTGACACTTACAATATTAAAACAAATTATGACCCTAAATTTATTTAACACATTTGCATTAGGCTAAGGGACTCTTTGATTTCGCTCCCCTTTCCAGATTCAAACGGATTTGGAAGTTGAAGCGTAGCGAAGCGTGTGTTGCAAATTTTTTTTGAAGCGAAAACATGTTTGATGCTGATGATTCTAATTTGAGAAAAATGAAAGTGGAAATAAACAGAACATGTTTGGTGGACCTATTGATTTCCTAAAATTTGAAAGCAGAACATGTTTGGTGAATTCAAATGATTTGAGATTATGTTTTTATTATTAATTTAGATTGAATATAAAAAATTAATAAGTTCTACAAATTAAAAAAAAAATTGGATATTGTAAATATATTTTTTATTTTTTGTAAACTTAATTTTGGATAAAAATAATTATATTTTTCTAAACTATAATCTTTTTTTAGATAAATTCTAAACTATAATATTATATTGCACAAGACCTCTCATTTGGTTATGATATTTTATTTTTTCATATAAAGAATTATTTACAATACAATATAGTTTCACTTTGATTTTTTTGACAAAAAAAAGAACCAAAATATGATAAAATTTAATAAGTAAAAACGTTGTTTAATCATTAATAAAAATTTATGGGGGAAAAAATGTCATTGGGATTCAATTCATTGAACTTGCAAAATTGGAGACCCTTGCATGAAAAGATCAGTAATGTAGGCAAGACCTCACTTAGGAGCAAATCTAACGCTTGTTGCAAATGAATTTGGGAGCAATTGAGAGCAACTATAATGGGTCCCACTAAAAATAATGACCGGAGCAAGTGGAAGCAAGACACCTTGCTTCCAATTTTGGGCTCTGGTCTCCTTCCAGATTGTGGGAGCAGGAACAACTACTAAGGTCCCGTTTGGGAACTTGGTTTTGGTCTTGGGTGGTTTTAGGTAAATCTAAAACCAATATATAGTGTTTGGTAAGGAGTTGGTTTTGGTTTTGGTCTTGGTATAATTATATATATATATACTAATATGTATTAAAAATATATAAATATGAAAAATATATATATATAAAATTGGGAAAAAAGTAATTTTCGGGAAAAAAATATTTTTCCGAAAAATATAAAAAATAATTTTTTGGAAAATAATTAATTTTCGGAAAAAAAATAATTAATTTTTGTCGAAAATATATATTTTTCCGAAAATATGATTTTTTTCCGAAAATATGATTTTTTTCCAAAAATTAATTTTTTCGAAAAAATTAATATTTTCCGGAAAATAATTAATTTTGAAAAAATATTTTTTTCCCGAAAATTAATTTTTTCCCAAAAATATGAATTTTTTCCAAAAATTTATTTTTTCAAAAAATAAATTTTTCCGAAAAAATTAATATTTTCTGGAAAATAATTTTTTTCCGAAAATATGATTTTTTTCCGAAAAAAATAATTTTTGTCCGAAAATATGATTTTTTCCCGAAAAATAATTTTTTGCCGAAATTTTTTTTTTTTTTCCAAAAAATATAATTATTTTCGAAAAAATAATTTTTTCCCGGAAATTAATTTTTTCCCGAAAAATATAAAAAAAATTTCAAAATAATTCATATTTTCGGCCATATATATATATATATATATATATATAGAGAGAGAGAGAGAGAGAGAGAGAAAAGTCAAAAATGGTGGCCCAAAACCATGTTTTAGTGGTTGGTTTTAGGGTGTCCAAAACCAAGTCCAAAACCGGCCAACCAAACATGGTCTTGGTCTTGAAATCAAAGACCAAGACCAAAGACCAGGTTGCCAAACGGACCCTAAACAAACCCATTTTGCTTTAATATGTGAATAGTAATAGAAGCAAAAACAAAAGTAGGGCTTTCAAACATGCCCTAAGCATTTCCAAATTTAATATCTCAAAAAAAAAAATCAGATAATTTACTTTTTCATTAGACTTTGGTCCAATTCAGATCTGATAGACCATATCCAATCTGGCTCCACTGGGCTACATCTATGTGGGTTCGACTTGTGGCCAGATCAGATCTTAACTGAACCAAATCTAATAATAGAATAGATGGTCTAGAAAATAGGAGGTCTCGATTTGGTTCTCTAATAACAACAGCTTCAAATGGTGTTTTCAGCATGAGCAATGATACATGCACAAATTGTTTACACATAATTAAGACACTGAATAGATTATTGTGGGATTGAAAAATATTTATATTTATCAATTCAACCGTAGACAATCCTCAATTCTGTCTGAAAATTTGGTGTAAATAATATTTTCTTTCACCGCATTTATATAAGAAATGACTTATAGGTCATGTAATGTAATTCATTTTTACTATGAATGATACAGCTGCTTTGGGGGTTGGAGCATTTAATTAAACCATGTGGTTGGGCAAAAGCCAAAATGTATGTGAGAGCTAGAGCTTTCGATAGGGTCTCCTTTCGTGGGCCAATGATAAGCAGAAAGTTGGGCAGCTTTGGCTCAGCATTGTCTGGATTCATCTTTTTTGCTTTTGGTTTGTTCCTCGTAAACTATTACATACAATCTATTTCTATATATATGAAAATATATTCCTTTGTAATAGCCTGCATGAATACCAGAATTTGTCAAGACAATAATAGCAAAGACATCAAGTTCATTTTTCCCCACTATTATGATACATGAGGTTTGAGTATTTGCATATATATGTACTAAAGTTGGTCGTAAGGGACAGAGGGGTGTTTTACAATGTTTTTTTGCTGGATTTAGAGGTAAGTAAAAGGGTAATTCTTGTTAGGATCAAACCTGTTTCAAAATCAATATTGACAGAAAGTACGATATTTTTCGACATACAATGAACTGTGGGTCGGACATTGAAATTTTCATGATATATTGTATTATAAGGAGGAAGAATTCTTGTTAAAAATTGAAAAGGATATCGCATAATGACTTCTTTTAGCTACTATAAGATGTACTTGATTAAAAATTTTGAACTGGATTGAGTTGACAGACATTTTTACATATTCCTAATTTTAACTTCTTGTTTTATCATGAACCAACCTACATTGAGTTGACATAAAATTTATAAGTCTCTTAAAATGATCGGACACAGGTTCATAAATGGCTGATTGGTAGATGTTTCTGTTGAATTTAATCGCGAATCCTAATGATTAAAGAATTCTGGATAACAGAACGTACATGTTGCGATTGCTACTTGCACAGAAAGTAATACAATGAGCTATCAAGGAGCATTGAAAAAACATTTCTAGTTCAGCCCAAATGCACTCTTATTAGAAGATACCCATACTTCAACTGATTTTTTTTTAATTTAAATAAAAAATGAAAAAAAAAATTGGTCCGAAATCTTTTAGCAACTATAAAAATAAAAAAGTAGTAATAATCGAAAGAACATTATTTCCCTTCCTTATAAGTAGGAGATCCTACCTATAAGCCTAGGTGGCCAATAAAAAGTCAACACCTGTTTATAAAAAAATAAAAAATAAAAAAACCATTCCTCTCTGCCCCTTTATCTTCCTAAACTTAATCAAATACAACAACCACAAAAGTACAAGTGTTCCATCATTGAGTTGCTTCCAAATTCAGATTGAGCTAAAACTATATACACAAAACACATTTCTTAAGATTTTGTCTTCTAACTTAGGACTTGGTTATGCTTGTACTAATATAGCAGACTCCTCTTCTACCATACTGTATGTAAAAAAATGTAGCCCCTGTTCATGGTAGCTGCACACCAGTGATTTACACCATCAAAACCCAATTGCCAAATTCATGTCTTTTTGAAAACAAACCCAAATAACCACTACATTACTGTCTAAATGTACAGCATCAAAGCCCAATTTCAAGTCCTCTTGATATCCCAGTAATCAATAGACCACAATATTACAGGTAAATAGCTAAATGAAAATGTAGATCAATTGATTTGTCATGGTGGGTTTCGGTTTTGGGGCTCTTTGGGTACATAGTTTATGGTGGATCTCCTCATTCTTTGGAGACGAATCCGAGGATGTCGGCGCAGGAAACGACGGCAGGGCAAGCGAGCTCGAGGGCAGTCTTGCCGCGGACGATGACGTCAAAGGCGTCGCCGGGGAGGGTTAAAAAAATCCTTGCATTCTTGTTCAAAAGTGGTGTTTCAAAAAAATTTGTATTCAAGATGATGGTGATATTTTTGTATTCAATTTTTTTTTTCATATTTTATTTGTCCGAATTTTTTAACAACTATGAAAATTCTCATACCTATAATTTTGTAGCAACTACGAAAAATACCCATACCCATAAATTTTTAGCAACTACAAAAAAAATTTATTTAAATAAAATTTGAAAAAAAAATTGGTCCGAATTTTTTTGTCCGAATTATATTATGGGTATTTCAGTTATTACTACTTTTTTTTCGTAGTTGCTAAAATATTTCGGACAAATTCTTTTTACCATATTTTATTTTAAAAAAATAAATTTTGAAGTATGGGTATTTCGGAACAAAAAAAAAAAATTGACAATTTTTTATTTGCTTTAGATGCACGTAAGAGAGAAGAGGGCAATTTAGTAATCTTATCTCAAATGGTCCCTTATTGACAATTATGTTTAGGATTGGTCACTTCTCACATTTTCAAAAAAAAATTGATCCCTATCCGCCAATTAAGTTTAGGATTGGTCCCTCTTTTATAATTTTCCCGCCAATTAAGTTTAGAATTGGTTCCTCTTTTATAATTTTCCCAATCCACAATAATAGAGCTCTAACTTTCAAAATATATTTCAACATGCCCTTATATAAAACAGTTGACACTTTTCAAAGAAAAATATGTTAACCAACTTAAATACAAGTACTCATAATAACAAATCATAGCTTGAGAAAAGAGAATGTACAAAGCGAATCAGATAAACGTATTAATAAAATACCCTGAAGCTGTGTGAAATGCAATTTTTACACGAAAAAGAAAAAACCTCCTCTTCAAAATATGAAGTAATTACAAATTCCGTATGGTGTCGTGAAGTGAAACTGCAGGTAACTCCTTCTGGGGCTTGAATACATCATCCTAAAGAGGAGGACAAACACATGGAATCTGATAACAGGTTGAAGCCTCCACCCAGATCGTTTTCCTAACACCGCATAATGCTACAAGAATCACAGCAAATTCAAGTCCAAGCTCTCGTATGACGATTTTCCCATGGCCAACGATAAGCAGCTCACATTTCTGCCACATTTGAAATCTGGCATAACGCTTCCCCAAGTATTTCAAGAAAGTTACATATTTCGGTGCAAGTCCTACTGAACACAATTCTTTAGAACAAAATAACTTAGTTGGCCTAAAGATACACCAGGGACATGTTCCAGATTCTGGCTTATACAGAAAAGAACAAAGGAAAAATCGCATTAAAATCTGTCTCTCAACCAAAGCGTTACAATTCACAACCTAACCAATTTGACTTCATTGAACTTCTTATCATCAAGATCAATTTATTCCGCCCAAATTTCAGGAGTTGGACTACATTGATACAAATGAAGTAATGAAGGAATTTCCAAATGATAATGTGCAAAATCTATTACAAAGGACATGACAGACCAATTATCTTGTATCTAACTTAGAACAGCTAAGTTACAGCCAGACTTTTATTACGTGTCTGGAAGAAAACTTCCCTCAAACCTCTTTCAGCACTTTCCTTCCACCGCAAGAGTGTTTGAGGAAGCAAACAAAAATTTAATCAGAAAAGCTCTACAGCGATCAGAACTTACATGTGATAGTCAGCATGCACATTGAAACACGGAGTTATTGTCAAAGCATCTTTTTTTTGTCGTGAACTTTCTAACAGCTGTCTCACTGTGAGAAGACCTTGCAATGTGAGGAGCTACGTCGATTCTGTCCATTATGTTGATCTTAGGGGCCTCAAGAATAGCCTTGGGCAATGATAACGCATATTGCATACCCCAAATTGCAAGTGGCCTCATATATAATAGGGACCGGAAGTGCCCATCCATGGTCCATGCCTCCGGAGTCTGAAATGAGTAGCTGTATGTAGCAGAAAAACAAATTAATATAAAAGGAGAAATATCTGGAATGATCTCTTTAGAAAGAGAAATTAATATAAAATGATTGCTGCAGTGGAATGAACCGTCAGCTCAACCTTTAAAAAACAAATAACCCCAGTATAATGCTTTTGTCTGGTAACATCCCTTTCAAATACAGAATAGCTACAATAAGATATGCTGTTTTTCTAGGCATCATCCGAGATACAGCGTTCTATGGAATCTATTTAGTTTTCAAAATGCTCACAAATCTTTTTCATTACACAAGTTCGCTGTGATGATTCCATAAAATATGTCGAGGGAAATAAAGACGAAGAAGATTCTGCATGAACAGCATTCTATGGAATGTATGTAGAGTTTTCAAAACACTCATAAATCATATCTATTGCATAACTATGTTGGATAATGCCAATAAAAACTGTCAAGAGAAAGAAACGCGATAGATGATTCTGCATGCTTGATGATACATTTTATGAAAATGCTATGTATATAACTTACCCATATCCCTCTTCTGACCAGCCAGCAATGAATATGCCTTCAGCTGTAGTAAAAGCCTGTTCCTCCATCCCAGCAAGGATCATGTTCGCTGCGACAGCATATGTGACTCCCGTCCATATTTCACGTGACTGCATGCAAGTCTCATCCACCTTACCATTTGGATACATACCGTTTACAGCACCCATCCTACCTCCTTTAATTTTCATAACATTGAAATCGTAGATTTTCTGGAGAGAACTTCGTATTTTAGAATCGTCGAAAAGATCAGGCAACCCTGAGGATGCAGTATACCATTGCCCAGCCAGTTGGTCAGCTTGGATTGATCTACTGTTGCTGCTTGACCCACTGTCATAGTTAAAGTAAGAACCATTCCAAAGTTTCTCCTCGAACACTGATTTGGCCTTCAAAAATTTAGTTTTGCATCTTTCAGCAAAAGCATTGTCACCCAGTTGAAGGGCCATTGCTGCTGCAGCTTGAAGGGCAGCAAGCCACAAACCACCACAGTAAGCACTTATACCATGAACCGTCCAAGTATCATATGTCTGATCCGGAAACCCATCATTCTCGATGAGATCGTCATTATCCCGATCAAAGCGGTCCATGTATACAATGGCAGCTTTAACAGCAGGCCAAACCTCTGCTCCAAATGACAAATCCCCAGTTGCAGTAAAATCTCTATACACCTGAAGAACAAACTTTGGGTTCAGGTCCTTCCATTTACTTGTGTCATGTATATTATATGCATTCATTTCATGCCACGGGTCATGGGTTCCCAGATCGTGAGGAACAGCTCCTTTAACCTTGCGCATTCCCCAATTTCCCTCTGCCAGAAACTTTACCTTTCTTTCATCCTCACATAAGACAGCTTTTGCGAATTCACGCTGAATACTGAGTTCGATTTTGGGGAACAGCTCAAGAAGGGCAAAAGATGCATAGAAGTGCACATCATATGTGCACCACATAATATACTCCACACCTTCTAAGTACAGAAACCTACCTACATCATCCCTATCATTCTGCATGTCAAAAGATGAATAGGGAGTCCAAGCGGACTTGCAATCTCTTTCCTGAGAAATCACTGACCTGGCATTACCAGAAGTAGGAGTTGTTTCATCACCCCCATTTAAAACATTTTCAGCAGTATTGTCATGACCAATCATAGAGTGCTGAACAAGAGTACTTTGTTTCAAGTTAACTGTGTCTTCAGTTACTTTAACGTTCTTGTTCTCTGCTATAACTGATTGATACTCATTAATCCCCACATTTTCATCCGGCACTGGAGAATCTGCGTGGTAAGATCAAGCAGGCATGACGTTATTGCTAATTTTTCAGACAATTATGATGAAGATAGGAGATCTAACTACAATTATCTATATGTATTTGTGTAAGTAAGCTCCACTCTTTTGTGCCGCCTCCCTATGGATGTACATTGTGCATTCTTAAACCACAAATCACTTCTTCATACATGAGAAATATATTTGCTACTGCAAACAAGCAAATTTTTCTAAGTCTCATCCTCTCTACCAGATAATTCCCACTTTCCTCCAAATGCTCAGGGCAAAAAAAAAAATAAATAAATCACATGGAGCAATTGAGGAAGATTGAAAGCGAGGACAGAGCATTATGCATCAGTGTAACCTTAAATTCCACAGTACTTTAAATATCCACCTGCAACTACAGAACCATATGTATTATCTAGTAGTCTCACAAATGCAGCTGAAACAAGACATTTCATTCCCACTTTCCTGATCAATATGAAAAATAGGAATAAATACCCCCTCCCACCCGTCCAATGCCCTCATCACTATGCAGGACAAGGCCAGGATTAGGCAAATTCACCAAATACTTAGTTTCATAGAAAGTGCAACAAGCAAAGGCAATGGTGTTAAGATGCAGTTTGGAAAGCATATTGTTTATCTGCACAAAATAAGGATGCGAAAAACTAGGGAGAGTTTTGAAGGGTACCTATCCAAACCGTTCCTCCAGAAACCAGAAAGTACAGCTCGTTAAACAATGTGAATTTGTACCTGCAAACATCACATAAATGTTATAGATCCGCCACAGGTGATGTCATATGCTCCAAAAAAGCTTTAGGCGAACTGTACGCAAATCAGCATGTAGCACAGTAGAAAACTTCAAAACAAACACATATAAGAATACTGCCCAGGTTACATGAACATAACAGGAGGTCAAGGGTGAATATGAATTTTCCAACTGGGTAGTATCATTACCAAAAGAGATGCTTAGATGAATGTTATGCCCAAGAAAATGAATATGCAACAAAGACGGGGCAATTTTTCTGTTGACTTCTGGTATTCATTTTTTGTAACTTGTCAAGGAAATTTGAGTCTCCATATGGGACCCTTACATGTAGGACCTAGAGGTCATGCAATTTGGGGTCCTTTTAATCTACCAGCTATGGATGAAAGCTTTTACTCGAAGGGATACATCTGGCATAGGAAGAATGGACATGGAAACTGGTGCAACATTTTACGGTCACGGCAAGAGTTCGTCAATAGTTATAATGTAAATGTTAACCACTCAACTACTCTAAAAGCTTAAGCTATTAGAGAGAGAGAGAGAGTTTAGCATTTAAATCCTTCAACATGCCCCCTCATGTGCAGCCGTCTTTTTCGGTCCAACACATGGAACAACATTTTAATTGGGTGACGGTGAGGTTTGAACACAGTACTCCTGCTCTGATACCATGTTAACCACCCAACTACTCTAAAAGCGTAAGCTATTAGAGAGGGTGTAACGTTACTATTTAAATCCTTCAACATTAAAAGTAACAACTTTTGCTCATTTTTATCCTTGCTCTCCTTAATGAAATCACTTAATTGGGGCGAAGAGCTAGATTTTGGTTGTTAGATCCTCTAAACTCTTAAATATTTATTTTATTCGCCAACGCCATATTTATATACTTATATATTCCACTGAAATTACAATTTATAAGAAAAAATAATTACCAACTACCTCGTCTTGTCCTAGACGTATCCCAAAGTTGTTCCACCATTTTTTTACTTCAAATTTAAGAAACATTTCTAGCCGTATCGGACACATGTAAGGACTCCGGGCTATATCATACACAGGTCCGACACCGCCACGACACCCCCGAGGAGAAGTGTATGAGCTTCTTAGCTCCCAGACTAGTAAAAATCCTTAAGTCTAAACCATAAAATCAAAATTTGACTCACTGTGGTGTCAGCAAGAGGGGCAGGCAAAAATGTCGGCCACTGGCAAGTGGTACCTAATAATTTAACAACTTCCTACAGAAGATATGATAGCTCTGATTTATGTTTCAGATTTCCCTATATTAAGCATATGACTATGAGGGATGCCTGGTATGAGAAAAAAAAATGCAGAAACAGTATCTGTCTATGACATGTCACTGCATTTTCATATTAAGCATATGAGTATGAGGGATGTCCGGTATGAGAAAAGAAATGCAGAAACAGTATCTGTCTAAGACATGTTATTGCAGTTTCCTTTGTGAAGGCATGTGTTCGAGTATCATTGTGGAAATATAAAATGTAAATGAATGGCAACTGCAAATCTTAAAGCTTGAGCCAAAAAATTTAGCTTCAAGGGCTTTTCAAGAGCCAAATAGCCTTACGGTATTAATGTTATTAGTAACAGTTCAACCACATTACCATTCTGGTAGCTTGTCATCTCTCACGATAGGGTTTTGCCATTTCTCAATGTCTTCCTCCCACCGCTTATAATCTGATAGAAGGAAAAGGATATCAAATTGAACATCATAAAATAAGACTACTTACAAACACATACTATAACCTTTTCATAATACTCGAAACCTATATAAATTTGACATTGATAATCAAGCAAATCCAAACCAGCTATACATACTTGTTAATGCATTGTGCACCAAGTTGAGAGCTGCTCTGTCAGAAGTGCCAAAGTATTTGGTGTACCTCCTACAACAAACAAAATAAACCAAGAGTTTTTTTTTTATCAAACTGCTAAGAGAATATTAAGCAAAAGGGGACTACTGTTAAAACAGATAGTACGATGTTTTGTTAGAGCATGTCACCAGATATGTTTCTTTGGAATATAGCTACCCATAGAGAACTATATGAAAGTGAATTAGAGCACCAAAAGGCTTCACCCTTAGTGATCAATCAACTACCAATATATTAACATATATTCCTTCGGGATCCGACAATATGATGCATATGTGCCCTTGTCCTTAATAACGTTATTTTATGTGAAGCGTGTGTATAGCTTTAGATTTCGTGACACCTTTTGCTCTAATAGAACATGTAACTATTATTTCAAATAAAAGTCCACTAGAAGCAGCACGGCAGGGTATAAATCAATATCTGGCACCAGTAACCATAATATCCTGAACAGGTACAACTCATAATATGCCTCCAAATTAAGTGCAGAAACAAAATTTACATACACGTACTTGTCTGCGCATGAGCAACAAAAGGCCAAATCAAAAAAGTAAAAAGAAGTTACCTGTGATATGATTTTCCCTTCAAAAATTTTACTTTCGGGGACGACCATGCAAGAGAAAATGCAACAGTGCATTTTCCATGAGGTTCCACCCATGCTGAAGCAGAAACCGCAGCACATAGTGTCTCTCCAGGTGATGAGGGCATACTAGGTCCAGCATTGAAGTTCTCCCGATCAAAGTGCCCATCCTTGAGACACGTAAAAACAAGTCAATAATAATAAAAGTATGCATAATGCTTTTACATGGATACGTCAAGTGATTAAGAAGAAATTGTGTTACCATGAGGACATAATCGTAGAATTAGATACGAGGACAATTTTAATAAAAAGTTTCAAAATAGAAAATTTTGCTACAGGATAAAGGAAGAAAAGAAAAAGAAAAGACAAACTATGGTATCTGAAACAACAGCAAAAGTAGTGTTGATAGACAGATGGTTTTCTTGTTTCTGAGAGCTATGTCTTTGTTTCTGTTTGTATTGGGTGGCTTTTGTGGTTATTAAAAGGTTATATAGAAAGAAAGAAAAAAATGTTAACGCCGCAAAAGTATATAGGTAGATCAAATACTGGACGGGTAAAATTGTTACCTTCGCCATCTTACCCCACATATCTTTTGCAGTAATGCAGCTTCCTTCAGACAACCCAAAACAGGGTTGAACAGTCACACTTACATTTTGAGTTTCACATGCAGCTATGGCAAATGTAACAGGAGGATTCTCTTTCGCAGTCCTGAAACATGAATTATCTCATTAGAAAAGGTAGTACTCCAGTCAAAAGTTCATATTTTCAATGCTGCAATAGCAAACCTCAAATCTTCTAAGCAGTAATCGGGTCAAAGGAAAAAAATCAATTTAATTAATTTATTCTCTCTGTAGCAAGATATGGATTTTATCCACTTCGACTAGATAATTTTGTTCGGAGACATTATAAGTGAACAGGTAAGATGTCATATTGAAAAGGGGACCAAGTGAGCAAAGTATCTACCGTTATCTGATAAAGAAGACGCATATAGACTCCAAACAAATGGACTAGTAATCTAGATATCTATATCTTTTTAAATGATAGGGAGCACGAACGAAACACAAACCATGCATACGAAAAAAATAAATAACAAAAAGTAATTTCTCAGTTCAAGTTCACAAAATCCTATTAACTAAAATAACAGAATTATCGTTTCAGGATAGGACATGTCATAATGTGAGCCGAGACATTTTCCAGGCTAATTATTTCATAACCGAATAACTTGTTCCCTGGACGTTGAATTCAATAGAACTACATATCCATTCAAAACAAACTTTCAGAAAAAAATAAAAATAAAATAAGTACTCCGAACAAATGGCTAAAACCCATACAAAGACAAGTCTGGGGTAAGACACGGCTTTCCCTGGGCGAGACAAGTAAACAACTAAGAAAGCAAGCATTACTTAGACCTTGTTCCACTGAAATCCGAGAGATGATGAAGGAGGATCAAAAGGAAATGGCCTACTTTGAAAACCCTTATTCTCCACGAAAGATGGTCCAACACCACCATGAAGTCTAACTATTTTTTCAACCCCGGTGGACACTCTGGAACTTAGGTTACATTAGCTCTTGATCCTAGAATCATCATATATCTTCTTTGTGAATGCAACAAGGAAATTGAGAATGCATACTAAAAGAGATATAACAAAGACTGGGTTGCTCCAACATCTGATGAGCAGACAATCCGTTAATCATATTTGAGAACCTATTGATAAGTAAGAAATAGTATAAAAAGTACTCAATCGGGGAATGCATCCCAAAGAATACAAGAAGCCTTTAAAGGTGAAAAGAATCCAAAAAACCTATTTTTTCATCTATGGATGTACAATTGCGACATTCCACCCAAGAAAACAAAGAAGAAATAAAAACATCCTTCAAAGAGCCTAGAAAAGACTCAATCCCCTCAAAACACCGGCGGTTCCACTCCAACCATAGACACCACCATAAGCACGAAGAAGCCACACGCCATGCAAAACGCACAAGAGACCCAGGCAAACCACACCTCCAAACAAGAAGAACCTCCTGCACCGAGGCTGGCATCACCCAACATAGCCCAAAGAGCTCGAAAATCAAACTCCAACAGTCATAAGCCACCAGGCAATGTTAGAAAAGATGATCAATGGACTCACCATCCTTCTTGCAAAGAAAACATCGGTTGACTATAACAATACCCCGCCGTCTCAACATATCCAAAGTCAGGATACAACCCCATGCCATTGACCAAGTGAAGAAAGCAACGCTGAAAGGGGTCTTAGTATGCCAGACCGCCTTCCAGGCAAACACCAGGTCTATCTGAGGCACCAAGCATCGAAAATAGGAAGAGACCATAAACCGTCTGAGGGGCGAAGGGTGCCAAACCAAAGAATCCGAACAAACACCAATGTCTGTCAAGGAATACAACAACTCCAGTAACCCTGAAACCTCCTCCAACTCCCAGTCCTGAAAAAGTCCTGAAAAGCCCGCGTGAACAAAACATCCCAAACAATCCTCCCGGTATCAAGGTGATAACAGTTAGCTACAGAGATGTAACGATCACGAGCAATCCTAAAAAGCAAGGTGAACAGAGTGGCCAAGGAGTCCTCCCCACACCAATGATCGGACCAAAAACGAGCAAAGCAACCATCCCCCACACTGTACCAGACAAAAGTAGCAAAAGGATCCCATCCCCTCCGGATGTCCTTCCACACACTCAAACCTCTGCGAGTACCCACTGGCATAGAGCACCAACCACCAAAAGACTCACCATACCGACATGAGATCACCCTCCTCCATAACCGGTCCCTTTCAATCCCAAAAACTTAAATCAGGATTTTCCAATTGTCCATCAGTCCTATCAAGTTCTTTGGTTAAAATTAGGTTTTGTCAAGCTTTGGGTGTTGCCCATACAGGAGGCCACATCCTCATATCACATACCATTTTATTTTCCAGTGTTGGAAAATTTCAAGCCCCACTTGTATTGACTGAAGATGGGTATTGAATATAATATACTACTTAGATCTCAACCTATCAATTATATAGATCTCAGTAACTTCACCCCTCATATTTACTGAATTTTAGTGTTTTTATCATTTTAGTTTGAATGTTGACAAAAGTGAGTTTGTCCATAATCTACTGAGCCGATTATGGAGATATCCTCTCCTTGTTCATGAAATTAGTTAGACACAAGGCCTTTATAATTTCAGAAAGTTTAAGCGAAAAAAAAGAATAAGAAAATAAAGAAAGAAAGGAAGAGGGCGGACGGAAGGACGGAATACAAGACATGTTTAATTCATTTCTAGTTGGGTCAATGTGAACCCAAGTCTGTCACTTGAAACAGTCCAGATATGGTACGAAAAGTAGCTTCCTTGCAAGAATGGGGGACTGTATTTTCAGCTTTTATGGCCAAGTTTAAAACAGTCCAAAGATACTAAAATCTTCCGGTTATCATTGCCAACTTCCAAACTTCGTAAGTCCAACAATAACTCTTATCCCTTTTTCCTTTCTGTATCAAACTCCAACACATACACAAATACATTAACCTTGGACTAGACCTGATTCTTTATATTAAATAAAAGTTTGATGGCATGTAGTACTTTTATGTTTTTTTCGTTCTTCAATAGTTCTTTGATAGTAGAAAGTTAGTTGCATTTATCAAAGCAATTCCACACCAGAGTTGACTACACACAAGCAATGATGTATTTTCGTCATTCGATTGGCTTGAAGTTGATTTATGTATGTGTTGCTAATTATATTTCTTTTTATGCATTACTATATCATGGGGCACAGAAATTTGTAGTTAGTTGACACATCCTACATTGCACAAACCCAGCAATTGCTCAAGAATACTTTGCAAACCAACCGTCAGATATAGCTATTAAGGTTTGATGACTTGCTTGTGATGTAGAAGGACACCAGAGACTCCATCTTCGCCTCTATAAAAAAAAGGTGAAGTCAGTATATATTATATCCTAATAGAGTTGAAAACAAAAAAGAATCAGTTACATGTACTCACATGAATGGTTCATTCACATGATCTCCACTTAGGTGTGAGATGCCTCCAATTGAATTCTGTGCAAAATAAACAATGATGGCTGAATATATAAGAGCTCATAGACCACCTTTTCTTGCTTGAAACAATAAAATAAAAGCTTTGGCAGCAGAGCAAGCTTACCGCCCATGTAAAGAGAAGGCTAACTTTCGCCCTTTCCTTCCCAGTATTTACTAGCTATAACAGAAACAAGCAACAGGTTTGTGAGAAAATTATAGAATAATGATCATTCTAATCATTCTTGCACCAACACCATATTATATATGCATGTGCATTCAAGCAGGAGATAAAAATTAATCATTCTTTTAAAAATACTTTTCTAGAGTAGTTTTTAAGGTTATCCCACTTCATATTTCAGTGGTAGGCCAGACTACATATACTTTTTTTTTTCGATAAGTAATTGTGTAAAAAAGCACTCAAACGGTGAGTGAATCCCATAGAACAAGAGAAAGGACCCTATGGCCCAAGATACTGGATGAAGTAATAGTATGCTAAGGAGGTACATATGCTAACTTCTTAGGTCAAGAGCTCAATAACTCAAAGAAAAGCAAGTCATTCGTCCACATTCAGGGCTCTTGCTTATATAATACAAAAAATTACAACCATAACTTCTATGGACAAAAAAAGGTTGCAGATAAAGAAAGAATGATCTCCTACACATGATTATACTCAGTTAATGCCCCATTTTTGCAAGATACGATCTCACCACAAAAGAAGCATCATACTCTGACACTTGCATAGGATCTTGGGTGGTGTACCTCTCATACAAGCATTCCTAGAGATTCGCGTGCACAAAATACTCCAGTACAAAGCGAAGCGTCGCAGACAATTATAACTATGTCGAAAATTTTGATGAGCAGCAATTTAAGCCAGAGTGAAAGCAAATTTTATGTACAGCATTTACTATTATCTATTGCACTAACTCCTCTTCCCCATTTTTACTGCCAGTGGGATAATCTAGCAAAGAACCTAAGATAACCCGTTCGGTCGACGTCCAACACCCATACTTAATGTTTCAACAGCAAAATCTTCTGGATCTGAATCAGGATTAGCTAGATGCAGAACATTTTTTCAGCATTACAATAATGGAACTCCTACTGCCTAACGTCATTTCATCCGACTGACAAAGAGAATATGAAAACCCACTGCAATATTAGTCCTTTTCAAGAATCCATCCATATGGAGAGAGAGAAGCACTACAACTAAGACGATATTTTATATTAGAGGTTAGAGGTCAACGGGTCATTGATTGGCATAGTGGGAAAAACCTGGGGAATAGAGAGTAATAGTCTAATGAATATACAGATTATCTCTCTACCCAATCTGCCCTTCCTACATCCTAAGTGAAAGGACTAACACCAGGTAATGCACCTATTTCATATAAGAAATAAATTTACATACCGTATAAACAAAAACAGCAGTAGGAAGACTGCTGTCTCGATAATTATGCGGTATAAATGGTGATATTTGCCGACAAGACACTTTTAGCTCTGGATCTGGTTCACCTGAAGTAAGAGTAACATTGTTAAAAGAACATAGTGATGGAAATATATGTATGGCAAGTAGAATACTAATCCAAAGTATAATATTATATTACCATCATATATCGTCCATGCCCTTGGAAATAGTGCATGATATGTTGAATGCTGACCATTCAAATTCCAGCCCCATGATGATATCCCTTGATCGCTAGATTTCCTGTAAGAGAATAAGATCAACTAAATCTGCACATCAGTATACAGTTCATAAAACTTTCAGGCCACATTAGAAGTGTGCACTGCATTAAGACGATCCTAACTGCAGTAAGTTGCACATGTAATATTCCTTACAATACATCCTCTTAATGAAGACATCACAAGAACGCCAGCCAATTAAACACAAAAAAACTAATGATAGGCAAAAAAAGTCTAATTAGCTATATCTTAAGATCCTAAAAGAAGTTATGCACCCCAATTTTGGTTACTAATTCCCTGTCCTCTCTTCCAATCTCTAGAAACAATAGGAAACAATAATGACGATGGTAGTGAGACGTTAACTTCGTTCATTTTGATAAAAAAAAAAAAATTTGTACGAAAAAGTTCCAAGCGGAGGCATTCGAGACTTCTTTCATTTGATGTTTGTAATGTCAAGTAGAACTATGATATATCTTGCAATTTAGATGAGTGAACAGAACCCAATGTTCCTATACACTTGATTCTCACTAAAATCAACTCCATGTATTATCTCACAAATTTTATGTGTATTGTATTTTCTCACTCAGCTCAACTTAGTTCAAGATCTGGCAAAATAGACTCAACTTCTTCCTTCATACGAGAGCCAAAATGGTCGCAAAAGATGTCATATGTCTAAGAATGTAACATATGCAAGAGAAGGACTAGATTTAAAAAGTGATAACACAATCCAAAGTACTGTAACCTAAGATGACTATAAGGTAGCGTTTGGGAGAGCTTTTCCACCTTTAAAAGTCCTTCACTCAAATAGGCGTTGAAAAATCACGTTCTATAGAAGTAATTTTCATCAAAAAATGTGTTTGGTGCATTCGTTTATCAAAATTCATTTGAATAATACAAAATATTCATTCTCTTTCATCAATAATTTTGAAGTTACAATGTTACCCCTTAAGAACAAGATCACCTTCCTTTCACTAGAAAATAGGTCATAAAATACAATTCAAATATATATATTTATCTATATGAATTTATATAAAAGCATATGCATACATTCTTCATCACCCTTTATCAATTTACTCTCATGCTTTCATTGGTATGTATATATCAATGAAATACATACCTACTACAGTTTCTCCTAGAATCATGTACAACACTGATGTTCCAATATAAAACTATCCACCCATTTGTTTTATCAGTAGATTGATCAGATTAGAACCCAAAGAGAGAGAACCGGGAGAAAAACTATTAATATGCACAAAGGCAATTTTGTTAGCTCCGAGTAGGGCCGTGTCCACCACCATCAATTTCGACGGCAACAATAAAATTTGGCATCTAGACAACTTAGCTGCAACACTGGAACTTTGGATAGTGACACAGAGACCTATGCAAGTTGGGAAGTAGGGTGATTGTAAAAACATAATAAATGAAGGTTAACATGGACCAAGTAATTAATAAATAGGGACAAAGAAGTAATTTTATTAGATTTCAGTTACTAAAGCTGTGCACTTCTACGAACGTCAATTCTGGAAGCAAGTATTTACCGCTTCATTAGAATGGACTTTTGAAGACTTCCACTTCTTTTAGAAGTCCATTTTATGTTTCCCACCAAACACTCATATTATGTGAGAATGCCTTATTGGGCTTGAAAGCCCGTTTGTAGGCTTCAGGAAGCTCCCCCAAACAGACCCTAAGTTATTTTGGTGCAACCTAGGATGAATATTCATATTTCCTTTGTGTTGTTGTCCTTTTTTTTCTCCGGGGGGGGGGTTCGTAATCTGTAACAAACAATTTGCCATTGTGAAATAAGTCGACTCAGTAATTCAAAGATTCCATTTTAAATGCAAAACTAGATACTATGAACACTGAATATTTATCCTCTAGTGGAGATTGCCTAAGTTCAGGATTTTTCAGCAGAATAAGATCTATCGCAAAGGAGCTCCCTTACCACTAACTGCTATATACCAAAGATGGAAGAATATTGTAATGCATCTAGACAACTTAAAGGGACCCTTTACCTAGTACGTCTCCCTGTTAGGAACCTCTTCCATACAGTGAGACTTGGCTCTTCTGTGATCTATAAGTGTACCTGGAAAGATTGACAGTTGTTTGGCCTGCAATCAATTACTTTACAATTTTTTACTTTTTTTACTACATCAAAAGGAGTCCAGAAGTTTGCTGTATTTTGAGATTGAACCCACACCCAATATTTTGAGACATCAGCTCAACCCTTAGGCTACCATAATTTTTTTTGATCACCCAGTGTCCAGTACAGCACATCTTATAGGTTCACTCTGAATTATATAAGCACAAAAACCATTCAGCGATATGCATATGCATGCCGCTTTATGTACACTCTGGACCACATGTCTTCCCAGAAGTTGCCACTGTCACACTACCTCTCTCCCTCTCACTTCACACTCACTCCTTCTTGCGATTAATTTAGGAAGTAGAAAAGCTCATATACTCGACAAAATAAAATTTCTCTAGAGTGTTGTACGAAGAACTTCAACATAATACAAAAAAAAACTATTAGGAGTTAGAACATCAGAAGCATATATGAAGGGTCGCACTAAATTCACACAAGTTTTTGCTGCGAATAGTCATGTCTGTGTTACGACCTTAAATGACCAGTCTCCTTTTGAAATGCTAAAATTTGAAGTGAAATCTCTCTCTCGCAAATGAATTGTATTTCAATGCATCATCTATCATTCATCAATGCAGACAAACCTGTACACATCATTATTAAAAATAGATCTAACGATGAATATGGTCTAATTCACAAAATTACAATTGAAGGGTTGTCAGATAACTTACCTTATCCCTTCATGTTGTCCCGGGGCTAAAACAGATGCATAATTTTTATTTCCTCCATCTCGAGATATGAAAATCTGCAGTACCAAAAAAATGAATCAAATATTAAACTGTGGTCTTTGTCTGGCCCGATAAAATCACTACAGTTTTACATCTCAGAATTGTATAATTGAATGATCTATACAATCAGAAAGCATTTTGACATTTTGCATAATACTCGGATCAAATCTAAGGAACCAAAACGTTTCTTTAAAAACAGAGCACGTCTAGAGTGGTTCCACATCGTACTGAGTAACAATGGCTGTAGAGCAAAGCAAAAGCCTAAATGATGGCACCAAATTGTTTCATGTCAGGCAAGGATCCTCTAAGTTGAAGTTTTCTACGTTATCGTATGTTGATCATTCAGAAAATGACAAGTGGCATGTTTTTTAACATATCCAAGGCTTGCAATTCACATGTTTTTAGGTAAGTTGAACAGCTTTATTTATTCAATGACCACATTCAAACTGTCAAAAAATCAACTTTTGATAACTTACATATCAGTTAAATTTGAGGATCCAGATCCTTCATGTTACTGCAATCATGAACTGAATTGCTTCTCCTCTGGGATAAGCTTTTGACAGTGAGATTCCCAAAGACTCCGTTCACCCCTACTCTGGGTTATAACCATTTTTATGCTTGTGTCAATGAAATTATATTACTGTTTCCCCATCTATATACAACAATCTTTTCATAATCACAACTGAAGTAAATTGGCAACAAGTGCTATGGAGCCCTCAAATGCATAAATTGGATGTATTGAGTTTAGAATGATATTTCCTTTCTCCACAAGAGAGAAATTAGGCAGGGTAGGAGGAAGTGGGTATTGCCCGATGATATGCCGAAAAATATCCTTTTTAAACATTCCACCCAATTCGTAGGTGTGATGTTATGGGCCCAGACTTTGTTTGGGATTAGTTTTGATACTTTTTGCTTGTGGATAGTGAGCCCTATATAGTACTCTCTTGTAGTCCAGTATACGAGGGCATTTAGATTTTGAGTGGGACAAGTTGAGACACAGAAAACCACAGGAAAGAGTATGAGAGCGTGAGCTAGGATTAGGGGCTGAAACTTTTTCCCAGAATCTTCCTCGTGGTGTAAGCACAACTTGTGTTGCACCACATAAATCTTTGATATTTGTGTGGCAACGCTTTTCCGTCACAATTCATAATTGTCCTTGGTTCACTGCGTTTGTTCCACCCAGAATAAATATGTGTATATATTGTCATAATCTTGATTATTTACCTTATTCCACAGCATAAAAGAACATATACAAAGATCTTGTAATTTCAGATAGAGACACATATTTATTTAAATGTTTTGTATACACATACAGCCAGCATTGTTATTGTATTTCCGTCCCCAAATATGGACCAAATTCTCAAAGCAATTGAATTTTCTAAATTTTATATGGTGAGGCTACATTAGCTTGAGTTTATTGTTGGAGGCAAGATTCAACCAGCAAACTATTGTAAATGTCTTGACTATTTTGGAAACACAACCGAAAAGGAGCAAAATTTAACAATAGAATCTTCAATTTTTGTTTCAAGCTCTAAGCTCGATGACACTAGAATAAAGCAATATTGAAAAAAATTATCATCTACTTCAGCGGATTGAAATAGAAGACAATAACATTGAAGGTAACTGAAAGCACATACAAACAGAGAAACAAATTGTGTGAACAACACATAAATGTTTCCTGAATCTAAATAATAAACAACTAGCAGATGATGAGTTGAAGGCAGAGATTTACAGAGAATTGATTGGCCATGACAGGGGAAGCGTCACATGTTCCCGGAATAATTTGCCAATGCCTGAACTCGCCTCTAAAACCTCTAGATATGCTGCCACTTCTGTGAGTAAAAAGATTAATTCCCCATCAGATGCTGTAAAGTAAAAGAAATAACCCATATCGCATAGACCACCCACTACTTACCCCATCCCCCCAAGTGGAACTCCATGGGATGCCGATGGCTTGCAACTCTCTCGGGTGAAAGGATCAATAGGTGCTTTCTACACAAATTAGGGAGGAATAGTTCAAATTTCAGTACAGGGCATAAAAACAGATATTCAACTTCCGACTACTTCTTCTCAAGCATCAAAAGGTCCTCATCTGCTTCTAAGTTCAAGGAAAAAAAAAGGAAGAATTTTCCATGAAATAAGGAAAACAAAGACGAAATAGGAATAAAATAAAAAGAGTTACCCTTCCATGAGAGGCTTCTTCCCTTACATATGACCACAATCGTATGCCAAGTCGCATCTATATTTAAATTCACATATCAATCACCAACTGATAAATGAGGAGTAAAAAAATGTGGTCATGCAGGACCTTCGTAGCCTTTTGGGCCAAAAAATGGATTCATCGATATAGGAGGGATACCATTTTAATTGCTTCCATGAATGTAATACTGAATTCCTTAAGAATACTAGCATTGCTATTTAATTTTCTTCTCCAAGCTTGTTCTGGAGGGGCAGCACTGTCAAAATCAAGCTTCAGGCAAAATTTGATAAACAATAATTAGTTCTAGTAGACAAAAGAAAAATGCGGATAAAAACAGTTGATTAGTACAAATAAGACGTCAGTAATGCCTCATTCACAAGGAACACAATAGTCCACCCCACATGCCCAACAACCAAATCCAATTTCAAGTTCAAATCCGCCAACGAACAGAATCAACGAGTACAATGAAACTTACCCTAAAGAAAATCTTCCCAGAAGATACATACCCACACTTTTTGATAATATTGAAGATGTTTTCAACTTGACAATTTCCTTTATAAAACAATCTTCAACTTAATACATTACAAAATGTCCAAGAGCAGATAACAAGTCCAATTTTGTAAACACAAGCTTTGCCAATAATAGCTTCAAAGATGGCACCCTTGATGTACTATTTGTAATCCGTTTACATAAACGACTACATTATATACACGTGTCCAGACCTTAAGACTACGAATTAAACTGGATCCTCTACTGAATTTAAGGAACACAGTGACGAAGTTGCAATACTTGGGAGTAAAACATTACACAAAATCTCATCTAGTCAACACCGTTGCCGCTTACATGGTCCAAATCTATGCTCAAAATTGCTCCAAATGATGGGTGTTCATTTAGCTATTCCATGCTACAATCAATTCACTTATAAAAGGATAGCATCATTGAGCTCAAAATTTAGATAATCAAATCCCACAATTCACATTACCAGGCCATGTAATGAACTCATAATTAAACACAAACACAAACGCACAAAATAGTTAGATAGAACTTTGTCTTTATCATGATACGATTCTTTTCCAGTGCTCTGTTCCCTTTCAATGGTGAATATATATACATACAAACACATGCATGTATGAATTTTTCAATAAAAAGAGAATTTAAATTTTGTGGGTTAAAATGAATTACATACAATATGATCAATTCTGCAAGTATAAGCTGAAATGTAGACAAGCTTACCAATTGCAATGTCGCCCTGTTGATGTACTCTTCAGTAGGCCATGAATTCCTTCTAAAATGGAATATATTTCCGCTAACCATGTCGACTAATTCTATAAACCCCCACCACTCAAATCCAACCTCCGCCTGTATCTATATCTATATCACTACAATTCACAAGTCTAAGAACCATGAATCCACAATTCTTCAGAGTCCCAAACTCATCCAAGCCCCACACCCAAAGTTAACCAATTCCTTCTACAAATCTGAACATATACATATGATACATATATATAAGAACATCATATGAGTAACCAAACCAAATATCTTCTTTTCAATGATCTTAGGCTTTAATCCAGTGAAAACAAACCTTAGAAGCAAGCTCAAAAATCTCTTTCTCTCTAGAAGTCCCAATCAGCTACCAAAATTCACAATCCTTGCGGCAAAAAACCTCCAAAAACTGCAAAGCCAATCCTCGAAAAGCTATATAACCAATGAAAACCAAAATTGACCACTGGAACCTCAAAAACTAGGGTTTGAAGCAGCAATCAGCTGGATCAGACTCCACCGAACCACTCCCTCATACACGATCTGATTAATAGGGATTCGAAATTGCGGTAAAATAAAATAAAATAAAACAATTTATGCGGATATATATATACGTATATGTATATACTCTCTCTCTCTCTCTCCCTCTCTTTCAGTTTTCGATTAAGAGGTGTTGCTCTGCGTGGCGAGCAAAGAAGAGGCCTCCTGAAACTCGGCTTCTCCAGTCGCCAGGTGTTGCAAATTCACGCAATCTCGACTCTTTTTCGAGATTCTCTCTATATTTCTTTATATATTCTCTATATAACTATATTATTATGTGTATATATATATATATGTATATAGAGAGAGAGTGGATATTTTTTTAGAGAGAGAAAGAGGAAACCTCGCCCGTCGTCCGTGTTGGACTCCTGGTGGAGGCGTGGCAAGTTGGCTGGTGTAACTGGTTGCAGAGAAGGGGGAGAGGGTGGGACCCATTTTGGGAATGGACGGTGGAGATTAGATAATTAGGCGGTGATGAAGTGCAGTGTAGTATTAAGTTAGTGGGACCCACTTGTTGTCAGACTTCAGTGATATTTCTAATAGCGCTATCCATTTTTGACCGTTCGATCCACCGACTGGAGGGTGGAGAAACGCTCGTAGATATAGATATACAGATATGTATAGTTATATTATAGAAACGAGTTTTTTTTTGGCACGAGCGCATTGACGGGGAGGAGAGTACGCGTGAGTTTGTTGAATCAATGGACTTCTTCTAGTTGCTTTTGTAGTTGACAAGTGAGTTGTAAGAGCATCCACAATGCATTTTAGCTTTTAAAGACTCCACTTTCATAAATTGGAACACTCCACTTTCATAAATTGGAGTAACATGTCACACTTTTAGAATATGGGGTCCATTATTTTATTTGGAGTGTAGATATTATATGATATGGGGATTATATGATTCACTCCAGTTTATATTATTTTATTATAAAGTAAATTTAATTATATAATTTAATATTAAAATAATTTAATACATATGAAAAAAAATACATTATACATTAATACACATGAAAAAAAATACATTACACATTAACACACATGAAAAAAAAATACATTACATAATTTAATACACATAAAAAAAATACATTAACATTTTATCACTTATAATGATAAAATTAAACATTCCTTTGACTTAAATAAAATATTAATTGAATGTTACAATAAATTTATTTATTTAATTAATTAAAATAAATAAATTAAAATTTTAATAAATTAATTAATTAAAGTTAAATTTATTTATTAAAATATTAATAAAATAAACTAAATTTATTTAATTAATTAAGATATTTATTTTATCACTTATAATGATATTATCAAATTTTCTACAAATAAGATATTACTTTCTACAAATAAAAAAATATAAATTAATAAATTTTCATATACAAAATAAATATTAAACATATAAAAATAATACAAATAAATTTTTGGGACCCACATTTGGAATCACCATTGGCTACTTGACTCTCTATATGTGGAGAGTCAAGTGCAAGGTTTGGCATGGAACCCACAAAATGGTGAGCCCCACTCCAACCTCTCACTTTCGCCACAGAGCATGGCCAGGCGCCACTTGGCCATGCATTGTGGATGCTCTAAGATGTGAAAATTATCAAGGATTTGCATGATTTACATATAATTTTGAATTTTATTAAAAAAAAATTGACTTTTTGCTAAGGCATGTTTGAGACATGTTTTTGCTCCCTACTTCAACATTATTCACAGCCCAAAGCAAATGAGTATTGTTTGGGAACTTGTTTTTGATTCCACTATTTGAAAGCAGTCCAGAACAATGGAGCAAAATAGGCTGATTTGCTATAGCACTTAGGTCTGCTTCCAAATTTTGACATTAGCTTCCAAAAAAGAAAATTATTTGCAACAAATCAACTTCCAAAATAATTAATAATTGATAATAAGTAAATAAAAATAGTTAGATAAAAAAGAATAATAAATAATTAAAAATAAAATGATGATTAATAAATAATTATTAATTAATTAATAACAATAATTAAATAAAAAATAGTAAAAATTAATAAATAAAATAAATAATTAATAATAAATAAATAAATATTTAAATATTAAATAATTTGAAAAACTGAAAAAAATAATATTTAAATTACTTTGAAAAAAATGATTATTTAGAAATATTAAATACATTTGAATAAAAATAATTGAATAAATATTTAAATATCAAATAAATTTTAGTTTGATCCAAATTCCACCAAACATGTTCTGCTTGTTTTATCTTTCATTTTTCTCAAACCAAAATCGTTAGCACCAAATATAATTCCGTTTCAGAAAAAACTACAACACATAATTCGTTACGCTTCACTTTTCTTTTGTTTCGATCAGGTTCAGGAATCACCTCTCAAACGAACCATAAATGTTGTGAGATATTAATAATTACTCTCTAAATATATGTCACTTGAGGTTAATTTTGTTGTTGAAAAATGCATATAACACAAAGTGTGATGAATTCTTCTCACAAATCACATTCGGATGACAAATGTCTATAAAATGGGAGCTTAAATGTTTGGATCGGATAATTAAGTATCCAGCCCATGACAAATAATAGCAGAACCGACTCAAACCTTGAACCGGATAGAAAAAATTGTGAACATAAGTGGACTCGAAGTTAACCCATCTAACAATTTAAATTTTTTGGCCAAATAGCAAAACATCCAACCCAAACACAAATCTAACAACCAAGATTAAGTTATTATTATATTTTGGGCGAAATGACCTGAATTTTAAGTTATTGAAGACAAACCTGAAATCTGAAATCTCCCAGCCGAACCCTTTAACAACTTCAGATAAATACCTTTTGTTCTAAACACTTATATAATTAGGTAGGGTGATATATAGGTCAAAAATGCTTATAGATCATTAATTTGGTCTATTTA
Organism: Cornus suecica; assembly: GCA_963922005.1. Taxonomy (NCBI): domain Eukaryota; kingdom Viridiplantae; phylum Streptophyta; class Magnoliopsida; order Cornales; family Cornaceae; genus Cornus; species Cornus suecica. Next base: position 8,232,466 of record OY998246.1, on the reverse strand, counting down.
AAGAATAGCAGCCCCTCATTTTTATTTAACAATGAGCGTTTAATAGCTTGATTTCTAAATAACAAATTGAATGGTGAAAAAATCAAATGAAACGAAATATGCAAATAAAAATAATGCAAACTGTGACGACTTACGTGGTTAAAAACTAGTAATCCTGTTGTTTCAATTTGGTTCAATTCGAAATCGGTTGGGTTGGGTTCAGTAGCCATCACATGTGTGTACTCCAATTAATTTTCTTTTTTATTCATAACTGTACAAAAAATATATTTAATAAATAAATGCAATAAGATCCACTTTCATATATTAAGTAGATGAAAAAAATTTTGCAAAAATCTTTCATTTGTCTATAGTATATAATATTCAGATTATCTAAAAAATTCGATTCTTCACCTCTTTTTTTTCATTTCCCCATTTCAATGAAATTGATTTTACCAATACAATTAAATTTCAAAGAAGAAATTTGCACTGAAGACTTAAATTGACGAGGGTTAATGATGTAAAAGTATGGTCAAAATTGCAAGATTGAAAAGTATGATTTTTGTAAAAATAGAACCATGCTATAAATTACATAGAGCTGTAATTGCTTAGGCATGTTTGGTAGGTGGTCTGGTCTGGTCTTGCGTTTTATGGGACCAGACAGTGTTTGGTAGCATTGGTCCCAAATTTTTGGTTAGACCATATAAGACCAAATCAGACCAAAATGACATCATTTCAAACAAAAAAAAAGGTGGTTCCTGGTGGTCCGGTATGTTCTTATTAATAAAATATATTTATAAATAATTAAAAATGAATAAATAATAATAATAATAAATTAAATAAAACATATTTTAAAAATAAAATATAAATAATAAATAATAAACAAAATGAAATAAATAATACCTAATAATAATAAAAAATGAATATAATAATAATAAATAAATGAATAAATAATAAAATATATTTATAAATAATTAAAAATGAATAATTAATAATATAAATAATAAATTAAATAAAACATAATAATAATAAAAAATGAATACAATAATAATAAATAAATATAATAATAAAAAAAAAATGGAGTAAATAATAAATAATAATAATAAATTACATAAAACATATTTAAAAATATAATAAAAATAATAAATAATAAACAAAATGAAATAAATAATAATAAAAAAATATAATAAAAAATAATAAATAGATATAATAATAAATAATAAATAAATATAGTAATGAATAAATACTTCATAATAATAATAATAAATGAGTATAATAATAATAAATTAATATTAAATTAATCAAATATATTTTTAAATAATTAAAAATGAATAAATAATATTTAAATAAAATGAATTAACTAATTAAATAATAATAAATAAATAGAATATATTTATAAATTAATATATAAATTAATAAATAATAATTTATAATATAAATAATAAAATATATTATAAAGTGAAGAAATAATAAATAAAGAAATAAATAATACATAAATAAATATTATAATAAATAATAAATAAATAATAAGACCATACCGCTTACTAAACAGACTTTTCCAGATCAGATTAGATCAGACCAGACCGGACCGGACCAGACCGGACCAGACCAGACCAGAAAGACCACCTACCAAACATGGCCTTACACATAAGTAGGGCTGCAAACCAACCGAGTGAAGCTTAGATTTTGGGTTGTTTAGGTTCAGCTCGTTCATTTGTTAGTTTTACTCGGACTCATGACAATCCTAAAATTTGTAATCAGACTCAGATTCATCTCGGATCGGCTCATTTAAGAAAAAACATTAACTACTGAGTAATATATAATTTCAGTTCAAACTCGTCTTCAAGCTTGTCAGGCTTGCTTACTAACATTATATTTTTATTATGAAATTTCAATCACTTGCAATCAAATGAAAAATTAAAGCAATACTTACAATATTATTAGGCAAAAAATACTCAATTTATATGTGTAATTACGAACTAATACAAATTTTAAATGAGCTTATATTCACGAACTCAAACGAGCCTGTAGGATTTCATGTTCACGAACATATATGAACCGAGTCCACTATTTCTCAAACTCGGCTCGTTTGTTAAACGAGCCTGAAAATCGAGATTAAGCGAAAGAGCCGAGTTGAGCCAAGCCCGAACTATTCATGAACAACTTAGTTCATTTACAGCCCTACACATAAGTGATTAAAGTCATATGTACATAAAAGGGGTATTATTACAAAACTCCTCTCAATCTTTATTATTGAAAACATATCATATAACTTCTTCAATAAAATTATCATACAGTTTTTTTACAAAAATAATAATATCATTTTATTCTTATTCAGTTAGTCGTATATGACAAAAATACTTGTGTTAATAAAATTATTAAATTATAATACCTCTCTCTCTTTTAAAAATAGTAGACCTCAAATCTCAAAATGCACGCCTCTTTCAAAAAATATAGAGGGTAATTAGATTATATTAACGGCTCCGCACGAATTGAGGACATTGTGACACATTTTTTTATGGGTAATTTGCAGCCACACTCCCTAAACTTTGGGTTTATTGCAGCCAGATGTAAGGTTTTGCTTTTTCGGTCCCATAGTTCCCTGAACTTTCAATTTCGTTGCAATGACACCCCTGGGTTGTGAAATGACTATAATGCCCCTTTAATTGTTTCACTTATTACATTAGGGTAATATATAAAGTATGAAATTACCCATATGCCCAAACACTTTACCCCTCTGAAATTACTAATTACACTTCCACCCCTTATTACAAAATATATATTACGAAAATTACAATTTAATTTTTTTTCTTTATAATATAATTTGTATATATAATTACGAAAATTAAAATTATGAAAATATATATATATAATTTATAAAAAATATATAAAATTTGAAACAATATATAAAATTAAAAAAAAACATATAAAATTCGAAACAAATATATAAAATTCGTAAACAATATATAAAATTCGAAAAACATATAAAATTCTAAAAAATATATAAAATTTGAAACAAATATATAAAGTTTGTAAACAATATATAAAATTCGAAAAATATATATAATTCTAAAAAATATATAAAATTCAAATATATATATATATATATATAAAGTGTGACTGAAGTTTAAGTGGACAAACCTCGGAGTCATTAGCCAAGGTAACGGATCCTCTCCAACTCTTTGCAGAGCTATTTCAATGGTCACGATGGCGACACATACCCCACGATGGTGACCGAAATCGGAATCAAATCGATACTTTATTAAAATATTTTAATCAAAATTAAATATATTAATATTTGGATCAAAATTAACGGTTCGGTTCCGGTTCTCATTTTTAAAGAACCGAAAGTAAATTTTTATTTGGATCAAAATTAACGGATCGGCTCCGATACTTTCGGTTCTTTAAAAATGAGAACCGGAACCGAATCGTTAATTTTGATTTAAATATTAATATATTCACGATGCGGTTCGCTTTTGATTCCGACCAAAACCGGAATCGAACCGATACTTTCGGTTCTTTAAAAATGAGAACCGGAACCGAACAGTTAATTTTGATTAAAATATTTTAATAAAGTATCGGTTCGATTCCGATTTCGATCACCATCGTGAGGCATGTGTCGCCATTGTGGCCATTAAAATAGCTCTGCAGAGAGCTGGAGAGGATCCGTTATCTTGGCTAATGACTCTAAGACTTGTCTACTTAAACTTCAGTCACACTTTATATATATATATATATATATATTTGAATTTTATATATTTTTTAGAATTTTATATGTTTTTAGAATTTTATATATTGTTTACGAATTTTATATATTTGTTTCGAATTATATATATATATTTTAAATTTTATATATTGTTTCAAATTTTATATTTTTTTTTGAATTTTATATATTTTTTACAAATTATATATATATTTTCATAATTATATATATATATTATATTATAAAGAAAAAAAATTAAATTGAAATTTTCGTAATATATATATTTTTTGTAATAAGGGGTGGATGTGTAATTAGTAATTTCAGAAGGGTGAAGTGTTTGGGCATATGGGTAATTTCACACTTTATATATTACCCTAATGTAATAAGTGAAACAATTAAAGGGGCATTATAGTCATTTCACCAGCCCAGGCGGTGTCATTGCAACGAAATTGAAAGTTCAGGGGGCTATAGGACCGAAAAAGCAAAACCTTGCATCTGCAATAAACCCAAAGTTCAGGGTGTGGCTTCAAATTACCCTTTTTTTTTTCTTTTTTTTTTATAGTACATGAATGTGTTTGATAGTAAAATAATGGGTAATTTGCAGCCAGACTCCCTGAACTTTCAATTTCGTTGCAATGACACCCCCTGGGCTGGTGAAATGACTATAATGCCCCTTTAATTGTTTCACTTATTACATTAGGGTAATATATAAAGTGTGAAATTATCCATATGCCCAAACACTTCACCCCTCCAAAATTACTAATTACACTTCCACCCCTTATTACAAAATATATATATATATATATTAAGAAAATTACAATTTAATTTTTTTTCTTTATAATATTATTTGTATATATAATTACGAAAATATATATATAATTTGTAAAAAATATATAAAATTTGAAAAAACATTTAAAATTCAAAAATATATATAAAATTTGAAACAATATATAAAATTCAAAAAAATTATATATAAAATTCGAAACAAATATATAAAATTCATAAAAATTCAAATATATATATATATATAAAGTGTGACTGAAGTTTAAGTGGACAAGCCTCGGAGTCATTAGCCAAGGTAACGGATCTTTCCAACTCTTTGCGGAGTTATTTCAATGGCCACGATGGCGACACATACCCCACGATGGTGATCGAAATCGGAATGGAATCGATACTTTATTAAAATATTTTAATCAAAATTAAATATATTAATATTTGGATCAAAATTAACGGTTTGGTTCCGGTTCTCATTTTTAAAGAACCGTAAGTAAATTTTTATTTGGATAAAAATTAACGGTTCGGTTCCTATACTTTCGGTTCTTTAAAAATGAGAACCGGAACCGAATCATTAATTTTGATTTAAATATTAATATATTCACGATGCGGTTCGCTTTTGATTCCAACCGAACCGGAATCGAACCGATACATTCGGTTCTTTAAAAATGAGAATCGGAACCGAATCGTTAATTTTAATCCAAATATTAATATATTTAATTTTGATTAAAATATTTTAAGAAAGTATCGGTTCGATTCCGATTTCGGTCACCATCGTGGGGCATGGGTCGCCATCATGGCCATTGAAATAGCTCTGCAGAGAGCCGGAGAGGATCCGTTATCTTGGTTAATGACTCCGAGACTTGTCTACTTAAACTTCAGTCACACTTTATATATATATATATTTTTTTTAATTTTATATATTTTTTAGAATTTTATATGTTTTTCGAATTTTATATATTATTTACGAATTTTATATATTTGTTTCGAATTTTATTTATATTTTTTAAATTTTATATATTGTTTCAAATTTTATATATTTTTTTGAATTTTATATGTTTTTTCAAATTTATATATTTTTTACAAATTATATATATATTCGTAATTATATATACAAATTATACTATAAAGAAAAAAATTAAATTGTAATTTTCGTAATATATATATATATATATATTTTGTAATAAGGGGTGAAAGTGTAATTAATAATTTTAGAGGCGTGAAGTGTTTGGGTATATGTGTAATTTCACATTTTATATATTACCCTAATGTAATAAGTGAAACAATTAAAGGGGCATTATAGTAATTTCACCAGCCCAGAGGGTGTCATTGCAACGAAATTGAAAGTTCAGGGGGCTATGGGACCGAAACATCGTTGAGCAGCCACTGACTGCCATTGACCCAAAGTTCAGGGGGTGTGGCTGCAAATTACCCTAAAATAATAATAATAATAATAATAATAATATTTTTTCAATAATACATGAGGTTTTTGTGATAATACCTTTATAAATAATGAAACTAACACCAACTACTAGACCTGTCAATGGATTGGATTTTGACCCGAATCTGATCCGATTAGCTGGATTTGGATTGAAAAAAAAATCCGATAACCCGAATACGATCCGAATCCGATAATCCGATTCCTTAACAAATTAGATTTGGATTTGCCTAATCTGATCCGATAATAACCCGATCCGATTAATTTTATATATACACATATATATTATGTTATTAATATGTAAATATTAAATAATATACTTAATTATATTTCAATTTTTTTTTTTCACTTTTTCACTTTTATGTTTTAATAGTCATGTATTATAAGCATTGATTGTAAAATATATAATTTAGTGTTTAATATTCTTAAAAAATAACATAAAAATAATAAAATAATAATAATTTTTGTATTTTTTTTACTTAATCGGATCGGATATCCGAAAATTAACAAATTCGGATTTGGATCAATAAAGTAAAAATCCATCGAGTTATTGGATCGAATCGGATCGGATATAAACTTATCGGGTTCGGATCAGATCAGGACAGATCCGATCCGAATCCGACCCGTTTACAGGTCAACCAACTACATAAGGTTGCGTTTGGTAACGATGCGGTGCGGTGTTAGTTTTTGGTTTTGGTTTGGGTTGGGTTGGATTTGGTTTGGTGTGGTTTTATTTTGATTCCAAACCATGTTTGGTGCAGATGGTTTTGGTGTGAGAAAAAGTGATGCTAAAAAACCAAACCATGTTTGGTAAAGTTGGTATGGGTTGAAATTCCGAAACCAAACCATATTTGGTAACTTGGAATGGTTTCACATTTTATTTATAAATATTAAAATTTATAATATTAAAAGATATTTAATATTAATATATAAAAATATATTAATATTAATATATATTAATATTAATATATTAATTTTTAGGAAAGATAATAAAACTATAATATTAAAATATATTAAATTTCCAAAAATATATTTTAATATTAATATATTAAAATATTAATAATATAATAATATTAATATATTAATTTTTAGGAAAGATAATAAAATTATAATATTAAAATAACTTCCAAAAATATATTTTAATATTAATATATTAAAATATATTAATATTAATATATTAATTTTTAGGAAAGATAATAAAACTATAATATTAAAATATATTAAATTTCCAAAAATATATTTTAATATTAATATATTAAAATATATTAATATTAATATATTATAATATATTAATATTAATATATTATAATATATTAATATTAATATATTAATTTTTACGAAAGATAATAAAACTATAATATTAAAATATATTAAATTTCCAAAAATATATATTAATATTAATATATTAATTTTTAGGAAAGATAATAAAACTATAATATTAAAATAAATTCCAAAAATATATTTTAATATTAATATATTATAATATATTAATATTAATAAATTAATTTTTAGGAAAGATAATAAAACTATAATATTAAAATATATTAAATTTCCAAATATATATTTTAATATTAATATATTAAAATATATTAATATGGTGCAACTATTTGGTTTTGGTTTGGGGTGAGATGATGCAACTATTTGGTTTTGGTTTGGGTTGCTATAGTACCGCACCACCAAAAACCACCTCATTAGATGGTTCCAAAATCATGGGTTGGTACCATCATTTGGTACCATTGGTTTGGTACTGTTGTACCTGTTGGCCTTAAGATTTTAATCTAAGGGTAATTCCGTAATTTTGATGATAACAAATCGTTAATGATGTATTTGTACTAATGACTACAATGAGTATTTGTCCAAACTTGAAAGAACAGGAAAATCATATATGGATCATGCGGACAAAAAGATCATGGCGTTGCATTTAAAGCGAACAAACAAGAATATCAAATGCAAAAAGATTGAAGTTCAAAGATGATCAAGAGCAAAGAGATTGAAGCTTAAAGTTAATCATTTCAAAGAGGATCAATCACTACTTGAAGATTGGGTAAATAGGTTGGTGAGTGTTTAGATTTTAACTGTCAAAGTAATTATTTGAATTATTTTGAAGTCTAGAAATCTAAAATCATTATGCATAAAACTATTTTTTGAAAACAAATAAATACCAAATTAATGAATTTGGATTTGAGAATTAGCATTCAAAGTTTTGCAAATTAAATACAAAATATTTAGAGACTCAGCTCACCCCATTTGCAAACTCAGCTCACCCCAATCCCTGAATTGCTTCTCAACGGCTCTATTGCCTTTTCAAACGGCTCTATATGACTTTTTGTCATATTTTATGCCAAAAATGATGAAAATGTTTGCTATAAAAGGACTTAAAACTCTCTTTACAAACCACCTCTTGCAATCTCAATCATACACTTTCATATACTCTTTTGTATCATCATTCACATATTTTTCAAGTCTAGAGCTTCAATTTTTGATTCAAATTCTTACTCTAGTCTTGTGAGCAAGAGAACTACAATTGTACAAATCAATCTTTGAGAGATATTCTATTGTACAAGATCATTGTATTCAAAAGGTTGGTGTGACCCAATTTTAGGCTAAGAGAGGGTGTTCTCTTAGCAAGGAGAAGTGGTGTGCTTCTTGTGAAGGTTTTGCTCTCCACCCGTAAGGAGAAGCCATAGTGGATTTGAGAAGTCTCAAGAAGAACCTTGAGCCGAGGACGTAGGAATCAAGGGTATTCTGAACCTCGCTAAAATCGCTTGTCCAAGTATTTATAATTCTCTCTCTACTTTATTTTGATTTATATTGCTTTGTGTTTTTATATTAAATCATCTAGCATTGCAATTAAATTTATCAATTAGAAAATCGAATTAAATTCCATTGTTTAAGCTAAGACTCTATTCACCCCCCCCCCCCCCTCTAGAGTCATTTATCGGGCAACAATTGGTATCAGAGCAAGGCTCTAATTTAAAGGCTTAATCACCTTAGAGAAAATATCATGGCAAACAATGGTGTTACACACATAGAGGGTCAATCTAACAATAGACCTCCTTGGTTTGATGGTTCAAACTATAGTTATTGGAAAACTAGAATGATTGATTTTCTTCAAGCTATAGATTACCAAATATGGCAAGTTATTGAAAATGGACCATTTATTCCTATGAAAGAAATCGATGGCAAAAAGGTGTCTAAGGAGGCAAAAGAGTGGGATGCGGATGACCGTAAACTTATCTCAATAAATGCTAAGGCCAAAGTGAATTTAAATTGTGCAATTAGTCCAAATGAATTTAATAGGGTATCAACTTGCACAACCGCCAAAGAAATTTGGGATAAATTAGAAATAACATATGAAGGAACCTCACAAGTTCGTGAGTCAAAAATTGATTTACTTATGCATGAATATGAACTATTTCGCATGAAAGAAAATGAAAGCATTAATGATATGTTTTCTCGATTCACAAATATTTTGAATGGTTTGAAACATCTTGGTAGACCTATGGCTAACTCGGATATTGCAAGAAAAGTTCTTAGAAGTCTTCCGGCCAAATGGGATGCCAAAACTACCGCCATCAAGGAATCTCATGACCTTACTAAACTCAACATTGATGAGCTACATGGTTCACTTCTCACATGGGAGATGACTCTCAAATCTCGTGAAGAAGAATCAAAACCAAGGAAAAGATTAGCTCTTCAAGCCGCCTTCAAAGAAGCGTTGATGGAGACCGATGATCTCGAAAATGATGATGAAGAAATAGCTCTCATCACCCAAAATTTTAAGAAATATCTTCAAAGAAAAAGTTTTCAAAGAAGGAATCCTATGAGGAAGGGAGAACCATCCAATGAGGCTAGCAAAAGAGATACACCCACGTGTTTTCATTGTGGAAAGGTGGGTCACTTCAAAGCCGATTGTCTCAAGCTCAAAAGCGAAAAGGAAAAGAAGAAAAATAAAAAGGCTATGCAAGCTACATGGGAGGATGATGAATCCAACGTCTCAAATAGCGACAATGAAGTGGAAGAAATGACAAATCTTTGTCTCATGGCTTTCGATGACGAGGTATGTAATGATTCTCTTAATGACACTTTACCTTCTTATGATGATGTTGTAGACTCATATAATGAATTACAAGAAGCATTTAAAGAAATTCATGATGAATTGAGAAAAATGATTTTGAAATGTAATTCTCTCAAGAGAGAAAACAAATCTTTATCACTTGAGCTTTCTAAATCTAAAGAAGAAGTTATTTCTTTAAAAGAACAAAAAGAAAACACTACTCCTTCAAATGATCTTATTAGTGAAAATGTTTTACTCAAAAAGACCATTGATGATCAAACAAATATATTAGCCAAATTTACAAAAGGAAAGGAAAACTTAGCTATTATGCTTGGAAGCCAAAGAAGTTCATTCTTTAAAGAAGGATTAGGTTATGATCCTTATCAAAAGGATGCTTGTTTATTAAAGAAAAGAAATCCCCTACATGAAACTTTCATTAAAAATTCTTTGACTCATTTAAGATGTAATTATTGTAAGAGGAGTGGACATAGAATATTTGAATGTACCAAAAGAAAGAAAAATAACATTAAGACAATTTGGGTTATCAAAGGCACTTATGTTAAAATTTCTAACCACAAAGGACCCAAGGATATATGGGTACCAAAATTAGTTACCTAATTATTTTTGTAGGTATGCTTGAAGTCCTCCTCTTCCAAGGACAAATGGTTTCTTGATAGTGGGTGTTCAAGACACATGACGGGAGATAAATCAAAATTTCTTTCTCTCAAGCCCTATGATGGAGGAAATGTGACATTTGGGGATAACTCTAAAGGAAAAGTAATTGGCATTGGAGCAATTGGTATTTCTTCATCTCTCTCTATTGATAATGTGCTTCTTGTTGATGGATTAAAACATAACTTGTTTAGTATTAGTCAACTTTGTGATAAAGGTTTTAATGTTATCTTTAAATCTAACCAATGCATTGTTGAACATGATAACAAACAAGTATTTGTTGCTAATAGAAATGGAAATTTATATACATTGCTTTTATGTGAATTGCATGACCAAGATGTAAAATGTTTTGTTTCTTCAAATGAAAATAGTTGGTTATGGCATAGAAGACTTGGACATGCTAGTATGGATTTATTGTCTAAATTGTCTAGAAAATACTTAGTCAAAGGCCTCCCAAAGACTAAGTATATTAAGGACAAAATTTGTAGCTCTTGTCAATTAGGGAAACAAGTTAAGACATCATTTAAAAGCAAAAAGAGCATTACTACCACAAGACCACTTGAATTAATTCATATGGACTTGTTTGGACCGGAAATGGTTGTTAGTATAGGTGGTAAACTTTATGCATTTGTTATTGTTGATGATTTCTCTAGATTCACTTGGATTTTTTTTCTTACACATAAAAATGAGGTTCACTCTATCTTTTCTAAATTTTGTAGAAAAGTTCAAAATGAAAAAGAATATAAGATTAAAACCATTAGAAGCGATAAAGGAAGGGAATTTGAAAATCAAGACGTAGAGAGATTTTGTGATGACAATGGTTATGATCATAATCTCTCGGCTCCTAGAACTCCTCAACAAAATGGAGTTGTTGAAAGAAAGAATAGATCTCTCCAAGAAATGGCTAGAACTATGCTAAATGAGCATAGCTTGCCTACATATTTTTGGGCCGAAGCCGTCAACACCGCATGCTATGTTATTAATAGGGTAATTATTAGAAAGACCATTGACAAAACTCCATATGAACTTTGGTATGAAAGAAAACCCAACATTGGGTATTTCAAGGTTTTTTGTTGTAAATGTTTTGTCCTAAATGATAAGGACAATCTTGGTAAATTTGATGCTAAATCCGATGAAGGGATTCTCCTTGGTTATTCATCTAGGAGTAAAGCATATAGAGTGTACAATAGAAAAACTCAAGCGGTAGTTGAATCTATCCATGTAACATTTGATGAATCACCACTACCTTTACCTAGATCAAACCAAAGTGATGATGAGTTTAACGATATTGAACAATGTGTCAATAAACTCAATGTGAATGAAAATCCAAATGAACCTTCACCAAACTCATCCCAAGATGATAAGTCTTCCAATGAACCCCCTCTTGAAGAGTCACGTGATACTCTTCCCAAGAGTTGGAAATATGTAAGAAATCATCCTATTGACCAAATTATTGGAGACCCTTCCAAGGAAGTTAGCACACGTTCTCAAGTTAATAATGTGTGCAATTACTTGGCATTTGTATCTCAATTTGAGCCTAAAAACATACAAGAAGCCGAAAATGATGAATCATGGTTTCTTGCTATGCAAGAAGAATTGAATCAATTTGAAAGAAATCAAGTGTGGGAATTAGTTCCAAGACCAAATGATAAAACCATTATAGGAACTAAATGGGTATTTCGGAATAAAAAGGATGAATCGGGAATCATTGTTAGAAACAAGGCAAGACTTGTTGCCAAGGGATATAATCAAGAAGAGGGAATTGATTATGAGGAAACCTTTGCCCCCGTTGCAAGGTTAGAAGCGATTAGAATGTTACTTGCATTTGCATCTCACATGAATTTTAAATTATTTCAAATGGATGTTAAAAGTGCATTTTTAAATGGTTTCATTGAAGAGGAAGTCTATGTAGAACAACCCCCGGGATTTGAAAATTTCACTTTTCCCAATCATGTCTTTAAGCTATCAAAAGCCTTATATGGCTTAAAGCAAGCTCCAAGAGCTTGGTACGAAAGACTTAGTGGTTTTCTACTTAAAAATGGATTCAAATGTGGTAAAATAGATAATACTCTCTTTACTAAATCCATTAATAGTGAATTGTTAATTGTTCAAATATACGTAGATGATATTATATTTGGATCAACTAATGATACACTATGTGACGAGTTTGCTTACATCATGCAAAACGAGTTTGAAATGAGCATGATGGGAGAACTCAACCTCTTTTTAGGGTTGCAAATCAAACAAACAATTGATGGCATTTTCATTTGCCAATCCAAGTATATCAAAAATTTGCTAAAGAAATTTGGTTTGGAGGGAGCCAAACATGCCAAAACTCCTATGAGTTCTTCCTTGAAACTTGATAAGAATGAAAATGGCATTGATTTTGATGTTAAGAAATATAGAAGACTAATTGGTAGTCTTTTGTATTTAACGGCTCGTAGGCCGGACATTATGTTTAGTGTTTGTTTATGTGCTCGTTTTCAATCATGCCCTAAAGAATCTCATTTTATTGTGGTTAAAAGAATCTTTAAATATTTTAGTGGCACAATTGATCTTGGCTTATGGTATTCACGTCACACATCATTTGAATTAACTAGCTATTCAGATGCCGATTTTGCCGGATGCAAGGTTGATAGGAAAAGTACTAGCGGCACTTGTCATTTCTTAGGACACTCCCTTGTATCGTGGTCATGTAAGAAACAAAATTCCGTGGCTTTATCAACGGCGGAAGCCGAATACGTAGCCGCCGGTAATAGTTGTGCTCAAACGCTATATATTAAGCAACAACTTGAGGATTTTGGGCTTACCTATGATCATATTCCGATTAAGTGTGACAATACGAGTGCAATTTGTATCTCAAAGAACCCTATACAACACTCTCGAACCAAACACATCGAAATTCGGTACCATTTTCTTCGAGATCATGTTTCTAAAGGTGACATCGAACTTGTTTTTGTCAAAACGGAAGATCAACTTGCGGATATTTTTACAAAACCCCTTCAAGAGGATCAATTTTGTTCAATCCGAAGAAAACTCGGCATGACACGTGAATTTGAGGTAATCTAAATTATTATTTAAAAATCTATATATAGTTATATATATATATTTGTGTCTTTTTACATATCTTCATTTATAATTATATTTGTTTCCTATACATATGTAAGTATATATTTAGTTTATTTAAAAAAAAAAAAAAAAAAAAATTAGTTAACCGGATTCCACTCAACTAAGCTAAGTTTTTATGTGCAAAACTTGTCCAAAGCTACTGACTTTTCCTTCTTTGCCGAGTCTTATCTCGGTCTCATCCGAATGTTTTGGGAGTTTTTAATTAAAACAATTGTTGGGGCAGATTTTAGGGCTTCTTCACTCCGTCTGTGTCCCTCATCTCTCTCACACAGACTTTCATACACAAATCACCACCTCTGCCACAAATTGATCCTTCAATACCATCACTAATCAAGCGCCACACCTCCTCTGCTCCACCGGGTGACCCGCCTCCGCAGCAACCCATCACCACCAGCTACTTCGTCCAGACACCACCACCGCCTCAACCCAACTCCAACACCGCTGCTCTATTTGCTCACTCCCGTGCTGCGTCTCTGGGAACCCGCTGCTCCACCACCAAGCTCAACCCACCACAACGGTGAACCAGCACCGCCTCCGCCGCGAACCGAACAGAGTCCTCTACCACTGCTTCTCACAGTCGCGTCCGACGGCCCTGCTCTCTCTCCTTTGCGACCGAGCACCAGAGTGTAGCCGCTCCTTCGCGCATCACCACCGCTCCATCTCGACCGCCGGTCTTCTCTATCTCTGAACTCACCTCGCCCGACCACCAGTACCTACCCATCACCGCTGCTCGATCTCTGCAAACCCATTTGCGTACTAGGTCTGTTCTTCACTTCTCAGTCTGCGAAAACTCGGCGACCAGTCACGCTCTCTCTCGCGCAAACTAGGGACGAAACCCTAGCTTCCCGTCGCCGCTAAGCCGCTGTGCTTTGTGGTTTGCGCCGCCGTCCTCCTCGGAGTCAGCCTCTACCCCGGAAACGTCTCCGACGAGCACTCATTCTGTCATTTCCCCTGCTGTGAGCATTTACCCATATCATACATATATATATATATCCTGCGTATATATATAAATATAGATCCTGCGTATATATCAATATATATCCATATATATGTGTTGTTCAAAGTTTGGAATTGATTGAAAGCTTGGGATCAAAATTCTGAAACTTACCCTGCTTTTCATTTCGAAAATTGGTGTTGGCAATTCAAAGTTTGGAATTGAAAATTCAAAGTTTTGTTTTCTGAACACTAGTTTTATTTTGGGAGCAAAATTTTGGGCTGGAAAAACATTTTGGCTAATTTTAAAAATAATTTGCAGCTGTCAGATTTCTTTCTGGAAAATTTCTCCGAAAATGGCCCCCAAAACTCGAGCCCAGCGTGTGACTCGTATCCCAAACAGCCCCTGTTCCGGTTCCAATCCCGTAACCCACAATCCGGTTTCTTCCTTGCCCACTCCGATAGTCAAAATTCATGGGACACCCAAATGGCAACAAAAATTCGAAGGCACTTTTGCCCATCGCAATATTGTCATTTGTCGAGTTGTTACTTCCGAAGATTGTGAAAAAGCCCACCTTAATACGTATCGCCTGTTTGACGCTATTGGACTAGGACATTTCGTCTCCATGGATGTTCCCGTCTTTACTCGGGCAACTAAACTCTTCTATAGCCATCTTTCAACATCAAAGACGACCCTGAAGTCCTCTGTCCTCGGAACTGTAATTGAACTCAACTGTTCCAACCTCCGTCATTACCTTAATCTTTATGAAGGAGGCATTCAACACTACAATACACACAAGTGGTACCGTTCTCCAACTTTCAATCCTGTTGAAGTTGTTCAACTCCTTTGTCATAATCCCAACACCAAACCTGATTCCCTACTCAAGCATACTCAGCTTACTCTTGAGGCTCGCCTTGTGTACAATATAATCACACGCAATATCATTCCTAAATCTGGCGGTAAGTCCGACGTATCCCGTATGGAGGCTTTTCTGACATGGTGCGTGTTGGCAGGGTGCCGGTTTGATTTGGCCTTCATTATGTTCAATCACATGAAGGCTTGCCTTAAAAGAGGCAAACACCTTTGCTATGCCATGCCTCTGTCTCATATTTTCGAATCACTTAAGATTAACCTCTCCAAAGAGGCCCGAACCCGTTCTCGCATCATTGATCGTTTCGTGCCTCGAACTCTCCAAAGCATGAGGTTGTTAGTCGACAAGAATGGAAATTGGTATGATCCGAAACTATCAATACATCCACAGCCTGTGATTACTAATGATGCAGAGATTGAAGTTACACCAGCTTTCCAGCAAGCTAGTGCAGCTTCATCACCACATTCTGACCCGGAAAATCCATTAGCCATGCTCGCAGCTTCTCAAGTTCGGATGGAGTCCCGGATTGATGCTTTATATTCACGAGTCGATGAGGGTCTTATAGGTTTATCATTACGTATGGACAAAATTCAGCAGCATATGCATCATCTAATGGATCGACGCTGATTGCTCTACGATTTTCCTCGATGGCGGCTCTCCGCCCTTTCTTTTTACTGTGACAAAAGGGGGAGAAGTATGTGTGTTATTATCATGTTATTTTGATATTTACTAAACTTGTGTACCGCTTATTTTATAACATGAATCTATTATAACATGAATCTAAACTTGTGTACTAAACTTTTGGGTAATGTAAAAAAAAAAAAAAAAAAAAAAATTATGCATATTGACAGGGGGAGAATTTGTCTAAAATTCAAGCCTACTTACATTAATATACATTATCTCTATGCACACATTAATATTTTGTCATCATCAAAAAGGGGGAGATTGTTGGCCTTAAGATTTTAATCTAAGGGTAATTCCGTAATTTTGATGATAACAAATCGTTAATGATGTATTTGTACTAATGACTACAATGAGTATTTGTCCAAACTTGAAAGAACAGGAAAATCATATATGGATCATGCGGACAAAAAGATCATGGCGTTGCATTTAAAGCGAACAAACAAGAATATCAAATGCAAAAAGATTGAAGTTCAAAGATGATCAAGAGCAAAGAGATTGAAGCTTAAAGTTAATCATTTCAAAGAGGATCAATCACTACTTGAAGATTGGGTAAATAGGTTGGTGAGTGTTTAGATTTTAACTGTCAAAGTAATTATTTGAATTATTTTGAAGTCTAGAAATCTAAAATCATTATGCATAAAACTATTTTTTGAAAACAAATAAATACCAAATTAATGAATTTGGATTTGAGAATTAGCATTCAAAATTTTGCAAATTAAATACAAAATATTTAGAGACTCAGCTCACCCCATTTGCAAACTCAGCTCACCCCAATCCCTGAATTGCTTCTCAACGGCTCTATTGCCTTTTCAAACGGCTCTATATGACTTTTTGTCATATTTTATGCCAAAAATGATGAAAATGTTTGCTATAAAAGGACTTAAAACTCTCTTTACAAACCACCTCTTGCAATCTCAATCATACACTTTCATATACTCTTTTGTATCATCATTCACATATTTTTCAAGTCTAGAGCTTCAATTTTTGATTCAAATTCTTACTCTAGTCTTGTGAGCAAGAGAACTACAATTGTACAAATCAATCTTTGAGAGATATTCTATTGTACAAGATCATTGTATTCAAAGGGTTGGTGTGACCCAATTTTAGGCTAAGAGAGGGTGTTCTCTTAGCAAGGAGAAGTGGTGTGCTTCTTGTGAAGGTTTTGCTCTCCACCCGTAAGGAGAAGCCATAGTGGATTTGAGAAGTCTCAAGAAGAACCTTGAGCCGAGGACGTAGG
Source organism: Cornus suecica (assembly GCA_963922005.1). Taxonomy (NCBI): domain Eukaryota; kingdom Viridiplantae; phylum Streptophyta; class Magnoliopsida; order Cornales; family Cornaceae; genus Cornus; species Cornus suecica. The sequence goes on along the minus strand of OY998246.1, from coordinate 8,214,991 downwards.
AATCAAGGGTATTCTGAACCTCGCTAAAATCGCTTGTCCAAGTATTTATAATTCTCTCTCTACTTTATTTTGATTTATATTGCTTTGTGTTTTTATATTAAATCATCTAGCATTGCAATTAAATTTATCAATTAGAAAATCGAATTAAATTCCATTGTTTAAGCTAAGACTCTATTCACCCCCCCCCCCCCCCTCTAGAGTCATTTATCGGGCAACAATTGGTATCAGAGCAAGGCTCTAATTTAAAGGCTTAATCACCTTAGAGAAAATATCATGGCAAACAATGGTGTTACACACATAGAGGGTCAATCTAACAATAGACCTCCTTGGTTTGATGGTTCAAACTATAGTTATTGGAAAACTAGAATGATTGATTTTCTTCAAGCTATAGATTACCAAATATGGCAAGTTATTGAAAATGGACCATTTATTCCTATGAAAGAAATCGATGGCAAAAAGGTGTCTAAGGAGGCAAAAGAGTGGGATGCGGATGACCGTAAACTTATCTCAATAAATGCTAAGGCCAAAGTGAATTTAAATTGTGCAATTAGTCCAAATGAATTTAATAGGGTATCAACTTGCACAACCGCCAAAGAAATTTGGGATAAATTAGAAATAACATATGAAGGAACCTCACAAGTTCGTGAGTCAAAAATTGATTTACTTATGCATGAATATGAACTATTTCGCATGAAAGAAAATGAAAGCATTAATGATATGTTTTCTCGATTCACAAATATTTTGAATGGTTTGAAACATCTTGGTAGACCTATGGCTAACTCGGATATTGCAAGAAAAGTTCTTAGAAGTCTTCCGGCCAAATGGGATGCCAAAACTACCGCCATCAAGGAATCTCATGACCTTACTAAACTCAACATTGATGAGCTACATGGTTCACTTCTCACATGGGAGATGACTCTCAAATCTCGTGAAGAAGAATCAAAACCAAGGAAAAGATTAGCTCTTCAAGCCGCCTTCAAAGAAGCGTTGATGGAGACCGATGATCTCGAAAATGATGATGAAGAAATAGCTCTCATCACCCAAAATTTTAAGAAATATCTTCAAAGAAAAAGTTTTCAAAGAAGGAATCCTATGAGGAAGGGAGAACCATCCAATGAGGCTAGCAAAAGAGATACACCCACGTGTTTTCATTGTGGAAAGGTGGGTCACTTCAAAGCCGATTGTCTCAAGCTCAAAAGCGAAAAGGAAAAGAAGAAAAATAAAAAGGCTATGCAAGCTACATGGGAGGATGATGAATCCAACGTCTCAAATAGCGACAATGAAGTGGAAGAAATGACAAATCTTTGTCTCATGGCTTTCGATGACGAGGTATGTAATGATTCTCTTAATGACACTTTACCTTCTTATGATGATGTTGTAGACTCATATAATGAATTACAAGAAGCATTTAAAGAAATTCATGATGAATTGAGAAAAATGATTTTGAAATGTAATTCTCTCAAGAGAGAAAACAAATCTTTATCACTTGAGCTTTCTAAATCTAAAGAAGAAGTTATTTCTTTAAAAGAACAAAAAGAAAACACTACTCCTTCAAATGATCTTATTAGTGAAAATGTTTTACTCAAAAAGACCATTGATGATCAAACAAATATATTAGCCAAATTTACAAAAGGAAAGGAAAACTTAGCTATTATGCTTGGAAGCCAAAGAAGTTCATTCTTTAAAGAAGGATTAGGTTATGATCCTTATCAAAAGGATGCTTGTTTATTAAAGAAAAGAAATCCCCTACATGAAACTTTCATTAAAAATTCTTTGACTCATTTAAGATGTAATTATTGTAAGAGGAGTGGACATAGAATATTTGAATGTACCAAAAGAAAGAAAAATAACATTAAGACAATTTGGGTTATCAAAGGCACTTATGTTAAAATTTCTAACCACAAAGGACCCAAGGATATATGGGTACCAAAATTAGTTACCTAATTATTTTTGTAGGTATGCTTGAAGTCCTCCTCTTCCAAGGACAAATGGTTTCTTGATAGTGGGTGTTCAAGACACATGACGGGAGATAAATCAAAATTTCTTTCTCTCAAGCCCTATGATGGAGGAAATGTGACATTTGGGGATAACTCTAAAGGAAAAGTAATTGGCATTGGAGCAATTGGTATTTCTTCATCTCTCTCTATTGATAATGTGCTTCTTGTTGATGGATTAAAACATAACTTGTTTAGTATTAGTCAACTTTGTGATAAAGGTTTTAATGTTATCTTTAAATCTAACCAATGCATTGTTGAACATGATAACAAACAAGTATTTGTTGCTAATAGAAATGGAAATTTATATACATTGCTTTTATGTGAATTGCATGACCAAGATGTAAAATGTTTTGTTTCTTCAAATGAAAATAGTTGGTTATGGCATAGAAGACTTGGACATGCTAGTATGGATTTATTGTCTAAATTGTCTAGAAAATACTTAGTCAAAGGCCTCCCAAAGACTAAGTATATTAAGGACAAAATTTGTAGCTCTTGTCAATTAGGGAAACAAGTTAAGACATCATTTAAAAGCAAAAAGAGCATTACTACCACAAGACCACTTGAATTAATTCATATGGACTTGTTTGGACCGGAAATGGTTGTTAGTATAGGTGGTAAACTTTATGCATTTGTTATTGTTGATGATTTCTCTAGATTCACTTGGATTTTTTTTCTTACACATAAAAATGAGGTTCACTCTATCTTTTCTAAATTTTGTAGAAAAGTTCAAAATGAAAAAGAATATAAGATTAAAACCATTAGAAGCGATAAAGGAAGGGAATTTGAAAATCAAGACGTAGAGAGATTTTGTGATGACAATGGTTATGATCATAATCTCTCGGCTCCTAGAACTCCTCAACAAAATGGAGTTGTTGAAAGAAAGAATAGATCTCTCCAAGAAATGGCTAGAACTATGCTAAATGAGCATAGCTTGCCTACATATTTTTGGGCCGAAGCCGTCAACACCGCATGCTATGTTATTAATAGGGTAATTATTAGAAAGACCATTGACAAAACTCCATATGAACTTTGGTATGAAAGAAAACCCAACATTGGGTATTTCAAGGTTTTTTGTTGTAAATGTTTTGTCCTAAATGATAAGGACAATCTTGGTAAATTTGATGCTAAATCCGATGAAGGGATTCTCCTTGGTTATTCATCTAGGAGTAAAGCATATAGAGTGTACAATAGAAAAACTCAAGCGGTAGTTGAATCTATCCATGTAACATTTGATGAATCACCACTACCTTTACCTAGATCAAACCAAAGTGATGATGAGTTTAACGATATTGAACAATGTGTCAATAAACTCAATGTGAATGAAAATCCAAATGAACCTTCACCAAACTCATCCCAAGATGATAAGTCTTCCAATGAACCCCCTCTTGAAGAGTCACGTGATACTCTTCCCAAGAGTTGGAAATATGTAAGAAATCATCCTATTGACCAAATTATTGGAGACCCTTCCAAGGAAGTTAGCACACGTTCTCAAGTTAATAATGTGTGCAATTACTTGGCATTTGTATCTCAATTTGAGCCTAAAAACATACAAGAAGCCGAAAATGATGAATCATGGTTTCTTGCTATGCAAGAAGAATTGAATCAATTTGAAAGAAATCAAGTGTGGGAATTAGTTCCAAGACCAAATGATAAAACCATTATAGGAACTAAATGGGTATTTCGGAATAAAAAGGATGAATCGGGAATCATTGTTAGAAACAAGGCAAGACTTGTTGCCAAGGGATATAATCAAGAAGAGGGAATTGATTATGAGGAAACCTTTGCCCCCGTTGCAAGGTTAGAAGCGATTAGAATGTTACTTGCATTTGCATCTCACATGAATTTTAAATTATTTCAAATGGATGTTAAAAGTGCATTTTTAAATGGTTTCATTGAAGAGGAAGTCTATGTAGAACAACCCCCGGGATTTGAAAATTTCACTTTTCCCAATCATGTCTTTAAGCTATCAAAAGCCTTATATGGCTTAAAGCAAGCTCCAAGAGCTTGGTACGAAAGACTTAGTGGTTTTCTACTTAAAAATGGATTCAAATGTGGTAAAATAGATAATACTCTCTTTACTAAATCCATTAATAGTGAATTGTTAATTGTTCAAATATACGTAGATGATATTATATTTGGATCAACTAATGATACACTATGTGACGAGTTTGCTTACATCATGCAAAACGAGTTTGAAATGAGCATGATGGGAGAACTCAACCTCTTTTTAGGGTTGCAAATCAAACAAACAATTGATGGCATTTTCATTTGCCAATCCAAGTATATCAAAAATTTGCTAAAGAAATTTGGTTTGGAGGGAGCCAAACATGCCAAAACTCCTATGAGTTCTTCCTTGAAACTTGATAAGAATGAAAATGGCATTGATTTTGATGTTAAGAAATATAGAAGACTAATTGGTAGTCTTTTGTATTTAACGGCTCGTAGGCCGGACATTATGTTTAGTGTTTGTTTATGTGCTCGTTTTCAATCATGCCCTAAAGAATCTCATTTTATTGTGGTTAAAAGAATCTTTAAATATTTTAGTGGCACAATTGATCTTGGCTTATGGTATTCACGTCACACATCATTTGAATTAACTAGCTATTCAGATGCCGATTTTGCCGGATGCAAGGTTGATAGGAAAAGTACTAGCGGCACTTGTCATTTCTTAGGACACTCCCTTGTATCGTGGTCATGTAAGAAACAAAATTCCGTGGCTTTATCAACGGCGGAAGCCGAATACGTAGCCGCCGGTAATAGTTGTGCTCAAACGCTATATATTAAGCAACAACTTGAGGATTTTGGGCTTACCTATGATCATATTCCGATTAAGTGTGACAATACGAGTGCAATTTGTATCTCAAAGAACCCTATACAACACTCTCGAACCAAACACATCGAAATTCGGTACCATTTTCTTCGAGATCATGTTTCTAAAGGTGACATCGAACTTGTTTTTGTCAAAACGGAAGATCAACTTGCGGATATTTTTACAAAACCCCTTCAAGAGGATCAATTTTGTTCAATCCGAAGAAAACTCGGCATGACACGTGAATTTGAGGTAATCTAAATTATTATTTAAAAATCTATATATAGTTATATATATATATTTGTGTCTTTTTACATATCTTCATTTATAATTATATTTGTTTCCTATACATATGTAAGTATATATTTAGTTTATTTAAAAAAAAAAAAAAAAAAAAATTAGTTAACCGGATTCCACTCAACTAAGCTAAGTTTTTATGTGCAAAACTTGTCCAAAGCTACTGACTTTTCCTTCTTTGCCGAGTCTTATCTCGGTCTCATCCGAATGTTTTGGGAGTTTTTAATTAAAACAATTGTTGGGGCAGATTTTAGGGCTTCTTCACTCCGTCTGTGTCCCTCATCTCTCTCACACAGACTTTCATACACAAATCACCACCTCTGCCACAAATTGATCCTTCAATACCATCACTAATCAAGCGCCACACCTCCTCTGCTCCACCGGGTGACCCGCCTCCGCAGCAACCCATCACCACCAGCTACTTCGTCCAGACACCACCACCGCCTCAACCCAACTCCAACACCGCTGCTCTATTTGCTCACTCCCGTGCTGCGTCTCTGGGAACCCGCTGCTCCACCACCAAGCTCAACCCACCACAACGGTGAACCAGCACCGCCTCCGCCGCGAACCGAACAGAGTCCTCTACCACTGCTTCTCACAGTCGCGTCCGACGGCCCTGCTCTCTCTCCTTTGCGACCGAGCACCAGAGTGTAGCCGCTCCTTCGCGCATCACCACCGCTCCATCTCGACCGCCGGTCTTCTCTATCTCTGAACTCACCTCGCCCGACCACCAGTACCTACCCATCACCGCTGCTCGATCTCTGCAAACCCATTTGCGTACTAGGTCTGTTCTTCACTTCTCAGTCTGCGAAAACTCGGCGACCAGTCACGCTCTCTCTCGCGCAAACTAGGGACGAAACCCTAGCTTCCCGTCGCCGCTAAGCCGCTGTGCTTTGTGGTTTGCGCCGCCGTCCTCCTCGGAGTCAGCCTCTACCCCGGAAACGTCTCCGACGAGCACTCATTCTGTCATTTCCCCTGCTGTGAGCATTTACCCATATCATACATATATATATATATCCTGCGTATATATATAAATATAGATCCTGCGTATATATCAATATATATCCATATATATGTGTTGTTCAAAGTTTGGAATTGATTGAAAGCTTGGGATCAAAATTCTGAAACTTACCCTGCTTTTCATTTCGAAAATTGGTGTTGGCAATTCAAAGTTTGGAATTGAAAATTCAAAGTTTTGTTTTCTGAACACTAGTTTTATTTTGGGAGCAAAATTTTGGGCTGGAAAAACATTTTGGCTAATTTTAAAAATAATTTGCAGCTGTCAGATTTCTTTCTGGAAAATTTCTCCGAAAATGGCCCCCAAAACTCGAGCCCAGCGTGTGACTCGTATCCCAAACAGCCCCTGTTCCGGTTCCAATCCCGTAACCCACAATCCGGTTTCTTCCTTGCCCACTCCGATAGTCAAAATTCATGGGACACCCAAATGGCAACAAAAATTCGAAGGCACTTTTGCCCATCGCAATATTGTCATTTGTCGAGTTGTTACTTCCGAAGATTGTGAAAAAGCCCACCTTAATACGTATCGCCTGTTTGACGCTATTGGACTAGGACATTTCGTCTCCATGGATGTTCCCGTCTTTACTCGGGCAACTAAACTCTTCTATAGCCATCTTTCAACATCAAAGACGACCCTGAAGTCCTCTGTCCTCGGAACTGTAATTGAACTCAACTGTTCCAACCTCCGTCATTACCTTAATCTTTATGAAGGAGGCATTCAACACTACAATACACACAAGTGGTACCGTTCTCCAACTTTCAATCCTGTTGAAGTTGTTCAACTCCTTTGTCATAATCCCAACACCAAACCTGATTCCCTACTCAAGCATACTCAGCTTACTCTTGAGGCTCGCCTTGTGTACAATATAATCACACGCAATATCATTCCTAAATCTGGCGGTAAGTCCGACGTATCCCGTATGGAGGCTTTTCTGACATGGTGCGTGTTGGCAGGGTGCCGGTTTGATTTGGCCTTCATTATGTTCAATCACATGAAGGCTTGCCTTAAAAGAGGCAAACACCTTTGCTATGCCATGCCTCTGTCTCATATTTTCGAATCACTTAAGATTAACCTCTCCAAAGAGGCCCGAACCCGTTCTCGCATCATTGATCGTTTCGTGCCTCGAACTCTCCAAAGCATGAGGTTGTTAGTCGACAAGAATGGAAATTGGTATGATCCGAAACTATCAATACATCCACAGCCTGTGATTACTAATGATGCAGAGATTGAAGTTACACCAGCTTTCCAGCAAGCTAGTGCAGCTTCATCACCACATTCTGACCCGGAAAATCCATTAGCCATGCTCGCAGCTTCTCAAGTTCGGATGGAGTCCCGGATTGATGCTTTATATTCACGAGTCGATGAGGGTCTTATAGGTTTATCATTACGTATGGACAAAATTCAGCAGCATATGCATCATCTAATGGATCGACGCTGATTGCTCTACGATTTTCCTCGATGGCGGCTCTCCGCCCTTTCTTTTTACTGTGACAAAAGGGGGAGAAGTATGTGTGTTATTATCATGTTATTTTGATATTTACTAAACTTGTGTACCGCTTATTTTATAACATGAATCTATTATAACATGAATCTAAACTTGTGTACTAAACTTTTGGGTAATGTAAAAAAAAAAAAAAAAAAAAAAATTATGCATATTGACAGGGGGAGAATTTGTCTAAAATTCAAGCCTACTTACATTAATATACATTATCTCTATGCACACATTAATATTTTGTCATCATCAAAAAGGGGGAGATTGTTGGCCTTAAGATTTTAATCTAAGGGTAATTCCGTAATTTTGATGATAACAAATCGTTAATGATGTATTTGTACTAATGACTACAATGAGTATTTGTCCAAACTTGAAAGAACAGGAAAATCATATATGGATCATGCGGACAAAAAGATCATGGCGTTGCATTTAAAGCGAACAAACAAGAATATCAAATGCAAAAAGATTGAAGTTCAAAGATGATCAAGAGCAAAGAGATTGAAGCTTAAAGTTAATCATTTCAAAGAGGATCAATCACTACTTGAAGATTGGGTAAATAGGTTGGTGAGTGTTTAGATTTTAACTGTCAAAGTAATTATTTGAATTATTTTGAAGTCTAGAAATCTAAAATCATTATGCATAAAACTATTTTTTGAAAACAAATAAATACCAAATTAATGAATTTGGATTTGAGAATTAGCATTCAAAGTTTTGCAAATTAAATACAAAATATTTAGAGACTCAGCTCACCCCATTTGCAAACTCAGCTCACCCCAATCCCTGAATTGCTTCTCAACGGCTCTATTGCCTTTTCAAACGGCTCTATATGACTTTTTGTCATATTTTATGCCAAAAATGATGAAAATGTTTGCTATAAAAGGACTTAAAACTCTCTTTACAAACCACCTCTTGCAATCTCAATCATACACTTTCATATACTCTTTTGTATCATCATTCACATATTTTTCAAGTCTAGAGCTTCAATTTTTGATTCAAATTCTTACTCTAGTCTTGTGAGCAAGAGAACTACAATTGTACAAATCAATCTTTGAGAGATATTCTATTGTACAAGATCATTGTATTCAAAGGGTTGGTGTGACCCAATTTTAGGCTAAGAGAGGGTGTTCTCTTAGCAAGGAGAAGTGGTGTGCTTCTTGTGAAGGTTTTGCTCTCCACCCGTAAGGAGAAGCCATAGTGGATTTGAGAAGTCTCAAGAAGAACCTTGAGCCGAGGACGTAGGAATCAAGGGTATTCTGAACCTCGCTAAAATCGCTTGTCCAAGTATTTATAATTCTCTCTCTACTTTATTTTGATTTATATTGCTTTGTGTTTTTATATTAAATCATCTAGCATTGCAATTAAATTTATCAATTAGAAAATCGAATTAAATTCCATTGTTTAAGCTAAGACTCTATTCACCCCCCCCCCCCCTCTAGAGTCATTTATCGGGCAACAGTACCAACACCAATCCTACCAAACATGGGTTGGTACCACCATTTCGTACAAAAACCAAAAAACTGGTACCAAAACCAGTTACAAAACAGGGCCTAATTGATAGTATATGTTGAATATTATGTTACTATTAAGATTTTTCCGAAACAGTATTGGGTTTGTTTAAGATTGAAGTACTGTGACTTTTATCTTCAATGACCAAATGATAATGCCAATCATATATAATATAATCCACAAAAAAGTGTAATTAATTGGATAAATATATGTCGCGTCTCTGGAATACAATATAGAATTGTGACACATGTCCTCTTAGGTCTACCTATGTTGAAATAAATAAAAAATACGCTTTTTATTTATTTATTTATCCAAAAACATAAGTATGTTTGGTAGGGATGTTTTTTGGATCGAAATTGAAAAATTAAAATTCAATAATTAATAATATAAATAATAAATAAAATATAATATAATAATAATAATAAATGAATATAATAATAAAAAATGGACTAAATAATAAATAATAATAATAAATTAATAAAATAAATAATAAATTACATAAAACATATTTAAAAATATAATAAAAATAATAAATAATAAACAAAATGAAATAAATAATAATAATAAATGAATATAATAATAAATAATAAATAATAAATAATAAGTAAATATAATAACAAATAAATACTTCATAATAATAATAAAAAATGAGTATAATAATAATAAATTAATATTAAATTAATAAAATATATTTTTAAATAATTAAAAATGAATAAATAATGAAATAATAATAAATAAATAAATAGAATATATTTATAAATTAATATATAAATTAATAAATAATAATTTAATAATATAAATAATAAAATAATAAAATATATTATAAAGTGAAGAAATAATAAATAAATAATAATAATGATACATAAAAAAATATTATAATAAATAATAAATAAATAGTAAGACCAAACCGCTTACCAAAGAGACTTTTAAGTTTAGGATCCAGTAGAAACACCCCAATAAACACCAAATTCATGTTTATTGGAATATGCCTAAAATTTGGGTAAATGAGTAAAATATTTTTTAATACACATAACCCAAAAATACTAAACTAAACAAATTTATAAATACAAAAATATAAATAGACACAAAAACATATCTACCAAACATGCCGGCTTCACTGTAAATGAGAGCTTGATATTAAAGTTTGCAATAAAGTTTAGTAGTTTTGGCTTCGGATCCCACTAGTCATATTTTTATATTGTTGCTTCACATCATGGTGATGTTAAAATGTCTTTCAATATTTTATTTGATTGGATGAAATTTCTTAATCTGAATTAACAAGTCAATAATTAAATTTAAGAATTATTAGGGCCGGTCGTTGGGGCTGAATTTGATATATACTTTATTATTGTTTTATTTTCTAATTTTTTCCATGACTTCGTCTTATTAGTTAAAAATCATTTACGGAAAAGGAAAATAATTTCATAATATTATCTTGAGTTTTTCACTCATCAACCTAGTAGGTTATACATGCGGTAAAATATATGAATCGCTTAGATTAAAATAAAATTATTGTTTTCTCTAGCAAAAAACTCCCCTGTAGGTTATGGAGATCACGTGAAACTTCAACATAATCCACTTTCAAAACAGAAGATATTTTTTTTCTTTTTTTATCTATACCAAAAAAAACAAAATTTATTCACTTTAAATACGTTTCAAGGAGAACCTAGAAAAAAAAAAAAAAAACCATGTATCAATCTTGTTATTCGGAGAAATTTTTAACACACAAATTAAGTACATTTTTATATTGGAATTTTCAGAGTCATGACTCATTATGGATAAAAGAATTAGGACAACTCAAAGCTTATTTGGGCTGATCTTGTAATGAGAAGAACTGTTGTCTTTTTTCAAGAATATTGAGATATTGATTCATGTACAGTGAATCGAAAAAGGCTGCAAATGAGAATATAATAGTGGTGGTGAGACAACACCAATTATAAAAGAGAGAAAAGGAACAAGTTGATGAATAATTGGTAGCACGTGGATGTGCTCTGCCCACAATATACATATGACAATAGTCTAAATATATTTAGGACGTTGGTTGGCGGTTTGGTTTTAAATTTTTTGGTTTGGTTATTGTTGAGATCATACTATATTTGGGAAGGTTGGTCTCTAAAAAATGAAACAAAATCACATAGACCAAAATCCCAACTAGATTTTTGAAACAAAAAAAAAAAGTTGATTTTTGATGGTTTTGTTCCACCACCACAAGCCGCCACATTAATTTTAATATGACGGTATATATGTGTGTATATATATAATTTAATTGAACATATATATATGTTGAATAAAATTTTGAACTAGACTAAATTTTTTGGTAAGCAAACAGAATTTCAGTTCAGTAAAAAAATCAGACCATACCACTTTCCTAAAAGGAGTTGAAGAAATGCTAGTTCACTTTCTTGTCCTTGATTTATATATAGTTTATATAATACATATAGTTATTAATTTGTGTTCACTAGGTCATACTTGTTGAAATATTGGTTACATATAGTTAAAGGGTCTTCTTCAAAGAGGATGCATACTTTTCATTGTCGTCTTGTTGAAGCCACATATTTATGAGTTGGAGAAAATTCTCTTTCAAAAAGTGGAAAATTTTGAAACTTCTTAAAATTGTGTAAATTATTAGAAGGAAAAGATCATGGAAAAAAAAAAACCCACATAAATTGTGTCCCACACATGGTGCCACCATTTGCCATGTGATGCCATGTATGATTCCATATTGCACCATGCATGGACCCATGTGCTGGCATGTTAGCCAACACATCAAGATGGCACTCAAATAAAATTTGAGAAATGTGTGAATAAATAAAAACTCATTAATTGCACTTTTGAAATTAAAATTGTCCATACAATTACCCTAGTTGCCTCTAATTGTTGAGCAACAATGGTTGGAAAATTTCTACATCTTGGAGACCAAAGTCTCGTCATGAAAGATCATTTTCAACATTATGAAAGAAAATGGATGACCATTTGATTAAATTTTATTTTAGAAGTAAATGAAATTGCCACATGCATGTATTAAGACAGTAATTAATATATAACGGTGTATGTAATATAAATTATTATTACACAAAATTTCAATCATTGCATTATTTTAGCATAACAATTGTCATAAAAATAAAAATATATAAGGAACAACCAAGACTCCAAAATGGTCACCCTTGGCAACTCTCTAAAGGTCAATCTCTCTCTATCAAGACTCCCTAAATATCTTCCACAAAGGCTAAAACAAAGAACTTCCTTTTGTCCAACAAACTACAAAAGAGGGGTCCTAGTCATTGCCACCACCAACCCAACTTTTGAATACAAAACTATATATAAATACAGCCAAAAATAAATAGCACTCTATAGTTACATGCTTAAATTTTCATTTTTGAGTGCTTATCCAAAAAATAAAAAATAAAAACAAACTTTTTGTTTTAGTCCTCTTTGATTTTTCAAAAAGTTAACACCCTTGTGGTAGAATAATGCTTGAGGATGGGAACATAGCTGGATCTGATTCACATCTTTAAAGTTTAATATATTTATGCTATATGTATAAGCTCTAGTGTTGGACCATTTCATTTTTTTATATAATTTACATGAACTCCAATTTTTGAGCTAGTGCATGTGATAGAAAATGGTTTATCTCCTGGCTTATTTACATATATATGTAAACATGCTGAGTGACATTATTTTTAAGTTGATTAAAAAAAAAGTCACCTTATGTAAGAAAAGATAACATGCATGAAACAAATTAGCCTTCAAGGGTTGACCTTGTCCAAATTTGATGATGATAGCATGGAGTTAGAATAAGTCGAGAAGGATTAAACACTAATGTTGTGTTTGGTACGCAAAAATATAATGGAATGTAGGTAGAAATAAAATGAGAATGAAAATTAAATGAAATGGAATAATGATTTTCATTATTTTGTTTTGCTAGAGCATCATAAAGAGAAAATTAAATATTTTTTTAATAGTTTTTTTGCTAGGGAAACAAATGTCGATCCATTCCATGGATTTTGTTATGGAATGAATTTTCATACCATTTCCACTTTAAATTACATACCAAAGAAATGAATGACTAACATTGACATTCCATTCCTGTCCACCAAAAAAACCATAGCCTGAGTTGAACTGTTCTAGGCCCAAGCCTTATTTGCTGAGCAAAGTCACATATAACTGTTTGAATGATACAGTCATGCAATTGTATATCTAATACTATCATGCAATTATATATATTTCATTTCAGATGGCAAAGCCTTTACTTTGATTTCAATGTTCAGGCCGAAGCTTCAAGTTTTTTGGGCTCTAATTTAAATACGAGAATCAGAAGTAGACTCATTCTGCTATTTAATATGGGCTGGCCTACAAATTTGAGCCCTAAATGCACATAATGGTCTTCACGCGGCTTGAGGAATTTGGTCCAGCTGAATTTTGGGTTGAACTAAGAAGATAAGGCACGTTTGATTTATAATTTTGAAAATTATAAAAATTAAAAATTATTTTTTAATAATAATAAAAATAAATTATCTGAAAACATATATTTTTATAATTGAATTTTTTTAAATCAGTTTTCAAAAAATCCAACCAAACACATTTTTTTTATGTAAATTTCTGACTTTCAATTTTTAGAAAATAAAATTTCAGAAATACAAACTAAACATATCCTAAAATTCATTGATGTTCGTGATCGTGGCCAAATGTAACATTGCATTTAACCTGTAGAAAACCCAACCCAAGGACTCGGACAACTGATTTTCAAGTCTCGTGATCTTTCATGTTCGTGGCCGTGATTCAATGCAATCTTGCCCGACGACTTGAGCAACTAGTTTTCATTTTCATGTCTCAATAAAAATCCAAAGTTTTCTAGTTGGCGTACTTGTTCAAAATCTTTGTTATTACTTCATTTATAAATAGTCAAGTCTAGAAATGTTACCTTTTCACGCGAGCGTCTACACTCAACCCTTCAATATATAGTTGGATGAGAGTGATGTGAGGTTCCTTCTACATTAATTCACAACTCAAAAGTGACAAAGTATGTGTGTGGCCCGTGCTCATTGGTTCCACTTGCATTTGTGATTAAATGTGGGGCTATTGACTAAATAGTTGTGAAAATAAGAGGTAGTATGGAGTAAAGGGGTTTATATTTTTGAAAATTCTGAAATTTAAAAATTATTTTTTAAGAACAATAAAAAGGAGTAATATGAAAATAGACATTTTTATAATTAAAATTTTGAAAATAGTTTTTAGAAAATCCAATTAAACAGATATTTTGTACAATTTTATGATTTTGAATTTTTAGAAAAACAAAAAAATATTTTAAAAAATACAAACCAAAGAGACTCCACTGTCTTTTTAAGTCCAATTCCAATACAAGTCATATATTGTAAGAGTGGAAATGTTCAGCCCAATTGAGCCCATCAGGCGTCAGGCCCATAGGGCTGATGGCCCAGCAAGGTTTTTGTAAGTCCAGTAATTAAGTCTTATGGATAAATTCGATTTTTTTTTTTGTTATTATTTTTTACATAATTTTCCTTAAATATAATCATTGAAATGTTCAAACTAAATAATTTCAGTCTTGAGATGCAATAGAGACTATCAGGATAAATTTTTAATGTACGGGTCATGTTCGTGTCGGGTTGAGATCGTATTGTGTTGAAATCGTGTCGTTAATATACGTGTCATGTCCGTGTCGACCCATGTAATCCATTTAGCCTATTTATTATAATATTTTAAATTAAATTTGACATAATCCAACACGAAATAAACTATTTAACCTATTATCAACAAAATTAAATTGATTTTGACACGATACAATACTATTTTATTGATATATTTCAATTCATGACCAATTAGAAAAGAGAAAAATATAAAAATATAGATAAATATAAATATAATCGTGTCAAACGTGTCGTGTTCGGGTCGACCATTTTTAGGCCTCAACCCTTTTATGCTCAACCTTAAGCCTTTTAAATAGTCTCGTGTTCGTGTCGTGTCCAATTTTGGTAGAGTTGTGTAGAGCATTTGCGATTTTAACATTCTAAACGGTTACTGGTTATTATCAACATCAAAGGGGTGGTGGCGCAGTTGGCTAGCGCGTAGGTCTCATAGCTTCTGAGTTATCCTGAGGTCGAGAGTTCGAGCCTCTCTCACCCCAAACCCTTTTACTTTATCAAGTATATTTGACTTGACCTCTCTCTCTCTCTCCAACAAATTAACGTAACCAAAAGAAAATTTGTTGTTTTTTTCTATTCACATTGGTTCTTCTTTCCAACAAGTTCTAAATGTAAAATTTTCTTTTCCAATCTCTCTTGTATATATCAAGCACTGATTGATCATATATATATATATATATATCATGCCAAATATGTACCAGAGTGTTATATATGCTATATACCCCCATATTCTTTTATATGTTTAGTGTTTACATATAGTGTTGAGGATTGAATAGGCTCTTACTAAAAATGATTGAACTTGTTTTTTTTTTTTTAATTTTTAACCTTTGCCCTCCAAGTTTATACTAGAGAATGAATTTGAACAATATCACCCATTTATTCATGATCTGAGTTTGAATTTTTCATGAGTTGTAAAGCTTTTATTCCACAAAGGGAGAAGCTCTGCAAGTAGTAGTGCCACTACACAACATTCATTTCCATCAATCACAATCTTCCAATTAAAAATGATACTACTTGAATTTTATATGAGTTACAAAGTATTAATTGTGTACACTTCAAATAAAAGTATTACATCAGATTTGGAAAATCAAAACAAAATTAAAAAAATGAATGAATTAAATAATCAATAATAAAAAAACCCACCTATTCTTCCATGTGTTTGCATAGATCTCCATACTCACCAAAAGGTGACACCAAAGTCTCCATATATATAACCCATTGAAACCAATCATCATTCTGAACCTTAAGATTCTTCAATGTCTTGTCATGAAGATTATATCTTATAACTTTCCTTCCATCCACAACAACTATAACCTCCCCATTCCTTGTAAAGCATATAGGCACCATGTAGTCACAATACCCTATATCTCTCCCTCTTATAACACTCATCTTCATCCAAGAAGCCCTAACACCATACTCCTTCATCACCCATATCTCCACTTCAAGCCCATACCCATAGCAAAGCAAAGAAAGACAACCTTGGATAACCCCCAAGCTATGAAATGACATGTTCCTATCTCGAATCTCGGGCTGTGGAAGCTCGAAAAACTCCTCCTTCCCCATGTCGAGAGCAAGAATGATGTCTCGTCCATCGCGACTTGCTCTCCAGTGCAAAGCCCCATTCAAGAATGTCCCGGACTCGTCCAGAATGTTAATGCTCTTGTGAATGTCTTGGATCATTCTCCAGTCGTTGTGTCTTGTGCTAAAAACCCCGACTTTGATTTGGTCGTGGGAATTAGCACAAGCGCTTGCTCTTACCACTTTGTAGTCATCGTTAGAGGAATCGTAACCTAGTCCGTAGAGTGACACACTGTCAGATGAAAAAAAGCTAGGTTTTGGTAGCTCCCTTGATTGTCTAGTGGATGGATTCCATAAAACCATGACATCTAGGGCACCATATATTAAGCATATTAAGCCATTGCATGATCCCACTATTTGAACACCTTGTTGTGGTGCTTTAGATGGGAAGCCAAGATCTATAATAGCATCATCATGATGATCATCGACAGCAACATGATCATCACATGATGATGGTGATTCATAGTCCAAAGAATAGAAGGGGAACGATGTGAATAGTCTATGGTGGTTCGTGTTAGGGTCAGAATAGGCTCGGTTGAGATGTATTTTAGCAAAGTAAGGATCGGATATCGATGAAAGCCATGGCTTGCACACGCACTTGAATCGATTCAGAGACTTGGCGGGTAGTCTTGAGAGTATTTCTAACACGATTTCGTGTGGAATGTTCGACATGCCTAGCTCAAATAATTCTATGTATGTTGTTAGTATTGCTTTTGAAGCCTTGATTGAGCTCTATATATAGAGAGGCCTATGATATAAATATTCCATGAAAGGTACACTGTACACGCGCGGATGGGCTTTGGGTGATGTATTGAAGATCTAAGTGGGCGTCAACCATATGACTTGTCAACCAAGTTCTAATACAGTATGCAAATTAATATATATATATATATATATATATATATATATTTGTATTGAATGCATTGGGAAAATGGAATTTGCTTGGTTGAAGAGTTTTAAGTGGACGTTATTCATTGCATGTGGATTAATTTGTGGTCTGGGCCCAAGTTGTTGTTTATAGAACCTGTCAATTAAAGAGACTTTCTCGTGTCATATGATGTGGTCCATTTTGGTGACGCATATATTTGGCTTCCTTGAATGTTTTGCGCCTGGTAGTGGCCCTAGTGGGACCCAAAATATCTAATAAGAGTTTCTTCCTGCTTTTTTTATTTTTTATTTCCCTGTTTTGTTTTTGGGTAAACAATTTTTTATTTCCTTGTAACACAAGTGTTGAGTGTGCATAAATAGTGTTCATATTTAGAGTTCAAAATAAATAAGGTTTTTGTGCTAGACCAAATCTCATCTATAAACAAAAATATAAGTACCGTAGCCTTTTAATTTGTTTATTGGTAGATTTGGTGAGCATGTGAAATAGAAATAAGAATATTTTTTTAGTTGTTTTATTTAGAAATAGAAATAGAGGCTAAAGTAAAAATGTTACCATTTAACCACCGGAAAAAAAATGTTACCATTTGGTGACTTTGGTCTATGTCCATTTATAATTATTATTGTGATTTTCTTATTATTCTAGAAGAAAGTAAATAAATAAATAAATAAAATTTGCAACAAAAATAAACGAAGTTAATCACCATATAATTTTGAAGAAATCAAGAATATATGGTCTAACTGGACAATAAGGTAGAAATTGAGGCATCGATACATTCTTCTTCTTGGTGGAACTTTGAAAAAATAATATATTTATATATATATATATAATAATAGAGGAGGTTGACAAATAAGTTAACCTAGGAAATTTGCAAGGAAGCTGTTTTTGAAATTTGACTGAAGGTATTATTCCAATCTGTTAAGAAAGGTTCAAGTCTACTATCATAAGGAAGAGTTCACATCCAAGTCTTCTCGATTAAAGCTAAGTGTAAGAGAGACCAGGTCCAAGTCTTCAATTTCAAAAAGAAACAAAATTTCCTACAAAAATCATAAATTTAAAAAGTCTTTCTTTGAAAAGAGTGAAATTAACTTTAGTCTTTCTTGGGAATACTATTGTACACCACTATGCAATACAATATATAAAAATTCTCTCCTTTTGCTCTTTAACTATATAATTTATTTACTGTAAAAAACTAAACCCTAAAAAGAATAAAAATAAAAATAAGACAAATAAATAAATAGTATAAGTTGGTGACTCTCACTAAATTCTTTATTTTTTTTATAGCGATCACACTATTTACTTAAGAAATTTAAGATATAACGACAATTTTTAATATAAGTTCACGACTGCTATAAAATTCTTTATTTCTTATAACTATAACACAATATATCTATTTACATGGATCTACATTTATTTCTATGAAATATTATACAAATTATCTCTGAATTATGACCTAATTATAGAAAGTACCCCTAATATTTAAATAATATTAATTACTATCCCTTAGAACAGCCCCAGTCAGATTTGTGCGTGAATTTATTTAAAAGCCCTTGTTTTATATTATATTTTAGGGTTAATTTCAAGAAACCCCTATACTATTCAGTTTTATCAACTAACCCCCACAGTGTTCACTTTGCCCCAAAAATTATAAATTAAAAAATATATATATATTTTTCGCAAAAAAATTATTTTTCGGAGGAAGAATATTATTTTCCAAAATATGAATTATTTCGGAAAAAATAATATATATTTTTTGAAAAAAAATTATTTTCAGAAAAAAATCATATTTTGGAATATAGTATATATTTTTCGCAAAAAAAAATATTTTTTAGAAAAGATCATATTTTGGAACATAATAGTATATATTTTTCGCAAAAAAAATATTTTTCGAAAAAGATCATATTTTGGAACATAATATATATTTTTCGAAAAATTCATATTTTGGAACATAATAAGTATTTTTTTGCAAAAAAATCATATTTTGGAATATAATATATATTTTTTGCAAAAAAAGTATTTTTCGGAAAAAAATTCATATTTTGGAATATAATAAGTACTTTTTTGCAAAAAAAATAATATTTTGGAACATAATATATATTTTTCGGAAAAAATTCATATTTTGGAACATAATATATACTTTTTCGCAAAAAAATTATTTTTCGAAATTTTTTTTCATATTTTGGAACATTATATATAAATTCAAAAAAAATAGGGTATTTAAGTAATTTTGTATGCAAAATTGGAACATGCAATGATATGAGGGCAAAAATGAAAGTTCATTACAAAAACAACCTTTATTGACCAATACACAAAGTTTTCAGCGTTGACTTTGAACAGAAGGGGCTAAGTGTTACAACGAAGATGATTTTAAGAGTAGTTTATGATATTATTGAAACATAAGAGATACCAGTACAATTAGGTCATAATTTAGAAATGGTTTATGTAATTTTCCCTATTTCTATCATTAATTATTTTCATACACCAAACCGAACGACACACAATCACTAGGACCCACATTCATAACATCCCGTACATTTTTATTCAACTAGGAAACTTCCATGAGAACAGAGACAAACAAACAATTCTGAGTCATTACAGAAATGATAATTTTAGATTGTGAATTGTACTTCCTAGTCCTTGTTCAACTTTTTTACTATAATTCTCTCTCACCGTGTTTTCCAACTCTCTTTAGCAAACCTTACATGACTGAATATAAATGCATTCATGCCGATTCATTGAACTCAAATACAACATAAGTTGTCTTTCAAAATCCTTGGTGAATATTTTCCATTACATTTCTCCCATGACGTGTACAGAGGATCAGAAAGCAGTGGAATGACACTTATCTTGTAGAGAAAGTGACAATGCCAGGAAAGAATTGAGGATGACATTCATGCACCAGGAAAAATATTATATATATATATATATATTATATGCCCGGCCATGAGGCTAGGCGACCGCCTTTAGAGCCTCCGAGTTTGGGGCCCCAATTTTTTTTATTGTATTTTTTTATATTTTTAAAAAATATTAGTATTTTTATAGTTTTTTTAATTAATTTAATTAATTTTTCGGCCCAATTCAAAGGCTTTACTTTTTTTAGAATAAAAATTAGGGTAAATATCACTGACACCCCCTCAAAGATACCCTAATCTCACACAGATCCCCTCGATATTCATTATTCCCACTCGGACCCCTCAAAATTGAATTTTGTCCCACAAAGACCCCCTCCGTCTCCACGCCGTTAAACTGTGCCGTTAAACACCCTGTGAATTGTCTATTTTGCCCTCAAAATGATATAAAATGACCTGCATATCCTTCTTTTTCTTCAATTTGGGCATCCCAAAACCCTAATCCTAATTTATATATATAAAGAGATTGAAAGTAAAAAATTGGGAGAGAGATTGAAGATGGGGATTGTATATATTGCATACCCATATATACATATATATATCCATATACCCATATATATATATATGTTGCTATATATATACCCATTATATATATGTGTGTGTATATATATGTATAGATCTATATATATGTGTGTGTGTATATATATATATATATGTGTGTGTGTGTCTGTGTGTGTGTGTGTGTGAGAGAGAGATAGAGAGAGAGAGAGAGAAAGAGAGCTGCGCAAAGGGAGATGTGTGTGTGTGTGTGTGAGAGAGAGAGAGAATATTAAATAAATTTAAAATATTTTTTTAATTTTATATTTATTTTTGAATTTAGTATTTTTTTTTGAAATTTAATATATATATATATTGAAATTTATATTTATTTTAGAATTTTATAATTATTTTCAAATTTTCAAATTTTTTATATTTAAATTTTTTTTTTGAATCTATATATTTTTCCACTTTATATATATATTTTTTCTAAATTTTTATATATTTTCAGATTTTAATATAATTTTTCAAAATTTATAATTTTTTTGAATTTTATTTTTGTTTTTGAATTTTAATATTTTTTTCGAATTTTATATAATTTTTTGAATTTTTATATATTTCTTTCAAATTTTATATATTATTTTTGAACTTTATAATTTGGGTATTATTTTTGAAATTTAATTTTTTTTTTGAATCTATATATTATTCCCCTTTTTATATATATTTTTCTAAATTTTTATATATTTTCAGATTTTAATATAATTTTTCAAAATTTTATAATTTTTTTGAATTTTATTTTTGTTTTTGAATTTTAATATTTTTTTCGAATTTTAAATATTTTTTTTGAATTTTAAATATTTATTTCAAATTTTATATATTATTTTATAATTTTATATGTTTTTTGAAATTTAAAATTTTTTTAATCTATATATTTTTCCCCATTTTATATATATTTTTCTAAATTTTTATATATTTTCAGATTTTAATATAATTTTTTGAATTATATATTTATTTTTGAATTTTAATATTTTTTTTCGAATTTTATGTAATTGTTTTGAATTTTAAATATTTTTTCAAAATTTATATATTTTTTTCTAATTTTAAATTTTTAAATTTTTTTTTTGAATTTTAAATAATTCTTTCAAATTTAATAATTTTTTTTTGAATTTTAGAATGTTATATGTTTTTCGAAATTAAATTTTATAAAAGTTTATATATAAAATCGTCATTTTATATGTTAGTTGGGGGTAAATTCGTCTTTACATATATTCATTTTTATTTGATTTTTTAAAATATATATTGAAGGGAAAATTAGTAATTTCACAATAAAATATTAATAAACTTAACGGCCGTCTGTCTGAGGGGGTCTGAGTGGGAATACTTAATATTGAGGGGGTCTATGTGGGATTATTGTCTCTTTGAGGGGTGTCAGTGGTATTTACCCTAAAAATTATTTTACTATAGATAAAAAAAGTAATAATTTGTTTAACAGTCCATTTGTACTAAATTCAAACCCAATTTCACAATTTTGAATCCCCAAAAAAGTAATAATATGTTTAACGGTTCATGTGTACTAAATTCAAACCCAATTTCTTTTATACTTTAGTTATTATAAAAAAAAAATCTCAAATTTTCAACTTAGTAAAACTAAAGTCTAATTCAAATCAAACTATTATCCTGATTATATTTAGAAGATTTTTCTTGCAATTGTTAACACCCTAAATGAACCAACACATGGCAACGAAAGCGGACCGAAAGTAGGCCGAAAATTGGGCAGAACTGGGCTGATTTTCGGACCAGAAATTGGGCTGTTTTCAGGCCTAATTTGGGTTGGAAAATGGGCTGAAAACTGGGCTGCAAAGCGGGCTGAAAATGGGCCAAAACTGGACTGTTTCGGACCTAAACTGGGCTGTTTTTCAGGCTGGAATTTGGGCTTAAACTGAGCAGAAATTGGGCTGCGAATTGGACCCGAAATGGGCTGCGAAATGGGCCAAAAAATTGGCCAAAACTGGGCTAGAATTTGGGCTTAAACTGGGCAGAAATTGGGTTGCGAATTGGATCCGAAATGGGCTGCGAAATGGGCCAAAAAATTGGCCAAAACTGGGCTGGAATTTGGGCTGCGAAAATGGGTTAAAAGATGGGTTGAAAATGGGTTATATCATGAAGAAACCTTGTTTGTTAAGACTAGAATGTTATAAAGTTTGTGGAGTATTGGACACTTTGGAAAAGTGGTGTAGTTGAGTTGGTGAAAGTATTTAGATAAGATTAGAATTTATGTTGTTTTTATCTTTTATTTCTTTTATTTATTTATTTATAGTTTATCCTTATGTTAGTTTCAGGTTATAAATAATGTACGTAGACTTTACAGTGGTCCACGACCAAATACACTTTTATCATTATGCAGTCATTTATTTGTTTTCTTTCAATACCAAATTTACTTTCCTGCAAATTTACATTCCCAGTCATTTATTTGTTTTCCTTCAATATCAATATATTTCAATTCCTTTCGCAATTTCTTTTGGTTACCCAAAAGTCCTCTTTGCTGAGGCAATCAGAACGCTTCACAAGAGTTGAGTTCTTTCTCTCGTAAATCGCCTGATTTTATTCCACATGTTCAAAAGAGACGAAAATCCGTTCCTTTTGAACCGGTTGAACTCCGTCACCGGTTCTGGCACGCCCGCACCCTACGGATACGAAGAAAATTATCGGCCCTACTATTCGGCCGATGATTATTATTTTTCGGAATCCCACGAAAATAATAATTATTATCGGCCATGTTATTCGGGCGGTGATGATTATTAATATTTTTCGGAGCGAACAACAATTGCAAAATGTTTAGGGACTACAATTAAGGTTCTCCCGCACTCGCACAACGATAATAATTTTTGTTCATGCGACTACACTTAAAACTCTAGCAATTGTTGTACTCCCCCAACAATAATAAATTTTCACGACAACACCAAGATGAAAGTTATTTTTGATTTTTTAAATATTAATAAATTTAATGTGTTTTTAGTAATTTTTTTGCACTTATAGTTTTTTAACCACATAAAGCCTTATATCTAAGGGGATCTCACATTTGCTTTCGCCTAGGACCCCAACTTATTTTCGGGATCTCATGCCGGCCCAGTATATATACTCCTATATGTTTATATATTTATTTTAGATCAAGACTTTGGATGAGAGACATTCTATCCAAAAAGTAGAGATTCTCAAAAACTAAATGACATGACTAAATTTTTTTTACCACGAATCATAATTACCATGATTTAGTTGACAATCTAAATGAAAATAGGACGCAACCACCGTCTAAATACATCCTCTAATTTGGAGAGGACAGAAGTACAAGAGGATGAAGTTGGTCATATTCGTTGATGTGGTTCAATATAATTTGAATATGTTGTCCAATTTTTTTAAAAAGGAATAAGTATTATTTTTCTTTTTACAGATATTTTATATCTATTTTCCTTTTCTGAAAAGATCTTGTCACGTGTACGAATTGTATTGGATCACGACGAACTTACCCAAATATTGTGCAGGATTGACTGATAACAACACAACAACAATAAATATAGTAATTATTAGATTAGCCTCAGAATAATCAAATTGATTAAAATCTATCTCCTCTCTTGAAGTGAGAACATTGACATAATCAAATAGATCAAAATTGCTATTGTTTAAGCAAGAGGAGAGGAAATTATTGGCTTAATTCAAGAAATATCTGTCTCTGGCCACAAAAGGGTTAATCAAATGAATGGGGAATCATCATTAAAACAAAACATGTACAAGTTATGTAGTATCGAAACCCCGATTTAACACAAATTTAATTAGATAATCTCCATCACTGTACCAGATTTTATTTGCCACTTTTCTAGAGTTCCAAGAGAAAAATTACGCCAACAATTAAACAAACACATCTGTAAGTAGAAGAGTGATCCTCGTGCTATTATGCTCTGTCTATTGCTGGTGTTTCTTGTGATGGTTTGGCTCCTGGCTCTTTTAATCCCATTCAGTGATTTGTTCAATTTCGTTCTTGTAAAAAACAAGAGAAATAGAGAAATTTTAATTAATAGGAAACAAAACATATACATCAGGAATGAAACAATCAATCTATTGCTACCGGAATACTCCTTTTGTCATGCCTGTTACTTCTGAGACTCTCATCCGAAGAATCAGCGAAAAATGACCACTAGAATCAACAATAACAACGAAATAGATGGAATAATGGTGAAAAATACATATTCCATACACAGTGGAATCTAACAAAAAATTGACAAAATTTCGTTTGTAAATGAAACATCCGGACACACAACCATAACACAAGAAGAAACCTGCCAATAACAAGAGTACTAATAACACTAACACGCAACCCAACATTCCAGAAACCTACTAAGGTCGATGTAGTGGAAAAAAAAAAAAATACCGCTACCTCTACACAATCCCTCTAAAATCTACAGAGCCTCAATGCTCGAATGAAATTACAAAAAAAATTACATGGTAGTGTCGAAGAAATACGATGACACCCCGAAATAATATATACATGGAATTCCCAACTACAACACTAACCTTTGAATAACAACAAGAGGAGAAAAATACTTTTTATTTATTTTTTTCGCCTACGAATATATTGCGAGAAAAAGATAAATCAAGAGTAACGACTTTTTCTTCATTTGACATTAAACTTTTCAAGGTCAGTACCGAATAATTAAGATGAGAGGAGGACATCGAATAATGGAGAATGGAAGTAAATAATATGGAAATAATTGTGCAAAGAAGATCAAGAAGGAATATCACAAGAAAATAAAACAAGGAAAAATATGAAAAGAACATCAAAGGCTACTAGCAGAAAAGAAACTATGCTCAAACAAAAACCACTCATTGGGGGTGCTTTAGTATTTTTAAAACTTGTTAACATATAGGGCCCGTTTGGGAACTTAGTTTTGGTCTTGGTCTTTGTGATTTTGGTTTTGGTGATCTTGGGTGGTTTTAGGTAAATCTAAAACCTATATATAATGTTTGGTAAGGAGTTGGTCTTGGTCTTGGTATAATTATATATATATATACTAATATATATTAAAAATATATAAATATGAAAAAATATATATATAAAATTGGAAAAAAATATTAAAATGAATATATATATATAATTAAAAAATATTTAAAATTCCTGAAAACATTTGACATTTTTATTTATTTTTATTCCAAAAAATATATATATAATCGAAAAAAATATTTTAAAATGTGAAAATTATATATAAAATTCAAATAATATATCTTAAATTCGAAAAAATATATATAATTCAAAAAAAATATAAAATTCTGAATAATTTTATTATATACTGAAAAAATTTAAAAATTTAGAAAAAAAAGGATATAAAATGGGGAAAAATAATTTTATTCCCAAAAAATAATTTTTTCCCGAAAAATAATTTTTTTTGGGAATAATTTTTTTTTTTTTTTTCCAAATATTATATATTATTTTTTTTCAAAATAATTCATATTTTCGGCCATATATATAGAGAGAGAAAAGTCAAAATTGGTAGACCAAAACCATGATTTTAATGGTTGGTTTTAAAAAGCCCAAAACCAAGTCCAAAACCCACCAACCAAACATAATTTGGTATTGAAATCAAAGACCAAAACCAATACCATGCCCAAAACCACCTTTCCAAACAATCCCATGGAATACAATAGAGGGATGAGTGCGCATCAATTTATTTTCACTTCCCCAAAATCCCTCTCTCTTCCTCCTTTTCTTTCATCTTTCTGTATCTTTGTTCTTGTTGATATTTTTTTCTTTAATTACAATATATACGAATCTCTTATTTCTTATAATCGCGGGATATTGTTAAGCATTAAACTTCTACTGAGATTCAGAATTCGAACGCTCCAATTACCGCTACAGCTAGAGGTTAAAGCAACTTCATTTAGCGTCCATCCACCAAAGGCTCCGGCTTGTTGGATTTAATATTTCTCTTTCTTTAGACAAACATGGCATATAGTTGGTGATGATTGTAACAAAAGCTGATCAATCAAAATACATTGATGGAGAGTTGCATGAAACTACATATTGATACCATCCAGTTATTCAGAGGTAAAATTTTCATGTTGAAAAAGCTGCAGATTATTTGATGACTAAACTTATCTTATTTATCTGAGGATGCATGTAGTTACATAATGTTGTGCCCTATTTCTAGGATCTACTCAAACCACACACACACAAACACATATACACACAGATATTTACGTGGTTCCACAAAAAATCGGGTACGTCTATGGAGTAACTCAATATATACTCTTCCTTTTTCTCAACCCTTACTTATCTCTTACAACTTGTGACCATTCACCGCACATTATACAACATGTATATACTCATATATATAGGCTAATAGTAAGAGAAAACCAAATTGTACACTTCTTGAAAGGTGGCAAAGATGGTGAACAACTTCTTCACTCATGGTCATCTTTCTTGACTTGGAAGTTTCTTGCATGCATCATGTTTTTGATTGCATCATATGCATGCATACATGACTCTTCTCTTGAGTCATTATTCCCACAAATCTCTACCATGACGAAAGAGTCCAATGACTGAGTCCTCCGATTGAGTCAATTGATTGACGCTACCTCAATGTGCCTTTATGCGCTCTGTGCTCTGTTCCCTGAGAGATATTGTTTATGCTGGAAGCACCTTGGCATAAACTCATTTGCATCCGATAGCCTTCATTCCCTTTTGAAAACTGGACTAGCTTCCAAGTCTGATTCTGGTGAAATGACTTCATCTCGTCATTTACTGCATCCTTCCACTTCGTACCATCAGTACTCGGTACTGCTTCTTTGTCCGTGTACGTGACATCATCGCATGTCACTAGAAGTGCATAAGCTATCTCGTCTCTCTTCTGGATCTGTTGATGTCAATAGCTTCTGGCTACTGTCCGATCACCGGTTCTGGAGATAGATCCTCCACCTCAACTGAGTCATCTTACCGCTGAGTCACCAATGCTGGAGATCTCTTCCCGGAGACCTCTTTTGCTCAGTCTGATTACTCACTGGTCACACGATACTAGAGATGGGACCATAGATCCTCCACCTCAACTGAGTTCTCTTACTGGAGATCTCTTCTGGTTAGAGGTTTACTGACTGACTACCGATACTGGAGATTGATTCAATCCACTTCAACCTGAGTTGCTGATAGATTTCCCGGTACTGGATATGGAACATTTTTCACCTCCCTTCAGCTGCTGGCTCACTTATTTCCTGGTACTTGTTTCCCGGTACTTGAGATGGAACACTCTTCATCTCCCCCGAGTTGCTGCTTCCCAGTACTTGAGATGGAACTCCTCTTCATCTCCCTCAGTTGTTGACTGGATCACTGGTGTCGGAGATCTCTTACTGGAGACCTCGCCTTCACCTAGCTGTTGATTCTTCCTAATTATCATTTCCACCTTCAGGATGATCAACTGCTATATTTGTTACCGGTACTGGATTTCCCAGTACTGGAGATGAAACATTCTTCACCTCCACTTCAGCTATTGACTGGCTACTGCTATTGGTACTGGAGATAACATTTGCTACCGGTACTGGAGATGGGGTGTCTATTCACCTCCCTTTGCTGCTGATTGCTTTCCCGATACTCATTTTCCCGGTACTGGAGATGGAACATCCTCCACCTCCCTACAACTTCTGACTTGTTACCGGTACTAGAGATCTCTTTACGAGAGACCTCTCTGAACAGTTCCTTCTTGAACTGCTTGTTGAATCTGCTCTTCTGGATACCGCTCTCTCATATAAGTCGTATTGTAGAGCTGATTGAAGGCTAGGTCGTACTAGGCTTCATGGAGCTGGTATGTCTAAGCAAATCTCCAACTGTCGGAATAAATCTCCACCTCAGTAAAACACTAGGTCGTACTAGTCTTTACTGATAATACCTTAGCCGCTAACTGATGCCCTTCCCTGGAGATGAGACCCTTGTTCCTCCACCTCCGCTTGAGCTCTTTATGCCAAACTTGAGTATTGTCTGATTTTACCGCAAGCTTGACGATTTACGAATTTCCAATCTGTATCCGAGAAGTCCTGGCGCTTGGTCTCCAAGGCTTATCCTCCACTGTCTCTGATCACGAGAAGTTCGGACGCCTCCAAGGTTGATCCTCCACTGTCTCTGATCATGAGAAATCCTGACGCTTGGTATCCAATGTTTATCCTCCACTGTCTCTGATCATGAGAAGTCCTGACGCTTGGTATCCAAGGTTTATCCTCCACTGTCTCGGAGCTGTAGATCTGGAACATTTGCATTGTCACATGCCAAAGTTTAACTGTGTCCAATTTCTTCACCTCAACTTTGCATTTGACATCATGATTCTCCTTTTAGAACCACTCGTCTTGAGATTTGACAAGCTGATTCTCTTAATAGATTGCTTGGTCTTCTTGTTTCAACTGTATGAAACACATGAACAATAAATTGATGACGGTACTTCACCAAATAAGAGCAATAGTAAACATAACCAGTTTTCAAACTTTGATTTTCGTACTTCGGATTGCTCGGTCTTCGATACTTCAGTCGTATGAAACACCGGAACCATAAATTGATGAATGCACTCATCAAACTGGAGCAATAGAAATTAAAACTCAGTTTTTCCAATTTTCCTTTTCTCATATGGAAAAACGAAACTCACGGTTGGATTCGGAACGGTCGAATTAGCTAGAAACGACTTTTCGTTTGCTCAAATCAGACTTAAAACGGGCTCGAAACGGCCAAAACAGTGACGGAGGGCAAATCTGTAATTTTACCCTTCACTAATGATGTGGCAACATCTCTTTGGTACACATGGAAGCCCCTGATGTGCCACGTGTTAGCAATAGATTGGCCTACGTGTCAGCCCTAGGCCATGACACGTGCCTGACTCTGGTTGGCCCACGTGGCAACCCCTGGCCATGCCACATGGCAACATCTCACTGATGCCACGTGGCAGCCCATGGCTAGGCCACGTGGCAGTCGTCTATTGGTGCCATGTGGCAGTCCCTGACTGGGACACGTGGCAGTCTCCTATTAGAGACACTTGCCATCCACCGGTCCGTGACACGTGGCACCATGCTAGTGGTCCACGTGTCAAACATATACTGAGACACGTTGTCTGCTGACGTGGCAGCGCGTGTTGCGCGTGGGACTCACACGCGTCTGGAGGTAAACAACGCGTGGGCGCGTCACGCCGAGGCCTCCTCACGCGCCGGCCTTCAGGTCGCGCGTGGAGGCGCGTGCGGCGGAGTCTGGAGATGTTTTCAACGGAAATTTGATCCTTGGGAGATTGGTCACCTTTGTGTATGCTTGGTTTTGTGTGTTGGTGAGTGTACGGGTTCGAAATAAAGTCGAAAGAAATGACTCTGTTTTGAACCGAACTTGCTCTGATACCAATTGTTGTGCCCTATTTCTAGGATCTACTCAAACCACACACACACAAACACATATACACACAGATATTTACGTGTTTCCCCAAAAAATCGGGTACGTCCACGGAGTAGCTCAATATATACTCTTCCTTTCTCTCAACCCTCACTCATCTCTTACAACTTGTGACCATTCACCGCATATTATACAACATGTATATACTCATATATATAGGCTAATAGTAAGAGAAAAACAAATTGTACACTTCTTGAAAGGTGGCAAAGATGGTGAACAACTTCTTCACTCATGACCATCTTTCTTGACTTGGAAGCTTCTTGCATGCATCATGTTTTTGATTGCATCATTGCATGCATATGATGCATGCATACATGACTCTTCTCTTGAGTCATTATTCCCACACAAAAAGTATATTTAAGTGCAAGTTAGTCTTGATCAGAGACATTACACAATATAACACCTGTTTGGTTTGCAACTCTTAAAACAGTTTTTTATTTTCCGAAAACTAAGATTATATACTTGTTAAACACTGTCACTGTATATCAGTTATAAATAGGTCTATTTACAAAATTTTTGAATTTATGAAAAATTTATGTTTTTAGAGTTTTTGGAAACCATTTCAAGGGTTACAAGCCAACCGGGACGATATTTTATCAACAATGCTTATGTATGTATAAATATCTATCTTTTGGTAACTAACATCAAACATATATACTAAAAAATACATCAAACATACTACCATAACCATTTCATGACATTTCTCCATAGCAAAACATAACGATATACTAGGACACCTCTGGTGCAATGGTATAACCTCACCCCCTAAATGAGGAGGTGAGGGGTTCGAGCCTCCTAGGAGGCATTGTGAGTGTGTGGTGTGTGAGTTTCTTACCATTCAAAAAAAAAAAAAACAATATAGAAGTCTTCCCAAAGAAGAAAATAATATGAAGACAAAAATTGAATTACCTCCTTATGTGGAGCCTTTCTTTTCCTCTGCTGCCTCTAAACTAAGAAACGAATTGGCTAGAACAGGAGACTACATATTGAGCATTCAGTTATTCAGAGATAAATTTTTCATGTTGAAAAAGTTGCAGATTTTTCAATGACTAGACTTAACATATTTCTGTAAGGATGCATGTAGGAACCGAAAGTATATGTAAGTTAATCTTGCTCCAAATAAGAGACATTAAACAATATATCACCTGCTTGGCTAGCAACTCCAAAAAAAGTTTTCTATTTCCTCGAAACAGTATAGTATTTTGCTTGTCACAGTTTTCTGAACACTGGCAATCAGATGAATCCGGAATTAGGTGTCTCCTTTACCTGGTGAGCATTTTAGCTTTTTTAGAACTCATTTACCATTTGTTTATAAGCTCAGCAATTCCTTATTTTAGAGAAAGTGGGAGGGAAAAAAAAATCAGTTTAATCTTTGAATTGTTAACCTAGTAAATCATATCTTCATGCTCCAAATCCTGCTACAAATTTTTAGCTCATTAAATGATATATTTTCTATTGTGCAGATTGATGTAATTGCAAGTCTTCTAAGTGGTAGACTTATTCGTGAACGGATTGGTCCGGCCATGCTAAGTGCGGTGCAAAGTCAGGTACTTTAGCATCCATTTAAATTGATTATTCGCAATCATCGTCCTTGCCTTGTTCCCATAAGAATGGTGTCAGCCACATGAATTCTCTATCTTTAGTCATTTCACGTCACTGACAGCCGACGAAATATTCCTTTTTGTAGTGATTTTTAGTAAACTAATCTCAATCCTTTATTACAATCGGATAACTAGCCTTCCTCGTTTGACTAAGGTTGTCAATAACATATTCTTAGATTAGTTGTCTGTGTCAATTTAAATTTTCCATTTCCTGACAATTTCAATGTGTTTAATCAGATGGGTGCTGTAGAATCAAGATTTGAAGAGGTCTCCAATATCTTCGACACCGGCGGTGCTAAGGGTATGCCTGGAGATTCAGTTGAGAAGATCCCAAAGATCAAGATTACAACCACTAACAGCTTAGATGCTACTGGGGAGAGAGTCTCTTGCTCAGTATGCCTTCAGGTACAGCCATTACTCAAATTTTCTTCTTAATTATGATTTCCAAATTAATTCGTAAATTTAATTGATAAAGAAACTCATGAAAATTTTGTAATTTTTCGTTAAGCGGTTTATCCGGAAATTCGATTTATAGGTTCGAATTTTCGTTTGGGTTATATTAGATTTATTCAAAATTATTAACCAATTGCTAATGGGCTTCGTATATATCGTATAGGTCGTCGAGACGGACGTTTTGGTATATTCAAAATAATTTTTGGGCGACTTTGGTCGGCGGGCTCTATATTTGGGCGCCGATACTGTTCATGGCGGGACAGTTCGGGACTGTTTGTAAGCGAATAAAATAGGTAGGAATTTACATATATATATTTTTATATATATGCATATCTGACACTCACTAATAGTGCGTAGAAAACGTTAATACATCTTCGTTGCATGTTTATGGGTAAATAAAAATGTTTAATTAAATTCCTAGTGATAGACGGAAATCTATGAATTTTATAAAATTTATAAAATACTCATAATTGGATTAAATGATGTCGGAAATAGAAATACTTCGGAGAAGTTAAATTAGAAGGTGTATATGGACGTAGATTCGGTTAATTGATTTTTCCCTTATTATTTATATTTTATTGAAATTAAAAATGTGTTAGGGGATCCACGAGAATGAGGGACGTCAAAACTTAGACCTGATTTTAGTTCCCTTGTTGTTGATTTTCTCGTAAATTATAAAGAAATTGGATTGCGAATTTAAATTGTCTAATTGTCCCTGTGGTGGATTAAATTGAAACTAATTATTGAAAATTAAATTAAAAGCATGATAGCATATAAAAGTTATAAAGATTGGGTAATCGAGAACCCGGATATATTTTTGAGATAAATGAAAGTGAATTACTGTATAATTTAAATTTTGAAGCATGTTTTGTATGAGATTGCTTGGCTTTTATGCCGTTTTATTGAGTATATTAAATTCATGTGGATGTATTTTGCATTCATACAACACTGTAGTGTATATATTGTTTCAGTGTAAGTTGCATGCCTCATTTGCATTATATATATGTATACGATTGGACCGTTTGGATAGTCGCAACAACTGGCCAGGGGATGGTCTAGCACCCAGGGAGCTAGTAACTCTTGAATCTCTAGACATTGGGGGTGAGGGCTTGGGCCTCACTTGCCGGTTCCGGATGGACTTGTGGTCTCCGTACTCTATTTGGCGACACCCACCCTTCCTGTTGTGGGTTTGTTGCCCCATCAGTGAACGGTTTGGGATTCCTAGATATTTGTTTAACCCTCATGCAGTTAGGGTTGCATTGACATTCATATTGAGTATTTATTTGACATGTGCTTATTTGTTAAGATTATCTGTTATTATTGTTTATTGATATTGAGCAGGTTATGTCTGAATTTTTAATTAGAGATTTGTATTCTTCTCTTAGGCGCGAGGGCGCGGTGTTTGTGATTGATATTTTAACCATGGTTAAATTACAATGAAAATTGTGAATTTCCTAGTGTAAAGGAAACAGTGAAAACTTAAAGTTAAAAGGTAAAAAGGGGATTATTAAGAAGCCACGGTTGGCGATTATCTTTAGTAGTTATGGAAAAACTAAGTGAAAGTGACCTTGGGGCGGAAGGGTTCCCCGTATGTTAGGCTCTAGTTAAGCTGGGTAGCAATATATTGAGACTTAGTTGAAATTGTGATCTTGGCCACATAGGGTTTTGTGATTGGTGATTAGTATCATCACAGGATGATTGATAGACCTCTCCGGTAGTGTGGAGTATTGTTCGAGTAAGGGTCGGATAAAGCTCATTAGTTTGACCCTATTCCCTTGACTTTTGAAATTTTGAGCTTATCGCTCATTCTCCCACTTTGACATTGTATGAGTTATAGACGGTTATTTGCCGTATTTATTGAAAATCTCTTTCCGTAAGTACTCTTGTGAAGTTAGTGAATTTAGGGCTTGGTTTGTCTCGTTCTTGAAACCTCAGTTATGGTTCGGATCTTTTGAGTCAAATATTCAAAGTTTTGAAAACTTAAAACTTGGGGATTTTTATAAAACGTGTTCTTCGTTTACCCCGAGACTTGTTAACTATTTTTGGAAAGACAGAAGTTTAAATACCTGTTTTATAAAATATGATTTGAATTCTTAGTACCGGGAGTATTAGTATAAATTCATTTTTGAAAGAAATTTCAGAAAATTCCATTTGAAATTGTTTTGTAAAATCGGTGAATTAGGGCACGGGTTGCCCCCTGTTTTAGAAATCTCGATGTTATTTCCGAGATCTCGGCATCGTTAGAGGTCGATAAATCCAGGTTTTTCCTAGCTTGTTGTCTGGGATTCCTTCCTGTGCCCTGTTTTGTTTGGGCATTCTTTCAGGATTATTTTTATAAATTTTTAAATAAATGTTAAAGGTCTTAGGACCAGATTTGAAAGAAGTTTAAAAGTGATTTTAAAATGGTTGTCGGTTTGAACTCTAGTAGTTCTTCTTTCCCCTATAATTATTCCTTGGGTATTTCAGGGCCTCAGCTGTTAGTGCGGTCCTTATGTTTATCTTCTCTGATGCTCTTCCTTTCATGTTTCGGGTATGTGACATAGTGTTGATTTATGCACACATAGTGCGGTTTCTAGTACTCTGGTTGGGTTCAGAGGCGTTGGAACCAAACAGATTTGACCGGGTCCTAATTTTTTCTTAAAAACCGGTTGAATCCTTCGGGGTTCAACATTTTTCTTTAAAAACCCGAGGACCATGGCATCTGTTTGGGACTAAATGACTCCAATAACCCTTTCTAGTGCCTAGATAGGCAGTGTGAGTTAAAGATAGTTTGGTTGGTTACCGAATCCGGTGTGGGGATAATATCTTCCCTTTTTATGTTTCTTCGAATGAACGGGTTGGTTCACTGGTTATTGTAAGTAGAAGAACTGAATTAAGGATACAAAATGTGAGAGCAACTTTCTCTCTAGGAATGATTTGATAGCGATGCTAGTTTTGAGCGATGATCGAGTTATGGGCATGATTATGATGATTTACTTTCGGTAGTCCTAGTGAGTGATCTATTTACCTCCTAGGAATCTTGAGCAGCGTGCTAGGTGCACGGTATGGTAGATAGTTAGTCCTTGTTGTATCTCTAAATGAAAGTGGAGTTCAGATTGGTTATCTATAGACCTAGGTGACATACTTAGTTATTTACATGACATTATATGTATATATACATATACATGTGTTGTTTATATTTTTGTTGATCTGTAGTTCTTATGATGTCCGTAGTGTACTTGAGGTTAGTGATGAGGTTATTGATGGGGTATCGAATTGGCGGGGTGCCATGTGAGACGATTGACTGACCTAGGATAGATGCATGCACACGGGATGGTTAACGTTTTCTAGACGGCTATGAGTGTGATGTTTTGATATTATGGTGAGCGCGTGGTTTTGCTTACCCCCACAACAGGTTGTAGGTTTGCAGGTGGATGCAGCACGACATACTCGGCGGCGACGATACGGGTTATTTGGGACGGTAGTTTTGTTCCTCCTTCCGTAGTCATATTTATGTATTCTTTTATTCTCTTGGGAGTCAGGCTGTTGGCAGATTCCCTTGTGTTGTATCTTCAGTCTGTGTATTTATTATTTTCGGGGTGTCTTTGTATCATTTCGGCATTACCGTATGATTTTCTATATTCTTATTCGAGCTTGGTGGCTCAATTGCTTTTAGAAAGGGGTTGTGTAGAGGTTTTGGTGTTCTTTTCCACTACCTCGGCCTTAGTAGGTTTCTGGAATGTTGAGCTGCGTGCCATTGATTTTATTTATGTTATTATGGGTAGGTTGTTCTATTGTGTTGATTTTGGGTTGTCCGGATATTCCATTTACAAACGGAACTCTGTCGGATTTTTGTTAGAATTTATTACTAAGTTGCTATCATTCGGGTGTCATGGAATATTTTGTTTTCATTCTTATTCCATGTATGTCGTTATTATTGATTCTAGTGGTCATTTTCCGTGACGTCATGCCTCGGGATTCACTGATTCTCCGGATTGAAGTCTCAGGAATAACGGGACGTGACATTAATACAAGAATTTAAATATTCTCCATGGATTAGACAAAAAAATAAAAATTAATTATTAGTTTAATTTTAAAACATACATTACTATAGCATTATATTTGAATGAAAAAATCTCCACAACAAGTGTACTATTATAAAGTTAATCAAGAGAAACAGAATCCCCCTAATTTTATTGTGATGGTTTGGCTCCTGGATCTGTCAATCACATTCCTTGATTATTTTCTTGTATTCTATCATTGTAATATACAAGGGAGTGGTTTTATAAGAAAAACATGTATATTGTCTAGTTAAAAAGAAAAAAATTACACAAATTCACTACAAACCAAAGGCGAAAATTTTGAATTAGTAACAAGGTTTAGACTATATATGTTTCTCTAATACAGTCATATTACGGATCACAATAATCCAAATTATCAAAAAAAATAATCCAAATTTCCATCTTACAATTTATTCAGATTTTACTCTTTAACCTACCAATAGACAGTTTATTTTAAATGCTATTGCTGGGGCTTGCATGGTTTATGCCTTTCAGCCTTTCATGTCATGAAACATCTCAATCTCTTAGCATTTAGAAACAGATGTGAATGGAAGGTACATTCTTGTGACTTAGTTTTTCATGGGTGAAGTTTTCCATTAAGTTTAGAGGCTGCAAGCAAATCGAAGGGAAAATTTGAGGGACAGTATTGAATAACTAGAGTGAGAGAACATCCAAAAAATGGAGAATGGAAGTGAAGATTGATGAAATAATTGTGCAAAGAAGATCAAGAAGGAATGTCAGAACAAAAGAAAACATAATAAATCAAAATCAGAGGCTACTACGAGTGAAGAAACTATACTCAGAACAAACACTTCCCATTCAGTATTAAAAGGAGGAGACAGAAGCTTCTATATATATATATACATATACATTTTTTTCCCCTCAAATGGCTCATTTGCAGAAGGATCGATGTTTTTGCTAGTACAGTAGTACTTATAGTTCCTCATCCTGGCAATGATTTTGTACTTGACATTATTGGTAAGAATTTAACTTGGCATATATATATATAGTTGGTGTTGATTTTACAAAAGCGGCTCAATTAATATTTCACTCATGTTCTCTTCTCAGACAGGTTAATGCTACATCTCTCACCCTACTACCAAAGTTCCTAATCCTACTTTTCCTACAGATTTCTTACCTATATCGCGCTGCAACTAAGTCTATAAATGTCCTTGTCTCGAATATTTTTTCCTCCAAGAATAATTAATTCTCGGATATATATGCACAAAGCTTGCAATTCTTTACGATGGGATTCTATATTCTTGATGCTTTAGATACCTTTGGACTTCCTCCCCTGTTCCTCAGTTGGATTACTGAAGCCTTGTCTCACTTTTTCAGTGTTTATTCATAAACAATAATGGAGAAGTGCATAATTGTTTTCAAGGTGTCAAAGAATTAAGGGATGGTGGCCACCCTATAACTCCACATTTGTGTGGAAGCTTTTCATATAGGGCTCAGTAAGGCTATTTACTCTTCCACATTCAAATATGAGACGTCGGCGTAGAAAGCTACCCACTTTTCTTTTTCAATGGAGATATAAATTCAGTAGCAGTATTCAAGGATTTTATGGACAAGTTTCCAAATACTTGATCCAATAATTTTATAAAATAACTGACAAACTAAGAAACGAATTGGCTAGAGCAGGAGACTACTTATTGAGCATCCAAGATAAAATTTCCATGTTGAAAAGGCTGCATATTTTTCAAAGACTAGACTTAACATATTTCTCCAAGGATGCATGTAGGAACCGAAAGTATACATAAGTTAATCTTGCTCCAAATGAGAGACATTAAATAATACAGGACCTGCTTGGCTAGTAACTCCAAAAAAAAGTTTTCTATTTCGTCAAAACAGTATAGTATTTTGCTTGTCGTAGTTTTCTGAACCCTGCTTCCGTACATCCGTTATAAAAATGTCTGTTTTCAAAATTTTAGAATTTCTGAATTTTGTCTTTCCTTAGAGTTTCTGAAAATCATTTCAAGAGTTACAATCCAAGCAGGCTCATATTTTGTCAATATGCCCGGAAAAAGAAAATATATATCTTTCGGTAATTAACATCGATCAAACACCGGAAAACACTACCAATGAAACAAATTTTATTTATTAGAAAGACAACACAATAAAGGAATTTTCCCAAAGAAGAAAACTATATATATGAGAACAGAAATTGAATTACCTCCTTACGTGGAGCCGCCTTTCTTTTCCTCTGCTGCCTCTAAATCAATTGTTGGTGAAAACATCGACTCCAGAGACGACATTTCTATCCCATTTCTTGTCACAAGTTCCCTATACTTGCTATCTCTAGGATTATAGATGCCTATAAAGTCCCCATCTGTAATCACCATAACCATTTCACCTCTCTCAGCACAAATTAACTTCGCCGACCACGAATCTAGACATCTTCTCTCTACATAACCAGGGATAACAAATAGCTTCCTCCATAATTTCCTCTCCATCATCCATACCTCACACCCGCTGCATAGACCAAGGCATCCTTTCCATTCCGACAGACAGAATCCATCGACACAATCCGGTGGTGGTGGCACCTCCTCGAATTCCTCCTCCACCGCGTCGAAGAAAACAATGTCATACCTGCCACCCTCACTTCTAAAACAAAACCCTCCATCGATATTAACAGTAGTCCCACATGTATGATAGAAACTACGGGAACTTCTTCGATTCCTCCAGGCTTTACTCTTAAAAGAGAAAACCATGTAATTATTCTCATTGCTATCAATAGTAGTAGGACGTCTCAAGATTAGAACCACTTTGTAATCGTCCGTGCAAGCATCATAACATATTCCACATAACAAGAAAGCATCACAACATATTCCACAATCTAACTCCGTCTGTACTCTCGTGGATGGATTCCACACTACACACTTGGAAGTGTAAGTATTGGATAAAGGACTCAATAGTACTAAACCATTACAACAACCATAGACTTTGGGTGGTTTGGGTTGTGCTTGTATCTCTAGTTCATCATTCAGTTGTACGTTTAGTTTCGAGTAATCGAAAATATTGGAATCATGGGTGGAACTCAATTCCACGTACAGAAATTCATGGTAATTAGAAGGAAAGAACCAACTGTTATTGGAAAGATTGTAAGTATGATACGAGGGCTGATAAAGGAGTGTTTGGCGGTTGACTTTCATGGATTGGTTAAGGTGAGCTTTGATGAATAGGGGTTTGGAGATTATAGCACGCCATGATTTACAAACGCCCCTGAATCGCAACAGAGACTTGGCGGGTAATTTTGTGAGTATAATATACATGATATCATATGGAATAAAACTCTGTTTTTGCTCTTTTTCCTTCTCAATTCTCTGCTTTCCATGCTTTTCCTTCCTTTCCATTGTGCAGTTTCTTTGCTGTTCCATAATTTTGAGAAGAAAAAATAAAGTTGTTTTCGATGTTTTGGGGAAAAAAGTGAAAACAAGGAGTTACATCGCCTCACTTAAACTCTGACTGAAGATTTATAACAGACCCAACTCTCCTTCTCATTCTCAAGACAACTAGGGTTTTTGCGTGTAACATATGTAATTTTTAGCACAATTCATGTTTTTTCGGGAAATAATGTTGGGAGTGTTAGAAAGGGATAGGGAAAAGGTTAAATAATATCTCTATAAATATTTATACAGTAATTCAGTTTTGACTATATTTGCACAATATCTTATTTCTAATTATTTGTCTAGGTTAATAATTAATTTTCGCACTTAATTTTAAATCAATACATTATTTTTGAAATTAGATTTATTTAATAATTTAATCTAAATTTAATTTAGTACCATTTAAATTTATGCATGAGTAGATAACTCTTTTAAAATTAAAATAAATAAATTTTTTTCAATTTTTTTTTTATGATTGTAGTTTTATTTTTAATTTTTAACAATCAAGCAAATTTTGTGATTTTTTGTTTTACGAAAATTGTTTTATGAATCTCTCAGCCAAACTAATTTTTAAACTCAGAAAAATGAAAACTTTTTTTTGTTCTGATTCTTTGAAAAACAGTTTTCAAACTTTTTTTTTGGAAATGCATTCCAAGCAAGGTTATTATTTCAGTTTTGAAAATTCAAAACTCTACTCAAAGAAATTTTAAAAATATTTGTGACGAAAATAATTTCATAGTTACAAGAGGAGTAATTACGAAACTAAAATTCATAATAAGAACCAACACTTTAGTGAAAAGATAATATTTCTTAATTCTAAAATACTTCGAAACTAAAATATAAGTACTTGCTATAAAAATAATTTCGTATTTATTATAAGAGTAATTCCTACAAAAGAAGTAACAACACATATTTTAATGGATATTATTGATAGTTGCTACCAAAAGATTTCGTGACAAAAATGTGATTATATATTACGAAAATAAGTTCGTAATTACAGTAAGAGTATTTTTCACGAAATACAAATTCTTAGTAAATATAATATAACTTACTACGAAACTACACTTTCGTAGTAACTATGGAAACCTACTACGAAATATTTTCGTAACAAATACATGTAGTTTTTAATGAATATTTTTTCATAGTTATTAAAATATAATTTATTATAGAATTTAAATTCTGCAATTACAATAAACTTATTTACTACGAAATTGTTTTTCGTAATAAATAACCATATATTTAGTATGGATATGAAGTTCGTAGTAAAAAAATTTTTCTATCTGATTGTCCATCGTTAACAACCTGTTTTGTGGTAGTGAACTTTGAAAAAATTATCCATAACGAAAAAAATAACAAATAAATAAAGGCGGTTAGACAAATAACCTAGGAATAGCCATACAGATTTGCAAGGAGGCTGTTTGAAATTTGATTCAAAGTAATATTTCAATCCGTTAAAAAAGCTTCAAGTCTACTTGTCAAAGGGAAGAAAAGTTCACATCCGATTTTTATATAATTTTTTGAAATTTATATATGTTTTTCGAAATTTATATATATTTTTGAATTTATATTTTTTTCTGAATTTTATAGTTTTTCAAAATTTAATATATATTTTTCCGAATTTTATATTTTTTTCCGAAATTTATATATGTTTTCGGAACTTTTTTAAAACATATATGAAATTTTTAGGGACTTTTTGAATCCGAGGAGTTATTTGATTAAAATTTGAAACTCAAGGATTTTTTGTGCAAATTACTCATAAAGGATAATTTCTATGTCATGAGCATTTAACTCATTTTGACCTAAAAATTGGCTGATTTTGGGTGGAGGGGGTATTTGATTAAAATCTTAAATGTCAGGGAATTTGACGAACGACAGGAAGTTTGGTAATTAAATCCTGAAATCTCAGGGAATTTCATGTAAATTACCCTTGAAAACAACAAAAACTTTATGAGGAAACAGATGAAAAACAAAAAGGAATAAATAAATAAAGTGCAGAAACAAGAAATACTATATTTGTGAATTTTTTGAAGCTGCTCCAATAATCTTTGACATAACCACTCCTATTTTGGAGGACATCATTAGAACATGAAAGCAATTTTGATTGGTGTGACTTGGATTTTTATGGGTGGAGGGTATATATATATATATATTTATATATATTTTTTTCTTTTGAGAAAAACAAAAAAAGGGTTTGTAGGCTGCAACCCGAAATTAAATGGTATTGGCTACACATTGACTAAATAAAATTTGTATTTCTTATTTTAATTCCCACAAATAATTTTCTCCAAAAAGGATCAATGAAGGGTGACTACTATACCATCAGATAGCATGCAAAGTTTGAGAGGCGATGCAGATATGTTCTCAAAATTTATAGCATGTTATTGATTCATCATGAGACAAACATCATCAGCATGGTCAAATAATTCTCGACCATTAAAAAGGCATCAGGATTAAAAATAAATAAAAAAAAACCAAACTATTAGTTGAATTCACAATGTCATTACAGCTTTATATAAAAACAAAAATTGTAGGAGAAAGGAGTCCTAAACTTTGGGCCATGTGGGTTAAGCTCTATCTGATTAAAGACAGTAGTTTTTGGACCCTAAAAGTTCATTTCGACTGCTCATGGACTTGGAAAAAGATCCTCAACTCTAGAGTGCTCTTCAGAGACTCATTCAAGCATGTCATAGGTAATGGTTTGGACACCTCTCTCTGGTTTGATAATTGGATGCCAATTGGCCTTCTAAGAGCCCACACTCTGCCTAGACTAATACTTGCATCTGATCTTGGACATCAAGCTAAATTTAGCTGCATCATTGATGGGAATAACTGGTGCCTCCCCACCTCTTATAATAGAGTATGGAGAGAATTCAGATTGCACTTTCTCTACTTCTTTCTTGGTCTGGGATGGTGAGGTCTTACCTTGATGTTGCTAGTTTACCCTCTTTTTTCCTGGGGAGGGGAAGTGAAAGATGCTTATTGTGATGTCCCACATCGCCCGGGTAGAGGTCTGGGGATGTACTTATATGTGCAGTGTTGTCTCCAATTGGTATGAGGCCTTTTGGGAGGAGCCCAAGAGTAAAACCGTGCGGGCTGGGCCCAAAGCGGACAATATTATACCAAGTGTTGGAGCGGGTTATTACAATTGGTATCAGAGCCAGAGCCCGGCCGGAATTAAGTGTGGGTGCATGCACAAGCCCGTGGGTAACACCAACGAGGACGCTGGGTCCCAAGAGGGGGTGATTGTGATGTCCCACATCGCCCGGGTAGAGGTCTGGGGATGTACTTATATGTGCAGTGTTGTCTCCAATTGGTATGAGGCCTTTTGGGAGGAGCCCAAGAGCAAAACCGTGCGGGCTGGGCCCAAAACGGACAATATTATACCAAGTGTTGGAGCGGGTTGTTACAATTATCCTATGAGGGGGCCTTCATTCTATGTCGTTGATGTTTCAATAGAAAGGAGGAAAGAGTACCTGCAAACTTGTTTCGTGGGCAGATTCAATGACGTGGTCGCCGATGAAGAGGTGGATAAGGTTGAGGAGTGGGCCATGAGAGCATGGAAGGTATCGTCTGGTTTCTCTGTGGCTCGTCTCAGTGATGACGCTCTCCTTTTCGG
The DNA here is from genome assembly GCA_963922005.1 of Cornus suecica. Taxonomy (NCBI): domain Eukaryota; kingdom Viridiplantae; phylum Streptophyta; class Magnoliopsida; order Cornales; family Cornaceae; genus Cornus; species Cornus suecica. The sequence goes on along the minus strand of OY998246.1, from coordinate 8,171,809 downwards.
CTTCCCTTCAAAAATGGTGGCTATGAAACTCTTGAACTCCTGCCGACAAGATTGGGGGCAAAAACGCCTAACCCTGGAGGAATGGTCTACTGGTTTGGGGATGGTAAAGCCATGGCTAGTCGAAGGACACACGCCGGATTGTTCTTAAGGGGGCTCCTCTCTATCTTTGTTGCTTGGGGCTCTTTAAAGAAGGTGGGCGACTTGTGTGGAGGCTACAAAGGTCTAGTCAATTTTGACCCATTTAAACCGGACAAGGTGGTGATTCTTGTCGCCACTGGCAAAATCAGCCCACCATTCATCTTCATCCATGACAATGTGTTATGTTTTCGTATTTCGGTGGTGGATGAGTGGCCGTTGAAGGTGGTGCCGACATCACAACGATTGGAAGGGGGCTTTGGATCGATGGTTTTCAGAAATGACAAATGGGAGGCTCTTCATTCAGGAGGGTCGAGGAAAGCTACGGCAATTCGTCGGTGGATTGCCGCCGATCGTTGTTACCTTGGTCCGTTGGTCCGGTCTTCTTCTACGACGAGGCGGCACGGATCTAGGTTTGCCATTAAAGGGTGTACGAAAAGGAATGCCATAACCAAGGCTTTTACGGTGGATGATGGAGGTAGGTGGGCACATAGGATTGAATCGCGTGATGTGTCGATGAAAGCGCGTGATTCTGTGAAAAGGAGGGGATGGGACCACCAGACACATGGCGCTCCTCTAACCACATATTCAAAATTCAAACTTCATTCTCATGTTGAGCGTTTGAGGAGACTATTGCCTCATTGGATTCATCCTCGTGGGCTGGGCCCTCTCTCCACCCATCCAAATGAAGGTCGTTTGGGCCCTTCTAAAGCCCATGTTTTTAGAGGTGGGTTGGGCCCTTCCACAGCCCAGTTACCATTTAATGATGGATCGATGGGCTACTCTAAAGCCCAAGATTTTAGAGGTGGTTTTAACGGGTCTGGGCTGCAGAGCTTTTCGGCCGGAACGTGTAGATCCACAAGGGTGACGGGTCGATCCAGAGAAGGCTCCTACTATGATGGGATTTCGGGTATGGGTCAAAAGAAAAAGGATCCATTTTCTGGTCTTGGGGTTTTAACGCAATTGCCGACTCACTTAAGGCGTGGAGTGTCGTCGTTGCTACAGGCGAGGCATGGGGTGGTTGTCGACGACGATGGGTTTAGCATAGTACCATGTCGGCTTTGCGCGAATTCTGGGGCATCGTCACCTTGGGTCGAGCCGTGTGCCAGAGGGATGGTGTGTCCTTCAACTGCAGGGGTTTAGGCCAACCGTAATGGTCGACGGCAAGGTTGGGAGGTGAAAGGAAATACTAAATTGACGTTCATCTGCTCTACATGGTAGAACCAGTGCCACAAATGGATGAGGATGGGTTGGAAAGGGGCCGTATTGATGCGGAATCAAGTAGGATTGGGGTGATTCAGGTGTTATCCCCTTCTCCCTCCATGGTCATGTCTGCTTCTGCTGGGCATTTCACTGTCGATTTTATATTTTTACCCTTGAGGAACAATAACTTGGAGGCTTTTGGCCCTTCTAATGCTACTGAAGGATTGGGTACTAGTGGTAAGCCGATGGAAGTGGGCTTGAAATGCATTAACAATGTTACTGATTCTGCTAGTGTAGTGTGTAATGGCAGTAAGGTGGTGAATGAATTGTGTCTTGCTCTTTGCGATAATGACGTGGTGGGGCCTTTTGAGGTGGTGGAGGATGGTATCAACAGTGATGTTGTGGAAAATGTTTGACCCGTGGTGGTTGATTGTTCGGATGTCATTGACCATTTGTGGAGGAAGTTGCTGAGCATATGGGTATGGAGTTTGGCATGTACAAATAGCAAGGGGAGGCTCTATTATTAGAATTGATGGATGATAGTGAAGAGGATGGTAGTTATAATGACAAGGCTATCGTGGTTCACCATTCGTCATCTCCATGGAAAGGCGAAAGGGAGTTGCGCAATCTAATTTCTACAGTCAATTATGATGGGTTGAGTGGCAGAGGGGGGGTAAAGGAGAGAGGACAAGGTGGAGGGAGGAGGTGATTACTACAGTTTCCATATGAAGCTATGAATTATTTCGTGGAATGTTCGGGGATTAAATTGCCCGGACAAGAGGAACTTAGTTAGATTGGCTATTGGGAAGTGGAATGTTCACATTGTTTGTTTACAGGAAACAAAGTTGAATTATATTGATGGCAACGTGGTTAGGAGCTTATGGGGTAATCGGTTTGTGGACTGGGCTTGTTTGGAGTCTAGTGGTGCGTCAGGAGGGGTGATTGTGATGTGGGATAGGCGATGGGTCTCATTGAGGGGTACTTGATTTGGTCAATTTTCTGTTTCCTGCTCCTTTTTTATGGTTGATAATGGTTTTTGCTGGGCCTTTTCCGATGTTTATGGCCCAATTGATGGTGGGTCGAGAGGGGATTTGTGGGAAGAGTTAGGTGTTGTGAGAGAGGTTTGGCATCTTCCGTGGTGTGTGGGCGGGGACTTTAATGTTGTTAGATCCCCGTCGGAGAGATCTTCTGGTAGGCGATGGACGAGGGCTATAGAGATGTTCTCGGAATTTATTGATGAACAGTCTTTACATGTCATTCCGCTTGTGGGGCCTCCTTCACTTGGTCCAATTGTAGGATTGTTCCTAATTTTTCCCGCATTGATCGATTCTTGGTCTCTGGGGATTGGGAAGAGCACTTCCATGATGTGGTACAGACTATAGTCACTCGTTTCACGTCGGATCATGCCCTTTTTTTGCTGGACTGCGGGGGTGTTGCCTCGGGTCGATCTCCTTTCAGGTTTGAGAACATGTGGCTTCGAGCAGATGACTTTCAGGTTCAGGTTGTTAAGTGGTGGGCTTGTGCCGTTCAGGCAGGCTCTCCGAGTTTTACTTTAGCCTCGAAATTGCGTTTGTTGAAGTCTTCACTTATCACCTGGAATAAGGAGGTTTTCGGTAATCTGGTATAGAAGAGGAACATGTTGTTAGCAGAGATTGATGAGATTGATAGAATCGATTTGAGTACAGGTTTGGATGAGGCTATGAGAGCTCGTAGGGCTTAGTGTTAGGCGGATATTGAGGAGATTGTTATCCAGGAAGAGATCTCATGGAGACAGAAATCTCGATCTATATGGCTTAAAAATGGTGATCGGAATACAAAAAAATTTCATCGTTCAGCAAATGCTAGAAGGAGATCTAACTTTATTGGGAATTTAGTCATCGATGGTTCGCTATTATCCTATGTGGAGGAACTCCGGCTTGGGATACCTGCTTATTATCAGAAGTTGTTCACTGAGCGCCAGAGGTGGCGACCGAGCTTGGATGGGCTTGGTTTTGATTCTATTGATGAAGGTGACAGGGACCGATTAGAGTTACCATTCACGGAAGATGAGGTTCTTTTGACTGTGAAGTCATGCAATGGGGATACTATTCTTGGCCCTGACGAGTTCTCTATACATTTCCTTTTGGAGTGTTGGCTTATTGTACTGGAGGAGATTTTGGGCATTTTTCGTGCCTTTCATGAGAAGGGTTGTTTTGTGAAGTCTCTTAATGCCACTTTCATCTCCCTTATCCCAAAGAAGGGGGGTGGAAATGACATTAAGGATTTCAGGCCCATTAGCCTGGTAGGTTGTATCTATAAGCTCATTGTGAAGGTATTATCTTATTGGTTTAGTGGGGTGCTTGAAGGGATCATCTCGGAGACTCAAAATGCTTTTGTGGGGGGCGCCAAATTATGGATTTTGCTATTATTGCTAGCGAGATCGTGGACGCTAGGATTCTGAGTGGGAGGCCGAGGATTTTTGTAAAGCTGAACGTGGAAAAGACGTATGACCATGTGCATTGGGTTTTTTTACTATATATGATGAGGAGGATGGGATTTGGGGAAAGATGGTACAAGTGGATTGAGTTTTGTATCTCTTCGGCTCGGTTCTCTATTATGGTTAATGGTTTTCCTGCAAGTTTTTTCAAGAGCACTCGTGGGTTGCGATAGGGAGATCCTCTTTCTCCATTTCTCTTCCTTGTGGTTATGGAGGCCTTCAGCCGGATGATGAGTTGGGCGATGAAGTTGGGCTTTCTTTCAGGTTTCCAGGTGGGTGATGCTCTATCTCAGTCTGTGGTTGTTTTGCACTTGCTTTTCGCAGATGACACTCTTGTTTTTTGCGATGCAGACGTGGCTCAGTTACGATATCTTCGATGTATTCTGACGTGTTTTAAGGTTGTCTCTAGGTTGAAGATCAATACTAGCAAGAGCTCGATGATTCCAGTGGGTGAGGTGGGCAATGTTTCGGTTTTAGATATGGCTCTTGGGTACAGGGTTGGTAAGCTCCCTTCGGAGTATCTGGGTCTACCTCTGGGGTCTTCTAGGCAACGTGTATCGTGTTGGGACTCGGTTGTGGAGCAGGTGGAGCGACGGTTGGCAGGTTGGAAATGATTCCAAGGGTGGGAGACTTACCTTAGTAAAGAGTACGCTTTATAATCTCCCCACTTATGTTTTATCTCTCTATCGGATCCCCTGCAGTGTGGCTCAATGGATTGAGCGACTTCAGATATAGTTTCTGGGGGGGTTGCAGTGAGAGATCTTCGATCCCTCTTGTACGATGGGAGGTGGTTACCTGTCCCTTTCAGGAGAGGGTTTGGGCATTTAACAACTGATTCCCTTTAACATTTCTTTGTTGGGGAAGTGGTTTTGGCGGTTTGGTTCTGAGCAGGACCGTTTATAGAAGAGGGTGATTGCGTGTCGGTATGAGGAACGTAGGGGTGGTTGGTGCTCTGGCAAGGTTTGGACCTGTCGAGGGGTAGGTGTGTGGAAAGATATCCTACGGGGATAGGATTCTTTTGCTTCTTTCTGCAGATTCAAGGTGGACGATGGTTGTTTTATATGTTTTTGGATGGATTGGTGGTGTGGCGATTGCCCTTTTGCATCCTCTTTCCCTTAGCTTTTCAGGATTACCCGCAATCATTATGTTTTTGTTACCGACTGTTATCACCTTGATACCGGTAGGCTGGTTTGGGATATTTTGTTCTTGCGCCATTTTCAGGACTAGGAGTTAGAGAAGGTTACTAGTTTGCTTGAGATTTTATACTCACAGGATGTGGGTGTTGGGCAGGATGTTTTGATTTGGACTCCTTCCCCTTCGCGGCGTTTCTTTGTGGCATCTTTCTTTCGTTGCCTTCGCCTAAGGTGGAAGAGGTTTTTCCTTAGAAGGCGGTCTAGCGCTCCAAGGCCCCCTTCAAGGTAGTTTTTTTCTCTTGGTCGGCCGTTTGGGGCACATTCTCAATTTGGATGTGTTGAGACAGAGAGGCATGATTGTGATTAATTGGTGCTTTTTGTGCAAGAAGGAGGGGGAGTCCGTGAACCACCTCATGTTGCATTGTTCGGTGGCATATGATTGTTGGTGCTTTCTCTTTGCCTTTTTTGGTATTCAGTGGGTTATGCCGGCATTGGTTCGCAACATTTTGGTTGTTTGGAGGAGCTTGCATGTTGGATCCCATGTTCAACCCTTTTGGCGAGTGGCACCCCTTTGTCTTTGGTGGGGCATTTGGCTAGAGCGGAATAGACGATGTTTTGATGGTATTGAGTCCCCCTTAGGGGCCATTAAGGATTTTTTTATTTCTAATTTATTTTATTGGGTGGAAGGACATTTTTGTATATCTTTAGAGGAAAAGTTAGAGTTTATGGGCTCGCTTGGCTCTTAGGGCTTTTTTTGTACTTGAGATGCGTTCCCCTTTTTAGCGTCTTTTAATACATAATACATACTTATTTATCAAAAAAAAAATTGTGAGTTCCGCCACTCTCGAATGGAAGATAGGAACCACTTGTTCTTCCAATGTAGTTTCACCAACAGAATTCAAAAAGAAATCACCACTAAGGGGCATTCAATGGCCCCGTGGGAGATGGGATGACCTAATTCATTGGGCTTCAAATACTTTTCAGCTCAAAACTCTATCTTCTGCTTTAAACAAGCTTCTTCTAACTGCCTCTCTATGTTTGAGATATGGATGGAAAGGAATAGGAGGGCGTTTTCTCTTAGCTTGGTTAATTTTCAGCCTAGAAATTGTTCTATTACTTCAATTATTCAAGCTTTTAGACCACAATTACTCACAACTATGGGCTTCAATGTATGAGACACTCATTTTTCACTAGCTGAAAGAAAGTGTTAGAAGAAAATATGTTCATAGAGAATATTGCATTCTGTATATTGAGAGTATATGTTTACAATAGAGATGACATCTATATATAGAGAGAAGGTGTGAAGAACAAGTTAACTTGGTGTGGAGGACAAGTTAATATCATTTAAGTAATACGAAATGATGTCAATTAAGAGACCAACTTGAGTTTAGAAACCAATTCTTGAAATCGTCCTGGCGGTTAAACTTTGATGAAAATATCAGCAGGTTGACCATGAGATTAGTTGTAGTAGCTTCTCGATATGGTGTGGTAACATCTCCAGTAATTAGTCACTAAAGTTTGTGATATTTGAGAAAACTGATCATGACTTGAGCCCAAAAATTGTAATTAGGGGTCATTGAGAATGGCGGAGATGGATGAGAGACTTCGGAATGTTCCACAATAATTGAAAAAATAGACTTGATCTGAGTTGATTTTGAATAATAGATTCTAAATCACCAAATCAAAAATAGGATAGAGATGGTGCGATGTAGAATTAAAGGTTTGATCGGTTGAATAAGAGATGGCGACCGATCGAAGAAAGACACGGTGATCAATCAAGAAAGAGGCGGTGACCGATCTAGAAAAGAGCGGCGAGATCAGATTTTCTCGCAAGACAAGAAAATAAGATAGAGAGTACCCAAATGGGTCTGATACCATGTTAGAAGAAAATATGTTTAATAGAGAATAAAATAAAAAAGAGAATAAAATAAAAAAGAGAATAAAGAGAATATTGTATTATGTATATTAAGAGTATATGTTTACAATTGAGATGACACCTATATATAAGAGAGAATGTATGAAAAACAAGTTAATTTGGTGAGGGACAAGTAAATATAATTTATGTAATACTAAATGGACTGGGACTGACTAGATAGATGGGCCTAAGCCCTAATATATTCTAGGATTAATTTCAGTAAACCCCCATATGGTTCAAAAAAGATCACTTTGCCTCCTTCCTATACAGAAAACCCCACTGCACTTATCAAATTGTATCAATTTGCCCCATTCCCTATAATTTTGGACCAAAATACCCTTGGGATTTAATGAAAAATTATTTAAAATTCAAAAAAAACATATAAAATTTGAAATATATATATAAAATTCAAAAAATATATATAAAATTCGAAAAAAACATATAAAATTTGAAATATATATATAATTTGAAAAAACATATAAAAATAAAAAATATATATATAAAATTTGAAAAAAAAATTAAAAAAAACATATAAAATTCATAAAATATATATATAATTCGTAAAAATATATATATTTCGAATTTTATATATTTGTTTCAAATTTTATATATTTTTTATGAATTTTATATATATGTTTACGAATTTTATATATATTTTTATGAATTTTACAATTTTTTTTGGTTTGCTAAAATTAACCCAATATTCTAACATATAGAAAGGTTAGTTAATGTTGCAAGGTTCTCCCACGGAAAGAAAAAAAGAGACCACCAAAATGCAATTAGATAGGCAAAATGTAATTAGATAAAGAAACAAATGTGCCACCCCGTTTCATATATATGTTGAAAATTATTTCTAACAAATTCACATAAACACACAGACACCAACTAGAAATGAAAGAAAAAATAAATAGAATAAACAACAAAGTTCATAATTTCATCTTCAACCTGTTCCTGTACCTTCTGTTTGGATTCACTTTCTTGCGTCGCACCTTAGTAGTGTCATCGCCCTCATTTAGCAAAACAAGACTCTCCACAAGCGTAACCGCTCTCAAACTACCACCATTCTCGAAGGAGAATGCAGTCTTAAAGGCACCATCTTTCGGATCATAAACGGCTAGTTCCCGATTGTCAGTCCTCACCAAATACTCACCCGTCTCCCTCAAAAACAAAGGCTTAACGGAGCATAAATAGATGCTACCCATCTTAGCCGGGATCGTAATCAACTTAGTCCATGATTCCTTCTTCCCATACTCTTTCATCGCCCATACCACGACTTCCGATTGCCCCATCGACCCATACACACAAAGCCATCCTCTCAAATCCACCAAACCCAATTCATCGAAAACCCCCTCATAATCCGGTTTCGGAACCTCCTTAAACTTCTCCTCCACCAAGTCAAAGTAAACAATCACAGGGGAACAAGATTTGTTACAAGTCACAATCCAATGCAAAGCCCCATTCACAAGAACCCCATTCTCTTTACACAAAATCGAAAATTTCGACTCCGTAAACATCTTCCCACAAAGGGTTTTCAAATCGAAAACCCACACACAAATTCCGTATCTCTGAAACAACACAATCACTTTATACCCATTTGTTGAAGGATCGAAACAGAGCCCATAAAGCTCATTAGAACACGAATTCACAGAACAATAAGGGAATGAAAACAACATATGCTTTCGAATACAGGGATTCCACAAAACAAAGTCCTTTTTTTTATTCTTACTGGGTGAGCAAAAAGCATTGTAGAGAAAGCAGAGGAGGACCATACCGTCGCAGGAGCACAATACCTCTGTATTTGTGTCCGATGTCGTCCAAGGCGAATCGACCCTTTTCGATTCGCGGGAAGAATCGAGGTCTAGGAAGATGAATTGGTGATTGTAGGGGTGTTTGAGGAAGACCCATTGGCGGGAAAGCGATTGGGATGAGTGGTGGAGGTGGGTTCTGATGAATTGGGGATCGGAGATCATGGAACAGAGTGATTTGGATACTGATCTGTATTGGATGAGATTGGGAGCTGGGAGGGCAGAGAGTATGTCGTATAAGATTTCGTCTGGAAGGGTTTGGGTTTGCGATTCTGTTGATTGCGAGGGTTTGGGTTCGGGTTCCATGGCTGATTTGCTGGGATTTTACGGTTACGGTTTTAGGGTTTTGAATTCGGTGGTGAAGAAATTTGTATGTCTAGATGTGTGTGTATATATATATATATATATGATTAACAAAACGACATAGCGGTAGAATCTGTGTGTTTTGGTGATCCCAGAATTCAACTTGATTCAAAATTTCCGGTACACTTCGAAAAAATTATATATATATATATATATATACACACGTGTATTAATTATGAAAATATGAGATTTTGGTGATCAAATCTGAAAATATTTGTTTTCAAGGGATTTTAAATTTAAGAAAAGATAAACCATAATTAATTTTTAAAAAAAATTAATAGCTAATCACTAATCAGTGACCATTTAGGTAATTTAGTCAAAAATACTTAAAATATTTGTTTTACATGTTAAAAATAATCTTTAAATGACAATATTACCATCCAAGATAAAGGGTAACTCCTTAATGGACTTGTTTTCATTTAATAATCGCTTTTGCCCTTATTAAATTGTGATCTACCAATTTAAAAACTAGGTTTGTTATCAAACATATACTACTTGCTAGGTTCCATTTGGGGAATCCAACTTTTTAAAAAGATGAATTTTATTATATTTTATTATCTGGATAGTGTATGAATTGTTAACTTTATTCATAGTGGGGTTCATGATAATGTGATTATTTGTAATATAAACTTTTATTATTTTAATGATGAATGTTAAATTGGTAAATTAATAAAATAAAGTACTTTAACTATTCAAATATGAATAATTATTTTGGGATCGACAAAAACATGAAAGTGGAGAAATCCATGGTTTCTCCTTCCATTACCAGATTGGCATGCCAAAGTTTAGTCAACCGTAAGTGTTTGATTGAGTTTAAAGTATACGGTAAATTTGTTCTATAAAAAATAAGGATAATGTTTGGCTCCTCATCAATGAGGACCAATTTGGTTCCCACCCCATATTTGGACCAATAGAATTAAGACACTTGGCATATATTAATTAAAAAATAAAAATAAGTATTATCCATTATTTATGGGATTCAACCCGGATTTGAATTCTTTTTTTTTCTCTTATTCACTTTTTAAAAAAAAATTAATGGGCAGTTTAACGTCATATATATATGCATGTACACTTTCCTTAAACACAAATAAGAAAAAAGTCACAATCTACGAATATTATTCGATATTGTGATGGGTACTTCTCCATATTTCGTAAAATTCAAATATATATAAATGAATTGGATACAAAATATTATGAACACAAATAAGAAAAAATAAAAATAAAGTGATTGAAGTATAGAAATTTGGAGAAAAAAGTTAGAAATCTCGTGTGTAAAGTGTCGCTCACCGCACCAAATTGATGATATTACAGAAACACAAAAGATTTTATTATCATTTGGATTCAATTGCAATATACATAGCATATATATATATGTGTATCATTCTACATATAAATAAAAGTATACACGCATATATCAATCTATATATACAAATAAGTGTGCACGCATATGTAGACGTTAAACTGCTCATGAGAAATTTTTTTTAAAGTTAATAAGAGAAAAAAGAATAATTCAAATCCGGGTTGAATTTCATAAATAATGGGTAATACCCATATATGTTTTTTAATTAATATATGTCACGATGTCTTAATTATATTAGTCCAAATTAGGGGTGAGGACCCAAGCATTATCCAAAAAATAATATAATACAAAAATGTTATTTTGGTCATAAATTATTAAATAATCACTTCTTTTTTAAATAATTTTTTTCAAACACTGCAAATTGGAAAGGAAAAGAAATACCGTTGACCATTTAAATAGTCACTTGTTACCAATTAAATTTTATAAATAATTATTTTTCATGTTACAAATAATCATCTTTCATAACAATTTTTTTCAGAATCTGTCTCCACAATCTAATTTTTTCAATTATTTATTACCCATGGCAAACGTGATAAGCCATTTCAACCTCAACAAAAAATCGAATAAAAGAATTAAATTTTAAAAACTATTAGATTTTTTTTTTAAAGCAGTCATATAACATTTGAAAAAACTAAAGAAATTCTCCATGCACTATTTTTTAATTTACTTTTCGGTTATCAAATATGGAACTTTCCTCGACTAATTTTGATATGACCAAACTACCCCCAAATTGACTGAAGGAGAAAAATTACAAAAGATCCCAACAAAAGTGGAAGTTGTAGAAAACACCCAAAAATTAGGTTTCAAATATCTATATACATGAAGACATACACAGCAAAAAATCTAGAGAGAGAGATAGAAGGAACTGGCGCGAAATGAGGGGAGGGACACACATGACTCTAGAACCAACTATACAAACCAAAAATAAGGACCATTGAACTCAACACCCTATTTTTAGCCTTTTGTTTTTCCAACCAACCATTGAACATACAATACTTTCCCACCTCCCACATTATTATTTTTCCATCATTCCTCTCTACGTAAAACAATTCTCTCACTTCACAGGCAAACCCTCTGTCAGGAATGATCTCTAAACACATATGCATATAATCATATATATATATATATATATATAACATATATTCTATATGCATGCCTCTGTATGCATTCCTCTCTAGCTGTTCAAACCAAATTCAAACATGTTAATTTTGTTACTGTAACAATGTTCTAAGGAAAGTACTTGTAGATTAAGATGGCCGGTTCAGACCCCAAGAAACCCTCCTTGTCACAATCACCATCGAGCGTAAACCGCCCACCTCAGGCGGTGAAGTTTGCACGTCGGACGTCTAGCGGACGCGTGGTGAGCCTGTCCCGGGATGACGATATCGACGTGTCCGGAGAATTTCCCGCGACAAATGACTACATTAACTACACGGTGCTCATGCCTCCCACCCCGGACAACCAGCCGTCCGGTCCTGGCTCCACGGGAGACAAGCCGGATGGGACTGGGCCCTACGGGGGCCAGTCCCGGTTCGGGATGGATAATCAGAACAGCGGAGCTGGTGGCGGCAGCGGAAATGGGCCCACCAAGTTAGACCGGAGGATGTCGTTGATGAAGTCCAATAATAAATCGATGTTGTTGAGGAGTCAAACGAGTGACTTCGACCACAACCGTTGGTTGTTCGAGACCAAGGGGAAGTATGGGATTGGTAATGCCTTTTGGCAAGATGATAACTATGAGGATGGAATAAACATGAACATGTCTGATTTCATGGACAAGCCTTGGAAGCCACTCACTAGGAAGGTCAACATTCCTGCAGCTATTATTAGCCCTTACAGGTGCACAACTCCTACATTCATACATACATATGCATATATATATATATATACACTAGTAGTACTTTCTCGCCTTCAAACATATGACAGACAACAAAGGTTGTAGTCTAGTAGTACTTTCTCGCCTTCCAAAATAAAAGGTCAAGAGTTCAAGCCTCCGGACAATGCAAAAGTAAAAAGAAGACATTAGTAGCAGCATTGAATCTGTAACCTAACCTTTTTTTCTCTTTTCCTTCTGTAGGCTACTGGTGTTGATCCGCCTTGTAGTACTGTTCTTTTTCCTTGGATGGCGTATCCAAAATCCTAACCCTGATGCAATGTGGCTATGGGGGATATCCATAACCTGCGAGATGTGGTTCGCCTTCTCGTGGATTCTTGACATTCTCCCAAAGGTCAACCCCATAAACCGAGCAACAGACTTGGCAGCCCTCAAGGACAAGTTCGAGGCGCCTTCAGCACACAACCCCCATGGGCGCTCTGACCTTCCGGGAGTCGATGTTTTCATCTCCACCGCTGACCCCGAAAAGGAACCTCCTCTGGTCACAGCCAACACCATCCTTTCAATTCTTGCTGTTGAATACCCTGTTGAAAAGGTCTCCGTCTACATCTCAGACGATGGCGGTGCTATCCTCACCTTCGAGGCCATGGCTGAGGCTGTCAACTTTGCTCAGGTCATATGATATCCTGAACACTAAAACTAATGAAGAAATTAATATGAAACAAAACGAGCCTTTCACCACTTTTAATTTTACATATGCATGCCTAGTTACATATGTATCCACACATGCATATGAGAGCATGAAAAACTTCCTACATGCTACATGCTGACCTCACTTTTTCGCAAATGATCTTTTTCTTGCTAACAATTTTCCTGAAACAATATGCAGATTTGTGAATAACTTGTTTATGAATATATGGTACACACTACACAAACTAACAAACTACATTACGAAGGCAAAGATTTTTATCTACTACTTTAAGTCATTCCCTAGCTAATAGCTTTTTAGAGTACAATATGTACTATGATATCCTAACTGGTTATCTTGCTTTCTTTTCATGTCCGTCATTGTTTATACATATGGGTGATTATGCAATACCAGGTTTGGGTGCCCTTTTGCCGGAAGCACAAGATTGAGCCAAGGAATCCAGACAGCTACTTCAACCTGAAGAGAGACCCGACAAAGAACAAAAAACGGCCTGATTTTGTTAAGGATCGACGATGGATCAAAAGGGAGTACGATGAATTTAAAGTCAAGATCAATGGCCTACCTGAAGCAATACGCAAGCGTTGTGAGATGCATAACTCCAGGGAGCGTATGAAGGAGAAAAAGCTGGCGAAGGAGCAGAATGGTGGGGTGCTGCCAGCAGAGCCTATCAACGTCCCCAAGGCCACATGGATGGCTGATGGAACTCACTGGCCCGGCACGTGGTACTCGCCAACAGCCGATCACTCCAAGGGAGACCATGCTGGAATCCTGCAGGTAATAATCCTGAATTCTATCAGCTTTCTCCAGTACCAAACAAGCCCAAATATGTCTCACAAATTTAATACTATATTCCAAACTTTTACAAGGAGACTGTAATGTGGAAATGTCATCCTTTTCTTGCGAGGCGATAGTGAATTTAAGTCTGTGATTTAAAACTTGAAGTTGTACCTAATGCAGGTAATGAGCAAGGTGCCAGACTGTGATCCAGTATTGGGTCACCCAGATGAGCTGCAGCTGGACTTCAGTGGCATCGACATTCGGGTTCCAATGTTTGCATACGTTTCGCGTGAGAAGCGTCCTGGTTATGACCATAACAAGAAGGCTGGAGCCATGAATGCCCTGGTGAGAGCTTCGGCAATACTCTCCAACGGGCCATTCATACTCAACTTGGATTGTGATCATTACGTATATAATTCTATGGCCATTCGAGAAGGAATGTGCTTCATGTTGGACCGTGGTGGTGACCGTATTTGCTATATACAATTCCCCCAGAGATTCGAAGGGATCGATCCCTCTGATCGATATGCCAACCATAATACTGTCTTCTTTGATGGTAAGATTTTGCACGTGTGTACCTTCTCTTTCCGCATGAGACTATGCATTCAAATGCTATCAGATGTTCATAAGAACATTCCAATTTCCACTAGATGTCTACAGTTATGTAATCATGCTTATAATAAGAATGTTAATCAGCTCGAATAATTGGAGTTTTCTCCTATATGTTCAACAGACAACAACAACAACAACAACAACCAAGTCTTTTCCCAACAATTTGGGATCGGCTATATGAAGTCAGACATATTCACCTGAATATTACTAAATTCTTTGCATGTTACTATTAGGATATAGGACCAGGATCAACTTCATTGGTGGGATCTAATATGAGATCTTTGGAAGAAAGTCTTGCCATAGAATTTTTTCTAAAAGCAATTCCTTCAAAAAGCTTACCGTAGTTAACCAACAGAAGACTAAAATTTTCATGTTTCTACGCTAAATTCCATATTGTTATGCTAGCAAATTTCGGTAATTTTGGTTGGAAAATAGGTAATATGCGAGCACTCGACGGACTCCAAGGCCCAGTGTATGTCGGAACTGGTACCATGTTCCGGCGATATGCACTTTACGGTTTCAATCCCCCTCGTGCAAATGAGTACTCGGGCTTGTTCGGGAGGAATAAGAGCAAGGCGCGAATCAATCAACCACAAGATTTACCACCTGATCAAGAAGAAGTCTCACAGCCCCTCGCAGCTCACCCGGACTTGCACCTGCCCAAGAGGTTTGGAAATTCAACAATGTTTGCAGAATCTATACCTGTTGCAGAATTCCAAGGACGCCCACTCGCGGATCACATTTCTGTAAAGAATGGGCGGCCTCCTGGTGCACTTCTCGTTCCACGACCCCCTCTCGATGCACCCACTGTTGCTGAGGCCATTAATGTCGTCTCCTGCTGGTAAATTTGCTTACTCCATCTCCACTCTTTTGCCTTATTTGTATCAGAAGCACTTCCCATGATTTACTACTCAATTTGATCAATTCAAATATAGATACATCCTGCTCAATATGAATCAAAGTAACTTGTAATGTCTAAGAATCACCAAGATATAGAACTCTGTAGAGGAGTTGGATTGAGAAAATTTTGCTCAGTGAACTTTATTTTATGGCATTCAATTTAATGTTCTAAAATCTGTCACAGGTATGAGGATAAGACTGAATGGGGCGACAGGATTGGTTGGATTTATGGATCAGTCACAGAAGATGTGGTGACTGGTTATCGGATGCACAATCGTGGGTGGCGATCGGTCTATTGCATCACCAAGCGCGATGCCTTCCGTGGCACTGCACCTATCAACCTCACTGATCGCCTGCACCAGGTCCTCCGGTGGGCCACTGGCTCAGTCGAGATCTTCTTTTCCCGAAACAATGCCATTCTGGCTAGCCAGCGCCTCAAGTTCCTGCAGCGCATAGCTTACCTCAATGTCGGCATCTACCCTTTCACCTCCCTCTTCCTAGTGGTGTACTGTTTCCTCCCGGCTCTCTCCCTCTTCTCAGGACACTTCATTGTACAAAGCCTAAACATAACTTTCCTATGCTACCTACTCACCATCACTATCACACTCACTCTCATCTCACTTCTTGAAGTCAAGTGGTCCGGCATTGGCCTTGAGGAATGGTGGCGTAACGAGCAGTTTTGGGTCATTGGTGGCAGTAGTGCTCACCTTGTTGCTGTACTCCAGGGGCTACTCAAGGTCATAGCCGGTATCGAGATCTCATTCAAACTGACCTCCAAGTCTGCTGGTGAAGACATAGACGACATCTATGCGGATTTATATGTTGTCAAATGGACAAGTCTCTTTATAATGCCATTAACCATCATTGTGGTCAATATCATTGCCCTTGTCATTGGAGTCTCGAGGACCGTCTACAGCGTGATTCCGCAGTGGAGTAAGCTCTTTGGTGGATGCTTCTTCAGCTTCTGGGTGTTGGCTCACATGTACCCATTTGCCAAGGGGTTGATGGGAAGGAGAGGAAGGGTGCCCACCATTATATATGTGTGGTCAGGGATTGTTGCTATTACAGTGTCTTTGCTTTGGATAACTCTCAGTCAATCAAATGATAACTCTAAATTTAAGGGTAATTAGCGAGATATAATGACTGAGGAAGGAGACACTAATGTTGTAATTAATTCAAATTTTCTTCCATATTCCCTCCACAATGGAAGCAATGAATCTTGTACTACAAAGAGGTGTCTCCGGCTTCTTCAAAAAAAGAAAACAGAAAAGGAAAAAAAAACTAAACTCGGATTTTGCTTGTATTTGTACTGTAACTTGCAAGTGTAGGACATATAGACATATACAGAAGTAATTTAAGTGCCTCTTACATGACTTTTGCAACCCATGATTGTGCTGCAGAATGTCAATATACATTAAGAACGCATGAGTTTTACAACCATTGATTGTGTTCGACCTTCCAAATATGACTACATGACTACACTTTCTTCTCATCAATGCACTAGGAAAATTCAGGAGGGCGTAAATATTAAAGAGTAAGTAGACTATACTTCGAGAAGTTTTATTGTAGTAAAGGTCTTAAAATATTGAATCTTCTGGATTTTTCCAACAGAAATTAAAAGCATAATATTCTTTATCAAGTCATTGCCAAAACTGGAAAGCAGCCTCTGAAAATGTTATATTACCAGAGACACTAATGCAAAACAAAGAACAGGTCAGCTAGGAAACTTACAAGCAGATAACAGAATGGTAGCTGCAGACCAAGCCAATCCCAGATGCAACTGCCAGTTGACTTAGAGAACCGAAACCTTTCTTCTACTTTAGGCGAGTGAGATATTATGACTGAAAAATAAAGGATCTACAACAAAAATAAAAAACAATGTCAGGCAAGAAGAATTCAAAACCGGAGAGAAGAAACCTGCCTAAATAAAGACACCCTCACGCCTTAAGAGGCTAAGTAAACAGGACCTCACAGATAAGAAATAATAATCTCATCCAGAATAGTCGGTTTGCACAATCATACCGAATCACGTTACTCTTTGATATTATCCACAGCAGGTACTTTTCCAAGTTTGTCATCAGTGCTGACACCCTCTTCTGTCCAGTTTATCAAGCAATAAATACTCTGTTCCAGTTGATCAAACTTGGAGCATACATGATACAAGATTAGGTTCCAGATAGGATGCTTATCCTGGAATTAGAGGGGCTAGTGTTGCAAGTCAAAGGAAACTGGTGACAAACACTAGTAACTCTCTATTATCTAGTTTAAAAGCTTAAAGTTTTTTACTTGAACACCGTTCCAAAAGTAGACTTGGTCTTTGATTGAGTATCACGTCAAGCACCTGCTCAGGTGGTTCCTGGGAGTAGGATGGCATCACCACGAGGGCCTTACGAATATCTAGTTTAAAAGCTTAAGTTTTTAGAAGAGATAGGTCGTTAACATGGTTAAGTAACAAGTATATGAATACATAGGAATAAATAATATATACATATATATGTATATATATGAGCATACCCCACAAACAAACCAAGCTCCCAAAAACCCCAGCTCCTCAATCCAAGGATATAACCAATAAACCCAAAATCCCAAAAAATAAACAGAACTATACATGGGAAGTCAAATAAAATGTAACATGTGGGCTCTAGAGAGAGCCTAGGACTGATTCTCCATGAAAGATATATACAAAAAAGAATTTAAACCGAATTTAGCCATAATAGTACTTCCAGTAGCTAAATGTGAACTCAAACCACTGCAACTTAAAGATGGACCACCACAGCAAGATGTTGTTAAGTACCAAATGAAGAAGAGGAAGCTCATATCGACACATACTCCAAAGCCATGGAGGTATTCATTAACTTAAATAGATACATTGTGGAGTATAAATGTTTATACAAAAATTAGTACGGCCACCCCTTTTAGTATCACCATAGGACTACTCTACCACCTTCAAAAACAACTCTTCATATACATCTAGAATTATTCAATGACATGAATCAAACTGGGAAACTTATAACCGAAAGAGAAGTTTAATCTCCAATACCCTGGACCACTAAACTTGATTTTTAATTCCAAGTCCTCAACATGAGAAATACATCATCCTTGAACAGCTTGGTGTTCCGACAATTTGGCAGGAGCCTCATGCACTGGCCCGGTCCTTTCAACTTAATAACTTGAAGTCCAAACTTCAACAGCAATGCCATCTCTGTGAATGTGTAGACCATCTTATGTCTTCATTTCAACACATTCATTTTTCTTCTTTGCAGCTACAATCATTGATCTTCAGCATTTTTCATTTTATACTTCAAATGCTTCTTGAATTTGGTTTATGCTTGCTTTTTCAGACTAGAAAATCACATTGATGTTTCTTCTCCAAACTGAAATGCAAATTGCAAATGGTTAGTTTTACACCATGTAAATTATCTTTTTCATACTTCATCCTGACTTACTTTATGACAAGTTCACGAAACTCCTTTTCTCAAGCCTTTCAAGAAGAAATAATACAACTAATACATTCAACGCTACATGCATGAATTTACTGGAAGCTAGCTTTTTAACTTTATACATAAACCTACCTCCATATGCATGTGTGAAGTGTCTTATGACATAAAATCAAACTGGGAATCAGTTACCAAAAAATCAATTTCTCTCTCTAACAGCATAAACTTAAGGCCCCCATTGCCTCTCCTAACCATTCTACTGCCAACGGAACAACAATTTTTTACTTTTCAGAAGACAAAATTTACCAGTTGAAATCTGCTGGACTGCTTCTAAGACAACTATTAGGGGGAACTTGCTGATTTCTTTTTTTCTTTTTTTTTGAAAGGTAAGGAAACTCACACACACTGTCTCCACCGAGGCTCGAACCCTTGACCTCCCATTTGGGAGTAAGGGCAGGTACCGCTTAGCCACTAGGCCTTTTGGTAACTTGCTGATTTCTTGCTGGAGATTCAAGTGCATGCATAGGCCTATTTGTTTCTTTTCCCGAGCTCTTTTGTTCTTGCAAGTCTACATGTGGCTATATGTGGTTACTTTGAAGAAGGATCAACCTAATACTATGGACAAGTGCTGTAATAGTTGGACTATTAATTCTTTTGTAAAGAGGGATAGTGTTGAGTTTTGGGGTTTTGTTACTATGTATAGGTTTTGGTTTATTCTTGTATGGTGGATATGGGGTTTTCACTTTGGGAATGCCCCAATTGTTCTTGTATGGCTTAGTCCTTACTTGAATATATTCTAAAATGCTGAATTTTCAAAAAATAAATAAAAAATTACCATTTGAATTAAGCTTTTTTTCCTAAACTATTGGATAATCATAATTCAGGAGTTCTTTCCTCATTTCTCCAACCTCTCTAGTTCTCCAACTTGCCAACTACAATGATGGATGGTTGTTAGTGGCATCAAAGTGGACTCTAGGATGACCAGGTTCAGATTCATTTTAGTACTGGGTGTAGGGAACTATGAACCTAGCTCCATATTCAGCACTTAAATTTTCCTCTAGAACTTCTCCGCTTGTTCTTTTGTTCCGCGCCTACATTAATTGGGTACAAGCTTGGTTGATGGGATTGTCTCTCAAGCACAAACAGAAAAACCTAAAACGGGTATGCAACCTAGAAAAATGGTCACATCTCTTTGATAATCATGGTATGGAGGTCATGTTCATCCGAAAAAGAGGTCAATTTTGGGGAGACCATGCAGGCGATACACAATGCACACAGCAGGTCAGTAGGCCACCAGGCTGAAGGCTGTTATAGATTCAGACTTTCAGTTCACACTTGGGCAAGCACACATAATTAATAATCTGATTCACTACGTAGAATGACAGCTCCGCAAAGAAATTAGGGAGCAGAGTTGTTGCATTATCCAAAAGTCCCCATATTAATTTATGGGTTTTTCTCTCAGTATGAAACACATTATAATTTGTTATTCCTAATCATTATAACAGCAGCTCCTGTATTACAGAATTGGACAACAGAGCAGCATTTCTGGAGGTATAGTACAAAAATGTCAAGGATGTAGAAAAATGTCAAGTGTGCTGAAATATTTAAAAGGTTAGCACAGTGGAAGAGATTTTCTATAATATCGCATGTCAAAGGCACTTAACATATTCTAAGTGTCAACATGACATCTCTGAGGGAATGTAAAAGAATATTGACATATAAATAAGGATGTGACAACTGATTTACCTTATCAATGCAACCATAACTGCAAAAAGTTACAGAAGAAATTCACGAATTCGAACGGGTCTTTTTACTGCATTTGTGAAACCCTGCACAAAATGAAATTATAACATTAACTTGGACCTCACTTTCTTCAGTACTAGAAGTGAACTATTTATAAGCCTGTAAAATTAGACTGGTACATTAGATGATGTCATTAGCACAAGCAAAACTGTGTACTTGCTCACTTTATAGAAAGTCTAACTCCGTGTGGCTTATAATATCAGGTCATAACATGCTCTGCTACCTAGTTCTCACCCTTAACCTTCACTACATAGAAACCCTTATTTTATCATGTAAGCATCCGGAGGAGTGCTTATTAGTGGTACCAAAGAATTTCTATGACAAAAATTTTTAAAAGACATAAATTGCATCAGTCTTTGGTGACTTACTACCAGGTCCAGTGCATGAGAGTTCAATTTTTTGTGCAAACTCTATAAACAAATACCATCAATTGGCAGCATACACAATTTCATGAGCCTGGTTATATGCAAGATTTGCATAAGAATACTGATAAAGTCGACAAAGTTGATTGCTTATTACCTCATTAAATTTGAACAGTAGAGGGCGTGAATCTCTCTCCAGCGTCACTGGCCCCTGGATAGCATTATCAGTATTTTGAGAACCTTTGCTGCTCAATTTTCTAAACCTGGATAAAAAACAAAAAAACAAAAAGAAAGGAAAGGATGGTTATGCAATGAAAGCAATGATTTCTGTAAAGTTGTACCAACACCCGACATGCTTATAAACAGACCGAGGTACATCATCATCAGATTCAATGAATAATATTTCCTTCACTATAAAGCTAATATTGATTACCTTGCAGTATTGAGAATTTGTTCACACAAGACATTTTTGTCAATAAGAGATTAATACTACTTAGCACTACGGTGACCAGGACACAGAAGCTCAATTGATTTCCATTAATACAGCTATAGGACTTCCTAGTGCCATGGAATATATCGAAATCATTAACCTTTTTGAAGATCTAAAACTAAGAGAGGAGGGTAGCACCGTGAACAAGTACAAAAGGCAACAAATGGAGATCAATGCCAAAGCTTGCGATTACAAGGTAACTTCAAAAGTGCAGAACCATGGAACTCGAAGGAAAGAAAAGATAAAGAAAGCAAGTGGAGTGGATATATCATTTTATTATTCCATTCTTCGATTCAGGTCCTGATTGTCAAGGTTATTGTTCAACTTGCATTATTCCCTTTTGTGAATCAGGTCCTGACTGTCAAGGTTATTGTTTAACTAATCACACTGGTACTAAGAAACCAAACAGTAGAAGACACAACCAATGAACAGAACTTAAATATAAAATAAAAGAGAATATTTGTACCTGTCAAAGAAACCAGAGGAGCCACTAGAATGTTTGTTCATAACTCCAGTGGATCTTATATTCGCACCAACTGTGGCACTTCCAATGGACCCTGAAGCTACTGAAACAGGAGGTGAGATTGTTTCACCTCCACTTAGCTTTGATGATTTCTTTGTATTTTCAGTGTTTTTAGCTGATGCAGGTGCATAATTAGATATGGGAGATTGTGCTCTGTTATCATCCTCCCCAGCCAAAACCTGGTTCTTTTTGTTTAATGCTTCAGTAGGCTGGATAAATCTGTTGATGTTTCCTTGCAAAATCTTTTGCTTCTCTACCTAAGATAATTGATCACGTACGCGATATTAATTTCCGCTTAAAACCCGATAGTGCAGTAGCCTTCTAGCACAGGTTAACAAATGCATTTATAGGAGCAAAAAGGACAATACTTTCTGCAACAAACACATTTAATTTTCGGTGTTGCAGTTGAGTTGCACAAAAACTGTTTTATACCAAAAAAATCTCACCAGACTATAACAATATCAAATGAAAATGAAAAATAAAAAATAAAAAAACAGTGAAAGTACATGTTTCCCTGTCAATATGGTTTCCTAGTACAACTGTAGATCCCAGAGAAGCAGCAATAAAACTACCCCAAAGTGAATCAACCCTGATTTCATTTAAGACTATCATGCCTTTATATGAAATCTTAGGGGCAGTTTGCACCTTAAGGCACACCTTAAGAAGGGAAATAAAAAAGTTCACATAACACTAAATGCTCATACTCCTTGGAGCCCACTTAAATAACACATTAACCCATGGCTTATTTTAATGGGAGATTCATGCAGGAATTAAGAGGGAGGAGTGATCCTAAATAAAAAAACAAAAATTTGATGAGAGTAGTCTGGGTTAATATTTTCTACTTTCATGTGAATATTGACACTGATAAGCTATCAGTGTCACTTTCGGTGCGCATCACAAGTACAAATATCCAAAATGATCACCTCAAAACATAACAAATTGCAGGTAACGGACTCCTGAAATACATGTAAGAGCCTCCAAATCTGCCTAATTTGTGTGAAAATTGACACTGATACGCTACCGGTTTGATCACCAATACCACATCAATAATGATCACCTCAAAACGTAGCAAACTGCAGTAACAGACTCCTGAAATACATGTTAAAGATTTCAAAAATCTATATATAATACCCTTATATATAGACACCAAAATTGAGCTGTCATTGCAAATATAAAAAAATGCCATGGGAGTTTAAAAACACTGCTTTAGTTACAAGACTACTGAAGTTTTACTTTATTGAGCACTAAACAAGAATCTTATGTAAAAATTTCCAGATAGATTCCATCAAGAAGAGAAAACCAATTTAGCTGGCCCTAAAGAACTGAATCACTTGCCTCATGCACCAAGACCTGCTTCACAGCTAATGCGAGACCAAAATGACCAGATTTATAGCCCTGTTTAAAAACATAATGTTTGGTGTTCATTAAAATAAAATAAAAATATATCATATAACATGTGATTATATAAAACCAACATTACTAACCTTGAAGTTTATTAAGTCGCCAATGGGAGGATCAAATGAGAGAACTGAAGCCTCTATAGATGTTTCATGTTTTAGGGTACTGGGTGGGGTTAGAGGATCAGATTTCACATTCTTATATGTTATAGAATAGGACACCATAGTGTTTACTAACTGAGCCATATCATCCTTCTCCTTCTCAGATAGTAAGTGCATTGCCACCTGAGAACAGACATCAGAGAGTAAGCCATTGTCATTTCTCTAGAGTATAGTGTATAATAAATCACATAGAAGTGCAAAGTGAAACATAGGGGGGAGGGGGAGAAGAGGATTTTTGGACTAAAAGATCAGTGCTAGTCAGCAATCGTAAGTTTTGAAAATGACAGATTAGTATTTTCTGCATAATTTCCCCAGTTCCGTTGCTACCGCGGGCTTTACGCAATCGATCGGATTATATAGATAGATATCTCTTCAACACAACATAGGTCATCGAAAGGATCTCAGAGACCCACCAAAGCACGAAAGCCAGGATCTTTCAGAAAATGGATTCCTATTCGAAGAGTGCATAACCGCATGGATAAGCTCACACTAACCCGTCAATTTGGGATCGAAGTAGTTTTATTTTCGTTTTAGCGTGAAAAATCATGTCTACATAACAGGGTGCTCTACAGATTTGGTGCAATCGCGTAACATATTATGGACATAATCAAAAAGATTTGAATCAACTTCTGGGAGTCTCAATGTAGTATTGGTGTCTGATACATATATTGTAGCTCTGGAATATATATCTATCAACCCCACGGTCCCCACCTGTCTCATTGCAGTTGCTTAGTGGTAGATCCCAAAATCAAAAATAAAACCAAACACGGCGGAAGGTGTAAGTAACTAAGCAAATTACCGGCCTCAGAGTTGGTGGCGATAGAATATGTAATAATGGAGAAACTGAATCTTCTACAAAAGAATTGATTGACAAATGCCTAGAGATATATGGTGATATTTTGTGATGCCAAAACCGCAAACTGTCCATCTTTTCCATTAAAATTGCCCTGCATCTGCAGGTTCACGGTATGATACAAATAGTAAGATATATAATCTTTCCAGTGTGAAAGTAAATTATAGGGATTGTTCACGATAAATAAAGTTTCTAGATAAATACATACCTGTGGAAAGACTTTGGCCATTCAATATTTGGTTTTTCAACTTGGGCTATCAGTCCGTGTACAGCAATAGTAACAGCCGGCTGATAAACTGCAGAAAACAAACCAGAATTATGATTTTTAACTGGAAACTGTCCTGGGCGTTGGAAGTCAAAGTTCAATGATACCAGGTAATTTTACCTAGAAGAGACATCTGCTGCGTACGCATAATGTATTGATGAATTAAATCAGAAACTCCGAGACTATGCAAGCACTTGACCTTCAGTTGCAACATAATTAGACTAATTTAAATTAATAATAGATCTAGCAACGTCCCAAGACAAAGTGTAGTTGTATGCAAAAGGTGTCTGTGGCATAACGACTTACAGTCTTGTGCATCACTGGATCATGATAATGTAGCTGCAAGATGTTTTCATGGATCCCATCCAGAATTAAGTCATAATCGCCTCTGAACAGTCAGTTGACAGTTGGATAGATGCCCATCATTTGACATAATGAAGAGTGAAAGAATGTGTTAAATGGAAATTTCAACCTACCGATTTGATACGAGGGAGTGCAGAAATTCAAATTCATTGGAAATGCTGCTACAGCCATTACTAGATGTCCTTTCTCGCTTCGCTTTTCTCTTTTGAAAGATCTGAAAAGGAAAAAGAGAAGGATTGGAACAATGTAGTAAGGATGGTGATAATGAAAACTGAACTGTCTCAGAAACAACTACGAGAAACTATTAGGGCTATTTTACCTCTTTCCATATGTCAAAAACACTTTTTGATGTGTCCTTTCGGCCCACCAATTGAGAGCTGATATCCAACTGTGAACCAATACCATGTGCTACTCAAATTAAATTGGTAAGAGATCACTCAAAAAGAATATAGTTAACGCCGAGAAGTCCCCAGAACTGCTCATGATATGGTGCAAGTCTTCCTTCAAACCGGGCCAGGATAATTAGGTCATCTCATTTAGTAGTGAGTATATGCTTTAAGCATTCTCTTACCAGAAAAGTAAATGTATGGTGGCATAAATCAGAACCTTAACGAATGGAACTCTATATCTACTTAAAAATTGTATAACCCGTCACCCAATCATGTGGGCCTAGCCCTAATGTAAATATAGTAATTTTCCTTTTCCTATGTACTTCCAAATTCCAGCAAAAAGAAGAATGCAGCAAAATCACTACTGCTACCATTCATCTGGAATTATCACATTCAACCAAATAATTTTTTTAGCCAGACACAATACCCTCACCAAACTAGTTTACAATAAGTGTATATTTCAGGAGTGTGGGCACACCATAACTCTCAATTAATATTCTGTGGTCTACTGTACAAGCCATTATGTTTCTCTCAACATAGAAGAAACTATTCTTGTAACATAAAAGGGAAATAAGTAGCACAAGGAATAAACATTTTTCTTTAGGCTCCATATCTGGCAGTTCTGGAGATGAGATTTTTCTGGGCAAGTTAGTGTTCCCAGCAGGCGCAAATGCTCCAAAGATATTTGAATGTAGTGCACAAGTATAGGATTAACTTAATATCTTACCACATTGAGTGCTTCCTTCTTCTTGTTGAGAAATTGAAGAGTGTTTAAGCATGAACGTATATCACATTCTGAAAGAAGATACATAATACACTGTCAAGGCTACAAAACTAAGAAAAATCAAACTGCATGAAGAACTTAACTGACTGCAGTAGTACATAGCTCCAAATATTCATAGGTTTCTCATTTTATCAACCATGGGTACTGAAATTAAAGCACCCTAATGAATATAGTATACATTTGAAAAAATCCATGAAGCCTAAGTCCAAAGTGATTTCAGCCAAGTAAATGTTTTTATCATTTCATTTAATAATGGAACCTTTTGTATAAATATCTTCATAATAAAAGTCAGAAATTATCTTTAAATATAAATCCAAGAGAAGTAGTTTAAGTATGAATGGCTTTAGATACGAAGGAATGAATATTTTCAAGAACCTTGTCCGATGATATTAAAACCATTTGAAAGCAAATATGTATTAACAACAATTCTTAATATTATGTGACAACTATCAACCACATCTCCTTCAACCTCCATTCCCTTGAGCTTTCATAATTTACCTAGATAGCTAAATTCAAAATAGAGAACCATGTACTACTGTAGTAATTGCAACAGCCTAAAAAGCTTCCATCCTACTCTTCCACTATATTTTATCATTAGTACTTGGAACAGCTATTCCAACATACAAATTTCAAAGATACAACTGCCAATGATGAGCATACAGAATATCAAGCGAGGGAGTAGCATAAAAGAATTTTTGTTCTAAACACAGCAATATGCCTTTAGTTTAAGAAAAAACTTGGGCTTCAGTGTTTCATACTTCATAAAATTTAGCCTGTGTTGGAGGGATTTTGTGTGCACATATCTGTACTTCACTTCGCTCTGTGTGTGTAAGGTGAAGTGCTAAATATTCCAACTCCATGCTAAACATAGTTACGTAAACACACCATTGCCTTGGAAAATAAGAGAACAAGCGATTTGAATATTTGGATGTTGCTGTTCACCAAGCAATACACCTACACTTGCTCAGATATCCAAATTCATGATAAAAATTGCAGCAATTCCAGCACAAAAGAAAGTCTCTCAACACTCAGTTGTCCTCAATGTTGTCCATTTCTTAATGGAGGCCATTTGACTCACCAGTATACTCCGCAAGTGCAGAAAGTGCAATAGAACTTGCCTTTAGCCCTTCTTTGTTACATATGTATTTTAGCCTGGAATAACCATTTTTCAACAAACCTAAGTTGTCAAATCAAGAGGAGAAAAAGTTGACATTTTAATTGAGAGCAAAGCATAGGCTAACACCAAGTTGTAATAATGATATATTAGTATAACAAGCTCTGACATAAATTTGAACTGTAGTAAAATCTAAGCAATTTATTCAGTGCTTGCTCTTTCACAACAAAGGTTGTCAATTCCAATATATAAGGTCATTGCATCATGCATCACGTATACACTAGATTATCCAATCATAGTAATAAGACCACTACCCAAAAAGGTTCCAAACGTTCTAATGCTAAAAGTTCAAGGATAACCATGACCTGTTTCATAAGTGTTAAAAAGTATAGGTAATTCAAATGAATAGATGGTACAATATACAATGACAAAAGGAATAAAATGTGAGATTCTATGTACTGAGATAAAACTTCATGAACTTCTAGGAACTACCTTCAAAGATGCCAGTCTTGCAGAATAATGGTGATGGGTACAATAGCTCCTGTAGGAACTCATTTTTACTGCATTACTAATTAAAATGATAGTTTTATCCATGTCAATGTTACTTCATGTGTTTCTGTCTATTCTTATTATGCTTAGTTTGGAATTGTAAGTTACCAGACGATCATTTATAATGGCACATTGCTAAATATTGAATGGTGATACATGACTTTGCCAGGGTCCACCAATACCATTTTGAAGAGCCCTACTTCTAAATCATGAGCTCAACCAATATCTAGTCAACGAAACATTGATAAACATGATGATTTTAAAAAAGGCAATTAAGAATTGCTAGAGTGACTAAAAGGGAGGATTAGACAAACCAATTACCTGCTTGCAACACGACTCACTGTTGGTTGAGTGAATATATGGACCCTGTAAATAAAGGGAAAACTTGTCAATAATTAAGAAACATAAATATCACATTATCAAATTGAGAATAGCGTAGAAGACACAACTGGATTGTCATTCCTTTTTCGTGATTTTCCACTACTATTATCTCAACCAACATTGACTTCTAGCAATACCTATTTTCTCCAACCAATTACAGTACTATAGAGCACAAAGTATCATGAGGTATTTAAAACAGATATGGGCATCCCATTAGCTCTACTAATAAATATATCACAGGATCTAGCAAAGGTATGCAAATTGCTCAGCATTACTAGTTTTAC
Source organism: Cornus suecica (assembly GCA_963922005.1). NCBI lineage: Eukaryota > Viridiplantae > Streptophyta > Magnoliopsida > Cornales > Cornaceae > Cornus > Cornus suecica. The sequence goes on along the minus strand of OY998246.1, from coordinate 8,143,431 downwards.
CTGCTTAGTTGTACAGACACTAAAGCAATGCTATTTTTCAATTCTGTAGAAAGATGGTTCCTAAAGCTAACAACTAGCAACAACCATGCTCATTTCAGGCTCCTACAGTCACAGAATCTCCAAGCCTTTATTTTTTTTTGTTGTCCTTTTTCTTCTTCTCTTTTTTCCATCTTTTTTTTTTTTTTTTTGAAAACACTGGGATGTTCCTTGTTCTTATTAGGAGTTCCCACCTTTGTGCTTATACTTTAAGAAGGGTACTTTTTAACTTGTTTTTCAGGTTCCTGGGGAGACTTGGAGCCAAATGTAACATAAATTAGCATTCCCTGCATCAGTAAGATGTGGCAACTGTAATACCCCGTAATTTTGTTATTTTTTATTTATTTATATTGGATATATTTAATTTAATTAATTATAAGTTAATTAGTTGGGCTTATTAGCTAATGGGCTATAATATATTTTTGAGTTAATTAGTTAGGTTTATTAGCTAATGGGCTATAATATATTTTTGGGCTCATTGGAAGAATTAAATATATATATTATATATATTTATATAACTAAAATAAACCCTAAGTTAGTGATACGTTTCTGTGAGACGAGTCGAGGGAGAGAGGAGAGAGCATCGATCAGCCTACAGTTCGTGCGTGATTTAGCCCAACAATCAGGCAAGTAAAATGTTCTTCTTTTCCCCTTTGGACTCATAATCCTAACACCTATAGATCACGTATGGATTTTCGTTTATATAAAACATACAGTTACATTCGGATTACAGTTTATATATACATGTAATGATTGTATTATATTTATATAGGGTTTTGTATGATAAGGAGAAAACGGAATATAGATATATAGATTTATATTCATGTAACAGTCCACATGTCACAATCCAAGGAAGGAATCAGATCATGGATTCTTAAGTAGTCACGTAATTGAGGTTTTGAAATTGGTTGAGTGGGGACCACCAACTAAAGCTCCATGTATAGACAAGTTTGGTTGGAACCAAGTTAGGATGATTGTTTATAGTATGGCCTCGCTGTTGGTATAGTATTAATGGAACCATTGTGATTTAAAAGAGATGTTCTCATGTGGATTATACAAATGTATGTCAGAGACATAGGAATCAAGTTTTGGTTTTTATATTACTTATGTTGATAGCTAACTGGGCCGCCGTTGGGAAAAGTGCACTAAAACCATTGAAATTCAAAAGTTGTTTCAATATCTATATATATATATATATATTTCTATGATTTCTACAAAATCCATGGTGTGTCATATTTAATTCGGTTTTGATTTTTCATTCGTAGATGTATAATTGTAGATATTATTTCAGAAATTGGGCTTGTATACATGTGTAGTTAGGCATATATATATTCAGATTGTTTTCTTAAGATTATACACCTGTTTGAAATTGTACATTGCGGTTTTTTTTTCTTTTTATGCTTATATACATGTATATATCAGTATACTAAGGAATTCATGTATTAATAAATTATGTTGAAGGGATTAACAAATTATTTAATCTTTGACATGGTTAGTAATTGATGTATATATATAGACCTGTAAACGGGTCGGATTCGGATCGGATCTATCCTGATCCGATCCGAATCCGATTAGCATATATCCGATCCGATCCGACCCGATAACCTGATGGATTTTCACTTAATTGATCTAAATCCGAATTTGTTTATTTTCGGATATCCGATCCGATAACCCGATCCGATTAGGTAAAAAATAATTACAAAAAAATATTATTATTTTTTTATTTTTATATTATTTTTTAAGAATATTAAACACTAAATTATATATTTTACAATCAATACTTATAATACATGACTATAAAAACATAAAAATGAAAAAACGAAAAAAAAATTTGAAACATAATTTAGTATACTATTTAATATTTACATATTAATAACATAATATATATGTGTATATATAAAATTAATCGGATCGGGTTATTATCGGATCGGATTAGGCAAATCAAAATCCAATTTGTTAAGGAATCGGATTATCGGATTTTTTTTCTAATCCAAATCCGGCTAATCGGATCGGATTCGGGTCAAAATCCAATCCATTGACAGGTCTATATATATATGTGTGTTATATATATTTTTTTATTTATATGATTCTGGAAGGAAGGGGAACCACGATGGACTGACTATTAAGCAGTCTCATCTATACCATGATATGAAGATCGGGTACGTGGTTATGATTCGGCATGGTTTAGTTGCCTATGGTTTTGTGGTTTAGTTAATTATATCATTTTATTTGGTTTGCCTATTATTTGTGATTTAATTATATTGCACTTTATTTGTTTTGTCTATTTTCAGGAGGGTAGTTATTTAGGATTTGTGCTTAAAATAATAAATAAATAAATAAAAAGATTATACTTTTGCTCTCATACTTGGTTGGGTTAGATGATAGGACTATTGGTACTCTGTTTGGGATCATGTAGAGTCTACTCTGCTCGTGGGTCTAACCCACCGTAGTTGTTTCAGGTTCTCAGCAGTTTCAGCCACAGAGTTGAGGTCTCTTATCATTTATTCGCGAGTTCTTCCATTTTGACTTCAGTTCAGTGTAGGGACTCAATTTAGTTATATTTTTTTTTAGACTCTTGTTTTTTTTATTAAGGTTTAGGGGTCCATAAATATGGATTCCCGAGTTGTACCCCTTTGGGGGTTTTTGATTTCTGAATTTGTTTATTCATGAGAATTAAACTTTTGACACTCTGTTATTCATTAAATATGTCTTTTGCTTCCGTGCTTGTTTATTATTGAGTGTGGATGCGCCTTAGTTTTCGGTATAGGTCTGGCCAACCTATGCATGAAAATTAAGGGGTATCTCAACAACCAAGCTTGTTTTCCTTCCATTTTTTTGTTTTGGTGGGGGCAGCGGGCTGGGGGTTTGTCGAAAGCTGCTCAAGGTCACTTTGGTCTATATTTCCTGTAGTGCCTTTCTGACAAAGATGCAAAGATCTTTTCCTTCATAAACGTATAATTCATTTATACGAGAATAAAATTCATCACTGTCTACAGACTCTACACCAAACCAGTAACTCATGAACTTGTAATTCCAGAAGCTTATTAAGCTGTTTCTTTTACGCAGCAAATTAGAAATTATATACTGTTCATTGAAAATCTTTTTAATGGAAACAGATTAGTTTGTTTTCTGAAAGCAATACTGCATCCATAACTACTTATAGCTTTTGATTTCCGCAACTCTTTAGACCTCCCTCAAAAATTGCTATCATATGTGATATTTTAACTGATTGTAAGAGAAACTTACTTTGCCACCTGGCGCAAAGGCCTCAAGGCTGGTGCATATAGGTCATTACATATGCAAATTACCTACATATCACATCCAAACCATTCTAAGTATCAAGCTAAATGGTGCCTTGACAATGTGAAACCAAATAAATCTTACAGGCCTTGACAATGATGCATTTTTGCGCTTCTTCTTTGAGGACATCCTTCCTGATTGTTCCTCCTTGGCTGTATTTCCTTTTCCAGTGTCTGACTTCCTTTCAGCAGAGACCTGCATCAGTAACATGCATGCATTGGAAAGAACCTATCTTCACCCAAAATTCACATTAAAAGAGGAAGTAGAATAGTTGTTTTCAACAGTTAGTGATCTAGAATAAAATAATTGAATGTTAACCGAAGCCTATGGATAAATACTCATAAAAGATTAACAAAGATGGGTGGGCTTATTCAGATGTCCCGACCCCTCAACTATATCGAAGGTTCGCAACACATGTATACGTGTGTGTGTGTGTGTGTGTGTGTGTGTGAATATGTCGAAGTACCTGCTTAGCTAATACATGAAGAACATGCTAAGCTAATACATGATGAACACTTAACTTACCATCTTAAGAATAACCTCCACAGCACCCTTGCCCTCACCTAGAGCTCCATCTATTTCATCAATTACCTACAAAATAACGCAGTCAATTTGCCAAACTTATGATTAAGGGATTAAAAGTAAACAATAAGAATGTAAAACCAACCAAACACTTGGGCTTTGAGTCACCCATGATTGAGTTCATCTGCACCACATCAAGGATCTTAGCTTCAATAGTCGACGACGATCGATCATCACTTGCATTAATCTGAGCAGAATAACACTCTTAGTGAGTACATATCAAAGGATTAAAAAATAAAAATTCACAGAGGTTCTAGCCAAAGGGAACCGAAGCGCTAGAATAGAACAGACCGATTCTAATAAAATATGTCAATATTGGCATAGAAAAGCAAAAGGATTAGTTCCAAACAGGATAGTTTAGTAGTTAAACACCAATTGAAGAGTTAAATCCCCTAAATACATATAAATTGTACAGAAAGGGAAGCATAAAAAAATAAGAACCTCACACATAACATATGCATTTATATGTTTTCATCCTGACAATATATTACCAGTCAGTGTCAAAAATGAAAATTTGTGGTATATAATTAAAAATCCTGTAAAATATAGTAGCTCGGTGCAGGCAGAATACAGTTGAAGTTGCTAACCAAAGAGCTGAAAGTAAGGGAGTAGAACCAAAAGTAAAGTTCATGTGAGTAACAAGTAAATAACAAGACCTCCATGACATGGTATCCACAATGCCTGGCAGCTATGTGTGCAAGCGTTGTTTTGCCAAGCCCTGGGGGACCACAGAGTAATAGAATCTGCAAAGATAAAAGGTTCAGTTACAATTAGCCTTAACCATAAGAAGGGAACAGAAAGAAGTAAAAGGATAAGAATCATGGAGAGAAATAAATTGAGGATAATGCATGAGCTGAAACATTGTTTGAATTTCTTGATCACAGACACAGTTTTTACCTACCCTTGGAGATCAGTAGATTACAAATTTACAATAACAACATGCAGTTTCAAAATTTTCTAAATCTTATTCGAGACAAATTAGAATCCCGTGATATGCCTCTTAAGATGGAATAGCCACCTTTTCATTATCAAAGAAATGGATCATGATACAGGACAAAGGTCTGCGTCACTCCAAATAACCTTTTGGTCAAAAACCACATATATACAACAAAGTTCCCTTTGCCACCTTCAATTTGCACAGCCTATATCAGTCCTTTAGTTGACCCAGAGTTCTGATAGGGTGTTAAGTCGATTCCCTCATTGAAATCTTGTGCACTTAATCGGAAGCAGAAAATGTATTTTTCAAAATTGGTACTTCCTCAAAAGGACTAAAAGTAACTATCAATGACCCAAACATAAAAACGCTCAAAATTAATAATAGAAGAGATCGGGTGTTTTTCATAAGAGACAAATTAAGAGAAGAGAGTTGACTGCACTCATTCATCTGTTGACTGATTTATCTTCCTGTCATTACCTTAAAACTCAATATCACTAATCACCAATAGTTTCTCAAGAAAGGAATGCCGATTTTCTCATGACAAAAATTGGGCGCCTCGTGACTGAAATCTCTTTATCTCTAGAAAATTCCCGCTAACTGGTTAAGACTGTACCCATTACACTCCATCCCTACCAGTACTTCGCAGTGGCATGCAACGAAACTTAATGACTATTACTAAAGATGAAAGGGATTTATCCAAACTCATTCAAATGAAGATAATGAACAGTTTGCATACATTTCAGATATAAAATAGTGCACACTCTCACAAAGTCAATAGAAAGAGAAGTATGTTGCAGCCACCATCGAGACAGATACTAAATAGTATGAACATAAATATTACAGAAATGAGGTAATAACAAGGAATTTTCCCCAATGGGGGCAACGGAAGGCGAGCCAATCTATCTATAAACTGGAAGGATATTTCAAATAATTTCATGCCCAACCTTCTGTTCTGGTGGACCAGAGCCCTTCAGTTTCTTGTTCCATGACTCCTGAATACCTTTTGAATCCTTGTCTTCTTGACCCAAATAGTTATAAACTTTGGAAGTTTCCTTGTGTAATCTAGGTTCTCTATTGTCTCTGTCTTTCCCAACAAAACCCCTACCAGAGAGTTTCTGGTGTTGAGCCACCGAAGAATGCCGTCTCAAAGAATTCAAAACCTCATCAGTTGTAATCCTAATTTCAGATCCAAAAACACAAGAATCCCACTGTTTCAGCCACAAGAGGACCTTCAAGACAGCATCGAGGTAGTTCAGTGAGACAGAAGTTCAAAGTAGGTACTTATTTTGAACTTGAGGAAGCTTCAAAATAAAACTATTAGTGGTCTTACCTCACGGTTGGTATGCTCATCACTGAGAAGCTCCATGAATGAATTTGGAGCATATTTATCCACCCACAGTTTTTCATTCCCCACTGGTGAAAGTTTTTCATTACCCATTGGTGTTTCTGGAAGATCTACATCATTCGGACCTTCAACACTAGCTTGCAGAGTCTTCAGCATCATAAATAGGAGGGTTAACAAAAATTTATGCATAATAGACTTTTAATAAACTCTTCAGAACCAGTTTCCGAAAAAATACATGAGTGATTAATTTCTTTGAAACCGCAGGTTAGAGGTTAATCTGTTCCGTTTCATACCATTCTAAACTTTGTGCGACTACAGCAGTGTAATGAGATTTCTCTATATATTAGTTGCGTACAAGCCAAGTGCATTATTTTTTTATAACCTAGCAATATTCATTTATTTTGTTTGACTTGGTATTTTTTTTTCTCTAATAATTTGTTCCATGAACATTACACGAAAAATATATGAACCAAAAACAAGTTACGAGTGAGCTAGAGAGAAGATTTCTTCTTTTATCTCAACAGTCACTGGGATATCTCGTCTGCTAATGACACCAAGGCTAGATCTTTAAATTTGTAAAGATTCTTTTTTCATTCATATTAAGCATGAACTATCTAATGTAAAATGTACCTTCATAAAAGCATCATGTTCCACTCTTTCCATTAGAACATTAATAGGCTCTGAGATAAGACCTGCAAAGAATAAAAATGTGCTAAATTGATATGCGCCTCTACTAAGAAGTCAACAATGAATTGCATCTTAGATGTGAGTATGCAAACACTAAAATGTATGACGGATTATTTTATGAATGTCTGAAAGAAACATCAACTGTTCAAGAAAACCGGCAAGAAATAAACCTGAATTTTTTTTTAAACAATAGAAGTGTAGAGTTCCATCCATCAAATCTGCAACTGATTTCTAAGACTAAGACTCTATAGATCATTCAAAGAGTCGGTTGGAAAACGATGAAGTACAACATATCATGATTGAGTTTACTACAATAGAAACTGAATACGACCCTCTAATTCCGTGAATTGTTACCATAGCATTTTCTCATAAATGCAAACTAATCCCATCTTCTTGTTGAATAATGTCAATAATATTTTGATACCTTTCCTCAGTTTAAGTATTGTAAGAGACAGAGTGCTCAGGTCTAGTGAAATAATTCAGTCTGCAAGACCAACCTTACATATTCTGATAGCGGAAACATTAATCATGCATGCTCCTACAATGTACAAAATAAACGAGGCTTACTTACAGATTGTGGTGTTGTACAATTATATATAGTGAAACATTTTTTTGTGGTAAGTGTACAATTATATAGAGTGAAACATCTTTTTTGTGGTAAGTGTACAATTATATGTAGTGTCCAAGGTAGCCAAAAAACAAGTAAAAAGCCAATTGAAAAACCAATCGAGTAAGCTGAAATGTTTTAGCCTTTATAGCACAGGAAATGATAGGGCGAAACATAACTCGGAATGGACATTTCAGATGATACTAAAATCAAAAAAAAAAAAAAATCTATTTAACATAAAATAATTTCTACATCTTGTATAGAGAAAAATAATTCCCTCTCTCACTTATTATGAACATAAGAGAGAGAAAAATAATTTCTACATCTTATTTCTCTTTAGTGCCTAACGACCCGAACAATAACTTACAAATAAATAAAAATCTGCATACCAATGATTTCTATACGTAACTGTAAGTTCTGTTCTAGCAAGCAAACGTGAGAATATACTTTAATAAAAATGCATGCCTATAGTAATTCCCTCTCTCTCTCTCTCTCTCTCTCTCTCTATTCCGTATATATACTCACATAATTACATATTCTCATTTCTCTTCAAAACCCAACAGAGTACATGTCTAATTACGAACATTCAGCAGATATATCAAAACAAAATCAAATTAATTTATGTTCAAACATTTTCTTGACAAGCAAACAGAATGTGAAAAAATAACTGTATAAATTTATATATATATATATAGTCCTACCATTTGAGTAAGCTTTCATGTCCAATCTCTTCAATCTATCATCCTTATCGACCCTACTAATCTTGGCGTAAACCCTATCGCCGTCAAGTCCGGTCACCGGAACGCAATCGCCGTCGATCTGCGAAGCGTATCTGGAGACAATCTTTTCCTCCTCCGCAACCACTGGCGCCAAATTGGCCACCTCACTTGGCGGTGGCGAGTATCGGACCCAATCCTCATCGTTCTCAACCTCCGATGGGTCAACCCTGGTCCGTTTATCCTCCGATCGGCCCGGGTCGGTGGAGCGACCCGACGGAGTGGGTTCGTCTGGTTGGAGTCGCTTCTTGCCGTTGATCTGGGGTTTGGAGAGGAGTAATGGGTCGGTGATGGGTTTGGGTACGGGTACGGGTGGGATTGAGAGAGTGGGTTTGGAGAGTTGTTGATTTGGGGGTTGGGCTTGGGGTTGGGGCTCGTGGTCTTCCGGGTAGGGTTCTGTTTCGGGTTCGGGTTCGGGATCGATGTATTTGAGGTCTTCGTAGTCGTCGTGGAGGTGAGAGTTGGCTTCGAGCCATTCGAGCTCGTCTGGTAGAGGAATGTCCATTTCAGTGTCTGTGTGCTGATTGTAAAATGGAGGTTAATATATATGTATGTATATATATACACACACATAGATGTGTGTAGAGTTCTTTTGGCGGGAAAGTGATGAGGAGGAGGCGGCGGCAAAGAACTAGAACTCCTAAAACCCAAATTGCCCTTCTACAAAATAAATAAATAAAAAGTATTGGAAGGAAAATAATGGAGAGAATATTTTGTAGCGGTGTTCAATATCGATTCGGTTCCGATTTCGGTTCTGATTTTTTTGGTTTCTTAAAAATTGGAATCGGAATCAGAAGCGGAACCGAACCGAAAAATCAATTTAGTTCCGGTTCCTTCTATTTTTAAAAAAAATAATAATAAAAAATTAAATATCAAAAAATAATATAATTATAAACTAAATTAATGAAAGTATTTCAATATTGCAATTATTATAAAATCCAAAGTTAATTAACATATATCAAATTATAACTTATAATTTTAAATATAATATATTTATATATATAAAGATAAGAATATAACACTAATAAATATATATATATATGGAAAAAAAATCGGTTCGGTTCCGGCTCCGGCTCCGTTTGGTTCCAAAAGGATAAGAACCGGAACCGAATCTAAAATTTTGATTCTTTGATTTTTGGAATCGGAACCAAACACCCCCGTTCCAGTTCCGGTTCGGTTCTTGAACACCTCTAATATTTTGTTGTGTTTAGGATGAATTTTTTAAGTAAAAAAAAATGTAAAATTTTGGAAGGATATAAATTATGCATAAGGTGTTGGTTTTATGAAATAAAATGAGAGGGAATGGAAGAAAAGCCCAATACTAAATATGGTTTCATTTTTTATACCTTGAAAAATTATGTGAAAAAACGTTATGATAGCAAATTTATTAAAATAGTTTTATTTTTTCATAAACTAATTTTTTTCTTTAATTAAACGTAGTCTAAGATGTCAAATGAAGTACCATAAATAAATGGGTTTTTAGTAGCAACGGAAGAGAAAAATTGGATAAATATTTTATATTTTGATATGAATCGCAACATCTTTGAGCAGCAAATACGATAAATTTTGTTAAAGGATAACTCTCAAAATCAAAATGATTATTGAATTCGCCATGTGTATCAATTTATAGAAGACTAGGTAATGTGTGAAAATTCTTGTGAGAGTTTTTTTCCTTAATCAAAGATTTATTTTCTTATTTAAAGTAGCTTAACACGATATGAAAATAGGATGAAAGAAATAAAAAAAGAATTTAAAAAAAAAAAAACAAAAGAGGAACCGCCAGAAAAAGAGGAGCCGTTACTTTTCACGCACATTGTTGTCAGTTTAATGCAATCAACTCTCTCCTTATTACCCATGGCTGAATATCTCACTTGCTACTTGCTTTTTCGATAAAGAAATCAAGCAAATTGTTATGAAAGCTCGACACTAAAGATCAACATATTAGTCGTTTTATTATTAAAATAAATTATTTGATTCAGGTAAAAGTATATAATATTTGAAAAAAAATTTGATCTTAATTATAAACTCTATTTGTGATCATTTTGTGAAAAGCTGTGCTCGCAACCAAAACTACTCTTATATTTAATCGTAATAATGTTGTATAAAATAAATGGTACTTATATGCGGATTTAATTAAGGACTGTGGGGTCATGGCCCCCACTAAAAAAAAATATTTTATTTTTTATTCTAAAATTTTGGATATTTTGTATTTAGGTTTTACTGGAAAAAAATTTATCTTAGATACCATAGATTTTAGATTTATTTACAACTAAGCCTCTACTGAAAATTTATTTTAAACCCCAAAAAAATAAATATATGTTATTTATATCCCAAAAATTCAAAAAAATAAAAAATTAACCCCCACTTACACAGATTCCTAAATCCATCACTACTTATATGATATATATGAAAGCTCAACAAAATTTGTTATAAGCTTGTAAAAATAGAACACTTGTGAAAACATAACTAATTTTATATTTTTTGAATTTATGTAAATTTTAAGTATTTTCATAAAACGAGGAACCTACCACTTAGACCTATATCCAAATTGGAAAACTTGATATTTTATTATACCAATCATATTAGGCCATGTTTGGCTTGGTATGGTCTGGTCCAGTCCGGTCTGATTTGGTCTAATCTGATCTGAAAAAGCCTGTTTGGTAAGCGATCTGGTCTTACTATTTATTTATTATTTATTATAATATTTATTTATGTATTATTTATTTCTTTATTTATTATTTCTTCACTTTATAATATATTTTATTATTTATATTATTAAATTATTATTTATTAATTTATAAATATATTCTATTTATTTATTATTATTTCATTATTTAATTCATTTTATTTATAAATTATTTATTCATTTTTAATTATTTAAAAATATATTTTATTAATTTAATATTAATTTATTATTATTATACTCATTTTTTATTATTATTATGAAGTATTTATTCATTATTATATTTACTTATTATTTATTATTATATTTATTTATTATTATATCTATTTATTATTTTTTATTATATTTATTTATTATTATTTATTTCATTTTGTTTATTATTTATTATTTTTATTATATTTTTAAATATGTTTTATGTAATTTATTATTTATTTTATTAATTTATTATTATTATTTATTATTTAGTCCATTTTTTATTATTATTATATTTATTTATTATTATTGTATTCATTTTTTATTATTATTATGTTTTATTTAATTTATTATTTATATTATTAATTATTAATTATTAATTATTTATAAATATATTTTATTATTTATTCATTTATTTATTATTATATTTATTTATTATTATTATATTCATTTTTTTTTTATTATTAGGTATTATTTATTTCATTTTGTTTATTATTTATTATTTATTTTTAAAATATGTTTTATTTAATATTATTATTATTATTATTAAATGTTTTATTATTTATTCATTTTTAATTATTTATAAATATATTTTATTAATAAGACCGGACCGGACCACCAGAAACCACCTTTTTTTTTTTGTGAAATGAGGCTATTTTGGTCTGATTTGGTCTAACCAAAAATTTGGGACCAATGCTACCAAACATGGTTTGGTCCCATAAAACACAAGACCAGACCAGACCAGCTGTAACCGAACCACCTACCAAACAAAGCCTAAGGCCATGTTTGGTAGACGATCTTTCTGGTCTGGTTTGTTCTGGTCCGGTCCGGTCTGGTCTGGTCTAATCTGATCTGGAAAAGTCTGTTTGGTAAGCGATCTGGTCTTACTATTTATTTATTATTTATTATAATATTTATTTATGTATTATTTATTATTTCTTCACTTTATAATATATTTTATTATTTTATTATTTATATTATTAAATTATTATTTATTAATTTATAAATATATTCTATTTATTTATTATTATTTCATTATTTAATTAATTTTATTTATAATTTATTTATTCATTTTTAATTATTTAAAAATATATTTTATTAATTTAATATTAATTTTTTTATTATTATACTCATTTTTTATTATTATTATGAAGTATTTATTCATTATTATATTTACTTATTATTTATTATTATATCTATTTATTATTTTTTATTATATTTATTTATTATTATTATTTATTTCATTTTGTTTATTATTTATTATTTATATTTTATTTTTAAATATGTTTTATGTAATTTATTATTATTATTATTTATTATTTAGTCCATTTTTATTATTATTATTGTATTCATTTTTTATTATTATTATGTTTTATTTAATTTATTATTTATATTATTAATTATTCGTTTTTAATTATTTATAAATATATTTTATTTTTTATTCATTTATTTATTATTATTATATTCATTTTTTATTATTATTAGGTATTTTTTATTTCATTTTGTTTATTATTTATTATTTATATTTTATTTTTAAAATATGTTTTATTTAATTTATTATTATTATTATTAATTTTTTATTATTATTTATTCATTTCTAATTATTTATAAATATATTTTATTAATAAGACCAGACCGGACCACCAAGAACCACATTTTTTTTTGTCTGAAATGAGGTCATTTTGGTCTGATTTGGTCTTACTTGGTCTAACAAAAAATTTGGTACCAATGCTACCAAACACGGTCTAATCCCATAAAACGTAAGACCAGACCAAATCACCTGGGCTATTATGTACAAATCTCAGGAAGTATAAAATGAAGAAATAATAATTTACATAACAAACTAAACAATACAATCACACACACATATATATATATATATAACCTGTATCTATATACGACTCACTAGTCTCTCGCCGACCATTTCTTCTCTTCTTCCCCCCAAAAATATACTGAATCGAGCTCATTTCTCTCCCATCATATCGTCTTCTTTCCAAATACTCCTCTTCCTCTCTCTCCCCTGCAATTTCTAGGGTTAGGGTTTTGGAGAAAAATGGGGCAACAGTCGCTGATCTACAGCTTCGTCGCCAGAGGCACGGTGATCCTCGCGGACTACACCGAATTCTCCGGCAATTTCACGAGCATTGCCTCTCAATGCCTCCAGAAACTCCCTTCCAGCAACAACAAGTTCACCTACAATTGCGATGGCCACACCTTCAATTACCTCGTCGAAAATGGATTCAGTCAGACCCTCCTCCTCTCAATTCTCGTTCATTTTGTTTTTCTGTTGTTTGGATCTATGTGTTTGATGTGATTGTTAAATGGTGATATAGTTTTCGATCTTTGATATATATATATATATATATATATATATATATGTATATCAATTTGAATATATACAAATGTGTTTTAGAGCGTAAGAATCTGGAATGAAATATGAAATCACATTTAGAAATGTTGCGCTTGTGGGTTGAAATCTTAATCTGAAAACAGTACACCGAGTCACACGATTGATAATCTCATTGTCTACCGTTTTTGTTATTGTATTGATGGTAAAGTTTGATTTGTATGCTACTTGCATAATTGGATATATATATATATATATATATATATATATATATATATATATATAAACATTTACTGGATATATTATACTGTGTCACTGTATCTATATGAGTCATCTTATCCTTTTCTTATGGGGGACATGTATTATATATTGGTTTTGAGGATTTTAGTGAAAAGAGGCCTCATGGGTGGACCTTCTATACCTGGAGATGTTTCAGTAGTTTGCTGAGACAGTTCTTGGCTAACTAAAGTAGATGGAATGGTTTTAATTATTTATTTCCTTATTTATTATTATTATTTTGATTATGGTTGGAGATTTTGATTCATTTTGTTGATGGCAATTGTCATGCTTGTGTGATTCTATTTAAACTTTGTGTCTCTGTTTTTATTTTACTTAGAGAAGTAAAACTTATGGCAAAGTGGAGCATGGATCTTGAAGATTGCTGATAAATCCCTGTTGATAGAATGTGGTGTCTATAGAAATGGTTGTATGTTTGTTTTCTACTTTTGAAAGGTTTTCATAGGAGTGATTTTACGTTGAGACGGTTCCTTTAAGAATGTCGGTTTGGGTTGTCTGATTCGTTGTTTTTCAATCAGAAGCTAAACTACTACATTGTGAAGAATGTCACTATAAGGATCCCAGTATAACTATCTGCCATTTATGAGTTAGTTTAGTGTGCGAGTGGTGACTGCCTATCATGGGCAAAGAGTCATGGATATGAGTGGTGGCCCCTAAAATGTCGTTAGGCCTGCTTTTGACATTCTTTGGACAGTATGAATAAGGGACAATTGATCCGAGATTAGTTTTAAGGATCACAGAGTTACATCCATGTAGTTTTCCAAGCCTTTTAAGGTAGCCAAACCCGTTCCTTTCACATCAAATTGTTGTTTTTGCTGACCTTTATCTGCCAATTTGCTTAATAACTGTCTCAGAAGTTGCATAACAATATTCACTTTTTCATTTTTTTATGTGCACAGTGCATTGCTCTACATGTTTTTCCTGTTTTCGTCTGTGGGTTTTATCTATAAAAATTCAGGGATTTATAAATTTAAAGAAACAAATTTTGGAGTAAGAAATAGTGTTTGATTGATTGACTCCGGGTTTTTGGATGATTCAAGTTCCATATACTCTTATAAATGGGGAAAAAGCTTTGTAGCAAGAGAATGTGCATCTGCAGGGGATCAAAATTATAATAGTCACCTAGTAATCTAGAATTGCTTGTTAGGGTTGCCTGTCTTTTAGGGGTTGAAATTCGTTGTTGTTCTGAATCTGGTAAAATGAAGGGAATTTATTGAAAGAATCGGTCAATTTTTTTGTTTTTAGTTTTCGCAATTTGAGGGTAATGATTTTATTCTTTTAGTTATTTTTTTTTAATGCATTCGAATCACTTTTTGATTCTCATCTTGATGTGGAATTAACTCTCCAACTTTATGTTGGATTCTTCAGCTTATTGCGTTGTTGCAGTTGAAGCTGCTGGCCGACAAATTCCTATTGCCTTCTTGGAGCGAATAAAGGATGATTTCAACAAGAGATATAGTGGAGGGAAAGCTGCAACAGCTGCTGCCAATAGCCTGAAGAAAGAATTCGGGTATTCATATATCACTCTTGTAAGAGATTTACCATTGTATTTCTACCTGTATCGCTGAACACATATGCTGATTCTGGTAGGCCCAAATTGAAGGAGCACATGAAGTACTGTGTGGATCATCCAGAAGAGATTAGCAAGCTTGCAAAGGTGAAAGCTCAGGTTACTGAAGTCAAGGGAGTGATGATGGAAAACATTGAAAAGGTAAGGATGTTTTGTTTTCTTGTTCTGTTAGTTAGAGGATTTTTTGTTGGAACTTATGACTACCTCTCCATTTCATGATTAGCATCCCACTTTCCTTTCTCAGATGCCCCGGAATAAAGCCTCCAATTTCCTTCTTGAGATGTTCTAAATTTCAACTTTCCCAAGTTGTCCTTGGGATTTGAAAAGTCCTTTCAAGTCAACGAAGTAAATATTTAAATTTTGTTGGGCTTATCTGGAGATTTTCAATGGGGACCATGCATTAGATGTTTGTCCCCATAGAAAGCACGAAATCCAAATAGTGACACTTATGATATATCTTGTGCTTATGTTTTTTGTCCAGCACAAAAACACTGATTCTCTTTCTCTATCTTGCTGAAAATGCTAATTTGGTTAGTGAAATTAATCCTGTACTTATTGTGCTCTTTTATGTAGGTGCTTGACCGTGGAGAAAAGATTGAGCTCCTTGTTGATAAAACAGAGGACCTCCGTTCACAGGTAAAGTGCAATGTCTGAGCATTGGGATTGACTAAATTAACGGCTAATTTGTTCCCTAAAACCCTTCTAGAAGCCATGAGAATCTTTTGCATGAAATTTAGGTGGTTGTAGAGAGTTTGCATCTTGGTGATGGTTGAAACTGGCTTGACACGGTGCTTAGTTGGGGATGTGCATTTTTGTTTTGCACTGGCAAACACAAACTCTACATCATCTTGGGCTGAGGTGTTGGGTAAATTATACAAATCAACATTCTATGTTTATGTATAGCAATTTTCAGCTATTACTGTGTCGCATTTGGCTCCCATACCCGTGTATTCAGAGCTTAACCTTTGCCTCTTAAAACACTTAGTGAAACATCAATATTTCAAGGTGGGTTTCATAACTTTCATGGTCACGTTGACCCATATTGAAATGAACAATGTTTGTCTTCTAGGTTCATCGACAGCTTCCACGTTATTTAAGATTGCATTCTGTTTTCATTTTGTCAATTTTGCAAGCAAAAATTTGTTGCATGTTTTTGTTTTATTATTTATTTATTTGTATACTATATTTATTTAAGCTGTGCCTGTTCTTTTTATTGCCTTTAGAACAGGCTTTTCATTTGATTCCGATGAAATATTAAGACTGCTTGAGGTTGTTGCATAATACCTGTGGACCTTACATACCAACATAGAAATCTAAGATTAAGCTTTCCGAGGGTTTAATTCTTTGGACAAGATCCGAGCTTACCCTATGACCTTACCCACAAACTTAGAAATAGAAAATTGAGCTTTCCGAGGGTTTAATTCTTTCGGACAAGGTCTGAGCTTACCCTGTAACTGGATCCAACTTGCCACCTGTGCAGTCTTTTATTTAAGGATTAAGCAAGCAAGGCGTACTTAAATAGAATACATGAAAAGGGGATTCAGATAACTCCCTCTCTTTGGTTTTCAGTTTCCTTCCTACTTCTATTCCTCGTCTCCATAGTCCTCCATTTGCTGTGGCAATATCTGATTGTTAGATGTTTGGTTATAACAGGCACAAGATTTCAAGCATCAAGGTACCAAGATAAGGAGGAAGATGTGGTACCAGAATATGAAGATAAAACTGATTGTTTTCGCGATCCTCGCTGTTTTGGTTCTGATCATTGTCCTGTCTATTTGCCCTGGCTTCAAATGTTGATTTGCTCAAGCCTTCTCTACTACATGTTTGATCAGGGTCATAGATTGGTTCTCCTCTTCATTTTGATGTTACATTTGCAGATTTAATTTTCTCAATAGGTTACACCTTTCTATATCAGCTGGCTTTTTAGGTTGGTAAAGGCCGGTATTTTTTATTTGTTGTATAGCTGATATCTAGGAATTTCATATATCGAAATATAGTATTTCTTGAGTCCCATGTTAGAGAACATTTGCTTAATTGTATGAGGGATGAATATTGAATACTTACAGATCCGCGGCGGTTTGAACTTTGTCTAAAGATTGCTGCTTATTCTTGTCTCTCTTACAAAAATTCTTGTTGCATTGGGGTCAATTATATTCTCAAAGGAACATGATGATATTACTGTACACTCATTGGTCATAATTGCTTTTTTTTTTTTTTTTCTCTCTCCTGGCTAGTTATTTTTATTTTATTGTTTTTTTCTCAGAAATTAATTGATCTCTTATACGTGTATACAAAGTTCTATTGTTGTTATTTATACGGGGAATACATTTATTTCCAATGTATGGTGTTAATACCCATGTATCATCTTGACATTTTATCAAATACTTGTGTGGTGAAGTTTGTGCTTGCATGTTAAGAGTTAACTGCACAATAACACTATGGGCGTTGGACACCCTTCCAAGAAACACTCTCTAGTAGTAAACACATTAGACATCTCAATATATATAACCAGAAAGAACTTGAATTCCTCTATAACACAAGCGAGAACACTTATTCAAGTGGTGTACATTTGATGGTTCTAAGCATTGTGTGTGTGCGTGTGAGAGAGAGAGAGATATGAAAATATATATTATATATCAGCAGGCTAGTTGATCTCTGTATGGTGAGATTTCTTCAAATATGGGAAGTCTTCTTGGTTTCAATGGAACCAACTGGTGCATCAACTGGTCAAGTCCTTCAAGAAAAGCATCTTCCAAATCCAACAAGTCCAAAGGAGAGTAAGCTGGTGATGTGGATTGCCATAGCTCTAGTTCCTTCATCAATTCCTCTGCTCGGGTCCTTAACTTTGGCTCGTCGAATCCGGGAAGTTTACCTAGAGTTACGTCGTCAAGAACAGACTGTGCCTCGTTGTATCGTGCTTGCTTGATCAGGCACAGGCACAAGTTGCAGGCCTTGTTTGCATCGGGATCGATCAGCTGAGCTTTTCGATATACTACCTCGGCAGCTGCATAGTTTGTTTGCTGCATGTAGGCCCATCCTAAATTTCCCTGCATTGCATACATGTAGGGTTAATGATATAATGTGGCAATAGAAATGTGCAGGCAAAGTTGAGTAGAAAAAAGGTTTCTAAAATGAAATGAAATGACCAAAAAAAAAAATGAAGTAATTTTGAGCCAGAAAAAATGGTTTCTAAAATGAAATCTTCACTCCCAAAAGGTACAACAGAAGTATTTACTTCTGTTAATTTACTCAGAAAGGATTATATTACATGTATAAACAGTGACCATACAGATAATCACATTACTTGCAAAGAGAATTTTGACTATTTTCATTAGCATCAGCCATCAGTGTCAGTGACAAAGTGTTCACATCTCAATTTTTCAAAAGGTCGTGTGCTAAAATTTTCTTGCCCCATGATTACACATAACACGCAATTTGTTCATAGATTGCCTAATAATGAGAGGTCACATGTGAATGGAGTATTGAAATAGTTATTTCAGTATTCTGTACGCAGGAAGAATTTTTTTCATTTTTATTTTTCCGAAATTACAAGAACGGAACTAATAAAACAAGAACTAAACTAAAAAGTTATAGATGGTAGTTTGGCATGAAAGAAATTAATGTGATTTCATACCAGTATCCGGGAAGTTTCTTGCTTGACGGTGACCTGGAACTTCCTTCCATGGGAGCGAGCTGTCTTGGTAGGCTTTCCATTGAATGCTTCTCCTTGGTAAATCATCCGAAGCTTTTGCTTCAGCATCTCAATTTGCTCATCTAATTTCCCACATTTCTGCAAAATCATCGATGTTCATTCTCAATAAGAGGTCATAAAAAAGGATATCAATTCAACAAAGTTCAAGCGCAACGAAATGACAACAAAACTGGGAAATTTTCAATTTTTTGAAGGATCACCCGCGGCTGCTATATATGTACCTTGTATAAATCGATGAGCACATTGTCTAGCGATTCCTGTGCTTGCTTCGAGCAACGATCTCTGAAGGACTTGATAGCTTCAATAGCTTCTTCAGCCCTATCTTGTTGCTTCATAACGATTGCCATGTCTTTCAGAGCACTATCTACTCTATCTCCAGCATTTATAGCTTTCCAGAACAAAGCTATTGCTGCTTCTGGATCCTTTTGAACCAACTAAAGCAAGAAGAAAAACAAATAAGAAACAACTAAACAAAAGCACAGGGATGAAAGAAAAAAAAAACACAATTGCTGCAAAGATGCTTGAAAGAGGGCTGAATGGTAAATTTCGAAGTAGTTTACTTATTAATGCTAAAAATAATTTTTCCCCTCGTAGCAAGGAATTACCCCAACCTCATGGTTCGCATTCGTAGTATCAATTTCTATAACGATGTACCGGACTCGGACAATATACTTGATAAAAATGAGTATCAATATACACTTTTTTCATAAGCGTTACAAACTAGACGATAACCATATAGGTGGGTTTAATTCCAAGTATGTTTGAGCCTTACGAGAATCAAATGTAGAGGTCCAAGTTTACAGTTCGCGCGCAACAAATTCCTTACCTTAGGCCCTATTTGGCACAACTTTTGCTTTTACAAAGAAGCAAAAGCCATCTTGAGAAGCCGGTACCTCCAGCTTTTTCAAAATGCTCTTTTAGGGTTTAAAAAATTTGTCAAACACCGTCCGAAATAGTTTTTCATTCACGAAGCAAAAAATAACTTTTGAAAATCCATTTAAAAAGGGTCTTAGGTCACGGTTGTAAGACAGTTATTGTACATGAACCCAAATCATCATAGTTGATTACATGTTTAACGTTCGAGCAGTGAAACTATGACCAGAATTGTGTAGCCAGAAATCAAAGACCAAACATCTACTAACCATCACATGTTCTTCTATTATGCTACTTACATAGGTCCCACATAAAACAATGAATAGTTGAAAATTCTTTGGTCCATGAATCATTTTCCTTGAAATTCATACGAACTAAACGTTGAAATCTACATGAAAAACTAGGCAAGTGAGCAATTAATGCTACTCCAAATTTGCCACCAAAGCATTAACCAGCAATTGTGTAATAATGCCTAGATTGTTAAATTATGTACTGAAATTCACAACTTTTTAGAATGAATGAAATCAATTATTTTTTATTTATTTTTTTCGGTAAATAATGAAATCAATTATTGTAAATGATGATAATAATTAAGCTATAATTGGAGCTATTTAATGAGTTAGAAGATGCAATTATTGATAGAGCTGCAAAATCACAATAAAACACAATTACCCACAATAGTACTATAGAGAAGGTATAATGAGGTGGCACAAATATAATCATTTAAATTATACGTCTCACTCCAATTTTTGATATATATTTATTACTTCATGCATATATATAATTGTGTACTGAATAAGGTACAAAACATATCTTTTTAATTTATTTAATACTTAAGTCGTCCTATATATATATATATATTTATAAAAATATGATAATTTAAGAGAGAGAACAAATTTTCATTTTTCTACAACAAATTTGTTTTTCCTGGAAAAAACTAATAGATAGAAGAGGTCAAGATAGAGCGAGAGAAACAAGCAAGCGGGATGCGAAGAATTGGCCTCTTCCATCACAGTTCACATAATATGACTCGGCTGAGTCACGGACGAGTCACTTACCAACTCGGTACAAACCCGCCAAACACAAACTATTCACGAAGTAAAATTACAAAGTTACCCTCGCATCCTTATTTCACATCCAATGGCCAGAAACAACCGCTCATAACCCATCTTAATGATTGTGGATTTACAACATATATACATATACATGTATATGTATGTATCTATACATAGAGAAAGCAGTGCATATATTGTATGTACCTGAACATGTTTGGCGCGAACATACGGGGTATCCCCGGGAGGAAGCTTATGAATCACGTGGAAAGGCTCTGGTTTGTTGTTGCTAACATTCAAATTTCTCTTCATTTTCTCACTCTAGAAAAAACCAATATTTCTCTCTCTATAATGAATTGGGAATCTGGGTTTCTCTCTCTAGATTCACTCTGGAATTGGAGGATATTGAAAAGCTGAAAATGGTAGTATTAATTTGTCAAGAGAATGAGAGGGACTCTCTAGTTTTATATATACCAGATCAAAATGAACCTGGACACCCACTTGTCCACATTCGCGCTCTTTCCATATTGGGTACAGCTTATTCGCCACGTATGACACTATGCCACGTGTCATTTTTATATTAAAATGTAACATTTTGTGTTTTTTATTTTGTTTTTTCTTTTTTCTTTTTTGTTTTTGGTTTTGGAAATTTAAAGAGTATGCGAAATTAAAAACTGAAATTAACTGAAGCCCATAACATATGGTTAATTTCCAATAATTTAAGCTAAATTAATATGGTGGCTGATTAATTCTGTTGGAATTTGAATCTAGGTTGGTGTGAAACAGTTAATGCCAAACTATAAATAAATTATTAAAAAACTTTTATTGTTTTCAGCAATTTTGTTAAATTGTTAAATATGGAGGTGAATTTAACGGTGAAACCCATTTGACAATTGATATAAAAAAAATGCATGACAATAAGAAAATAGAGTATAAAAGAGTTTGGGCACTAAAGGCCCAAATATCACAAATATTTCAGAAATATAATAAGATGTCAAATATAAATTTGAAATGTTATGATATTATACCTAATTTAAATCTTTTATTAGACATTGCAGTCTGTATAATTGTGGTGGCAATTACTGTGACAATCACATATATAACTTCTGATTCTGTTAACATAAGGTTAAGCTCGTGACAACTATACCAATAATTGATTTAAATAAAATAATAATGATAAAACATATGTTACATACTTAATATTAAAATGATTTCATCTTAACAAAAATGAATTTCACAAGACGGCCAAAGATGATATATTATTTGTTTTGTAACAAAAATGAATTTAATAAGACGGACAAAGATGATATATATATATTTTTTTCCGGTAATATATATTATTTGATTTTCTGAAGTCAGAAAAATAAGAGGTAAGAGTTTGTTTGCTTTTTGGTCTACAATAAATAAATTTTGGGATACAACTTTGATTTATAATAATTCTCCTATAGATATAAAACTTAATGGTCTCTATTTGTTAATTTGCTCGAGCTAATTAATAGATAATTTTTTGGTCAATGGAAACTTCTTTTAATTTTTTTAGGCTGCTTGTGTTGGTGGCTTGATGCGCTCTTTGTTAGCTTCAACTTGGTGGTATATCTGCTATGGCTGATGGATACATACATATATAATATATATATATAGTCTGGTTCTATACTAGTCTTTTGATTGTGTCGCCTAGTTTCAGTTGTGTTTGTTGTTTGAAACTTTCAATTTCAAGTCTCTTTGTTGTTACGTTGGTTTAGGGGTGATTATATTTATATATTATTTTTTACAGTTTTATAAAAAAAAATTATGGAAAAACAAATTAATAGAATGTGTGATGACAGTTTCCTTTCAAAAACTAATGGAAGCCTTTCTTATGAATACTTAAAGAGTCAAGTATTCCATGCCACAACCAGACCCCTTCTTTTCGTGTGTGCTTATCCAAAGGTAAGTTGCAGGAAAATCCCATATTAAATATTTATATATATATAATATATATATATGTGTGTGTGTGTGTAAATTACACTAAACTCCGTATAAGTGAGAGAAAATTTTAAAATTTAATGTGAAAAAGTCTAATTTTAACCTTAAATTTTATTTATATTTTTACCATTTTAGTATAAAAGAAAAATCATATGTGAAAAGGAAAACCTTTTTTGTAATGTTTTTTATTTTTTATTAGGGAAACTGTTGAGCTCACGAGTCAAATTTGGGAGACGCTAATCATAATAAATTTCAATCGACTCAACCTATATCAGATTTCTCTAAATCTCATAAGAGGTAAGTGTAATTTATCTTAAAAATTTGGAATAATTACCGTTTCAACCTCTCAAAAATTATAAAATTACACATGCACTCTTCTTGTTTTGATAATTATACTGTTACCCCCTCTAAGTGATCGTCATTCATATTAGATGACCGGAAATGTGAAATTGTCTATATACCCTTATTTATTACTCTCTCGGTCCCAATTTAAGTGTCTATTTTGGGAATCTAACTTTTTGAGATGATGACTTTTATTGGTGTGATAGTGAATGAAAAATCAAATTTACTCTTGGTCTCACCAATTGATGTGATGTTTGTAATTTAGATATTTTATAATTTGAATGATTGAATGGTAAATTGATCAAATAAAGTGGCATTGATTTTTCTTATTTTGGAATAGGTTAAATAGTGAATGTGAACACTTAAATTGAGACGAATGAAGTATTTAAATGAGGGTATTATAGATATTTCACCAAAGAAAAACTGTTGGCGTACACATATATTGTCAATAATAACGCAGGAAGTTCACCATAACGAAATATTTGTTACAACCTACTAATTAGAGGGGTAAAATTGTAATTACCCCTAAAAAAATATGCACAAAACATTCATTCTAGTTACGGTTGACTAAACCCTTTTTTCCATAAAAAATCTAAAATACCGTTTTGTTTTTCTGATAAAAAATAAAAAATAAAAAAAGAGTTTTCCTAAGTTTATGATATTTTGTCTTAAATAAAGAACAATGGGCAATGGTTGGCCATCATCGAGAATCTTATCTAGAACAATTAAGGTGTGTTTGGATAGGGGTGTTTTCGTTTTTGTTATTGTTTTTTTTCACTGTTCACGGGAACAAAAACGCGTTTGGAAGCCTTTGATGGTTTTTGTTTTCGTGAACAGTAAAAAAAACGTTTTCTCACCCTTAGTTCAAAATTTGAGAACACCAAAATAGTGTTTTTTTGTTTTCGGCATTGTTTGTTCTTAGCAAAAAAAAAAATCTAATTGTTGCATATTCTCTAACCTTCATCTTTAACCTCCATACTCTAACTCCCATCTTCAACCTTCATACCCTAACCTCCAAAAAAAATTTTTTTTTTTTTTTTGTTCCTAAAAATTTTTTAGACAAAATTTCCAACCAAACATGTTTTTGTTTTCGGATTATCCTTAGGACAAGAACAATAATTTTTTTTGTTCTCAAGAGATGAAAAACGAAAACGAAAATACTAGTTTCCAAACGCACTCTAATGTTCCCAAAGCTAATCGGAAGCAATGAGGTCTCGACCCAAGCTCTAGCAGACACTGGCACTTTTTGTGATGACCGACGATTATTAAATTAAAATTAATATTTTCTATGATTTTAATATATGTAATTTTGCGAATAGAAGTTCAATTATTAAAAAAATAAGACTATATTCTTAATTTGCTCGATTCGTAATTCTGGGTGAGTTTCTCAAAAATCGTTTTTTTTTTTTCACATTTGATATATAACAGGGTTTATTTTGCATTTTGCATTTTACCATTAAATTAATAGATTCTTTAAAGGAAAAAAAAAAAACACACGAGAGATGAAAATACTTTATTTATATGCTTTAAGAATGAAATACAGAGGATGGCTCTTGAGTCTTGACCAAAAGAAAGCAGAGCCTTCTCTCACTACGTACAATAAAAAATAAAATAAAAAATACTCCAAGTAAATTACTTCACCACTTCGATGCTCCAAAAAGTCACCTAACATTTTTCACAAGCTCAAGTTTAAGCAAATATAATTCGAACTTGTTCCCTAAAAATATTTGAGATTTGGTATTTAATCCTTATTAAGTCTAAATAATTTATGGTAATCATAATCGTTAATATAATTTTGTACTTTATTTGATTTATACGGTGTCACTTTGCACGAGTTCGAATTAAGGATGCATGTGCTTCTTTCGCGTCCACCACCTATTCAAAAGCAATTATGTATAAAAATCAATTATTGATTCGTCTATGTGGACTATAAACGAAAAATAATTGTCATGCACAAACTTTATGTATCTTTTGTAATTATATTCCTACTTTATGGCTGCGGAAAAAAATATACATATCAATGGATACTTCAATTATACTTGAGATTGATTTCAACTTCTCTTTAAAATAAACCAAAAATATGAAAGAAATATATATTAAAAAAAATGAAGAAAATAACAAAACCAGAACTCCCGAGTTTTGACCATTGATTAATGAATCCGGGTGGGGAATACCTTTTGAACGAGGAAATTTTCCCATGGCATCCAAGCAAAATTACTATCTTAGGCCCTACAAAAATGGGGATCATATATTATTATCCCAAATCTACAATAGGTCAAAATTCATGCGAAGACATGAGTCTTGGAGGGTTTTCGAGGTTCAAAGTGAGTTCCAAGTTTCAAAATTCAAAACTAAAAAAGTCGATTAGGGCTTGTTTGATTTACATCTTTGAAGATAGTATTTTAGCCTTTGAAAAATAAATATAAAAATGGTACAAGTAGATTGTTTGTTCACACTAATGAACAGTCATAAAAAAGTCAATCTTCAAATAATAATCTTTAATTACTCCTTGAAAACAAAATTCTTAAAAATCATTTTCAGAGAATTAAATCAATACCTTAATTTTTCAACCATAAAACAAAAGCGTCATTCCAAAATGGGCCTAATTAATCCTAAATATATTATTGAATTACAAAATCAACATTAGAATAAATGCAATATTTGGGTCATATCTCATAAGTCTTCTCCGTTAATGTGATCCAATATAATTTAAATATGAGCCTATTTTTAAATAAAAAAATAATATATATATATAACTCATAACGATAAATTAAATTTAATATTATAATTTTTTTTAATCACCTGTCCATATTATATTGAACTATTTCAATACTGCGGATACTTCCCATTTAGCAATATTATAGTAGTTTATTTAAAATGGTGAATTACATTTTTAACCCTTATTGTTAATATAAATTACACCCGCACC
This sequence comes from Cornus suecica, assembly GCA_963922005.1. Lineage (NCBI taxonomy): Eukaryota > Viridiplantae > Streptophyta > Magnoliopsida > Cornales > Cornaceae > Cornus > Cornus suecica. The sequence goes on along the minus strand of OY998246.1, from coordinate 8,117,199 downwards.
CCTTCTAGTTTCGCTGATTATATTTTTACCTCCTATTTGTTTCACTTTCACCCCCTCAGTTCAATCTCCCGTGAGGTCAAACCCAATCAACATAATTTTGAAATGTGAAATAACTAATTTACCCCTAAATGTATATAATGACATAATTACCAACCCATAAAGATGTGAAATGATAAACCTACCCTTCTACAAATTGTATGAACCAAACTATCCATGTTGTATGTATAGACTCATATATATATATATATATGCACAACAATGGATATGAATTAACAAAAGTTCTTGTTTTGGATTTGTTGACGAACAACAACACTTCTATGATGGAGAACTTCATGACCTCCAACCTCACCTCTTTTTTGTCACCACCTTCTTTGTTGTCCTTCGCAGCGGACCCCTCCCAACCCCAAAACCTACCTCATTTTGGCCACCATCGACGACGCCATTGACGAGGAAGTCACCGACATCGAAATGGGTTTTAAAACCCTAGCTCTAGGTGGGTGAGGAGGGTCGTGACGGGTGGTGGAGTGGGGATTAGGTGGTTGTGCAATGGGTGAGGAGGGAGATGATATATAAAGAGGGGGGGGGGGAGAATGGTTGTTAAAAATAATAATGGCTCCCAAACTTGCACGTTCCATATATATAGAGAGAGAGAAAGAAAAAAAAGATGGTGATTAAAAATAATAGCTCCCATTATTTGAAAATTAGGACTAGGGCAGCAACTTGGGCCAACCCGACCCGAACCCGGCTTCAGGTTGGGTTGGGCGGGCCAACCTTATAGCAAAGTCGGGTTGGGTTTCAACCTGAACCTGAATTCATTGGTCGGGTCGGGCGGGTCTTCGGGTTATGTGAGTTTTTGTTTTTAAATGTACTTAGGTTGGCCGGGCCAACCTTATAGCACATTCGGGTTTGGGTTTCAACCTGAACTTGAATAAACGGACTGGGTCAACAAATTTTTTTATTTTTTATTTTTTAAATCTAGGAAATTTGTTTTTAAACAAAAAAATAAAAATCAAATTTAACTTCTTACAAAAAAATTATAATATACATATATTGTTGAATTTTCATGTGCCTGCTAAAATGATGCAATAGATTAAAGTAGCTTAATAATACGATTTTCATAAAACGTCAAAAGTGATAGCCAGACAAGGATTGAGTAAATAAAAAGAAAAAAAAATTCAAAGCCAGATTTGTTCCATATATATGTATATATATATATATTGGTAAAAATCAAAGCCAAATATTTGTTCTATATATATATATATTGGTAAAGATCTATTCCATTATCCATATATATATATATATATATATATATATATATATATAAATCAGATCTTTATATATGTATGTGTTTATATATGTGTATATAATGAGTGAGTGAAAGATAGAGAGAAAGAGAATAAAATAGAGATATAGCGTAACTGGCGGCGACGATTGGTGGCGATATTTCTACAGTAAATACATATATATATACATAAAGAGAGAGAGATATGAGTTTTAAATGATGAAAATAGAGAGATTTATGGTTAGTTTTAATTGAATCTTATTGTTTCTACCGTTGGATCAAAGTGATCAACGACTGAGATTTAAAAATAATACGAATCCGGGTCTCAAGACCCGGATTAGAATGAAACCCAACGGGCCCAACCCGAATTGGGTCCGAGTTGATTTTTCCCTAACTCGAGCCAAAAAAATTCTGGTTGGGTTGGGTTAAACCCTCCCAAGTTACAACCCTAATTAGGATCCATTATTAGGGATGAGCATGGGGCGGTTTGGAACGGCTTTCTCAAAACCCATTATCAAAATCGTGAAAATTTTCATCCCTCATAACCGTACCAAAACCGTTTAAAAATTTCACATCTTCCCCCAAAATCGCCCCAAACCATTCACTGTGTCTCCCCAAACCATGCCACTAAACCCTTTTTTCAAGAACAAATAAAAAATAAACAAATTAATTATAACATTTTGACCTATATAAAAAATAATAAAAGATCCGATTTACTTGTAATAATTTTTAACACAAAAACAAATATAATAACTTGAATAACACATTCAATTGAAATCAACCATCAATCTTTAGATAAACAAACTTTAATGAATGTTTTCAATTCTAAGTTTCCAATAACATAAATCAAATCATATAGACAAATCCACAAAAAATATAAAAAGATATTAGGATTTTTGTGTATTATATATATATATGGGTATATAAATAAATAGGTATTTTATTAAAGGAGTACAAAGTAATTTCAATATAAAAAGTTTTAAAAATACATATAATGATATAACTTGGGTAAAAAATTTATAATTATATTATGCGGTTTAGGCGCTGGGCGGTTCCCCATTGGGGGAACCCCTTAAACCGTCCCCGCCCCATAACCGTCATTTTTTTTTCTTCACCCCCATAACGAGTGATGGATTTAGGGATCCGTGTCAATGTGGGCTAAAATATATATTTTTTGGGTTTTTGGGATATAAATGATATAGATTTATTTCTTTGGGATTTAAAATAAAATTTTAGTGGGGGCTTAATTGTAAAGAAATCTACATTCTATGGTATCTAAGGTGATTTTTTTTTAATAAGGGACTAAATACAAATATCCAAAATTTTAAGATTAAAAATAAAAAATAAAAAATTCAGTGGGGGCCATGGCCCCACTGGGTCTTAAGTAAATTCGTCCCTGCCCATAACCACTCCATTTTTAAATGGTGTGGTTAAAAATCATAAAAAATGGTGCGATTTGGGACGGTTCCCCGGCGGGGTGGGTTTTTTTTGCTCATCCCTATCCATTATCTTTCTTTTTTTCCGTATATACATACATATATATATATATACACTTGCACAATAGCCCGCTACACTATATATATGAAAATATATGAGATATGGATCACTTACACTGCATATATATAGAGAGAAAATAAAGACATAAAGTGTAATTTATATCAATTGCTGTGCATATATATTTTCAATTGTATGGACCAAACACTTACATTACGTGTTTGTTTGGTAGAAGGAGTTGGTGTTAAATATATGATTTTGGATTGAAATTCGTGGCCCAACCCATGTTTGGTAATCTTGGTGTTGGTGCAAAAGTGTCAAACCATTGGTACCAAATACCCCATATTTCACACCATCTCAATAGATGGTTTTGTGTGGTTTGATTTTGTTTTCTCACACCAAAACCATTATTTAACCCAAACTAATTTAATTTGGTGTACCATTGTTTAACCCAAACCAATTCATTTATAATATTATATATATATAAATTCGAAAAATAAAATATTTATGAAAAAATAAAATATTTCAAAAAAATCAAACGAAAAAATATATTTCGGGAAAACAAATATTTTTGGAAAAAATAAAATATAATAAAAATATATTTATTATTTTTTAAAAAATATACAAATTATATGTATTTTTACTGAAATCTTTTATTTTTTTTAAATATTTTATTTTTTTGAAATATCTTATATAAAATATTTTATCTATAAATATTTCGAAAAAAAATTAAATATTTAAATATTTTATTTTTTAAAATATATATATTCACAAAATATTATTTTAAATAAATAAAATGTCAAACTATTCCAAGTTATCAAATATGATTGGTTTCAAAATTTCAGCCCATACCAACTCTACCAAACATGATTTGGTTTTTCAGCTTTACTTTTTCTCACACCAAAACCATCTGCACAAAATATAATTTCAATTCAGAATAAAACTACACAAAACTCAACCCAAATCAAAATAAAAAACCAACACCGTATCACACTGGTTGCCAAAGAGGCACCACATATAGGAGAGAGAAAGTAGGTAAAAGAACCTAAGGTTGCGTTTGGTAACGGTTTGGTGCGGTGTTAGTTTTTGGTTTTGGTTTGGGTTGGGTTGAATTTGGTTTGGTGTGGTTTTATTTTGGTTCCAAACCATGTTTGGTGCATATGGTTTTGGTGTGAGAAAAAGTGATGCTGAAAAACCAAACCATGTTTAATAAAGTTGATATGAGTTAAAATATATTAAAATTAATATTAAAATTAAAATATATTAATATACTAATATATTAATATTAAAATTTATAATATTAAAATATATTAAAATATATTTTTTATATTAATATATAATAATATATTAATATTAATATTAAAATTTATAATAATATTATTTTAATATTAATATTAATATTAATTTTAAGATTAATATATATATATATTAATATTAAAATATAAATATTATATTCGGTGCTATGGGTTGCTACAGTGGAGTGCTACAGTGCTACAGTGGTTTGCTACAGTACCCGCACCATCCAAAACCATCAAAAAGATGGTTCCAAAATCCTTCACAAGTTTGGCACCATGGTTTGCTACAATAACGATACCATTTTTTGGCACCATTTTACCAAATATGGTTTGGTACCATTTTTTGGCACCAAAACCATATTTTTGGCACCAAACCTGTTTACAAAACAGGCCAAGAAGACCTTCCATGGGCAAATGAGTCATTTAACATGTCATATATTTTAGAATTATACATGAATTAAAAGGCGTGGGTATAAACTATAAAGGTCATTTCATAAGCTACGGTGTCCTTAATTGAATGGGGATGAACATTAAGGGATGAAAATGTAATTAATGAAATTACAGAAGTGCAGATGTAATACCAACAGGGGTGAAAGTATAATTTACCCTTTAAAAAAACCACTGCCATAGTGCCATGTAATAATTCTCAGGGTCAGGAGGGTCCACACAGCGGTGGACGAAGCAGGCCCAAAGCCTCGCCGGGACATAAGACGAATGAAGACAACAATCAGACGCCCTTCAATTGCACCTTATGGTTCCACGTGTTCTTTCAACAACCAACCCCATCTCTCTCCTCCAAACACAACAATACAGTACTCCTCACTCCATATTTCCTCTCTCTCTCTCTCTCTCTAACCAGTCGGAATTCAGCTCCCCACCATTCTCACCAGGTAACTCTCTTCAACTTTCTCTCTATATATATATGTGAATGCACACACACACATATATATATATGTATATAACTCTTGTATTTTGACACTAATTACTCCATTTCTTCTCACTCTTTCTACACACACACAACTATAGCCCTGCGCTCAACGACAGAGTAATATATATCTATATATTTATAATACACTATACACGCACAAATTTATATGTATATAATTCTTGTATTTCGTATGCAATTACTCCATTAATTTTTCCTCCCTCTCTCTGTCTCTCAACACGCACATACACACAATTTAGCTAATTTCTACCATTATCAACTGTTCTTTCACAAAACAAGTCTCTCTTTCTCTTTCTCTCTCTCTCTCTCTATATATATATTTGTGTGTGTAATCTACTTGTAGTTTGATTGTAATATGGTTCTGTAGATCTGTATCTATATCGATTCCGCCATGGACGCAGCGTCTCAGCTCGTCTACTGCGGAGTCGAACCTTTCTGTCGGAATTTTCATGCCGCGTCATCCAAGAAGACGAATGGTTACCGACAATGGCCGAGCACAATTAGGGTTCGGAGACGCAACGGCGTCGTACGAGCTGTCGCAACCGAGCCTAAACCAGCTGAGGAGGTTGGACCTTCACGGCCGGTGACGCCAAAGGTCGTCAATGGATATTCCAGATCTCCGGCGTCCAAAACAGTCAACGGAACTTCTACGGTACACTACTGAACGGTTTTATTTGTTGCTAAAACATTGTTTGGTTCCCGAGAAAATTAAAGAATTGGGGAAAATGAAAATGAGTAGTTTTAGGCGGATTAATCAAGTTTAAATACAAAAGTGACTATATTTGGGTGTTAATGTGTGTGACAGGGTCAAATTTGATTGATTTTGGTCGATTTGCTTTTGATTTGTTGGGTTATTGTTGGAAATACTGAATTTCTGAAGCTCGGAATGGCAGAGAATAGGAGCGGTTTCGCAGGAGATCAAAAGAGTGAGAGCACAGATGGAAGAAAACGAAGAGTTGGCAATTCTTATGAGGGGGCTTCGTGGTCATAATTTGAGTGATAACCAGTTTGCCGAAGACAATGTTCAGCTTCGCTTAGTCGAGGTTTGTCTCTCATTTTGAGTGTTTATTATATCAACTCTGGTGAAATTTAAATTCATATTCAAGCCAGTTAGTACATTGTTTTATAAAAAGTGAAGGGAAGGTTTAACAGTTATTAGATAATGGTCTAACTCTTCACATGTATAAAGCATGATCACCTGAAACTTTTTGTTGGAATTGCTGTTCTTTCTATAAGGAAAAGTAATATGGCGATATTATGTGCTTTTGTGCTTCTTCAGCTTGATGAAAGCAGCCAGTTTTTGCCTTTGGTGTATGATCCTGCTAGCATATCTGCATACTGGGGGGGACGACCACGTGCTGTTGCGACCCGTATTGTCCAGTTACTATCTGTTGCAGGAGGTTTTCTTTCACGTCTTGTTTGGGATATAATAAACAAGAAGGTCAAAGAGGTGTGTTGTTATGCACCCCTCCATTTTGAGCTACTGATATACTTTTTGTTCTTTAATACTTGCTGTTGAAGGATATAAATATTTAAGTTACACCCTCTCTAATAGCTTAAGCTTTTAGAGTAGATGGGTAGTTAACACTGCAAAAAAAAATCTATGATAGTGATATCTGCACTTAATTATATTGTTTTGATTGAACTTGTTTCTTTGTTACCAGTGCATTTAATTTCAAATTTCCAATCCGATGCCTTTTAACCTTTTCATAACTGATTTCTTCTTGTAGCATGTAACTTTTTATGTTGCTGGTGTAAGAAGTTCATTTGTCTAAAGAGCTAAAAATTACTTGAATATGTAAGAACTTGAGAGTGCTTGTTCATGCTTTCAACACAGAGACTTCGACCATGGCAAGGTTTTAAGGCATAAACTTGACTATATCAGTCTTGGTACTGATGGAGGATGTTAAATATGAATATTTGGTCTTCAAGGAATCGTTTCAGATTCCAAACTATCTCTAAGAACTTCACAAATTTTTCAAGCGATTGGCTTACATTATTAATCTTTAAGAGACCATGTCATGAATATTTTAAAATCTCAAGAAACTCGTGCCTGTTCCCTCAACATGGAATTTGTTCCCGGGAAGCATATTATGGTGAGTAGTTAGTTATTCACTCTCGGGCTATTCATATTTTCTGAAATTCTAAAATCAATAATTTAATAGTGTTAACTTTTTAATCTCAAGGTAAGATGGCAGGACACCATTTCAAGATGGAAAGTTCCTGATTCCCTTTAGGGCCATCTCTCAGTGTTTTATCCACTCCCCCTCCTCTGGGACAATGGAATTTCATGTGTTCAGGAGGATTAGTTGGGTGCTCAAATCGGCTCATATGTAAATCATAAGTAACACATTTACTATCAGTATCGTAGTGAATGCTGTATTGTGGAGAATTAAAAGAGGAAGATAAATTGGTAGACTGAACATTAGTGTATAAATTGCGCCACGAATCCGTAAGTATCAAACTCCTGCTAGGTTGCTTAAAGGGCTTAAATTACTGCTGAAAGGAGTGGTCTTTATTATTGGAATAAGCTGCTGGTTAACTCCTTATTTTCCTTATATGGGGACTTCTATATAGACTCTTCACATTTATAAATTTCATTGTGTAAAATTACTGAAATCTAAAAAAAGACATGACAAGTTAGAGCTGGCCTTCCGAGGTCGCTAGTGCTCTTTGTATTGAATCCCAAACGAAACCAATTTTACCCCTCTTTATTGACATGTTCAACACAGTTACACAGACATAGTCAATGTCATACTCCTTTACACTTTCTAGTGATGCCTACCAGCCAAATGACTCCGAAACTGGATAATATGGATTACTCCTTTGGCGATTTATGTTCAATTACAAATTTTGAGTCAAAACATGCAATCTGGCACATCTGATTAGACTTAAGCTTTTTTTAAAAATTTTGCCTGTCTGTTCTCATCTATAGTCTGATCATTATTCCTTTTTGTTACATTCAGAATGAAGTTGCTCGAGCAATTGAGATAAGAGAGATTGTAACCTCTTTGGGTCCAGCATATATTAAACTTGGGCAAGCATTGAGCATTCGTCCTGATATACTTTCACCTGCTGCAATGACTGAGCTGCAAAAGCTTTGTGATAAGGTAAAATATAACTTCTTTTAATGTGCTTTAACTTACATCAAAATGACTAATAGATGATTGAATTACATTTCCTCCTCTACCCAGGACCTCTCTCCAATTATGATTTCTATATGAAGTCCATAACATTTAGAATGGAGTCGGAAAGGGGTAAACATGGCTCTAACGATTAGAGCTCATGTTTCCAACTGTTCTCATGGTTTCAAGTCTCAAGGCAGTCACTTTGTGCAATTAATGGTAGAAGTTAGGTCTCCTCTCACCACCTTAATTAATGGGGGCCGATATTCCTTTTATGGTCTTTGGAATGGAGTTGGACTGTTGGAAGATGTATGGTCTTTTTCCCTCAATGGAGTCCTGATCTAAAAGATTTACCATCTTTACACTACTTTGACATTTCTTTCATCATTCAGTCGGGCTAAGCTATAACTCTGGTGGAAAATGGTTGCAGGGTAGACTTAAGGAAGAAGTTATTGATTAAAGAATTGATAAGAGTGCGAGTAAATTGGAAGCTTGACAATGTTTCTGACCATTACTTGCTCCCGAAATCTTATTAAGTCGAAGAAAGAGTGAATTATTTCATTACAAGGCTCACTTGAAACGTTGATAAATTCAGTTTTCGTGTTTAATGTCTCCTTTTTCTCTGTTAACTTTGCATAACATGTGGAGATCAGAAGGCTTCTTATTGTTATTTCTGCCCTACTTCATTTTTAAGTCCTTCTATATTAAAACCTTCCCCTCCCTGCAGTCCTTAGGTGTGCCATGTAGACCTAATTTTTAATCTTTTAGTAGTAATGTTTGGGTCTTAGCAGCTTGATGTTACGTGTAAACATATAGACCTAACTTTGGTGAAAAAAGATCAAAGTAACTCTCAATTGTTTGTGTTTGAGGTTTTGAGATTGGGTGCTATTTCAACTACTAGTGAAGTTATTCAAGCTTTGGTTTGAAGCCAGCTGAAAAACAGATGCTATCTTTGTTGACTGTTTGTTTCATGATATTAAAGGTTCCATCATATCCAGATGATGTTGCAATGGCCCTTATAGAGGAGGAGCTTGGTCAGCCATGGCAAAACATCTATTCTGAACTTAGTTCCTCTCCAATCGCTGCTGGTATGTATCGTCTGCTGAACTTTGTTGTTGAACTATAGTTGCTTTGTGTGGTTGATTAGTTTCTGAAACTTATCACGGAGTACATCTGACCCTTAGTTGCTTAGTGAAAGTTTATTAGTCTGATTGTTTGTTCTTGTTTTGCAAAAAAAAATAAAAAATGGCAGCATCTCTTGGACAGGTGTATAAGGGCCGTCTAAAAGAAAACGGAGATCTGGTAGCAGTTAAAGTACAAAGGCCTTTTGTCCTTGAGACAGTAACAATTGACTTGTTTGTAATAAGGAACTTGGGATTAGTTCTTCGGAAGTTCCCTCAGGTAGTGTTTCCTGCAGTCACTTGCTTCTGTTTCTTCAAGCGCATACAATTGTATTCATCGACCCTTCTTATGTTTTCAGATCTCAATTGATGTGGTTGGATTGGTTGACGAATGGGCTGCTCGTTTCTTTGAAGAGCTTGATTATGTTAATGAGGGTGAAAATGGAACACTCTTTGCAGAGATGATGAAAAAGGACCTTCCTCAGGTATGTTTCATCGTATTAAAAAGCTTTTTGCTATCTTATGCTGTTGTTGCAGTATATAATCGACCATCTTTATGACCTGATAATGTACAACTTTAGGGCAGCTGCTTCATCGAAAGTTCAAGGTGACTCATACCCCATTACCAGGTTTGCATTTTGTGCGAAATAAGTAGTAAGGCATGCAGCTTCTTTTTTTGGTTCCATTGTCTCCTTGATGAAACTGCGTTAGTGGGCACAATTTGGGTAATTGGGTTGCTCCTAGGGATGTTAGCTCCCTGATTGTTTCCTACAAGGGTTGGACATGAGTGGGAGTGCCATGACTATTTGGGGATGTGTCTATGATGGCATTCATGGTCACTTGGATCGAACGGATCACTAGATGTTCAAAGAAGAGCAGTCCATGATTTTTTTTTGGTTAAAGTCCAATTGTTTCTCCTCCTCATGTTACTCATTGGTCATATAGATTGATAGGTATACCTGGTGATCAAAGAGACGATCCATGAAAGAGGTTTATTGGGATGCAGTCCTAGTGTTATTCTTCCTTATGGTTTTAGTTACATCGTAGTTTAGAGGCTGCCTATTACGTGTTCAGTTTATGGACCGCTGTGAGTCTGTGATTCCTCTTATCTCTAAACATGGTTATTGACTTATTGCTACATTCGAGCTTTTTTGCATAATGAGAAGAATCAAACTTAGCTTAATAAGGAGATTTATTGGAAACCGAACCTGGGCTGGTTTTAGAACATTTTTAGAGATGGTGATGGGAGCCTATCTTCTATTGTTCAGGCTGGCTATGGAGGTTATGATTTAAGGTCAGAAATTTAGCAGATACATATTGCCCCATCGTGCAAGGAAAGAGGTGTTGGAGCTGGCATACTTACCTGACAAAGACCAAATATATAGGTGTAATATCGCAGAGGCTGGATAGCTGGGAGGAGAAAACGTAAAACAGAGAAGATGTGAGCATCTCTACCATCAGTTCTGGTCTCTTTTCCTTTCTAGAAGGACATGGGAGCATAGTGAGCCCATTTGTATAGCTATTGGGTGGGTGTAACTTGGCAGGTCTCTGGTGCAGAAGCAGATGAAGCTTCCCTGGATATTATGCATCAAAAGGTGAATTAAAGTGCTTGGAAGAAACAGAGCTGGAGCAGATGGTTGATGGTGGCCTTTCGGAAAGGTTTAGGGAGTAGTAGCCAAGATGAGATTAAAGGTTTATAGCTTGTAAGTAAAGCCAGTTTGGCCATGGTCAAGGGAGCAGTTTATCAGGTGCTGGAAGGGGGTGAGTTGGCCGTATTGCGGGTGCACATTGGCTGAGGAATGTGGTGGCTTGGAAGAAACAAGGGAAGGATGCAGGACAAGTTCTTAGCACCATTTAACTGTATTCCAGCAGTGGTTGTATTTCTTACTGTGAGTCAAGACAACATGAAACTAAATTTGATTACAGAAAAGGCTGCATAGGGAGATTTCTGGAGTGGAGAATACTACTTGATAGGTACTTGGGGATATCTCACTAGATATCCTCGTAATTGTTAAGAATGGAACAGTTTATAGACAATTTGTTGTTTGTTATGAGGAAATTCCGACACCCACTCTCCATGGAAAGGTAATTAAAAAATAATTCCATGGAACTCTAGGACATCATGTTGTGATGATCATGAGAGACGTGTACTCATATTGAAATAATTATGAGATAACTTGTCTTCTTGTATAGTTGAAGGAGCTATGTTCATCTCAAATAGCATTATTAAACAATTATTTCAGGTTTGCTTATAATGGAGCTGGAATAAGTGGAAAAATATTACTATTTAAATATTATTATCTGGGTTCTCACGGTTCCTTGTGAAGAGTTTATGGCACTTTCTCATGAATTTCAGTTTCTCAGGTTGTTGTGCCAAAGACCTATCAGAAGTATACTTCACGAAAGGTTCTCACCACACAATGGGTAGATGGGGAAAAGCTGTCACAAAGTACAGAAAGTGATGTCGGGGAACTGGTCAATGTTGGAGTTATATGCTACCTGAAGCAGGTGTTTGACTTCTCTAATTTAATTAAGAAAGCTTATGCACTATAGAGAGACAGAGATATACTATTTCACCTACAATTGTTTTTCTTATGTAATTAGCAATGTAAAATTTGTCTTTTTAGTTGACGAATTATGTGCAGAAGTAAATTTCTGGCTCTGCTACTGTGTGCCTACTTAATTTTTTCCTCGCTTATGATACTTGTTGCATGGATAGCTGCAAATTGCTGTGTGCACTCCATCACAAGCATCATTGCTAATTGCTTTTAGTATGTGGACAAAAATTTACTCACCTACCTTATCTAACTCATTTCCATTTGGATTTGTAGTTGCTTGATACTGGTTTCTTCCATGCTGATCCACATCCTGGGAATATGATCCGCACTCCAGACGGGAAGCTGTGTATACTTGACTTTGGTAACAATCTATTACATGAGTATATGGTGACATATCATCTATTTTCACATAAAAAACAGCATAATATGCATATACTTGTTTGAAGTACTTTGTGTTCTTAGCTTTACGTCTTGTGTAGAAACAATTTGTTTACACGTTTCCGGATATCTTGGATTGGATATCTTTCTAGTGAACAGAAGCCTGGAATTTATATACAAAGTTGCCTGCCTGCAAAGTAGGAACATGGAATTTAGAAGAAAAAAAGAAGCTAAATTGACGCGCGGGATGAGTGATTGTTTTAAAAACAAAAAACATCCTTTTTAGCTGAATAGAAAATTCAACTAAATTCCTTATCAAGCAAGATAACATTGTAATCTTTTTGCCTAACTGATCATATTGCAAGAATCCAACCCACTTAAACAATGAATATATCCAATTGATCACCACAGAAACCGAGGTAAAATTATCTCAATCTGACTTCAAACATTTTGGATAGCAACTCTCTTAGGTTTGATGGCTTTGACCTACAGCTGACCATTATGAAACAACAGTAATATTAATATTGAACTCTCCAAGTTGACTCCACAATCATGTTGATCCAAAATCTAGAGGGAGCACAATAATCTTGTTACATGTCTCCAACATTTACTGGCACGTCGGTCCCATCCTGATCAGGTCAGCGGCCTTCCTTAGAACTGAAAATGGTTCCCCATCCCTTTATACCCCATCCCCATCTAGCTGGCTCGGCCCTGGATCAGACAATGGTTCCCAGGGTTATAATTTCCAATTATTCGTCATTGGATTTGATAAATCCCTGTATCTATTTCTTATGGATATTTAATTACAAAGGTGAATGTTTCATATATGTTGTTTGCTTTTGTTTTTAGGCCTAGTCACAAAATTAACAGACGATCAGAAATATGGAATGATTGAAGCTATTGCTCACCTTATTCATCGGGATTATGGAGCTATAGTGAAAGACTTTGTGAAACTTGATTTTATTGCCGAAGGTGTAAATTTGGAACCCATCTTGCCAGTACTGGCCAAAGTTTTTGACCAGGCACTTGAAGGCGGGGGAGCAAAAAATATCAACTTCCAGGAGCTGGCAGCTGATTTGGCTCAAATAACATTTGATTATCCATTTAGGATACCACCTTACTTTGCTCTTATAATTAGAGCAATAGGTGTGCTAGAAGGAATAGCTTTAGTGGGGAATCCAGATTTTGCGATTGTGGATGAAGCCTACCCATACATTGCTCAGGTATGGAAGAGCTATTTGCATGTTGGTACTTGTAGGAAGTTTTTATTGATAAACCATAAATTTTCTTATATACAAATGCATGATGTTGGATCTCCTAGTGGGAATTCCGAATACTATTCTCAAGTATTTTTTATGGGAGCACAAGTATGCTCCTAAATTTGATGACTATTTTTTCTGGGAAGCGCTAGATTCTAGAACTTTACCTGTTTTGCGATAAACATAATCAGAATCTTTTTCATAAGTTTGTGGATGAACTACAAGCTATATGGCAGATTTTACAATCATTTAGAGTCATTCATACATTTCTAATAAGTTATTATGGTAGCTGAATTTTGGTAATTTATCCACATTTATAAACCAAGAATCTGAGTTGTTACTTCAAAGGAAAATTATTTATAACATATACCCTGAGATGTGGAAATGGTTAGGGTAATTGTTTTCTAAGAACCCTTTATATTTTCTCATATAGAATTTTCCAGTTGAAATAGCCTTAAGAATTTCGCAAGTCTGTTGACTCCGTCTCAATCTAGTTTGGCAATTCAAAGCTGTGATTTTGCGCCTTGAACCTTTAGTAGTGTGGTGCATTTGCTTTCCGACTTTTGTGAACCAGTTCATTAGCTGATGTTTTTATGTCCTCTTCCTCTTATTTTGCTTCAGTTCAGCCAATACTGAAGATTAACGTGATCTTTTTATTTTTCTTACATGCAGAGGCTCCTGACTGACGAATCTCCACGTCTAAGGAAGGCTTTGCGGTACACAATATATGGAAAATCTGGGGTTTTTGATGCCGAAAGATTCATAGATGTCATGCAAGCCTTTGAAAATTTCATTACTGCAGCCAAAAGTGGAGGTGGGGAGGATCTGAACGGGGGGATGGCTGAGCTTGGCATCCTGCAAATTCAAAGTGGTAACATCTTTCCTGGATTTCCATCAAGCGCATCTCAATCAGAGCAGCCAATTCAAACCAGAGCAGCCTTAGCATTTCTGCTATCTGAGAAGGGGAACTTTTTCCGTGAATTTCTCTTGGATGAGGTATTTTCATACTATTTTCTATAGTAGTGTGACCTTGGTATTATTAGTCATTGCATCTAATCATTGCAGCTTTATTCCTTCAATTGCCAATAGGAACAGAGGCATCTAAATCTTCATCTCTAAATGTTTAAGGCACTATATTTAATCTTTTCCGACCAGTGTCGTCACCATTGTTGCTTGTCATTACTCATTAGACTCATTACTACCGCAGTTACAAGTACTTATGAACTAGATAGAAGAAGAAGAAGAAGAATGAACCGTGGAATATAATAGGAGATGTAGAAAAATTACAACACTCCGTATTAACTAAACTTTCAACCTGTTGGGTCCTTCATCCTTAAGCTGACATTGTCAGTTAATTCTTACATTCTACTCGGAATTTTCGATGAATAAATTACAATTTTTGGTGTAGATTCATGTTGTCTGGTTCAGAATCCTGAAGCAGATATCGGCTCCTTTTTTACCAATGAACAAGTTTGATGTTGAGTTATTATTTCTTCTTTGTCTTTCTTAAACTTTCATTTTCAGTTAATAATCACATTTTTCACAGAATATTTCTTGGGGAGAAAATTGGCTCAATTTTTTCACAAATGAACAAGTTTGATGCTGAACTTCATAACTCATGTCAGACATGATCTAATCTTCGTCCTCACGTTCATAAAGATAAAGTGCTAATAATTCTATCTAAGTCGGGTAACCCGGCATATAAGTCAGGTTACCCATTATATCTCTTCCTTCAATGGTCCTGTTCATTTTTGTTGGTTAACTATGAACTCATTTTCTTGGTGCATTGGTTTTCCTGAATGAAGTTTTATAATGATTTTTATTTTGTTCTCACGTTCTAAAGTGTTAGAGGCGATGATCTGTTTTAACTTAGAAGTTGTGTCCTTTTCTTTTCTTTCCTTTCCTTCTCTGACTCAAAAGATATCAAAATTGTGGTTTGTGTATTATTTGGTGTTATTTTCAAGAGAGCTATGTGTTGCTTGAATTTTATGATATAATCATTTCAATCACTGGTATTGGCTGAAGATTTGTCATAATGATCAGTACTCGTAATATTGATATCTAATTTCTGTCTTTGCACGGAAAACAGATTGTGAAGGGCATTGATGCCCTTACAAGGGAACAACTAGTACAACTAATGGCAGTCCTACGAATTGGAAATGCTGCCCCAATTTTCAGTATGGTTCCTGCTTTGGGACCTATTAGGCCTGCAGCACTTATACCAACCATAACTGAGGAGGACAAAGTCATATTGAACAATGTTGAAAAAGTAGTTGAATTCTTAACTTCAGGGAGTTTGACATCAGGATCATCAAATCAGGTACCTGAAAATTTTCTGACTATTAGCTGAAAACTTCTTTAAAGAAAAGTAAAGAGGATATCTTTTAGTTTAGTTTGTATTAAGAAGTAAATTATTCTTTTTCTTTTCTTTTATAAGCTGGTTATTACTAGATAAATGATACAGGGTTTAGGTTCTTTTTGTCAATACTATGTCATGTCTTATGGACTATGATTTATATTAAAAAGTCGCACATTATGTTTCTTGTCTTAGGCTCACTCGTTACTGTTGAAGGATTAAATATTAAAGTTACACGCTCTCTAACAGTTTAAGCTTTTGGAGTAGTTGATTGTTAACCTGGTATCAGAGTAGGAAGTTCTGTGTTCGAATCTCACCGCCGCCCTTTGTTAAAAAATTATTGTTTCACGTGTTGGACCAAAAAAAAGGCCACACGTGACTCGTGAGAAGGCGTGTTGAAGGATTAAATATTAAAGTTACACTATCTCTAACAACTTAAACTTTTGGAATAGTTGGTTGTTAACTGTAAATGTTACTATTGACGTATCATTTTGATATTTATTGCGTTTTGCCTTGTCTCGATGTCATACGTGAGTAGTGGGTAAGGTCCATTAGACAATAACATGCTCTCTGTTTCTTGTCCAATGTTGGGTGGACTCTAATGGGTCACCTTCGGGTTTGATGGTCAATGAATCTAGTGGGTTGGATTCCAGGAGGATCGAACTTTTGGAAGAATTCATTGGGAGTGAAGGATAGGTAAACAAAACTTAATAAAAATAGAAATCTAGAGTGCATACTTTAGTCTTCTCGAGAACTTCGAGAACTTCACATACGTAACTATTGTACTTAATTGTGTGTGGTGTTGGGGGGGTTCATTATGGATAATTCTCTATTCTGGTCTGAAAACTTTTGGTAAAGTCAAAGTTTGTCGAAATGGTATATGTAGTGAGAGGGTATAGAGATGGTATGGAGAAGTAGTGGATGTTCTAAACATCATGAGATTTGCAGTTTCGCTGCTTAAAATAACATGGTAGACAAAACACAATGAAAAATGCTTGAATAATGAAGGAAATATATATATATATATATATATTCTTGTTAGAACAGGAACAATAATGTAATTAGTGATACACAGGTAATTAAAATTTCAAATTTCTTGAGATGACTGTTGATTTATGGTGTTTATTCTTTGTGCATATACAGGGTATCGATGTTAGTCGGGTGATTCAAGAGCTTCTTCCAGTTTTGCCAGGGCTCTCCTCCAAGGTGCTTCCAGAGGTCCTCAGTCGATTGTCTTCCCGAGTATTCGCACGCTTAATTCGGGATGTATTTTTGCATTGAAGTTTCTGTAGCCTTGCTGCTTAAAAGCCCCTCAATTGTGCATATGTTGTTCGATAAATTATTGAGATAATGTATATAGAAGCACAAATTTATATCACTAAATCCCATGACTCAGACACAGCTCACTGTTCCCTCCCAAACAAATCAATTCAAGTTCTAGTGATTGTACATGGGATAAAAAGGACTGAAAGATGTAAAGTAGGACAAAATGGAAAGTCACACGAAAGCTAAAAATGATCTTTTTCAATGCAAGAGCCACGCTATACTTTTGGTCTCCTGTCAGTTATGCGTTAAAGTGAGGAAGAGATGGTTCAGTTGTTAACTAATGATGTGGTTAGGATTTCAAGAGCTCTCTGGGAGACTAGGACTACCTTTTTATCTATCACATGTGGGCTTGATTGAAGTGAATCTAAATTCCAATATTTTCTTTACACATACTCTCTTAGTGCTTGTTTGGCAACCGGTGTGGTGTTGGTTTGGTTGGAGTTGGGTTGGGTTGGATTTGGTGTGGTTTTATTCTGAACTGAAACCATATTTGGTAAAGTTGGTATGAGCTGAAATTCTGAAACCAATCATATTTGGTAACTTGGAATAGTTTGACATTTTATTTATTTAAAATAAAATTTTGTAAATATATATGTTTTAAAAAATAAAATATATAAATATTTTATTTTTTCGAAATATTTAATTTTTCATATTTTTTTCATATTTATAGATAAAATATTTTATATAAGATATTTCAAAAAAATAAAATATTTTGAAAAAATAAAAGATTTCAGTAAAAATACATATAATTTGTATATTTTTTTAAAATAATAATATATTTTTATTATATTTTATTTTTTCTAGAAATATTTGTTTTCCCGAAATATTTTATTTTTTATGAAATATATTTTTTCGTTTGATTTTTTTGAAATATTTTATTTTTCGAATTTATATATATATATAATATTATAAATGAATTGGTTTGGATTAAACAATGGTACATCAAATTGAATTGATTTGAGTTAAAGAATAATTTTGGTGTGAAAAAACCAAATCAAACCATCAAAACCATCTATTGAGATGGTGTGAAAAATGATGAATTTGGTACCAATGGTTTGACACTATTGCACCAATACCAAGATTGCCAAACATGGATTGTGCCACAAATTTCATCCCAAAATCATATATTTCACTTCAACTCCTTCTACCAAACACCACCTAAATGATTTTTGTTCCGATTCACTTGAGTCTAGTTTGGTTAGGAAGAAAAAGAAAATAATTAATGGCAACTGAGGGGAACTCTATTCATTTTTGTATGAAGAAGGAAAATAAATAAAATGGAGGAATTCGAATATAGGCATTTAAAACTTGATGAGATGCTTCTAGTGTCTTTAAAAAATGGGAGGAAATGAAACTTTGTTAAATAAATACACAAATATATAATATAACCACACCTAGAATTAGACCTGTCAATGGATTGGATTTTGATTCGAATCCGATCTGATTAGTCTGATTGGATTGCAAAAAAAATCTGATAACCCGAATATGATCCGAATCCGATAATCCGATTCCTTAACAAATTGGATTTGGATTAGCCTAATCCGATCCGATAATAATCCGATCCGATAAAATATATATATATATATATATATATTTATATATATGTGTATATATTTAATATTGTACATGTATATAAATGTCAGTTGTTAATTATTTTATTATTTATTAATAATGATTGATCATAAATACAATTATTAAAAGTGTGAATAATTTTAGTGTTTCAGTATTTATTGATTTTTGTATTTTTTTAATTAAATATTCGGATCAAATATTCTATAATGAAGAAATTCGAATATGAATTAATTAAATGAAAATCTGTCGAATTATCGGATTCGGATCGCGGATTGAGAGTTTTTGTCATCCTTATCAATAAACTTATCAATAATCCGATTATGATCCGAATCCGATCCGAATCCGATATTAACCGGATATGGATTGAAAATAAAATCCGATAACCCGATTAGGATCCGAATCCGATAATCCGATTTCTTAACAAATTGGATTTGGATTTAACTGATCCGATCCGAATCCGATCCATTGACAGGTCTACCTAGAATCATGACTGACTTCAAACAGTACTGCAGCATATATAATAGGGTAAATTGCACTAGCACCCCCTGAGGTTTAGATCAATGCCACTAATATGTTGGTCAATACTTTTTTGGTCTCATAGCCCCCTAAGGTTTCAATTTCGTTGCAATGACACCCACTGGGCTGGTGAAATGACTAGAATGCTCCTTTAATTGTTTCACTTATTACATTAGGGTAATATATAAAGTGTGAAATTACCCATATGCCCAAACACTTCACCCTTCTGAAATTACTACTTACACTTCCACCCTTCTGAAATAACTACTTACACTTCCACTCCTTATTACAAAATATATATATTACGAAAATTACAAAATATATATATTACGAAAATTACAATTTAATTTTTTTTCTTTATAAAATTCTAAATAAACACAAAAAATTCAAAATAAACATATAAAATTCGAAAATATATATATAATTTGTAAAAAATATATAAAATTTGAAAAAACATATAAAATTCAAAAAAATATATAAAATTTGAAACAATATATAAAATTAAAAAAAAAACATATAAAATTCGAAACAAATATATAAAATTCGTAAACAATAAATAAAATTCGAAAAACATATAAAATTCTAAAAAATATATAAAATTCAAATATATATATATATATAAAGTGTGACTGAAGTGATTCCTACCACATTTGGAAATTCAAATTATTTTGAAATTTGAAATAATTTCAAAATATATATATATTTGAAATTTTCATTCAAATATATTTAACAGATTGCTAAAGTATTTATTTTGAAATAAAAGAAAGAAAAAGTTCCTTAATTAAGATATTTCTAGCACTAGATTTTCCTTTTTTATTATTTAAAATTTAAATACCGTTATATTAATTCCTTGTTTATAGAAGTGGAAACAAAGAATGACAGAGGAAAAAAAGCGATCTTGTAAAGGAAAATTTTATGATATTTTTTTACCTTACATTATTTTTATTGAAAAAGAAGAATTTTAGGAAGGAATAAAGTTGATATTGCATGATTCTATTATAAAATTCTTTTCTCTTTAGGAAATGTTAGATATAGAATGGATAAAATGTGGTAGGAATCATTTCCAAAATAATTTGAATTTCCAAATGTGGTAGAAATCACTTCAGTCACACTTTATATATATATATTTGAATTTTATATATTTTTTAGAATTTTATATATTGTTTATGAATTTTATATATTTGTTTTGAATTATATATATATTTTTTGAATTTTATATATTGTTTCAAATTTTATATATTTTTTCGAATTTTATATGTTTTTTCAAATTTTATATATTTTTTACAAATTATATATATTTTTTTCGAATTTTATATGTTTGTTTCGAATTTTTTGTGTTTATTTAGAATTTTATAAAGAAAAAAAAATCAAATTATAATTTTCGTAATATATATATTTTGTAATAAGGGGTGGAAGTGTAATTAGTAATTTCAGAGGGGTGAAGTGTTTGGACTTATGAGTAATTTCACACTTTATATATTATCCAAATATAATAAATCCTAATATAATAAATGAGATAATTAAATGGGTTAGTCATTTCACTAGTCCAGAGATATTATTGTAATAAAATTAAAATATCAGAGAGCTATTGGATCAAAAAAGTATTAACTAACATATTAATGATATTAACCTAAATTTCAGAAGGTCCTAGTACAATTTACCATATATAGTACTGCAGCATATAGAATATTATGCATGAGTATATGATAGTATATTAGCAAGCAAATATGGTGTCTCCTATTATGATAGGGTAGCCATATGAGTACCCAATATGATAGTGACTAATATGAATATTCCAAGCAAATATGGTGGCTCCTACTATGATAGTTAAAGGGGTAGCCATATGAGTACCCAATATGATAGTAACTAATATGAATATTCCAAGCAAATATGGTGGCTCCAACTATGATAGTCAAGGGAGACATATGTCTACCCGGTAGGTAGATTATCATAGTAGGAGCCACCATATTTGCTTGCTAATATGTATATCCTCATGCATAATATTATATATACTAATGCTTGAAGCCCACAAACATATCCCCAATCCTTTCAATAACCTCCATAGAATTTACCTCTCCTCTCTGGTTTTCCTTCAACATGTCAACCTCTGCTCCTAACCAATCTTCTAATACTAGTTTCTTTGATGTGGCTCAGCCAATTCTCACTCAGCTTGTCAAGGATAAAAATAGGGTCTCTCTTGCTACACGAGGCATGGTTGAAGGAGTAGCTAGAAGCCTCCAGGTTCAACTGGAAAATGGGATAGCCGGTGATGCTGAAGACATTCGGCGTAGACGCCAAGAATTTGGTGCAAACACATATCAGAAGCCACCCATAAAAGGTTTCTTCCATTTTGTGTGGGAAGCTTTGAAGAATGTGATTATACTAATCCTCTTGTTCTTGTGTTCGCCGCTGACCCTAGCTTTTGGGATCAAAGAGCACGGCCTGAAATTAGGGTTGTACGACGGCGGGAGCATATTTGTGACTGTGCTTCTTGTCCTCACTGTCTCAGCTGCTTGTAAGTCGATAACAAATGTTCAATTTGCCGAGTTATCCGAAATCATCAGCAACATAAAAGTAGAGGTCGTGAGGAGCGAAAGGTGCCGGAAGATTTCGATATCCGAGATCGTCGTTGGGGATATTGTTTGCTTGAAGAGTGGTGACCAAGTTCCTGCCGATGGATTGTTGGTATACGGGCATTCGTTGGAGGTGGCGAATGGGGATGTTGTGGGTACTCAGAATCCATTCTTGTTTTCTGGAACCACGGTGGTGAAAGGGTGTGGTCGAATGCTTGTTGCTTCAGTTGGCATGAACACGACTTGGGGCAAGACGATGAGCAGAACCAGCCTTGATTGGGATGAGAAAATTACATCATTACAAGTTCAGGTAAACAACCTGCGCTATTCAGTAGTTAAGTTTTGTATGGCAATTTATTTCATTCGTCTTGTGGTGCTTTTGGTTCTGTATTTTGCCGGAAACACAAAAAAAGATATTCTAGAGTCTAATAAGGGTCTGGTGAATGATATGATTAGTTCGGTAGTGGGGGTTATCGGTGCCTATTTGTCAAAAGAAAATGGAGTAGTGGTTGCCGCCATCACTGTGGGTGTTGTTTCCATACCTGAATGCTTTCCAATAGCTTTACGGATTGTTATTGGTAGTGCGATGAAGAGAATGGTAGCAAATAAGTCTGCTGCTGTTCGAAATCCCTCGGCCTGTGAGACTATGGCCTCAGCCACCATCATCTGTACAGACATGACAGGAACCATCATGTCGAACCAGATGAAGGTGACACAGTTCCGGTTGGGCCATCAAGAAATTAAAAAAGGAATGAGTTTCCACTCAAATGTTCGGAAATTGCTCCACCAAGGAATTGGACTCAACACAACCGGTACCATCTACAAGGCTCCTTCTTCAGGAGGCACCAGTACCCAATTAGAAATATCCAGCCCCACAGAGAGAGAAATTCTTTCCTGGGCTGTCCATGATTTAGAGATGGATATGGATGAGGTGAGGCTCAATTGGGATGTTATCCGTGTTGAACCCTTCGATTCCATAAGGAAACGGAGTGGTGTGTTAGTAAGGAAAAATGCAACAAACAATATCGATGTGCACTGGAAAGGAGGTGCAGAGATGACACTGGCCATGTGCTCACATTTTTATGATTCCGACGGAAACATAAATCATCTTGACGATGCTGAAAGAGCAAAATTTGGTGAAGAAATTGAAGCTATGGGACTGCGATGTATTGCTTTTGCACACAAGCAATTTCAACAAGACCCGGATCACTCAAACTTGGAAGAAAATGATCTCAACTTATTGGGGATAATAGGAATCAAGATTCCGTGTCGACCAGGTGTGAAGGATGCAGTAGCAGATTGTGGGCTGGGGAAGTTCAACTGCTGTGGGTGAACTTGATAATGGACACCTCGGGTGCTCTTGCCCTCGCCACGGATCAGCCCACCAAAGACCTAATGCACAAGCCACCTGTAGGTCCAAGTGCGCCAACATAATGTGGAGGAACATATTGGCTCAAGTTCTTTATCAAATATCAGCGGTCTTGATCTTACATTTCAGAGGTGAATCAATTTTCGGGGCGAGTCACAAGTACGTAAATGACACATTGATCTTCAATACTTTCCTTCTTTGTCAAGTTTTCAATGAATTCAATGCAAGGAAGCTCGAGAAGAAGAATGTTTTTGAAGGTATACTGGGGAACAAATTGTTTTTGGGGATCATCGGGATTACCATAGTTGTTCAGATGGCGATGGTGGAAGCTCTAAACAAGTTTGCAGGTACAGATAGGTTGGGTTGGCGCCAATGGGCTGCGTGTACCGGAATGGCTTCCGTTTCTTGGCCAATTGGTTGGCTTGCCAAGTGCGTACCTGTTCCGGAGAAACCGTTGTTCGGATATAATGCAATAGGGAGTCCTTCTTCAACTTTATATTGAGGATTATACTTGGGTCCTCTCTTACAAGAAAGAAATTATGCTTTTATTTTATGGCTCACAGGCTTCTCATTCAGCAAATGATGGTTCAGATGGGTCTTATTGGCCAGGAAAAATGTCTATTGTGTTGTGAACGTCCTTCTGAATCTAGAAGCCACCTCTTCTTCTTTTTTTCCTGTGTTTTCTCCCAATCTTTCCTCTGACATCAGGGCGAACTGTGGCGTTAAGTAGTGTACTTAATTAAAAGGCTTCTGTCTGTCTGTCCGTGTTTTCTCCCAATCTAGAGCTTCGTCTTTTGTCTGCATTATTTGGAGGGAAAGGAGCAGAAGGTTGTTAGCAAATGAAGCCACAAATGCAAGGCAACTTCAGAAAGAGATCACTGATATGGTATTGTTAAGTACTGTACTTAAAAGGCTTCTGTCTGTCTTTTTTTTTTTATTACTTAGGGTTGGTGTGGGGATCTTTTGAAAGAAAAGATGCATGGGGATGTGTGTCAACATTTGCACTTACTACCAAAACCAGAGAATCAGAGAAAGGTCGCGAGAGAGATAGAAAAGTGGGCCAATCAAATAGAAACCACCAACTTTATTCTAGATAAAATATTTAATTATAGATTTTGTATGTTCTTTAATACTTTATTCTTTTCAATTTAAGTGTTCATATTTCCTATTTAATCTATTCTAAAATAAATAAATTTTTATCATTTTATTTTATCAATTTTTTAATTTACCCTTCAATCATTCAAATTATAAAATATCTAAACTATAAACATCACATCACTTGGTGAGACCAAAGATAAAATTAATTTTTCATTCACTATCACATTAATAAAAGTCATCATCTTAAAAAGTTGAATTTTTCAAAAGTGACTTATAATTTGGGATATAGGCCCTCCATCCCAAATTATAAGTCCACTTTTTCTCGTTCCAAAATAAGTGTCTACTTTTGAAAAGTCAAAGCACTTTATTTGATTAATTTACCAATTTAATCTTCAATCATTAAAATTATAAAATATATACATTATAAATCATTACATTATTATAGTGGGATCATGGATGAAGTTGGTATTTTATTCACTAACACTACAATAAAAATCATCCTTTTAAAAAATTAGATTATCCAAAATGGACCTATAATTTGGAACGGAGGAAGTATTATGTATACAAACATCCTGGACCAACGACACACTCAGCTCACCTCGACCGACAAATCTCCAAAGCTTTATTATATAGCGTATTTATATATATATATATATATATATATATATATATATGCACATGTGAAAGTCAATAATGATTACACGTAGGGCTGCAAATGAACCAAGCCGTTCGTGAGCAGGCTCGGGTTCGGCTCGTTAAGAGTTCGACTCGTGCTCGTTCGTTTAGTAAACGAACCGAGCTTGAACACAATTTTTAGGCTCGTTTAGTAAACGAGCCGAGCTTGAACATTACTAAGCTCGGCTCGTCAAGCTCGTGAACAGGCTCGTCTAAGTTAAATAGTAAAATTATATCATATTTGACAAAACAAAGTGTTCAAATTGAACAAATTATGAAGATTATTGTGAAAAGATTATAGAAATTAGGCGGCCATAACATAAAATTAATTCATAAAAAATTATACTAGTGAAAATATGTTAAAATAGACATGCAACAACTCAATCCATGCAACTATTAGGAAGAGTAATATATGTTACACTGAAATGAGTCGTTCGTAAGCAAGCTCGGGCTCGACTCGTTAAATCTGGCGTTCGGCTCGGGCTCGTTCGTTAAGCAAATGAGCCGAGCTTGAACACATTTTCTAGGCTCGTTTAGTAAATGAACTGAGCTTGAACATTCCAAAGCTCGGCTCGGCTCGGTTCGTTTGCAGCCCTAATTACACGTACATAAGCCTCCAAATTCCAATGCTCATACAGATTGGGTGCGAATCCACATGTATTGACCATCACATCCTAATTTATTTATTTTTTTTTAAAAAATAAGCTACCTTGTTACAAGGTCAAAGAGCTCATTGAAGAGAGAACCTTCCATTATTATCGAAGGGAATTATTAAGGAGCAATGTCTGTATCTCCTTCGAACAACCTTAACATCCTACTCCAAATATCTATATTTGCGGTGACATCCTTAGGTCAATTCCACCATGACCAAGAGACAACCTAAAATTTGTAAAGTGTTCCAATTATAAAGTACAAAAACTTTATCTAGAGTCGTCGTACTTATGTCAGACACGCGTGTTCTTGTCGAACACACGAATATGTTAGGGTTTTTACACTCCGCCCAAGACCGACTGTCGCATCTGGGCTCTGTTTTACAACTTCTGTCGTTCCTGATCTTTCTGTCTTGCGACTGTCGTGTCTAGCTTCTACCTTGCGATCACTGTTATGTCTGTCTCCTGCCTTGCAAGCTCTGTTGTACTTGACCTTTCTGCCTTTTTTTCCGTCATAGCTCCCACTGAACCTTTTCGAGGTGTTCGTAATCGAATCACGCAAAACCGATCACACAGTTGCGTTTGGAACGATCCAAAATCTTAAGAATATTTTCGATCGCATAAAAAATAACTCCAAACGGGCTAAAAAACAATTATACACAAAAAGGAGAGGACACTTTGGGCAGAAAAGAGGGCAAAATTGATGACGTCACGCTGACCCACTACAGGCCAAAACCGACGACGTCACTGTGTAGGCAGAAAAGGACGAAACTGATGACGTCATTGTATACATATATACAGGAGTGGGTTTATGGTTTAGGAAGAGAAAGTGACTGGGGTGAGAGAAGTGGGTTTAGTCCTTTTCAAATTTGGACGGTTTTTTTCAACACAACTTTTTTTTCTTTTTCTTTTTTTCTCTCTCTTTGTCTTGCGTTTCTCTATCAACAGGTATTACATCATTCACAAATATAGCGCGGTACTTAATGTCCTTGCGCAAATCCCTTGCAATGATAGATGATATTCTATCAAATTTGTGTTTTTGTCGGGCCATATTTTTGTCTCGCGTTTTTATATTTTTGCATAAAAAATAAAATAATTAAAGGCATTTCATACGAGTGTTATTGCAATACTTTACAAATCTGAAGAGAAGTTTCTTTTAAAAAGACATTGATCGAGCACTGGATGAAATATACATCACTGCAAATTACCTTTAGGCTGCATTTGGTTAGCCGGAAGCAGCTAGAAAGGAAAGGAAAAATAAAATTTTTAAAATTTTTGAGAGTTTAGTTAGATAAAAACGAAATTTTTTGAGAAAAGTAATTTTCCATATCTCCTAAATTTTCTCCAAAAATTTTTCCGTAGAGAACACTGAAAAATTTTATTATCTTGCGAAAGCTATCCATATTATAAGTGTAGTTACTAGTATGCCCTTAGTTAATTATGTATGTATTCTTGACTTTAAGATTATGTACTACTCTAATTATTTTATCTACGTACAACTCTTTAAGATTATATTTCTACTCTAATTATTTCATTTATATAGGACTCTATAAAGGATTCAAAGCGATTTTGTTTTGATCCTATTTCGAGCCAAACCAATCCCTAAATCATCGAAGTAAATACACTAGGAGCTTCCCAAGGAGACGCGGAAGCAACGCCCGTTGAGAAAAGCCAGAAACTACACCGCACGCACCACCTGAAGATAGGCCTGTGAAGCCCACGCGCAGTCACGCGCCTGAGTCATCTTCAATCTCCAGCCGCGTGCGCCCCACGCGCCCAGTGACGTCAATGTTGACGTCATCATTCCCTGCCACGACATTGTTGACGTCATCTGCCACGTGTCATCGCCTCATTGTACCACGTGTCACACCCTGATTCTGCCATGTCATCACTATCCTGAAAATTACAGTTTTGCCCTCCGACACTATTTTGGCTATTCCGGACTCATTCTAAGTCCGATTTAAGCTCAGTCAGAGGCGATCTTAAGGTTTTCAACCATTTCGGACGCAATGGTACATTCTGTTTTGCATGATTTGGCTCCGAAAATATTAAACAAGCCAGGAAGAACTTAAAGTCGATCCGATTCAATGGGGGATTCGGGATCAAGAGCCATGATTATGTTGAAAGCCTCTAATTACACCATATGGAAACCCAGGATGGAGGATATCCTGAATTGCAAGAATTTGGCCGACCCGTTGGAGAACAAAGGAGCAAAACCCACAGGCATCGTAGAAAAATATTGGACCAAGGCGCACAAGAAGACTATTGGTCAGATTCGGCAGTGGATAGATCATAGCGTATTCCACCATGTTGCGCAAGAGATAAATACGTATGAGCTCTGGAAGAAGCTCAAGGATATGTACCAGGCCAAGACCAAAGCCTTCCTAATGATGTGATTGGTAAACTTAAAGTTGAGGAGCGGAACCTCTGTAGCTGAGCACACCAGCGAGTTTCAAAACCTGATGAACCAGCTTGCAGCTGTAGAATTGAACCTGGAAGATAAGACATAGGCCCTACTACTGCTCAGTTCCCTACTAGACGCATGAGAGACATTGGTGGTTTCCCTCGGCAATTCAGCATTGAGCAGCAAACTCACTATGGCGATAGTGAAAGATGTGATACTCAGCGAGGAAGCTTGGAGGAAAGAGTCCAATATGGATCAAACAGATGTATTCATTACAGAACGAAGATTTGGTAGAAGCAGAAGTAGAGGAAACACCCAGACCAATGGCAGATCTAGCGATGACAGACAAAGGGGTAAAATTATCTATTTTCATTGTGGCATCGTAGGACATATAAAAAGGGATTGTCGCAAATTGAGAAGAGAGCAAGGTCACAGTAGTCACCAGCCACAGGGAGTTGGCGAGTCAATGGTCACAATTGATGGAGATGTCGCAATATGCACAATAAATACAAAGAAGAGACATCAAGTATGAAGCGTGGTCGATACAACAACAACGTACCACGCTATTCCCTATAGTGAAATTTTCACTTCGTACAAAGCAGGAGACTTTGGTACAGTTATGTTGGGTAATAGGAGCTTCGTGAATATCGTGGGAATCGGCAATGTTCGGATCAAGACCAGTACTTGTGGTATTATGCTATTGAATGATATTAGACATGTGCCCGACCTTCATCTCAATTTAATTTCCAAGATAGTCTTAGATAGAAAAGGCTACGGCAATTATTTCGGTAATGGCACCTGGAAGCTGAAAAAGGGAGCCATGATTGTCACCCGAGGATAAATAAATGGCACATTGTACAAGACCCATGTGAAAGTCATTTCAGACAGTCTCAATACAGTTGAAAATGAGACTTCATCGAGTCAGTGGCACAAAAGATTCGGACACATGGAGGATAAAGGGTTGTTTACTCTGGCAGAGAATAGACTAATCACAGTGTCGAGAGGTACTCCACTAAACCCTTGTGATCAACATAGAGTCTTTTTTGTTCCAACAACCAGGACAAAGTTGTTGAGAGTTCACACTGATGTTTGCAGTCCCCTAGAAGTGGAATCATCAGGCGGCAATAGAGATTTTACTGCCGTTAGCAGGTCACCATCAGTATCGCTACAGTTTAAAATGCCAGAGAAGGTATGGACTGTTAGAGATCCCTGTTATAATCACCAGAGAGTGGTTGGGTACAAGGTGTTTGCACATGTATCCAAGGAGCTCAAGCAGAAGCTCGACCATAAGTCATGTCCATGTATCGATTATGGAAATGAAGAATTTGAATACAGGTTATGGGATCCAGAATCAAATAAAGGTATCAGAAGGAGGGATGTTATGTTCCAAGAAAGCCACAACAATGAAGACACTGTAAATACCACGAGATCCAGTGGTTTAAGTCCCAGTGTTTCAGACATCATCCCGGATCCTGCATCAGTACGGGTGACCTCGAGTAATGAAGACATGCAGGATTTAATTCTAGAAGTAGGGGAAGAAGTAGAACTAGGCAGAGTTCTATGTAAGGGTGCTGAGCAAGGGAAGCCACAAACCCCTCCACCAGAAGCTACAAAACCAGATGTAGCACCTCCAATTGAAGAGCCTCAAACAAGAAGATCTGAGTGAGGCCGATCGTTGATTCCGTCGGGGAGATATCTGGAGTTCGAGTATATTCTGCTTACTGATGAGGGGGAGCCAGAGAACTTTCAAGAAGTGAAAACCCATTCGGATGAAGGGAAATGGGTGCAAAATATGCAAGACGAGAAAAGTTCCTTGTAGAAAGCCTTGAAAGACAAATGGATGTTCAAGCTGAAGACAGACGCCAACGGAAATTCTATGAAGCGATTGTGTTCCTCTTTAAAGAAAGAGATGGAAGAGATAGAAGAAGATCCCTACTCTTCAGCAGTTGGTAGTCAGATAAATGCAATAGTTTGTTCGAGACCGGATAGTGCTCACGCAGTAGACGTTGGAAGCAGATTCTCTACAAATCCAAACATAGACCATTGGGCAGCTAGAGTTATGCGGAGACATAGCCAGGACGAACATCAAGTGAAGTGCAATAGAAGTCGCTATCCTCCGATTGTATGGAGGGGGAGAATTGAAGGATCCAAACCATGGAGGATCCACACCATTCCAGAATGTGTTAGAGGAATCAAGAGCTATCATGATAAAGCTTCAAGAAGGTGCAAGAAGATTGAAACAAGGGTTTCACCGTCCATGGAAGCTATTGTGAAGGAGGAAGCCTCGGCGGTCAACGGTCATCGGTCAAAGACACGTTCGGAAACCTAGCTAAGTTTTCTCTATTTCCAGATACTTCATCTTCAGTCTATAAATAGAGATAGAGTTTGTTATAAATGATGTGCCATAACTAAGAAGAGTTCTGAAGGATAGAACTAGGTAGAGTTTTATGGCTAGAACCAAGATTAAGTTCTAGGGTGAGGTTGAGAGAATTGTTAGGTTGAGTGTGAGTGATTTGTAAATCCTCCTCCCGATTGTATCAATAAGAGTTGATATTTCTCTCCCTAATATTGTGTGTGCGTGTATGATTTGTGTTTGAGATTGGTTCGAAGTACAACAAGGGTAATTTTGGAAATATAATTTTTTTCCCTTTCTTGCTATCTAAACTTTCAAATCAATATTTTCTCACATTTTTCTTTAAAATTTTCCTTCTAACCAAATACATTATAGAAAATTGATTTTCTTTTCCTTTTCTATTTTATTTCCATCTACCCAAATACATTATAAAAAATTGATTTTCTTTTCCTTTTCTATTTTATTTCCATCTAACCAAACAGACCCTTAATTAAAAGACTAGATCATGCCAACTACTCAGAAGATCACTTATTTTCTTTCAAAATATTGTAGTAAGAAAAAACAAAACTTAGGTTTCTATATATAACTTTTAATATATAAATATACAGAGACTCCTAATTATAGTAGGGCTAGTCTCCTCAACTAATCAAAACTCATACCCCGTCAGGGAACAATTCAAACCTTCATTGTCATTTACGAATTTATCCTCTAATTAATCACAAATATAATACTTTAAAATTAGTGGTCGTTACATACACAAATCGATTCGGATCGCAAAATCTTGAAGACGCCTAATTATATCATGATAATACTTTATTATAATAGTCAGTGCCACAACTAATTTTCCTGTTTGGCTATGTTTTTTTTCTTAATTATTGTTTACCTGACATTTTTTGTTCTAAGTTAGAACTAGTAATTAGTAAGAAAATGAATTTGGATTAAAAGTGTGCTTTAAAATAACAAAAATAACATTAATTGAACCAAATAGCTCTCTTTCTCGGAATAGAAATGCGAGTGAGCCCTAATTTGTTTTTTTGCTGGGACAATTATCGTGGTTAATGCAAGGCAGTCAAAATTGAAAGTTTAGGTAGGATCGTTTTGGGTCCATAGAATCGTAGAATCGTAAGATTCTACCAACTTTTCAAAAAAATAATTCAATTTAACTCATTAAGCTTCTATCTCTATAATACAACAAAAACATAGTCAAAACAACAAATCTAAATAAAAACATCACCTTAAAGTCTTATCAAGGTGCGAATGGTTAAGTTTTCTCACATTATTGCGTACTTTAAAAAATTAAAATTAATTGACAAAATAAAGGTAAAATTAAAATAAATTTTATAAGAGTCTAAATAACTATCATTTAACAAACTCAATATCATGTTCCACCAATGTATCATGTTAACCCAAAATAATAAACAAACTCCAACTTATAAATTAAAAGTTACTCGCACACAACATAAGTTCATAACCAAAACAATAAACATAAGTTCATAACTCCATTTTTAAAAATAATACAAATATAATGAAAATTAGCTAAATAAGATCATTGTTATCGTCAAAGTCTCCATACAAGTCACGAACACCGTCGAGATCATTATCTCTGCTACTATTCTCATTATCAACACCAAGAATGTCCATGTCACCAAATTCTTCATCATCATCTATTTCATGAATTTTCTTAACTAAAATATACAAATAAACAAAGAAAATTATTATAATTCATATGATAAAATTACAAATTTAAATAAAAAATTTGAAACTAAAATTTAAAATTAAGTCGAACATATAATTTATTTAATGTAATTCATTTATTATTTTTTAACATAATAGTCAAATATTTATTTTGAAAATTTAAATCATATTAAATTTGGCTACATATTGAAATATTTGACTAAAACGTTTTAGGCCTCACATGGATGACTCAACCCTGAAACTATTATTTTAGCCAAAAAATACCAAAAATACATGTATATACAAAGTGATGCATGTGTGCAAAGCTATCCTTGTACAAAAAAAAAATTGTAGTATCTTACGATTATACTAGTACGATCTTACACGATTCTATTAGAATTCTACCTATTTCAGCCCAAAAATTCCCTAAAATAGCATAATCGTATAGAATCGGTCTACCGATCCTACTCCAATTCAACCTATTTGAATGATTTTGCTGCGATTTAAATCGTTTTGGAGTGGTAGGATGATAGAATCGTGCGATTCTAGGATCTAGATTTTAACTACCAGGTTACTGTGATAAGTTATGGATCCAACACCAATGGCCTTAAGTTTTGTATATCCGTTGTCATGGGCTTCTCTCTTTTGGGCTGATTTATTTATTTATTTGCTGGTTTATAAACTAATCTTTGATTCAAGCTCATTAGTGTTTTTGTGGCTTTTAGGACTACTTGTTTTCAAACTAGAGGTGGCAATTCGGTTTTGTGGGTTGTGTTCGTATCAAGTTGAGACATGAGTATTATAGTAAATGGCTTAATCCGAACACAACAAGATGAATATACGTGTAAAATATATTGAACATTAACACAATCTATTATTTAGGCAGGTAACTCCACATATGACCCTTGTAACTCAGTTTGATAATTGGATCATATTGGATTTCACACGACACGAACTATTTAACTTGTTTATTAAAAAAAAGTTAATTGAATTTGACATGACCCAAACCGATATGTATTTAATCTATTTATATAAAAAAATAAAGTAAATTTGACACGACTCAATTACAATATTTTGATATATTTTAATCCATGACCTAAAGAAGAAAAAATAAAGAAATACAAATACAAATACAACTATAATTGGGTCAATGTGTTGTTCAGGTTACTCTAATTTGGGATTGTTTTTATTTCAAATAACTGTTTTCACCTGTGTAATATGTTCACTCTTCTTAGGGTAGTAAGCTTGCATCTTTAACAACTTTTTTTTTTTAAAATAAAAATAAATAAAAAGTAAAAAAGAAAATGAAAAAAGGTATTGCATGAATTCAATACCGAGAGGGGATAAAGTTCAGGCAGAGAAGACAATATTTCCAGGAGATATTAATTCCTTATTGGACCACTAATTTGGAAATTGGTCTTTGAATTTGAATCAAATCAACTGATCCGTTCGATTTTTCAGTTGAAGATTTTCGTTATTATTATCATTTTTTTATTTTTGGCCCACCATTACTTATCGGCTAGTATTTTATTTTATTTTTAGTGATTTGTTTTTTTTTTTGATAACTGAGATGTGCTATAATTTGATAAAGATATGTTAGTGATCAGGTTAAGTTTTTAACTCTTTGAACCATGTAACCTTAAAGCATCCTCCAATTTTGCAACCACCACCTTGGACTTGGGGTCAATTGTCCCAATCAAAAGTTATGCCACCAAGTTAGGTATTTGGTAAAAAAATATTTCATTATTATCATTATTATTTTTCTCTTTGTAGATCTTTGCACTATGATGAATCAAAAAACATAATTTTGAATTAAATTTGAAATTTCTTTTCCCCGAGTATGAGGAGAAAGTATATGGATACCCCCATAATTCCTTTTTCTTCCCGGAAGGTATATTGCTGTCGCTTTTCTTCAACCATGTGTGCATAATATCTATAGATCATACATTCAATGATATGCCGATGGCAAGGCAAATTTAAAGCCATTGAGGCTTCGCATCTCTCTCTCTATATATATATATCTTTATATGTATATAAGCATACTCACTTTTCATATTGATCGTTAGATGTGACTGACATAAATAAAGGAGTTGCCATTTAAAATTAAAATCATATCTAACGATTAATATAAAAAGTGAGTCGGCTAAACAAGAGATCATTACTCTCTCTCTCTATATATATACGAGGCTATGAACCAATATAACATTTGATGAAATACAAGTCAAGCAAA
Source organism: Cornus suecica (assembly GCA_963922005.1). Classification (NCBI taxonomy): domain Eukaryota; kingdom Viridiplantae; phylum Streptophyta; class Magnoliopsida; order Cornales; family Cornaceae; genus Cornus; species Cornus suecica. Next base: position 8,082,945 of record OY998246.1, on the reverse strand, counting down.
CGAAACACACCCAATTCTTTATTTCACATCAATAGTTGATACTGTCACAATGGAGAAGGAAAAGGGCTCATTTAACATGAATACATACTTCTCATTTATACAGCCATCTTAATTTTGGGACATACATGTAATTCAAGAGAAAAGTGGCAATCTCTGCTCACCTGAAGCATAAGAGATAATATTCTTTTTCAGCGGCGAGATATATTGTGCACCATGGAATGCAGCAGCTCGTAGTATATTTAGAGGTCCGAAATCTACAGAGTATGCCTTCTGAAAACCATCTAGGATTGCCATCATTGCAATGTTCGCTGGTTTCCTCTCCGCTTCATATTTTTTCAATAATGGTGCCTGCACAAAGACCAAGACCAGACTCGTCAATTGATAAGTAATTAACTACATGACAGAAGGAAGCGGGAACATTACAGTAAAATATTCATCAATGGTGACGATCTTTCTTCTCCGATGTTTGTTGTTCAGATAACAAAATTCATTTCATTAATATATCCAACATAACATCCAAAGTCGAATTCTTCAACCAGTAAATTCGTTTCTGTTTAACCACTCTGATTAGTGCCTCTGTTAATGACTCCCACAGTCCTACTACATACATTGTGAATGAGGATAATATAGCATTAAGAAGTATATTATAACCATAACACTAGATGATTGATTTTCTCCAGAGGAACATTTGTTCTATAAATTATGCAGTACCTCTGAACACAAAGTTTGAAACTCTTCAGTACAACTTACCAGCATGGGTATTCCGGTGGTGAATGAAACCATCCACACCTGCACGGATAAGTTGTACTAGAGGGATTCAGAATATATTATCCCCGCCTCCATTGGGGAAGATGTACTAGACGCATTCTTTTCTCTGAGGTATTGATGGCTGTTCAATAGATTTCTTCCCCAATTATCAGCTTGTAAGGGTGATTTCTCCTTCTTACATTCCTATACTTCTACTCTAATAACTCTCTTGAAAGGGAATAGTGAAAGAAATGTCTACCAGGAATATTTAGCAGTTGACTTGCCAAAACAATAGATGCCTTGAGTAATAAATTCATGCCCGGGATATGTGTAAAGCATCAGCAAGTACAACTATCATGTTTTATTCCAATTTTCAGGTGGTATATACTTGCATTACATACTTGTACACATTTATCTTTCAGTATAATACTGTGAAGAATTTGTTGGCCATATATGAAAGTTCATGAGTTTTTGAGAAGTACATATTCAAGAAATACCCTCTCGTAAATGTTTCTAATAAGTTGCCTTTAAGTGTTGCAAAGTAATTTTGCTACTTCAGATTCATATTAATGCTAAGACTACAATCAACTCGTAAACATACTTGCAGCCAAGAGATGGCTTTCAAAATGTAAATATAACCATAACTAAAGTCCTATTTAGCATATCCAGATATTACGGTAATTTTGTTGTAAGCAGCAACATAGAATAACAAGGTGTAATCTTTTCAATCTTCTATTTAAAATAAGGGAAAATGCAGGTAACATACCTCCCCGATGTCAGATCCTACGGCAACACCCTCAGCAATCACTTTTGAAAGAGCAAAAGCATCCCCAAAGCCCATATTCACTCCTTGACCCGCCAAGGGATGAACAGTGTGTGCCGAATCACCAATAAGGACTACACGCGCAGAAGCATACTGATTTGAATGCGATAAAGATAATGGAAACACCATTCTTCCTGAAACCAACTTAACCACTTTTGGTGGAACTTCAAAACACTCATTGGCTGATGATGTCACGTCTGCTCTAAGCCAAGAAAATACGTCTCCACCACCAAATAACCGTGACTGAGGATGAGGACCATATCCATAGTCCAAAGCTTTATTTACCGATTTCACAAAATCATCCTCACTCATTAATTTGCAGTCTGAAGCCTCTTTGGGGTTCATAGTCCACACAATGTTGCTGTATTTATCACCCACTGGCAGAAGTGCAAGTGGACCAGCAGGTAAAAACCGTTGCCATGCACATCTGTTTTCCACCTCATTTTCTAGTGTACAGATGACTGCATTTTGTGAGTAGTTCCATCCAGTCGTTTTGAACCCTGCCAACTCCCTAACACGTGACTTGGACCCATCAGCTCCAACCTGTGATACATCATTGAACACGACACCAATCAAAAACTTTATAGGTGACCAAGTGTTATCCACTATGTTAACCAAAAGGGGAATATATAGCTTTCACTATCATTTTCCTCAATAAACTTCATTACCCATGGTGTCCCCATTACTTGAGAGCACTGGGAGGGACAGACTGAATGCAGACCTAATCTTATTTGCACAAATTTGGAGGTTCTCAAATTCCTTCTTACTATGGAAATTAATTCATCAAGATCCAAGTGAAAATTACCACCAATTTTGCATACAGGCTATTCCCATTGTCCAATTCCAGCTTTGCTAAAGAACCATGAGCGTGTGATGTTGTCCTTGATGATGTGCTGTCCACCTTGTGCGATGAAGAGCTTGGACATAAAGCCATTGATACTAATCTGGAAGGATAGATCGTCTTCTGGAGATCTGTATCCTGATAATATTTAATTCCGTTCAAAAACAGTTCAAGGTTGCAATGACGAAATATAAGTCACACTAATAGAAGAATTTGGGTTCAGTATAGAAGTTTCAGCAGGTGAATGCAACAATGTTTGATGATTATCTCACGAACAATATGTCAACTAGAGTAGCATATATCAATCAAAATCAAAAGAAATGAATACAAAAAACCTAATTGATTACATATTACCATTGCAAGAACCTCATACCAGCATACCAATAGATATATCAAGTCGATATCTACATGAAAATGTTTGATGATTACAGCCAACAGGTCATAGGCATAGATAAGCAAAAGAAAAAAACACACATTTTTCATGCACAATAGTCATAATTCTTCACTCCATCTGGGATACTTCTACTGCTATTCATAGGCTCATTATAAGCTAACAGATGAGAAGACGACATATTATTCAAGGGATGGGATGTAAAAATTTGGCAGTAACCAAGCAAGAGAGAGATTAGATGATGCATAATCGTCAAAGAACCCTAGCCAAGGCAGGTCTACTGAGAAAACAAATCTTATATATTCTTGCCCTTAATTATATTTTGGGGCACAGATGATCTTCTGTCCGATCTATATCTGAGTTTAAGATTAGTCAACTATACTTGTTATTAGGATTCTTACGACATCTTATGACAGCAACCACCACCATAAACGCAAGGATCCCCATTTTTAATAAAAATATTGTAGGGCAAAGACAGGAAACCTGCAAAATTCTCCAGGACACACATGTATTCGGATATTGGCATTTGTTTTAGGTGGAAACTTGGAAGATTAAACACCCTTTTTGACAGAAAACTAAACGGGTTCCTTTGCCACTTATCAGTAGGAATACAAATTTATTTATTTATTTTCAATAAAAAAGGGGGAAGGAAAAGATGTTAAGAACATGAGGAAATCTCAGTCAGAGGATGACCAATGAAATATATAACAGAGCACAAGCATAAGAAAAACCAAACACAGCAACCCAACGTGGTAAAAATAAAGTTTGAGAACATAATAGGAGACGAGCATAGCAAAAGCCAAGAAAAACAACCTGAGCTTGTAAAAGCAAGGTAGTAAGCAAAAAATTACAAATCTCATTTAAAAATAAAGATATACAAGCATCTATAAATAAAGATATACAAAACTCCCTACAGTAAGTACCTGTATGCATGATAACAGAGATCTATGGAGCACCCTATTCTCAACCACACACCTATATCAAAAGTCCATGATCAGCATACCCGCCACTAATAGGCAACAACTACATAATTCAAAGGTGAGAAACGTTTCCCTGCTATGTGCTTTCTTACCCTAGTACTTCTTTATTTACATCTCTTGCAGTGTACCTTGTGTATCCAAGGCCAGTATAATCCCATACCTACAAAGATTCACAAGGTGTAAATGAACTGGAATTGAAGTTTCCCCCACTGAGTCATCCAAGTAAGAGTAAGCCCTTATGAGAACAGATATGACATATTAACTGCACAAAATCTATATAACCCAGTAAGATCAATAAATTGAAACCGACAATCAAAGAAATAACAATGTGCACACAGATGAAATTTCAAATGACAGCTCTGACAAGTCTTTCTATGGTATAAATATTAATTTATACAAGTTGTGTAGATTTCTCCATCTTTTCTCTTATCACTTATTGCTATTTTTTTTTTTTTTTTTATAAGTATGTGTATAAAAGAGCACTCAAACGGGGAGTGCATCCCATGTACCAAAAAAATAATAATCAAAGTTCCTCTTCTACATCAAAGTTCTATTTTCAGTTGCTTACAAAGATGCACTACAATTTTCTAACTAAACTTCCGAGAACTTTGTGCTCAAACCAATTAATGTAAGTAGCAGCATGTAAGAATCCACCAGGCCCCATCTCTGGATAATGTTCTTACCTGACGATCTTCCCAATACAAAGTGCTGCAGGGGTAGACTAACACAAAGTGGTTGGCTTCAATTTAAACTACAATCTCACGTTTAATAGCCAACTTTTCCACTGAACTAAAAGATGGCCCCTAAAAATAATTACATATATCATTGGGCTTTATGACACAGAATACCGGTGCTTATTCCAAGTATTTTGTGTGATGACTACTATGCCGCATATAATATGACCCACAAACAAGTTCTAGATCATATATCACCCCCCTCAAACTCTATTACCATGAAAATTGATATATATTTTCCTAAAGACCATTGGAAAATCTTGATAAACTGACCTCTTTAACAGTAAAACATCAGTTTATATAAATGACACCAACGAGGGAAACATTTAAAGCACAATTTTCCTGCAACAGTTTCCCGATGAAATGAAGCCAATCAGATTCTCAGATAAAAATAAAAATAAAAACACCAAAGGGCTTCCCCTATAACAATACCAGAACAATTTTATGTGCAGCATACATAGTTTTTTGAAAAGGTTGCACATTAAGTCTGCTTCAGATTGTCCAAATCAAATGTAAAATAATGGTTCAATAAATCTCGTTGTTGACAACGAAACTACAACCATTACCTGCATCTTATTTAACATAATCCGGAAAGGATGTTTGTATATATTTTTTTAAAGCATATTCAGATGCTTGATGAGATTCATTTCAATGATTACAAGGGCAACAATAGGATAACTAAATTGACAGCCAAACTACAATCACTACCTGCATCTTGTCAAAATAAGCGTGTCGATGTTGTTGAACATATTGCCAAGCACCAACATCTGCAAAGTGGTAATAAGAAAAAAGTATGTGAAACATTTATTCATATCTTTTTAGGACAAAATTAATGAAGGTACAATCCACTTCGTATTGTCATCCACATAGCTTTAGTGGTCCCTATAGTACGAGGAATAAAAAAAAATTTGAGGGCAGGTTAGTCAAGAGGCAAAACTTATATCCTTTTTTTGTTTGGTTAAGCAGAAAGTAAAAGATTGTTGGATGACCTTATCAATATACCCTTATATATTAAGCAAGGGTGGTGCATGAACGGCACAAATGAGAAGAGATATGGAGTGTGTTTGATACCCTTTCCGTACACTTCTGAGAGGAAATGATTTTAAATGCAACCTCCCTATCCCCCAACTAGCTACCCAACTTCTCTTCCTTGCCTTTGCTTTCACACCTTCCAAAGCATTAAAAAATTACCATACCTCTTTTCTCCTTTCCCCATCCCTTTCTTTTACATCTTTTCCTCCTACCAAATTGATAATAAGATTATGGAGAATTTCACCATTTTCTTGCTTATGTCCCGTAAGAGAATGAGAATACTGAAAAGCCACTCCAAATAACAGCAAATAACCATATCACATTATAATTCCCAACTTGCTATGTTTATCTTTGGCAACCCCACAAATTTATAAATTGGCTCCTTCATTTGCATTATATATTAATAAATCCAGTATTTCCACTTAATATTTATTGAGTATATTACTATAATAGAACATGAATGGACCCATTAACTGCATGCATAGTAACAAAACAAAGACACTTAAAGTTAACTGAGACCGTGAGAAACAAAGACAGAAACAACAAACTTGATACCTTTGAAAAGCGAAATAGTTGTAGGAGTGACTGTACTGACCCTTGGATCCGGGGGATCCTCTTTCTTGATGCAATCTCCACTCGTCAAAGCGGGATTGCCATCAATAATGGCAACAGTCAACTGTTTTGTCAACGGCATGCTTGCTGCAGGCACACAGAGATTAGAGTTGCATAATTAGTGGAAGTCATCGGTATATGATACATAAGAAGTTTATTTCATAGCGTTAGCACAACATTGTATTTCTCAAATGCTTTCATTCTGCTCTACAATACCACTACTACCTTGGCAGTATGTCTAACACTCGTGATGAGACCCCAAATGAATTTTTGGATAGCTTGAGTTTATAGAGAAGCGTTTGTCTCGTAGTTGGGATGCGCTCCCCTTTCGAGTGCTTTTCTATTGAAGCTTTACTTATCCAAATACAGACAGAGAGATACATAAATACATATACTTATATAAGTCGAGACCCCTACTTTAAGCTAAGCAATTGCAGAGTAAAATAGTGGGCTAACAGAACTCTTTCTACCAAGGCAAGAGCCTAAAAGTCAACCTCACCTTTACTTCTACTTATTCCTTATTTAAAATTTCCTGTTTCTTTTTGCAATGTACTAGATTAATAAACAAAACCATGTACAAAAGGAAGGGTTCCCCGTTCCACTAATCAGCCTGATATTGGATGGCCTACAAATCCTTCTAATTTTTAACTCGAAAGTTGTGAACAACTCCAGGTGATTAACTGATTACATGGACATGTTGATTGACATCTTAATCAGATAACAACAACCAGAGTATCACCTTCAGCTAAATGATGGAAAAACAACATAAGCACAGGTGCCCTGAAGGCTATTAGAAGGGCTAAAATCTCTGCATAAATAGCAAATATGTTGTGAGTTGGCCTAGAGATGAGTGGTGGTACCCCTAGATGTCAAAAAGGTGCCGCGTAGTCCACCTGGACAGGAGCCCCAGTAGAGCAGCTACCAAAGTTCAAATTAACTCTCCCATTAAGCAAAATGCGTCCAGAAACCAGATAACACTACTCATTGGACATGAGGAACTTTGAAATCAAGTAACTCGTGAGCATGCTCAAAAGAGCCCCTCCAATTATATTTTGTAATGGAAGCCTACACCCTCAGGGATAAAATAGAAATGAGCCCTACCCCAGAGCTTCTCTTCAGTAGAGGGCACATCCTCAAAAGTATTTGTTATTTCTTTCAATCAAAACCCAGATGATTGCTAGTTGAGCAATTCACAACTTAGCTCTCTCACTTGCACCAAAAGCTCCTTGAAAAGTGAAGAGAAGAGAGATATTGTCCCTAAAAGAAATCCACATGATCTCAGTAACAGCAAATTTTTGCCAAGTACTGAAAGAGATAAAATAGAAAAGGAGGTAGCTGGAAGTACCACTGCTCTAGAGTATCTCAATACTAACAAAACAAAACCTTAACTTTAGACAAAGAACCACGGATACTTCCAAGACAGAACCGTGCCCATATGAAATATTAGTCAGACACCAATATATTTCTACTCTTCGATATGTGTTTGACACATCTTGAACGTGTCATTGAAAGAAAATTGTTAATATTAACACATTATTAGAATTGTTGGACATATGCTAACATGTGAACAATAAACTGCATTACGGTATTACCATGGTCAAAACACAAATGTTTCTTATCTGCAGTAGTCACAGTCAGACTTAAGAAATAGATGTCATTGAGAAGAAGTGAATCCAACCTATCAATATCATGATTGTAAAATCTTTCTGTAAATACCAAAATATTGAGAGAAACCTGGGGAGTTAGAGCCTTGGCGAAACTAGGTTGACACACAAAAATCGTAAACTACTACCTAATGAAGATTAGAAATTCGAAAGTGAATAAGACGACATGGTCATCCAACATCCATTCCAAAAATCAGAGCCAAATCCATTGCAAATAGAGTTTCCAATGTGTGGGAGACATTGGAATCCTTGGTGTTGGCCTTAAGTTTTTAATCTAAGGGCACTTTCGTAATTTTAATGATAACAAATCATTAATAATGTATTTGTACTAATGGTTACAATGAATATTTGTCCAAACTTGTAAAAACAGGAAAATCATATATGGATCACACGGACAAAAAAATCATGGCGTCTCCATTTAAAGCGAACAAGGAAAAGATCAAACGCAAACGGATTGAAGTTCAAGATGATCAATGGAAAGATGTTGAAGCTTAAAGATTATCATTTCGAAGAGGATCAACCACTACTTGAAGATTGGGGTAGATAAGTTGGTGAGTGTTTAGATTTTAATTGTTAAAGTAATTATTTGAATTATTTTGATGCTCTAGAAATCTAAAATCATTATGTATAAAACTATTTTTTTTGAGAACAAATAAATACCAAATTAATGAATTTGGGTTTGAAAATCAGCATACAAAGTTTTGCAAAATAATACATAATACTAAGAAACTCAGCTCACCCTATTTATTTGCAATTTCAGCTCACCCCATTCCCATAGTTTGTGATATGCTTTACAAGCGGCTATTTTGAAATGCAAAATTCAGCTTACCCCATTCTAGAATTCAGCTCACCCCATTCTCATTATTTGTATTGAATTTGCTGCATCTTTTTCAAACGGCTCTATTGCCTTTTCAAACGGCTCTATGAGACTTTTTGACATATTTTATGCCAAAAGGGACAAAAGTGTTTGCTATAAAAAGACTTAAAACTCTCTTTACAAATTACCTCTTGCAATCTCAACAATACACTTCCGTATACATTTTTGTATCATCATTCACGTATTTTCAAGTCTAGAGCTTCCATTTTGATTCAAATTCTTACTCTAGTCTTGTGAGCAAGAGAGTTACAATTGTACAAAACAATCTTTGAGAAATGTTTTATTGTACAAGATCATTGTATTCAAAGGGTTGGTGTGACCCAATTTTAGGCTAAGAGAGGGTGTTCTCTTAGCAAGGAAAAGTGGTGTGCTTTTTGTAAAGGTTTGTTTTTCACCCGTAAGGAAGAGTGGTGGGAAAAGTGGTGTGCTTCTTGTGAAGCTTTGTTTTCCACCCGTAAGGAGAAGCCATAGTGGATTTAAGATGACTCAAGAGAACCTTGAGCCGAGGACGTAGGAATCAAGGGGATTCTGAACCTCACTAAAATCGCGTGTCCAAGTATTTATATTCTCTCCCTACTCTTATTTGATTTATATTGCTTTATGCTTTTATATTATATCATCTAGCATTGCAATCATATTTATCAAAATAACAAATCAAATTATATTCCATTGTTTAAGCTAAGACTCTATTCAGCCCCCCTCTAGAGTCATTTATTGGGCAACACTTGGGAAATGGATTCACAAGGACAAAATTAACTCCATAAACCAGAAGGACTAGAAAATCATAAAGAGATACAAACAAAGAACAAAAGCTTTGATATGAAGTAGAAAATCAAAGAGAAATAGAAGAAGAAGAATATCAATAATAAATTTGTATTATTGAATGTATAATAACAATGTTATGAATCGTATATGTTACAATAGAACCACCACCTATTTATAGGAGAGAAAGTGTGGAGAAGAAGTAAATTTGGTGTGGAAGTCAAGTCAATATAAACTAGGTAATACTAAATAGATCAGGTAATCTCAACTAAGGAATGAGGAATCATATCCCACTAATTATGCTAACAAATCAACCAAATCCTTATTTTGTATATTCCAACAGAAGGGAACCTGAATGGGGAAATCTTGTTAAACTAGGAAAAGTTATAGACTCCTAGAAATGCAGGGAACTTGAGTAACATCTAAAACATGAATGGGGTGGAGGTAATCACCTGATTAGGCACCAACTACAGCAGAAAATAATTTATACATTATGGAAAAAATGGTTACTGCAAACAAATAAATAAATAATAAATTGTCGGCATATAATAAATTGTCAAGTCGACGTATGATACATAATATAGAAAGAAAAAAATGTCACCTAAGGAACAAGCAAGAGCCATGCCAACCATGCCGCCTCCAACAATTGCAATATCATATTGGGGGATATTGTCTGTCAAACCATGCTTCTTGACAAACTCCTGGAATGTTTGATGAGCATTCTTTACTTGAATTATTATAATTCCATGGATAAGAAGGAAGTAAAATGCATGCATGTAAAATTATCTACAGAAAATAAAGAGAGTTGCAATGAAAAATTAGTGAGTAGCGACAACAGACCATTTGCCTTGCATTTCGCAGAAATTCTATGAAATTGAGTGATAATAACAAGTAAATCCAGAAGTTAACCTTATTAGGCAGTAAGATAGATACTAAAGACATGAAAGTGGAAGAAGGAAATATATCTTACTAGGCAGGGGTTAAATAGGCTTTGATCTTTAGAAGCAAGAAAACATCTCTTCTTATTTATCCACAATATATAAGTAGCATTTTATTTAAATTTTAGTACAGCTGGTTGTCCAAATGATTTTGCATCTTTGCTAAACCCTTTTAATTCATCTAGAAAGGTTTCTTTTTCAGCTTGAAGGCTACGGTACAGTTAGATATAAAACATATCTGCTTTCAAATAGAATATAGAATATAATTTTCTTCACCTGAAGTTATATATAAGTGGTAAAACAATTCCTCCCCCCACCCACAAACAAAACAAAAGGTTGGTGATACTCTGTCTATTGACCAAAAGATTTCCTCAATTGGCACCTAAAATTTGATGATTTTAAAACACATTTTCAGTTTCAGTGGTAAGAACTCAAACTGCCAAGCAATGGAGTCGCGGCTTCAGATACTGAGAATAGCCCATTTGGGCTTATGATGCATCCAGTCTAACAATACCAACACCCTCTATTAACGAAGAGCCAAGGAAATAATGATCCTTCAGAAATTTAGTATGTTCTAATGAAATGAAAAGAACTGTGAACACAAAACCAATATATATAAATATATATATATATATAATAACAGTAAAGAACAGTCAATATTAGAAAGTCATTTATATAGAGGAATAATTACATTGCTAGTTTGGCCATGGTTCGAAGCAGATGCTTTTGCAGCTGTATCACTACAGAAACTCTTCCGTACAACTTTCAGCCCATGAATATTTGAAGCAACTCTCCTTACAATCACCCTATTTGCAGGGCACAACACAATAGATCATTAGCCAAGAACCTTGTGCTATATCAAAGGACAAAAATGCAACCATGAATTATAAACGAATAAACATTTAACAAATTACCAATATTTCATCAATTAACCAATCACCACATAAACTTAGAAAGTATGTTTTAAAACCTAATCTGGTAATCTACTTATCTATTTATTTGGGAATAATAATATGAACGGAGGTCTCCCAAAAAACAAATACAATTTTGTGAGGATTTTTTTTCTAAACATATATATATATACCATTACTTTTTAACGGTTGATAGGCTTCTCTACTTCACATCCTCGAAAAAAATGCACAGGCTCATCCTACAGTGTGTGTATACATGTATGTGTTTGTTCAAATAGTGATACACATGAATTCATGTAAGAATCTGGTCAAATGCTTCTGAAATTATTGAATTTATACATAAATTAAAGCTCAATGTGATCAATATAGTTCGTATTTCTTACTCAACCGCAAATTTATATACAATTGCAAAGCATACCAAAAAAAAAAAAAAAATCCTAGGGTTTCAGACATTATACTTCATAGAATCAAATTGCGAATGGTTTTATAGGGTTTCTTGACTATAGAAGTGAAAATGCGTACCTGTGCATTTTCTGATTCTACCAAACCAGAGTCACTGCTTGCTCGTTTAGAGAGAGAAAGTGCGAAAATTATATAGATGTATATGCGTTAAACACGTGTATGTATGTAATGCAACGGTGATTTGGGGCGACCCCAACTTAGTAGTTTTCTTGGGCTCAGCCCACAAATTAAAAAAGAAAATAAGCCCGATTGAAAAAGAAGTATACCTATTACAGGGTTAGTGGGCCTTGGGTTTTTTTGACACGTGTTCAATATGAATTATTTTATTTGTATTATAGACTTTATAGTGATATTTGAAACACAACCAGGAGTGGAGTAATGTCATTTCCAATACTATTATAATATATTTTATGGGTTAATTATAACAATCCTATAAGACTAAAATCTAACTATAACTTTCAAATAAGTATTTTTATTTATGTCAATATGGAAAAAATGAGCAATAGTTTTTGTTTTTTAATATAAAAATAGTAATTAATTACATTACTGTTCTTAAATCAAAATTTTGAATTTTCGTGCCATATATGTTTATATCCAGATTCTCCTCTCTTAGGCTACCTAGCATCACGCAGTTACATACCTGATAGTACGAAAAATTTATATTGATTCGATTAGCCAATTAATACAGATATGGGAAAAAAATGAAAAGTTACAAAAAATATAAAATTACCTAAACATTTACTAAAATTTGATTTACAATATCTACTCTCAACCCGTAGGCTCATTGTAAAACTTTAAAAATTCAACAACTCATCTTAAAGCATATATATATATATTATGGCTCAGCCATAGCCATAATTTAATTATGTTAAATAAATCATTGATGGTCTCTTCATTAAAAAGAGTTTAGAAGGTGGCATAATTACAAATTAAAAGTAACACAAGCGCATGGGCATGGCACAGGTGACTAGAGTGCTGTAAAAAGCAAAATAGCTGTAGGAGTGAAGAAAGAATAAATGCTCTCTATCTCAAGAATGTAAGAAACAATGAACAAGATTGTCAAAAAGATGTAGATCACTTTTTTTATTTCATCATATATTTTCCTCACTAATGAGTGCTAGGGTGAAAAAGCAAAATGTTAGTGGGGGAGGGAGAGGCATGACCATGATTGTACCCTCCTTGTGTATCCACCCATCATTTCCCTAGCCCGCCATAACTTCCACCTCTCAAACGTAGCGTCCAGCTGGCTCATTTTATAACCAAAGCAAGCATAATCATTTGAACATCTATTTATTTCGGTATCTAATGTTGTTCTGCACCTGACAGTCCACCTCATTCATATACAATGTATTGCATTTGACGATTCACATCATTCGCAAGTTTGTATGATACATCATATCGTCATTCACATCATTCACATAACCACCTCATTCACAAGCAATATATTATATATGATTGCTCACATCACTCACACGTCTGTATAATGCATCAGATTATTATTTACATCATTCAGATATCCATCTCAGTCAGAGATGATGTATTGCATCTGACGGTTCACATCATTCACACGTTTGTACAAGCATCACATTAGTGTGTTTGTACAAGCATCACATTACTGTATCTGACGGTTCACATCAATCTCATGTCTGTAGAATGCAATCATCACTCATATATCTTTACATTACACTCCCAATTTTTACATTGCTCGTCCACTCACTATCACCTACAATATTGGAAATATTGCATATACCTCCTCTCACAATTTCACTAGTTTGCTCTCATGCCAATCCAACACCAACATAGACCTAGAATTGCGCATAGTGTCAACAAGTAAGAAGGCTTGAGAGAGGGTGGTTTGAGCTTCTTGTATGTCCTCCTGGCGGCGCCGGCGCATAACAGGTGCACTTCTCTAGTGTGCTCTTGCTATGTATCATCAAGGACTTCATATGAGGCTGAAGAGAACACTAACAACAACAACAACAAAAGCAATAGGAGATCAGTTGGAGCTGACTACAAAGATGGGGTCATAGAACAAGTTTGTAATGATGAGTTGAAAAGTAGTAGTAGTAGTAGTAGTAGTACTCAAGGGAAGATAAATGGAGGAGGAGGCAGCAACTGTAGGAGGAGTGGGTGTAATGGGCCTCACATTGAACCCACTAGGGATCTCAAGAGTAATCTCAAGAAAACTAGTACAATAATGGAGGGAAATCATTCAAGGGCAGGTACAAGGAAAGTTAGTTGGCTTGATGCTCATGGCAAAGATATTGCTCTTGTTCAGGAGTTTGAGCCAAGGTATTTCATTATAATTAACCCACTTATATATATATATATATATGTATATGTATATATTGTTTTTGTTTAAATCACTAGTTGCAGCCTCGAGATTACTAGGTACATTTGGATGGACAGTGGGTGAATATTTCTATTTCAATGCTTTCACCAAATAAAATAACAAATAAGTTGGAAAATAACCACTATATTATTTATTTGTTTTGACTTGGTTTTGCTAATTTATCACTCTCTTTGATTGATCTTATAGTGTGTCAGAAGATGGGGAACTTGAGGGAGTAAGGAACTCTTGTGTATGTGTAATTCAATGAAAAAGGTATAATACTCTGAATATAAGTTTAATTTAATTTTTCACTTACAATATATGTAATACAACTCAAGATTATATAAGTATTAATTAAATCCATTTCTCCACTACAAGTTACTAGAGATGTGTTAAGAATAAGAGGTTCTTATAAATCAAATAGCAGTAGTGCATATATAATTCCCAAGAATAAACATTATTGTATTTTTAAGTGAACCTATTGTCAATTTATATGTATTTATGTTGATGAAAACAAAAATATACCATAATTCCAATCAAGCTTTCCCCATAAACAAGAAGGAATGAAATTTTGATCTCATTCTCTTCCAAGATGAAGTACTACTAGTTTTGACTCATATAACTTGCATATACATATATATATATATATATATATACATATATATATATATGTCATCTTCCCAAAATCTTTTCCATGGTTGTTTTAAATCAAGCTCTGTTTTTATCTATTTGCAGGTGGTCACACCTTGAAGCCTGAACGCCGTCCTCTTAAACGTTCGATGTTATTAGCATTTTTATCGTCTTAGAAAGGCTGTAGAAGCTAACAATTCCTGTATTGTACTGGTTTAGGAAAATCTGCAGGAGGCTTTGTGAACAAATGCCTGAGAAATGAAATTTGGCTCCATCACCTTGCTTTCCTTTTTTCGATTTTTTTATTTATTTTTTATTTCCCTGTATCTAAACTTTCAACTCATAATATCATGAGCTAAGAAGATTGACATCAGAGCAAATCAACCCTATGTTAGTGGGGTGTGTGTGTGTGTTTTCAGAAGTGAAAATGTTGGAACAAAATGTGTATAATACCAAATGAAGAATGATAATGACTACCAAAGACAACAATGATCTAATGAGATGAGACCAGCAAACAAGTAGTCCCCAGTATGTCTACATGATAAGTGATAACTGATAACCAACAAGTATATGTATATATCTACCGCAAAAACATATGTACCAAACATGTTTTTGTTTTATACTCACAGCACTCCACAAACACAAGCACGTATTTGTGTTTTTCTCCACAGCAGGAAACACAAACGCATACCAAATATGACCAAAATGTAGTGAAATAAAAAACTGTCATGACAGTACTAAAATCTGGACAATAGAGAAGTGTAAGAACAGAATCAAGACGATGACGAAGCAGAGATTATGCAGCTGATAGTATAATTGTTTACATTATGAGTTATGAATAATTTGTCCAGATTATCTCTTTCAAAAAGATTTTTAATAGAAGATGTAAATCGATTTCTAGAGAAGATATTTAGATAAAATGCAATCTAGGATTTCATTGCTTGTACGTTTACACAGATTCATACACATACACCAATAACCACCACCATTAACAAGCATTAAGCATTTTTCCCAATTACTTGAGGTCGTCTACATGAATCTAATGTTTCCATTCCGCTCTGCACACATAAGCACATAAAATATACCTTTACTACGTTTTGACTGAACTGGAGAAAATATTTCACAGCACATTTTGTAGAATCAAGTTCATGAGCAGACAGCAAAAAATAGACAACCTTCAACACATAAATTTCGAAATGTGCCTTCTACTAGATAAGATTAACAATAATGTGA
Source organism: Cornus suecica (assembly GCA_963922005.1). Taxonomy (NCBI): domain Eukaryota; kingdom Viridiplantae; phylum Streptophyta; class Magnoliopsida; order Cornales; family Cornaceae; genus Cornus; species Cornus suecica. The sequence goes on along the minus strand of OY998246.1, from coordinate 8,066,976 downwards.
AGAAAACATCCAGTCACCCAACAAAATGTCAAAACGGTCCAAATAAATTTACAGAAAAATGTAAAACGAATTAACAGAAAATGATTTTTAAAAAATAGCTACCACTCTATCAACAGAGAAGTGTAAGAACAGAATCAAGACGATGACGAAGGAAGTGCAGCAAGTGATGTAAATGGTGTAAAGCTTCCACCAGAAGACAAAGAATTGCCCCAATTTGGTTACACAAACATTTTCAAGAATTATAATTTGGAAATTTTATACCCCCCACAATAATTTTAACACATTTCAACCTACAAATGATCATAACTTATATAGAATCACTGACAACTAATTCGAGTTCTTACATAATTGCAGCTTCGTCTGATCAATGAAACAAATTTTACCTTGCTCTCAAGTCTCAATCCTCTTTACATACAAAGGTCTACCATCATCCCAAGCTACTGATTCTGATTTCTTCCTTTCTTTGATTTATTCTTCTCCTGCATTTTCTTTTTCTTCGCTTCAGCTGTTACCCAACAATAATCTGGTGGGATAACAAAAGGATCTTGAATGTTGTCGATCCTAGAGCTTGAACCGTTGATGGAAGAACCTGGACGGTGGTAAGGGGCTTTAATCCACTGAAACCAAGATGAACTTGAGGACTGCATCATTGCGGGGCTCTCTCGACCTGAAGCAGTCGGACTTGAAGGGGGTGTTGAGAATTCGTCCAATGGCTGTAATTCTTCGAATTTTGTAAAAGTAACCAGCACTCGAATAGTGGGAATCACAGGGATAGCAACCTGAAAACATAACAAATTTCTCAGCAAAGAGGCATGTAGACTCAAAAGGAAAGCAGAGAATGCTTTAGAAGTTGTTTAAACATGAAATGATCCTATTGCATACATAACAAACTTGAGTTCATCCCAGGTAACTGGAAGAATGCTTAGTTGAGTTAAGTATATGCAACAAACTAACAAATTATGCCACGAGCAATACAGAAAATTGAATGCATATATTTATCAGCGGAACAGATAGCCTGGTTCCTCCCAAATTTCTTTCATCAGATCAAATGCCAAAACTAGTGAACCTGACTAGCAATTAACAACAAAACAAAAAACCTTACTTTTTTTTTAGGTGGGGATTTTGGTGTGTGCCTGTGTTGAGGGTTGGGTGGCACAAGCAGAGATTTTTAAGCATTCTGAAAAACAGAATCATACTTCCATATATTTAAAACGCCAAAGCTGAAAAGCAATGAGTTTAGTAATGTTCAAAATGTCAACAAAAGTTCTAGCATGATGGGAAATACTATTTGAAAGATTAATTTTAAAAAAAATTCCTCAATATCTTCCTTATTTTCTAAGCATAGATGTTCTTATTTTGGCATCTTGATAGGAAATACTGTTTGAAATGGTTACCCGACTTTTTCTCAACTATCTTCATTCTTTTCTTGAACTGTCAGTGGCCATTTAAAAAAGCTCTAAGACTTGGTTCATTTAACAATAAACAATTGGAGGTTTATTTTAGTCTTTTTATGTATTTGTGCATGTGTATAACATGGTTTTGAATTGAAACTACAATTCTAAATTTCCACAACAGAACATTTCAAAAAAGAAGAGAAGATTTCATGACTTTAACTCACCCAAAACCTTTTACCTAATTAAAATGAATACATAATTATGTTATCTACTACTAGTCATCATATTTAGCAAATGGCATGGATTGTACCTCAGGACATATGTCCTTTTTGTGTATCACAAGACATAATAAACAGCGATTGGCTTCCCACTAGACATCATCCTAGAGAACATAAACTAGACCTACTTCCTGTAAAAAATTGTCCTCGCACATGATCGCCTATACATTCTTCTGATTTAGCACATGGGAAGCATTACTTCTAGGTCCAGCAGTAGACCCATTCCCATTGCTTTTCAATCACTTTCTTTCTCCTACAACCTACAGTTCAGAAAAAGTATGACCAATCGGTGCTTCATGTGCAAGAAGGATGGCGAGTCCATTGACCACCTCTTATTGCATTGTCCTGTGGCCTATGACTGTTGGTGTTTGCTTCTCGGACTTTTGGGGGTTTCTTGGGTGATGCCGGCCTCGGTCCTGGAGTTTCTTCATGGATGGAGGTGTAGCTCTCCTGGATCTCATGTGCGCCTTTTTTGGTATGTGGCCCCCTTGTGCTTATGGTGGTGCCATTGGCTCGAACGCAATCGTCGATGCTTTGAGGGGGTTGAGTCTCCATTGGGAATGTTGAAGGATGTCTTTATTTCTCTTTTATTTTGTTGGGTGGAGCGGCGTAATTGTAAATCTATAGATGAAAAGATAAGAGTTTTTGGGCTCTCTTGGCCCATAGAGGCTTTTTGTTTGTACTTTGGGACGCACTCCCCGTTTTGAGTGCTTTTTATACTACATCTTACTTATCAAAAAAAAATAAGTCTGACCAACATACTGAAACATTTTAATTTGAAAAAGAATTCCAAAAGACCAAATCTGATTAAGTATACCTTCACCAAAACTAGACTTCAGACAATTAATGTTGCTCCTTCAGGAATCCTTAAGGTCATGGAACTTACTATTTGGTCTGAAACCTTGATTGGTTTCCCTCAGCTTTATACCTCTACTCAAAATCTCAGTTTCATATATCTCAAGTCCGTCAAATTTGTATAGGTGAAAAAGAAATGTGAGACAACTACCAACCAAGTTTGTCTACCATCAAATGCATTTCTATATTGGATTCATGAGTTTCAGCAGCCAATGTCTAAAAAAATCAATGGTTTATTTCTTACTTCTAGGATTAAAGTAAAACATCTGGAAAGTGCCACCATGACAATGAGAAGGCTAACGAATATCACAACAATCTTATCTTCCCATACAACTGCACGTATTGAAATTGGAGATTCAATTGATAAAACCATTATTCTGGTTACTCGGTCGTAATTCAAGGAGGGAAATTATTCGCAAGGACAGGTAATTCTAATACTAATTTGAAATGTCTGAAGCTCGAGATTTTTATGGCCAACTCCAATTTGAGAGGATACATTACATAATTTACATACAGGTAAGGTATTTACAGGTAAGACAGATTAATGAATTGTCTACCCAACTTTGCCTAATTTTTTATTTTATATCCTTTTTATCAAATTTCTAGAATCCAATCAGAAGATTTTATCAATATCGTAAATAAAGATCATATCTACTAAAAACTGCAATATTATCATCAACAATAATGTTTCTTTTAATATATACTCAATGTGTACATACTAAATTAACCACAATAAGCGACAGTAAAAGCAACTCTAATATTTGCCCAAGTAGCAGTCATGTACATTACATCATTTTAGTACTCAATCATACAAAATGTTTGATTCCTATTAATGTATATCTCCAGCTATTATAGTCTCATAATTCATCTCAATGAGTGTTTCACGTCCTTAAATTGTTTTACATTGCATAATGATTTTAAGGTAGTGTAAAATCTTTATTGAAAAATAAGACAAAGAACAGGTAACAATTGATTGCTTTAAAAAATCCAAGTATGAAGAGCATATAATTCCATGAGAATGCTTGATGTTTGAGGATTATTGTGCTTGTATCTCTCAACCTTCTCCTCGACATGGGCCACCATTCTTAACATAAACCATAACTATATCGAATAACTCTGCCAAGTAAATGCATACTTAGCCACCCATTCCCGCCTGTGGTAATGATTACTGGAAAAATTAGAATTCTGAACATAAGGGATTCATGTTTTCCTTAACACTTCATCCTGAATCTTCATTTCTGAATAATTCTTTGTCACATCTTCTCTATTTGCTGCATCCACACAGCCTTGCCTATATAGACCATGAAAGTGTTCTAACAAATCTGGTATCCTATTAACAGCTGAATGCTTTGGACAATAAAAGGACAAATCTATTATAATCTGTTAATGGAAGGAATTCAAGTATATCCTATGTATTTCCCTTAACGTAACAAGAAACTCTTCTGAATCAGTAAATCTCAGAAGAAGATCCATCAAGACTAGTAAGAAAGTCTAAATATAGAACTACTCTGCCTGGTCAAAGCATTAAAAACACCACTTTATTATCAAATTGTCAAGTGCTCTAATTAGTAGGATACAATTACAGCAGAACTGCCCATTGATGAATCGGAACATAAAGAACTCACCAGGACAACTTTCCAGAAATCACGTTATCTTCAAGCTTTAAAAAGGATAAAATAAAATCACCACACAGCTCTCATGGATATAAGTTTTAAGTACTTGTAAGGTTGTTATCTACTTTGGAATCAAATATGTAACAAAAGTTTTGATGGGTTATATTTCACTTTTGAATTGCAAGGGGAAGCTTTTGTGTATGTGATTGAGCATTTCTACTTTTGGATCTTAATTCCAATATATTAGAGAAAGGAGAAGCACAAAATCACAGATAAGCAGTGACTATTATACATATGCTGCATTGAGGAAGTCAAAGCTAGAAATAGGCCCAAACAGTTCAAGAAGACCAGACGGCACTCTTTTTCGGAAAATTTATCTAGTCACTGACAAAACTTATGAATTTAGCATAAGGACGATTAACATGTTTTATAGAAATTTTGGCAGGTTTGACAACAATTTGACATGGTGGAGAAAGATCTGGGTTGGCATTAGGAAATATATACAGTATCTGCATCTGATAGGAGGTTGTGAATTAAGATAAAGGTGTACTAAAACTTATGTTGTCATTATTGTAACTAACAAATTGGTTCATGTTATATGAAAAATTTGTTGTCATCATGGTAACTAACTAACTAACTTGTTTTATGTTACTGAAACTACATAAGTTGAAGCATAGAGATATTCAGAATGTGTGGTTATTAAATGTTACTACAACCAATGACATGTTTGGACTCCATGATTTGGTACTATCTACAGATATGTTGACAACTGTGTCGATGTTGCATCATCAGGAAAAGGTGCTTATGTGATGCTTCAGCACTAGAGAATGTTCAGCAGGCATGAAAATTGGATTTATTTTATAGAGTTTCAGAAAGAAAATAATGGCAAGCTAGAAACAGCGAGGAAAAGTTAAGAATGTTTCTGCTGCATCAGACAATGGCATTAATTTGGATGATAGATGTCAAAACATGAACCCTTATCTCGCTCCAAGTAAAGGAGAGAGGTACCAGTTTCCTAAGTTCCTCTGTGACCTACTACCCCACCATGCGGGAAAAATATTCAACTGAATGCAACTAAGGTTATTGATGGGCTTTTGGATGTGGAAAAATAAATAGAAAATTAAAAACCCTAATTTTATCAAGGACCAAGATACTGTTATATTTGTGTCTATAACAATTCAAAACTTCATTAATAGTTGTATAGAATTAATAAATATTCGGTGAGCTTGGACATCTCTTTGATGAACCTGGAATTGTCTAATCTTACAAAAAGGTTCTTGACATATATGTATCATCCATTACCAAGAGTCCGGTGTTATCAGTTGCATGGTGTGAAGAATTGTTCTTTTTGTTGTAATTGAACCAAACTCTTTATGTTCAATTCTTCTGACACTACGACAGCATCAGTTCCGTAGATAGTACTAAACACCTTATGTTGCACCAACCTTACTGGAACAAATATTTAAAAGGTAAAATGAGGAAAACAAGATGATAAGAGGAGGAAAAAGAACCTCGAAGCTGAAGAACGAAGAAACCTAATGTATGGATGCACGTATGGCTGCATTAATTGTGTGGGCGCAATTGTTGAGAGACAAGGTGATGAAGAATAGGCAAGGCCCGTGACCTTGAAGCCCACGTAACCCTTGCATACTATTGGAGATGTGGGAAAGAAAGATGATATTAGAATTTTTATTTGACTTTGAATTTTATTTCAGAATTTTTATTAGTGAACTTTTTATTTTCATTAGGATTTTATTCTTATTTATTTTCCAAAAGTCTTAGGATTCAGTATTCCTTTTATAAGTTATGTCATCCCTATATAAAGGGCAGATTGCTATATCGCAAGACAGTTTTTGGAATACTCCTATTTCTATATTGTGTTCTGCATCACAAGGTTAATCAAAAGCCACTCAGATACTATTGCCAACGTTATAACTCTTAAATCTCCCGCTGTCCCTCAAGATTATGGGATTATTACGTCGTGAGATTTGATTTATGTGACACAATGCCCCATATCTTGAAAGTAAAATCTGACTTCAAGAGGAAATTACAGTGGCTACATTACAAGTTTCTTTTTACTATAAAAGCAACAACTCATGATGCTAAGAGCAACTAAATCTAGGTCAATTTACTCCCTGACTATAGGTGTTTGACAGATAATAAACAGTTGCCTACTAAAACACGAAACGATCACATTTTCTTTCTGGAAATTAGCTGTCTAAACCTTTTAGAGAGGAGATGTCTAGTCACCTAAAACAAGTATGAAGACAGAGAGAAAGTAGTACAGAGGAATGCAGCAAGCGAACTAGTTGCAAAGGGTGCATCTGTGATTCTGTGCAACAAACATGAATCAGAAAAATAATTAAGAAATTAAACACAGATGAGAATCATACTAAACTAACCATCTAGAGAGTTTTAACTTTAATATTTATGTGCAACGTACCTTTACTGGAAAGGTCCCCAGTGGAAGTTTTGTTGTGAGAAGTTCTCTTAGGCGACGGATGGCCTTAACTTTGTTAGCAAGAATGTCGAGCAATGGCAAGAGTTCTTCAGTTTGTAATGGGAAACTAGGGGAAAGCCATAGAATAGGCCTCAAACCTTTCTTATACTCGTTCTCGCGGCGTCTACTTACACTTTCAGAATTCGTAGATGATGATGATTTTGTATCCCTTACTCTCCTGTGCTCATCACCCTTTGCAGTAATTTCCATGGAACGTCTTCCTGGTTTGTTCTGGCTTCTAGATGGAGAATCACCCAGTAGATCACTTACCTTCTCTTCTACACAAAGTGAACCTCTTGGTGGGGCAATCCTTCTTGGCTCTTCAAGTTTATTATTCCCTTTCCTCCAGCCACCAAACCATCCTTTTTTTTCCTGTTTAGTCTCTCCATTTCTACAATTACTGAAGTCCTCAATGGGAATCTCTCTTTGGTCATAACAACTATGGCGGTGCCCAATAATCCCATCACTATTCTCATTGCTCAAATCTGATGAATCCAACTTAAGTGCTATTTCAAGTTGCCTTTTTTCTTCCTCTGTCAGAATGTCATCGAGTTCCTCATTCTCTGTTTCATTTTCATTACAAGACGCGAAAAACTCGTCGTCTGTCATAGCCCCTGGTACCTTTCTGGATTTGATGCTCACAACCACATTGTGCATATCATAAACCTTAGCCTTCCAAGGGCCCACCATTTCTGTCTTCTCCTGCCGTCTCCAGGTCAACTGTGGCAAGAGAACTGCCTCAGTCACATCAATTCCAGGCCTGAATATATTTGTCTGGGACATTGCAGCCACTTCTTGCTGCACCTCAGTATCAGTTGCTGGAGCACCAGCACCATCCAAAGCATTCATAATCTCCTTATCTTTGTGTGTAATCATACAAAGTGACCCCGGACGTACCTTTCCATCCTCAGACCCATCACCGAGGAAAAGAATACTCTGATCAGCCCGTTGAATTCTGAAACCGTCAAAACCAGCCAAAGTCATATCCGCCCTCAAGTTCGCACCCCTCTTCCAAATTTTATAAGTATCAGAAGGAGCAATCCTTGAAATGAAAGGGATGACAGAGCTTTCAAAGTGAAATGTTATTTCCATGTAGAAGTCCCTCATCCTCCTCATAGTCCCTATCAATCGAGGCAACCTTCTGCACCATTTCGCCCAAGCCAACGGCTGGTAGTGCCTAACTATAATCCTTGCAATCCCTTCTTCTCTATTACATATTGCTTCTTGGAGGGCACTCCACCCATGTTCATTTTGCAAGCTCCAATCTGCACCGGCAACCATCAGCATCTCGGTTGCAGTCTCATCGCCAAGTTTGACAGCCAAGTGAAGAGGTGTATCGCGGTTAGGGACATCACGGCGGTCAATCATAGCAGCTATTGCATCAGCTTTCTCTTCCTCAGCCAGTGAAGCTGATTCGGTGCGAACCTCGGCAGGGTCACAAAACCGGGGGAGGCTGGCAAGTATCCTCCTAAGAGCAGCATAGTCCTTCATGGCTATGGCCTTGTGCACAGGACTATGGACATATTTTGAAGCATCAACACTAGCCATGCCTCAGGAGTATACAAGCCTAGCCCACTTTACTATATTTAACCCAAAACCCAATTCAATCTTCCAAAACCACCACCAAATGAATCGAACCTAAAAACCCTTCTTCCAAATATATATGCTAAATAAACAAGTCCCAATCAATTCAAATCCCCATAACACCAACTAGGAATTAGGGCAACTTTATTCATTCATAGCCACCAAATTCAACAAACAAGACAAATACAGTTCATAATTAGTCAGCAAACATGGGAAAAAACCACACAATCTTTATCAAAATTGAATCAGAACCAGTCCATGTTACACCCAAAAGATACAAAACTACAACACAGACCTAACAGTTACAAACCCAAGTACAGAATCTTATAGGGACCCAAAAGCAAAAAGATCCAAGAGGGTAGAGAAATAGAAATCTCACCTTCAAATAGGCTAAAATTGCCCCAAAAAGGACTCAGCTGCTGAGAACCCCACCACCTCTCAACCTCTCTCACCTCCCCTGCAGATGGCAAAGAAAAGAACAGAGAGATCTTTGCGATCCAATCCAGATCAGACAAACCCAATAACAAGCATGTGGGGGCTGTGAAAAATGCTAAATTTATATAACTAAATATATATTTTATATATATGTGTGTGTGCACCCAATGAGAGGTTAGAGTGTTTGGGAATCTGGAAAAAGAGGGAATTGAAAAGATGAAGAATCCAAGAAAGGAATACACAAGAAAAGTATAACACAAAACCCCACCATCCAAGCAGAGGCAACACTGTTTATATGAGAAAGGAATAACAGGAAAGAGAAATTGTAAAGAGAGACTGACACAACGACATACATGTCATGGTCTTAGAGAGAGAAAGTGAAAATTCACCCATATTTATTGTGCAATAAGATGAGAGATAAAATGTAATTTGGGGAGGCAATTTGGGGATATGGTTGGACTTGAAGCAAGATTTCAAAGGTTCCATTTTTTACTTTTCAGGAGTGAGAAAGAAATATTGTGTGTGTAAATATATATGTACATATATATATATATATATATGTGTGTGTTAGGAATAATTACACAAACTGCCCCCAAACTATGCCATAATTATATGTGATTCTTCTAATATTTTAATAATATCAAAAACATCCCTTAATTGCACTTCCATTCTTACATTTAATCCATTTTGTTCAAAGTCAATGCCGGAAATTTACTTTATTGGTCAATAATGGCATATTATGAACCAAACTTTCTATTTTTCCCTTGGTATTACATTTGAACATTTACTTTTGCATTTAAAATTACTAAATATCTCAACTTCTTTTACCAAATACCCTCATATGTATTCTATATAACCTATTTGAGTGGTTGTTTATATCAACTCTCTCTAAAAACCACTTATTCTCCCTCTGCAAACTTTTTGTCATGACTTGAGAAAGATAAGGGGTGTATATGAAATGACAGTTGTTTGGTATACATAATTTTCGTCAATATATTTGAGGGTAAGGTAGTAATTTCACCATTATTTACGAGATTATCTAAATATCTATAAAGATATGAGGGTATATACGTTATTTCACTATTATTTCTTGTTGGACAAATATTCTGATGATATTAAGAGAAGTTTCTAGTATTATTAAAATATTAAGAAAATCGCATGCAATTATGTCTTAATTTAGGAGTGGTTTGTGTAATTATTTCTATACGGGATAGTTAAGGGTAAATTTCATTCACCCCTTAATTATGTCAAAACATTATTTTGACTCTTCAATTTTGTATAATTTCATTTACATCTCTAATTAAGAAAAAATAATTCATTTACACTCCTGATCACTTTTAGACATTGACTTAGAAGGAAAATACTATTTTTCCTTTATCAAATACCCCTTTTTCCCATTATAAAACTATTCTCAATAGAAATAACTAAGATAGCTTAAACCCTACCCAAACACCCACTATCCCTATACTCAAACACCAACCCATCTCCCTCAACCCCCCTCCTCCACCCCTAACCCTAAGCCTAGTTTCACCCACCCTCACCCAAGCACCTCCAGCACTGCCACTTCCCCCCTCCCTCCACCACCTCCCTCAATATAGTCATTTTGTAAATTGAGGGGGTCAAATTGATATATTAAAATAGGGATAAGGCCAAGGTTAGTTTAGGTATTTAATATTGTCAGGTCTGGAAAGTACCAAAAGTATATAAAGGGGTGCAAATGAGTTAATTTTCCTTAATTATGGGGTCTGAATGTAATTATGCAAAACTGAAAAGTCAAAATAATATTTTAACATAGTTCAAGAGGATAATTTTTAGAGAGAGGAAGTGTTCAAAATGGGAAGGCAGCATCTGACCTGGGAAGAGGGAACCTGCTTTCCTATTTCCATTTATTTAAGACTTTTTTTCTTTGCTTGGTCAAATTATTCATTTTTTTAATTTTGTAATATACTCATAGTGTATTACATATATTTAATTTATATAGAGTTGAGAAGCCACATGAGGTCTCAATAGTAGTTATTGGAGGACTAGGTGTAAGGTAGGCTCGTAGGCTGTCAGATTGTGAAGGGTATCTGACCTGACCCTTCAGATCCGTTGGATTTTTGTGACACATGTATATAAATATTTCTCTATTCATTTATTTACATTTCTTTAGAGTGCGTTTAGAAAGCCTGTTTTTTGTATTTGTTTTCTATCTTCAAATATAAAAATTGTTTTTGTATTTGTCTTTGTTTTTTCAGGAAAAAACTAAAAACAAAAAAGCGTTTGGATGAAGGTGTTTTCACCACTTTTATTTGGTGAAAATTGTATTTTATGGATTTGGTGTTTTCACTGTTTTTACCACCTAAACAGTGAAAAAACTCAAAAAACAACTAAAAGTTGTATTTGGTGTTTTCACCACTTTTACACACTATTCACATAAAACAGTTTTCTTGGGAAAAAACAGTAAACGCGTTTGCCAAACGTGTTTTTTTTTTAGTATTGTGAACAGTAAAAAAACAAAAACAAAAAAATGAATAAATAATAATAATAAATTATTATTAATAATGATAAATTAAATAAAACATATTTAAAAAATAAATAATAAATAATAAATAATAAACAAAATGAATTAAATAATACCTAATAATAATTAAAAAATGAATATAATAATAATAAATAAAATATATTTATAAATAATTAATAATATAAATAATAAATTAAATAAAACATATTTAAAAATAATAAACAAATAGAATTAAATAATACATAATAATAGTAAAAATGAATACAATAATAAAAAAAATGGACTAAATAATAAATTAATAAAATATAATTGTAAATAATTAAAAATTAATAAATAATAATAATAAATAATAAACAAAATGAAATAAATAATAATAATAAATAATAAATAGATATAATAATAAATAAATAATACATAATAAATAAAATATAATAATAAATAATAAGTAAATATAATAATAAATAAATACTTCATAATAATAACAAAAAATGAGTATAATAATAATAAATAAATATTAAATTAATAAACTATATTTTTAAATAATTAAAAATGAATAAATAATTTATAAATAAAATGAATTAAATAATGAAATAATAATAAATTAATATAATATATTTATAAATTAATATATAAATGAATAAATAATAAATTAATAATATAAATAATAAATTATATTATAAAGTGAAGAAATAATAAATAAATATTATAATAAATAATAAGACCAGACCGCTTAACAAACAGACTTTTAAATTCATGATCCAAATCAGATTAGATCCGGATCAGACCAAACTGAACCAGATAGACTGCCTACCAAACATGGCCTAATTAATTATGCATTATGATGATTATAATTCGCCTAGGAATGACATTGCCCGTACCCCACATAGAGGATATCAATCATTTTGCATGATGATAGCCATTAGGCTATGATTAGTACTACCAACAATAAAATATAAAATGTAATGACATGTAATTTTGTACTTAATTGGTTTGCTGACATAATTGAATTCAAAAAATAATTTCAGGGGGGCGATTTTTAAGAAAGGGATTAAGAAGATAATACAAATGAGTTTTTATAATTTTATTATTTATTCATTAATTATTATTATTAAAGATATATAATAAAATTCTGTAATTCTTTTTTATTAAAGATATATAATAAAATTCTGTAATTTTTTTTTTTTAATTTAAGTGGCCAACTACTCCCGTAAGCATTAGCTCTGTGCGGCTGTGCCTTTGTTGCCATGATCATCAATCCAAAGTTTATAAGAAAATAAAAAATAATGTAATAGAAATATATCGTCAACCAGGTAAAAAATTCATAAAATTAAAATAATTTCTAAAAACAAAAGAAATACTTTAACAGGAAATCTTTTCATATATAATACGTAATAGAAAGAAAAAAACATTAGTAAATTTCATGTAGAAACCTCTAATAATGTTTTTTTCCTATTCCCATTTTTTCTCGTTTTGTATCAAATACATGAATTTGAGATTTGAATGTCACTCCTCATTAGTGTTGTTTGGATTACATGAAAACATTGAATGCAAACTTCCAAAACTTATCATAAATGACACTATTTTACTTTGTACCTTTGTGTTTCCAATATTCTTGTGATTTTATGTGGTTGAAAGTAAATACAAATGTAATTTAGAACTATCAACCACCATAACATCCAAACACTGAACTGATTCGTATCTTCTATCTGTCAAAACTCTGCATAAAGGTACAGCTTACAGCTTTAAAAAAAGAAGAAGAAGAAGTTTATTGTGTTTTCATGTTGTCTCAAGTGTAGTAAATAATGTCCAAATACAATGCTGTTTCAAAATTGTTGGAGATTTGGAGTATTCTTTAGCACTCAATAGAGTTGAAGTTGAAACTTCATATCTCGGGTTATTTTTCACTCTTGCAGTATGGTTCTCAGTTGAGGTATTGGTTTGATCATGTTATAATGAATTTGATCAATATATTTATTATAAAAGCGGGTAGTATTGATATTAACGTAACAATGTCGATAATTTTTAAAAGATTACAGTTTAAATAATAAGTAAAGTATTAGATAATACGGCGAACCATACAATCATGTCCTGTTTTTTGCACGTAATCCTTTCGGTTTGTTACTTATTATATGTCTCACATTATCACCCTTTTTTCTTATGTTCATCTTGTGCATTCCTTTTAGGTTTTTTTGTTTTTTTTTCCATTGTATATCTAAATTACGAAAAATTATTGGTTATCCCAGGAATAAGAATTATCATCAATTTTAATACTAGTAGTTGGAAATTATTATACTATCACGAACTTGACTTCTCAAATAACTTACCGCTTACATATCTCCGTGTTTTAATGTATAATTTTTCTTTATATCCTTTCCCTTACCTATCAAACTCATATATATATTCATAAATTCTTCAAACAAATTTTTTATTGGATAAAAAAAAATTTCTCTTAATATACTTTCCTTTTTGATGAAGTGATTCAAAATTTATCATGTGATATTTTCAAATTATTGGAAACTTGTAGCAATATTTCAATGTGGAAGAAATTCAAAATAGGATGCCCTCGACAATAAGGAAGAAGAAATAAAATGAAAACACATGCAAAAGACAAACTCCTCTCCGATAACTTCTATCTCGAATTCCTTTTATCTGCAAGTAGTACTAAGGTTGTAAATGAATCGAGCCGTTCGTGAGCATGCTCGGCCTCGGCTCGTGCTTGTTCGTTTAGTAAGCATGCTTGTGCTCGACTTGTGCTCGTTCGTTTAGTAAACGAATTGAGCCTGAGCAAAATTTTTAGGCTCCTTTAGTAAACGAGCTGAGCTTGAACATAATTAAGTTCGACTCGTCAAACTCGTGAACATGCTCGTCTAAGTTAAATAGTAAAATTATCTCATATTTGACAAAAAAAATGTTCAAATTGAACAAATTATGAAGATTGTTGTGAAACAATTATAGGAATTATGCGGCAAAAACATAAAAATCATTCATAAAAAATTATATTAGTGAAATATGTTAAAAACAAACATACAACAACTCAATCCAAGCAGCTATTGGCAAGAGTAATTTATGTTGCAACTGAAACGAGTCGTTCCTGAGCAAGCTCGGGCTCGACTCGTTAAATCTGGCGTTTGGCCCGGGTTTGTTCGTTAAGCAAATGAGCCAAGCTTGAATACATTTTCTAGACTCGTTTAGTAAATGATCCGAACTTGAACATTTCAAAGCTCTACTCGACTCGGTTCGTTTGCAGCTCTAGCTGCAACATATCATCGAATTCGTTTTGAAGAAAAATATTGGATATAGTATAATGAAATGAGATTTGTGCAAGGTATTTAATTAAGTATGTGCATTTCTAATCACTTTTTGTGCAGTATCAAAAGAAAGTATCGTATTTTTCGTTGTCATATGATTATACAATGCAAGTATAATTGATCTGGTGGACCAATCGAGCACTTTAGAACTGAAATGATTAAGTGAAATAATAACCATATTGAATTAGGTCCCCTTTTGAAATCCGTCTTAACAAGAAATTATTCGTTACAACGGTGATACCATGTTACTGATGTGGTATCACAAATTAATAGATTTACTTATTTTTTACATGTGTAATAAAAAGTAACACATCAACATTATAACATATATGGAAACAAAGTCAAAACAAAATAAAAGTTATTGTATAAATGAAAAAATTGATGCAAAAACAAATGAGTAAATACCACTGACACCCCCTCAAAGATACCCTAATTCCACATAGACCCCTCGATATTCACTATTCCCACTCGAACCTCCTCAAAATTGAATTTTGTCCCACAAAGACTCCCCCCGTCTCCACGCCGTTAAACTGTGTCGTTAACCACCCTGTGAATTGTTTATTTTGCCCTCAAAATGATATAAAATGACCCTGCATATCATTCTTCTTCTTCAATTTGGGCATCTCAAAACCCTAACCCTAATTTATATATATAGAGAAATTGGAAGTGGAAAATTGGGAGAGATTGAAGATGGAGATTATATATTTTGCATACCCATATATACATATATATATATATAGCTGCTATATATATACCCGTATATATATGTGTGTGTGTATATATATATGTATAGATCTATATATATATATGTGTGTGCGCGTCAGTGTGCAGGGACGTGTGTGTGTGTGTGTGAGAGAGAGAGAGAGAGAGAGAGAGAGAAATTTAAATGTTTTTTTAATTTTATATTTATTTTCGAATTTAGTATTTTTTTTGAAATTTAATATATATATATATATTTTCAATTTTATATTTATTTTCAAATTTTATAAATTTTTATGTTTTTTTCGAATTTTATAATTATTTTCAAAATTTAATATATATTTTAAAATTTTTATGTTTTTTGCGATTTTTATATTTATTTTCGAAATTTAATATGTTTTTTTGAAATTTTATTTTTCGAAATTTATATATATTTAATATTATATTTATTTTCGAATTTATAATATTTTTCAAATTTTAAAATATATTTTTTCGAATTTTATATATATTTTGAAAATTTAATACAATTTGTTTTTGAATTTTAAATATTTCTTTCAAATTTTATATATTATTTTTGAACTTTATAATTTAGGTATGTTTATTGAAATTTAAATATTTTTTTGAATCTATATATTTTTCCCCTTTTTATATTTTTTTTCTAAATTTTTATATATTTTCAGATTTTAATATAATTTTTCAAATTTTTATATTTTTTTTGCATTTTCAGATTTTATATAATTTTTTTGAATTTTATATATTATTTTTGAAATTTATAATTTATATATTTTTGTAATATATATATATATATATATTCGTAATATATATATATATTTTGGGTATATGGGTAATTTCATACTTTATATATTACCCTAATGTAATAAGTGAAATCTTAGGGGGTGCTACTGCAATTTACCCTTTTTTAAAATATATATCGAAGGGCAAATTAGTAATTTCACAATAAAAATGTCAATAAATCTAACGGCCGTCTGTCAGAGGGGGTCTGTGTGAAAATACTCAATATCAAGAGGGTTCATGTGAGATTATGATCTTTTTGAGGGGGTGTCGGTGGAAATAACCCAAAACAAATTATCCTCCATGTTCTCGTACATTTCTTCCTTAATCTAGTGGAAGAATTATAAAGTAGATTTTACAAATCAAAACAAAAGATGATGATTAACAATGAATCCATTAGTGGAGATGAGAATAAAGAGCAAGCTAAAAAGAAAATCCAGATTTAGCAAAAAAGAAAGAAAAAAAGTTGCCCATGAAACATATTTTTTTTTTGAAATTGCTCTTTTTTTTTTATATTTTAATTTTGTTTCCATATCTTTATTTGTTTAATTTCCATATCTATTATAATATTGATGTGTTACTTTTTATTACACATGTAAAAATAATAATAAATTTATTAATTTGTGATACCGCAGTTTTAACACCTAAAACTTCTGTTTACCGTTCTTTAGTAACATGTTTGTTTCTAATTTTGAACATTTCAAATTTTGTATACTCGTAACAATTGATGGAGAAACTAAAGGAAGATTTGATAGAGTCAACACTCTTTATCCACTTACCGTGTTAAAGTGGTCTTTAATACTCTTTATGGGTAACTCGTAAATTTAGATTCGAATCTTATATAAAGGGCAAGATTAATTAAACTTAAATGATACATATAATTTATTAGTTCTAATAAATATATTTCATTAATTCTTTTGTGTGCGAATGAATTTTATGCTCATAATTTTTTTTTTTGTGTGTATAATCACATTTTTTTTTTCTCAAAGTTTACTTTAATGTAAAATGACATTAGAACTCTTGATACCGATCATTTAATTTTTTGAAAAAACATAAATACATATATTTCAGTTTTGTTTTATATGTTTATGTTTTTTTTGGCCGGAAATCAATATACTTTTTGAAGTAAATAATATTTGACGCTATGTTTTATTTTGCACAATAATATAAATAATTGAAAGGTTTTAAAAAAAATAAAAACACTAATTTAATATCTTTTGTATTTTTCGCGCGGTTTGCTTTAATCGTGTAGTTAAGATTTATTTTGCCTAAACCTTTTTTTTAAAAAAATCAAATTGAAGTTACAAAACATAATTTCCATTTCAACTAATGACACCTTATAACAAAAAAATATCTATTTTATTTCAACTAGAAACAAAAAAACATAAATATACTGAATAAAACGCAAAATGCATACCACACAAACCTGAAGTATCTTATATTATTTTACTTCCATTGAATTCCAAGGTTCATGTCATCATACTATAAATAAAAAGATTTTATTTTTTGAGCACATACAATACAAATTACAATTGCTTAAAATGCCACGCTGTCACAATAATGGCCCCACCACAACAATTGGCCAATAGACCAACATCTCTATTTGTTCGTATCCACCTCACTTTTCAACAAACCCCCCACAAATACCTCCAAATTACACGCCCTCTTTATCCAACAAAACCCAAAACCCTAAAAATATTTACAACATTTCCACTCCCTTAAACCCCACTACCAGCACCACCTCCGCCGCCACCCACCACCATCTCCGCCGCCACACGCCACCATGCAAACCTCCCTAATCTCCCCACCACCAATACCTCCCACCACCACCAGAACCACCCTCAAAACCCTCTTCCCCCCAAATGCCTCACTACCCACCACCCGCCCCACCCTCTCCCTTCGAGCCAAAACCGCCGCCGCCGCCACACAGGCAGCTCCTCCGCCGCCGCAGAAGCACCAGACGGACTCATCTGAGAAATTGAACAAGTACAGCTCCCGGATCACCGAACCCAAGTCGCAGGGCGGGTCTCAGGCCATCCTCTACGGCGTGGGCCTCTCCGACGACGACATGAGCAAGCCCCAGATCGGCATTTCATCGGTGTGGTACGAGGGGAACACTTGCAACATGCATTTGTTGGGGTTGGCGGCGGCGGTGAAGGAAGGGGTGAGAGAGGCCGGAATGGTGGGGTTCAGATTCAACACAATTGGGGTCAGTGACGCCATTTCAATGGGGACTAGAGGAATGTGTTTCAGTCTACAATCAAGGGACTTGATTGCTGATAGTATTGAGACTGTCATGGCTGCTCAGTGGTATGATGGCAACATCTCTATCCCTGGCTGTGACAAAAATGTAAGCTTTTATTTATTTTTTAGTATCAATTCAATTTATGGGTATGTGGGATTGTGGAAAATAATTGATGTTTGTAATCTAACTGTGATATATATTTTTTTAAATATTTGTATCAATTCATTTTATGGGTAGGTGGGATTGTGGGGAAGAAAATGATGTTCTGTAATCTAATCGTATTTTTCTTTTTTTTTTCTTTGGGATTTTGAGATAGAATTTAAGCTATTTTGTGCTAGTTTAGTTATTACTTGAATTAAGGGGTACATTTGTTATAGTCCAGAGTCAAGGGACTTGATTGCTGATAATCTTGAGCCTGTCATGTTTGCACAGGGGTATGATTTGAACAACTCTATCACTTGCTGTGACAAGAATTTAAGTTTTTTTTTTTTTTTTTCATTATTATGTCGATCAGTTTTTTTGGGTATAAGAGGTGGATTATCTAACAATTTCAATCAGTTTATCGATGCATTATCTAACAATTTTATTTTATTTTTCTACTTCATTTTGATGGCCTTGAATTGTGATTATTATCAATGGTACTGATTAGTTATTTTTGTTTTTATTGTCACTCCCGATGTTATGACACTGCCCTCTCCCTGTCTCTAGTTTGCTCGATATACTTTTTGCTTCTGAAATTTTGATTTGATTGTTCAATAGTCAATAATTGTTGAGTTGCACCCTTGTAATGACTACGGTGTTACAAATTATTGCAGATGCCGGGTACGATCATGGCAATGGGACGGCTGAACCGGCCGAGTATCATGATTTACGGTGGATCTATCAAGGTCACTCACATATAGATTTTGTTACTGGATGTGCTTTTATATCGAGTTTACATTTTTATTCTTTTATATTGTTCAGACCAACCGCACACACACCCACACAAAAACAAAAACACTTGTTATGAAATCTACTTTGATTTCAACTAGATTTTTATAATATAATTTTAATGAAAAGGAAGAGGTATCCCTAGGGAAAAGAAGGGGTATTTTTTCCTTTCTTATTCTTTGTTTGGTCAAGAAGGAGGGAAAGAGGGGATAGGGGGATGCTAATTTCACCATCAAACATTAGTCTCTTTATACAGTATCTATAAATAGAGGCTAATCTCTAATGGCTTTTACATTTTGCATTATATGCTTTTTCAAAGGTTGATGCTGCAACAAATTCATAGATACAGATCATGTCCCTTCAGCATTTTTTGGCTAGTCAGATAATGTCCCTCATCATTTTTTCATTTGTTTTGTCTCATTTGCAGCCTGGTCATTTTGAAGGCCATACATTCGATATAGTATCTGCCTTTCAGGTATGCGTGCTTATTTTCTGTTTCAGTTAGTTATTCTGTTGGATGTGTATGCGCTTACGATCAATAGAATATGTTTATATTATTTTCTTCTTCGATTTCCTGGTAAAAGATGGTAAAAATCATGAGTTAAGTTTTTGTAGTGTTTCTGTAGAGGTACGTCACAAATAGTGGAAGAATGGAGCCAATTTAAAAAATGTTCACTTTTATTAAGCAATAGTTAAATATAATTAATAGATTCACCTAAGTGCTTTAAATTCAAACAAATCCGAGTAGCATCAAGAAAACACACTACTTGCCTCAAATCCCGTGTAAAGACGTAGATCCATTTCAATTGTGCAGGAAGCCTATGATTTCCTTGTTAGTTTATTGGAGGATGAGGTGTTTGTCCAGTCTCCATTCAGTGAAGTTTTATGACATATTAAGGCTATAGCAGGAAATTATTTTGAATAAATTTGTTATCATGAGAACTTGCTTCTTTACGGACACCAATTTCACTATGGGAGACTTGACCAATTTTCAGCTATCAAATATGAAAGACTGATTTGATTCTGTGACTAATGTTATTATGTTATAGGTTTATGGAGAGTACGTAGGTGGCTCTATTAGTGATGAACAAAGGAGGAATGTGGTTCGCAATTCCTGTCCTGGAGCAGGGGCATGTGGTGGAATGTATACAGCAAATACCATGGCTTCTGCTATTGAGGCAATGGGAATGTCACTTCCTTACAGGTAGTAAATGTGTTTACATACTTGATTGGATAGGCGTGTCCTGAACTGAATTAATATTTATTATTATCTTTTTTTTGGTTTGTTCCCGAAAAGCTCTTCGACACCTGCTGAAGACCCTTTGAAGTTGGACGAGTGCCGCTTAGCTGGAAAGTATCTTCTAGAGTTGATAAAGATGGATTTGAAACCACGAGATATCATCACTCCAAAATCGCTACGTAATGCAATGGTTATTGTCATGGCACTGGGCGGGTCCACCAATGCTGTCTTACATTTAATTGCCATTGCAAGGTGAGGAGTGCCTTCTGCTGAATATATCTAGATGTCATGATTGCATATCATTGAGTGGCTTATTGTTGGATCCTTGGCAGGTCTGTTGGTTTGAATTTAACACTTGATGATTTTCAAAAGGTGAGCGACGAGGTTCCATTCCTTGCAGACCTTAAGCCTAGTGGCAAATATGTCATGGAGGATGTACACAAGGTGTGCGCAAAGCTTTTTTTCTTTCAGTAGAATAGCTTGTGATTTTTTTCTTTTGTGACGTTTTGCTTGTTATTGCTTGGAATTTGTGATGTTTTTCTCTCACTTGCTTTTGGATGAGGTGTTCGTTTCCATGTTTTCTTGATGATCTTTCTAACAATTGTCGGTACAGATTGGAGGAACACCTGCAATCATTCGTTATCTCTTGGAGCTTGGGTTCTTAGATGGGGATTGCTTGACTGGTACGATGATTTCATGAAACAATTACAGTTAAACTGCAAGGGTAGATTGTTTCTGCTGTTTCTGATATTTACGTAAACCACATTTCTGTTCCACAGTCACGGGGAAGACAATAGCTGAGAATGCAAAGCTATTCCCTTCTTTGGCTGAAGGTCAGGTACGATAGCTTCCTTTTTGCCATTATTTCTTCTTTCTAGCTGCTGATGGATAATTCATAGGACTCAAGATGATTTAACTCTTTCGCTTTCTTCCAGCAAATAATAAGACCATTGGCAAACCCCATCAAGAAAACAGGGCACATCCAAATATTATATGGTAATCTTGCACCAGAAGGTTCTGTAGCAAAAATCACAGGAAAAGAAGGGCTATTCTTCTCTGGTGTGTGTTCTGTTCCACCTTCTTTATTATCATGTTTTCTTCTTGTTACATGCTTGCATTGTTGATTCCTACGTTCTTGTGTAAATATATTCTGCTTTTATGTGCACCAGGTCCTGCTCTTGTCTTTGAAGGAGAGGAATCTATGCTTACAGCTATCACAGAAGATCCTATGAGTTTTAAGGTATGTCCCCCCCTCCTTCGGAAATTTTCCGGTTCCTTCTGTAACTTTCTCTGGACGAGAACTTTATAGGGTCATTCCATAGTAACTGAATATCATTCTTCTTGGACTCGCTTGAGTATGGGTTCTTCCTTTTTACATTTTTTAGCAATAAAATTTTGTAGTAAAGCTTTTTCTCAAATTGGGATATTTTTCCTTTCCTAGTCCGCAATGGAATTTATTGATCTGGAATGTTGCTTATGAATTATAATATTCCAGGGAAAGGTAGTTGTTATTAGAGGAGAGGGGCCTAAGGGGGGACCGGGCATGGCTGAAATGCTGACGCCAACAAGTGCGATAATGGGAGCAGGCCTTGGGAAGGTATAATATTTTCAATCTGAGTGATTTGTGTTTATTGTTTCTGAATTATCCCGACTTGTTCACATATTGTCTGTCATATGATGGTTGTTCCGCCCATCCCTGCCACGTGGAACGGTTTCTTTTTCAATCTTTTTTCGGTTGTTTGAGTTCTGTTTTGAGGTTGCATGGATGTGGGGACAGTATAGTGCGATGTGAATTAATCACCTGCCCGTGTGATCCTTAATATTCATGATTTCTGTAACACTTGCATATATTTTCTTTGTAAAATAAGCTTAGTTAAGGTACCTTCTGTTAGATGCTTTTTGTAATACGTTTCATTGACCTAAGTGGACACTGTTGATATAATGTCTCTGTAAATATTTTTGGATATTTTTGCAGGAAGTTGCATTGCTGACTGATGGAAGATTCTCAGGAGGTTCGCACGGATATGTTGTTGGTCACGTATGCCCTGAAGCACAGGTACATTCTCTAAAAATTATCTAGTTTGATTGACTTTTAATAATAATAATATATTAAAATCGTTGTTGAAGCTTCTTCTTACCTCCCTTAATTTTACATTTTTCTCTTTATGTAATGTGCTCTCACCTATTTGATAGTCACTTGATCATTAAATAATTAGGCTTTCTTGAGACATCTTGGTTAAGATTTTTAAGCTTATAACGTGGTGCAGGAAGACGAGAAATGGTCTGATGTATATTAAAAGTGAATATGAAATCTGCTTAATGAAAATATGCTCGTGTTTGGTTGATGGACCTCGTATATATCTTCAGTAGGAGAAAGATTGTAAAAATTAGTTATACATATGTTAGTTACTATCAATTTTACGTGGTGAAATGAATTTTTAGTCTTTGACAGTGGTTTAGATTTGAGTTAGTTTTATCTCATTGACGCTGGACCAGATTGACCTTTTGCCATCTCTATATAGTATTGTCAAGGTATTGAATGACGATGATGATAGTTCATTGTGTTGGTTTGGACTATATGGAAGAATGTCATCTTGGAAGAGCATATAGCCTTCTTTGTTTCTCCGAGGAAGTGCCGCCCTACTTTGTACCTTTTTTCTCTCTTATAAATAAACTAACGTTAAAATTCAAAACACAAATGTTGATTGTCAACCTATGAATCCATGCTTCCAATACGTAATGAGTACTACATCCCCCAAAGTGGAATTTCTGTCAATACAGAATTTGCTGAAAACCGTTAGGGGCATTTGGGGAAGGAATTTTGAATGACGGATATTGTGACTGGTGCAACATGGATGGACCATAACGGTTCATTCAAGTTTAAACCTCAACCGCAATTTTCCTCTATCAATCTTGAAGATGATTATGCCATCCCAGAAATCTGTAGTGGCACAAAACAAAAGATACATGAAAGATAAGCACCTGCTTTAGATCAATGTTATAAGCTTCAACAGTTCTTTGAGAAGTTCATTTAAAATTTTCAGGAAGGTGGTCCAATTGGTCTCGTCAGAAATGGAGACACCATCACAATAGATATTAGCAAGAGAAGAATGGATGTTCATTTAACCGATCAGGAGTTGGAGGAACGAAGGAGGACATGGAGTCCCCCTGCATACAAGGCTGACCGAGGAGTTCTGTACAAGGTATGTAAAATCTGATTTGAAGACTACGTATTATGTAGATTTTGACACCCTTATCAACGAAGTATATTTTCTCATTCCAGTACATCAAGAACGTGCAGTCAGCTTCAAGGGGATGCGTGACTGATGAATAATATCAGAGAGCTCAGATTGTTCGGGAGGTATAGAGTGAATCAACAAGCCCGACTTATTCCAAGCCACGATTTGGGCGCCTTGTTGCGGCTCTTTAGGGTACCTTTATGGATGTCTCCGCCATTTTCTCCGTGAAGAGAGTGGATTTTGGACTGCTAGTTCTGTTCTGCTTTTTATTTTATTTCTCTCGAGTAGTTCTGTTCCTTCTCGTACAGTAAGTTCTTATTGCTTTTAAGTTCATTAAGTTGTAAATTGAGTTTTGATTGAAAATGTTCCATGCCTTTTTGCCTTCGGAATAAAATCACTGCACTGAAAAAAATAAGAAATAAAGGATTTTTTATTTTATTTTTGAATTTGTTAATCAGATGGGAAAATGCATGGAAAATATTACTTGCCCGTTATTCGTTACATCGGTCAGTTCAAAATGTTTGCATTATTTCTTTTTAACTATGTCTGCAGCATGGGTATAAAACCCTAACTGTGGTAGATATGACAATATGTGATAAAAGAAGAACATAATGTGTTAGAATGGTTCTTCTATATAAGAGAACGAGTCTGGGTTGATGGCATTTATAGGTAGTTTGGTTGTGAGCTATTTGCTCATCACTGTAACTTGGTTTAAAGCTCAGAAGTAAATGTATTTTTGTATTAGACTAAATGATGCATCATACAGCTATGCAACTTGGTGTATCTAATGGTTGATTATTAATACATATGAATTAATATAATAAAAAAACTGATAAAATGTACATATCTATTTTATTTTGATCTTATGAAAGTATAATATAGTATATAGTTTTTTAATCAGTCTGCATGACGTGACACAGTTCTCGCTCCAGTGTAGGCTTAGATGGGTAAAGGATTCTAAAAAAAATGGAACTATTTAAAACTAATTTAGATGTAAAATAGCTCTAAAAGTTTGTAACACAGAACTAATTTAGAGGTAAAATATCTCTCTCAGATATTATAAAGGAGAATTTTAGAAAAATAATTCTGATGTTAATGAAATGTCAACCCTTCGGAGAAAGGCAAAATATTAAATGAAATGTATTATCACATCAAGTGATCAGTGAATATTAAGAAAAGTGTTGAGATTCTACCCAACGAGTGATTGATCTAGAGATCCAATTAAGTGGGATTAAAAAAATTATAGTGGGTTTTTGAGATATAAATGATATATATTTATTTCAGTAGGGCTTAAAACAAATTTTAAGCGAGGGCTTAGTTGTAAAAAAATATAAATTATATGGAATATAAGGTAAAAACAAAATTTTTAATGGGGGCTAAATGTTAAATATTTAAAAATTTAGGATAAAAAATATATATAAAAAATTCAATGGGCCATGGCCCCCACTAGTTCTGGATCGGACACTGCTCAAGCGGTAAGCGAAATAGTAAAAAAAATGAATTATGTTTTTAATTTCAAATAATTTAAAATTTTAATATAATTACATCTCATTCTAAATTACAATAAGAGCATAAATAACATTTTCGAAAGTTATTTAATTTCAATTTCTTTTAGTAGTTTGAAGGAGTCCAAAAGTTATTTATTTTTCAAAAATCACTCTATTTGTATTTGAGAAAAAGTATGTATAAAGCAAAAAAAAAATATTTGGAAGTGTTTTTATATTGAGAATTTCTTCTAATGATTTCCTTGGCCTATAGATAATAAGTAGTTTAAGAAAACTAAGGTCATTCTTTTTGTGTGGTTGGAGTTTCAATTTAATGGAAAATAGTTTTAGAGTAATAAATGATTAGTACTAATATGTAATAGAGAGAAGGAAAACAAATGGGTAAGAAAGAGTTCCAAGTAAAATAAACAACATTAAATATGTGTGTGTATGTATCAAATAAAACAGTATTTTGGAAAAAGTATGCTGCCCAATCAAAAATGGGACTTGGAATTACAGTCGCATCTGCGAGTGTAATTAGCATTCCTTTAACTATAAATATTGGTTTAGAAAAAAACAAAGTTTTGCTTATTGTTTTCCTTTTTTTATTATATATATATATATATATTTTATATTTATATATATATTTTATATTTTTGATAATCAGTGTCGACATGTCCAACAATCCTCCCACACCGATGGAGTAATATTAAATGTGTTCACACAAAGGGTTATGGTCGGATAATATGAGACTTTCGTTCACACAAAATGTTAATGCTCTACAAAGATTAAGGCTTAAACTGTGTTGACGGTTGTAATTCCAATAAATTATTTATACTCAAATGTAATTCGAAACATAAGATTTTGATATTTTCGTTAGAACAATTTGTTTGAACTAATTTGAAGAAAATTACAAATACGTATGAAGTGAATTTTGAATTTTGAATCACATTTACCGTTTATGAAATCTATTTCTTATTATTATTAGTTTACTCTAAACAACAGTACGATCACCAACAAAAACAATTGAACAACATTTAAAATAATATTAAGGAATGTTTACCATATAGTTAATTGGCCAACTTTTATTCCTTTTTTTTTTTAATAAATGGGAATAAAACAACAAAATACGAAATATGGTTAGTGCAGTCCCTATTGTGTTTCATCATTGTAATGCAGGCTAGTGGAGGAAAATAAAATAGAAAAAGAATTAGAAAAACAGTAATCAATTTACTTTGTGATATATCAGTGATGAAAGCATAATATTGTTTTATTTATCTAAAACAAGTGAATAAAACAAGTGGATGGTACATTATATGATGAAGAATGATAGAAGTAGTACTTGTTTTACTTTGCAAGTGATGGAAGCATAATATAATGTTGGGTAAAGTGTTAAAAAAAAACTTTCAATTATATCCACAATTTTAAATAACTTTCTTTAATTATAATTTTTGCAATAAATCCTCTAAATATTACATTTTCTTACAAAATGCTCCAACGTATTTACAATTTTTATAAAATGAATATAATAAATTTTTAATAGAAGTACATTTAATATATTTTCTTTAACATAAAATACAAAAAAAAAATTTTACTAATTTGATGGCATATCCTTCATTTATTGAAACTGACATTAATTTACATATATTTATTAAAATTATTTTATTAGACAATGCTTTTAAGTTATTTAAAGAGGAAGAAGGTCTTTCTTATATAAGTAATTCTTTAGTTCTTTATGAATATAATTATGAATTTTTTTAACAATTAAAATGTCTAAACTAAATTTTATTAAAGTACATTTAGGAAAATAATTCATCTTTTATTTTAATAATATATATATATATATATTTATACTACTTATAAAAGTGCAAGCTCATTCTAATAAAAAAAATATTTTAACCAAAATTAAATAGGTGTTGTTGGCCACATATTGACACCTAGAGGGGGGTGAATAGAGTCAATTACAAACTTTGAGACTTTTTCGGTTTGATATTGTTTTAACAAAATAGACATTGTAGGACTCTAGTCAAACACTTAGTAAGATAGATGATCTCTTAAGTGACTACCTCAATTCATACTTTGAATAAAGCATTGGTGATTTACACAATTAAATACATGCATCATTGATTCAAGTAATATGAGAAATAGTTCAAGCACCCAAGTAAGAAATTCAACTAATAATGTATAAACATTTTTCTCATACATATAGACATAATGCAAAGTGTTATTTGTCATGATAAACATCATGTATAGTTTATGAAAGGTAATCAAACATTGAGTATAAACATAAACTCTCAAATATAATGTTATGTTGAATATGCATTGTGTTAAACACTTGGGGTGCTTATGAACATTTTATGTTATGGTGTGTTGAAGATAAGTTTTATCCAACACTTGGTGTGCACTTAGATTATAGATGAATAAGAGAGTAGATAAGTTATAATCTACACAATATCTAACCAAGTTCACAATTCAATTCACTCCAACTATGCATTTTCTAACCACTTCGTTAATACACAAACACAAACAATTTCATAGCATTAATATATAAAGCTCAAGATTATAAATGACTATTATTTTTATGTTATGGTGTGGTGAAGATAAATTCTATCAAACACTTGGTGTGCAACTAGATTATAACAAACTAATGAACAAGTAGATAATTTATAATCTAAGCTATAATCAAGTTCACATTACAATTTACTTTAACCAAACATTTTCTCAATCTCCTCATGAATATTTAAGCACACACAATTTTCAAGCATTAATAAATAAAGCTCAAGATTGAAATGAAATTGCTTGTAAAATAAGGAGTTAAGGGATAGGGAAAATGCAAACCAATACACCAAAATTTTACATGGTTCAACTAAAGCTTTGGTCTACGTCCATGCCTTGAGAAAACCTCTCAAGGATTCCACTATCGTGTTTTTCTTGCGAGTGAAAGACAAACCCTTACATGCTCCTTTTTCCAGGTAAAGAGCCGATCTTGCTCACTCTTGCGGGTGGAGAGCCAACCTTCCATCACTCTTGTTTCTGGGTGAATAACCGACATTTGCTCACTCTTGGGAGTGGAGAGCTAACTTAACTCTCTCTTTTTAAGGTAGAGAAAAACCTTTACATAACTTCAACAAGCAATTCCCATGCCAAGATAACTTCTTGGTCTTTCACTCCCAAATGATAAGAATTTAAGATAGAGTGGTACAATATTTTCTCTCAATAGATAAATGAAGAAATCAAAGCTCTCTTCCTCATATACTTAGAGTTATAGATGAAATAATCAAATGAAAAGCTCAACTCAAGTATGGAAATATGAAGCATAATGAATGATATGAATGATGCTCAATGATTCCATATTTGGAGATTTTCTATCCAAAAATAAATTTAAGATTGAAGCCCAAATGGTAGATTTTACTCATACATCCATCTCCCTCTTCTCCAACCCTCTTTTGGATCATATATAGCATATATATAGAGTATGAATAAATATAGCCGTTTTGGATGATTTTGGAATACTTTTAGTTCAAAACTAGCCATTAGAGTTCAAGATTCGAAACCGGAAGTCGGCTTCCCATTTTGAGTAGTTGGCTGCCCAATATACACCCTCAACACAAAAACCTTCGTCCTTAAGCAGTCGGATGCCGAAGAGAAATTAATTTCTTGAAAAAAATATTTTTAGCTTCAACCCAGTTTCGACGCAGTTTACGCATTTGGTCATAACTATAGTTCCGTAACTCGGATGGAGGTGTTCTTTAGCTTTTTGGAAAGAGGACTTCAATATATTGATTTTAGGCTTTATAATTGATCCATTTAACCTATTTTTGAGTGCGATATGCTTGTTTGAATGTGATGTTTCATTTCGAACTTTTAACCCACTTGACGGTTTTTCGTGAAATCTTTTGGGATTTTTCCGAAATGACTTAGACACACTCCTAGAATGTCTTAGAGACTTAATAAGGTCCTTGACATGCCTAAATTCAATATTGAGATCATAAAATGATTTTCCAATTTACACAAATTCTCAATATTAGACAAAAGTTTTTCATAATATAACAATTTTGTTCAAAGCCTTAATATACATCTAGAATTCATTTCAAATGATATGAAATTAATTTATGGTTATAGGACAATATCCTTGTCGAGTTCTTCCATAACTTATGAAAGTTTGAACTAACTCAACTTAGCAAAGACTATATATATAAATGTATCATCAATGATATTCATAATCTAATGTTAATGATGTAAGGACTCATGAATGATGTTAATGATATGCATGGTCTTATATACTAATTTGTTAAGAGTTGAGCTTTCAAATAAGTTATTTCGAAAATAACTTTACATTAAATTTAGCCTTCACCTAAGCCTACTTTACTCATTTATTTGATTTTCAATTTCTTTAAGCTTTTGAGTTGATGTCTCCATCCTTGTCTTCAATGTCTTTTGAGCTCTAAACACATTTGTTTGATCTTCTCATGAATTTACTAGCTCTCTTGAGTTTATCTTGAATCAACAACTTATTAAGCATAACTCAAGTAGATATTAAATTCACCACATTCAATGGTTTGTTATCATCAAAATATCATGTTTACCCATGATAAAAAACCTTGGATTAAGAGGTGTGTGTCGTTTATATATGTAAAAATGGTGAATGAAAAGTGACGTCTCTTTGATCTTATTAAACGCACACTCTTATCCTTTATCTCTCACCTTTTCACTTACTTTATATTTCGCATGTCTCTCCTTCAGTCTCCCACTCTCACTTCCACTCCCACTCCCGCTCATATGTTCAATCAACATGTTCATATTTCTTATTCGGTATGATAAGTCATTCATTTAATTTTCCTCCCTCCATTTAAATTTAATTTAAAATTTTAAAATTAATAATTTTTTTGTACTTTATTCATTAAGTTTTTCAATAAACAAATACTTTTGCCTAATATATATATTTTGGTGAAATGTTTTTTCCACACGGAAGCTTCTTGAACGGTCGAACCCATCAATCAGCGCGTGCACTTAACCACTCGATAGTGCGAATATGATTGGTTTCTAGAGAGAGAAACATGGTGTACAGCAACATTTTCTCTCTCCTCTCTCTCTCTCTCTCTCTCTCTCTCTGCGGGACGTGTCCATTTTTGCCACTGTATCTGTAGTGGGTCTGAACAACACTGAAAACCCATCAAAGGGTTCACTCTCTGTCTCTCTCTGCATCTGATTTTTCATCTTTGGGTTCTCTGTTGAAGCTTCAGGTGAAGTGGGTAATTTTCTTTTTTTCTTTTTTATTTATCTATCAATTTCCTCTGTTTATTTGCCTTTTGATTCCACCCATTTCCCCCCCTATTTTGTTCAATCTTGAACTTAAAACTTCATATTTGTGTGTATATATATATTGAAGGTGGGTTTATTTGGTGTGCATTTTTATTTAACTTCATATTATCATTAATATTAAGATGTTTATGGGATTTATGTGTCATATATATTTTTTCCACACCATGAGGTTCTATTTGATATTCTATATTTTATAGGTGGATCATTTGCCATATCTGTGTCTTTGCATGCATTGGATTACACACACACACACACACACACACACATGTATTTATGTGCTTTTCTATGCATGCAGGTAATTGAATTTCTGTTTAATATCGGATTTAGTTCCCATTTGTTTACTTGGCATTGGATTATATTTATACTCTGTGTATCTATGCATGTTTAAAGATTGGTTCTCAGTTTTTTTCAATTTATGATGTAAGTTATTTCTTTGGCCTTTCAATCTAGTTCTTTTTCTTTTTTTTTGGGTGGAGATATTTGGATTTTAATTTGGGAATGTCCTACTGTTTTTTAAGTTTTGTTATTTGGAATTAGTGGGTTATTTTGATTTGGAATTTCTACATTGCTGTCTGTGGTCCTTTTTTTTAAAAAAATAAAAAGTAAAAAAAAATTTGGACAATGAACTTGTACTAGTGTTTCTGTTCTATGTTGAAAGGGTTTTTTTTGTGGAAAACATAATAATAGCGCTTTTTATATAGTTAATAGAAATTATTCATACCAACGCACATCTGTTGTAATGGTATAACCTCACCCCCTAATTGGGAAGGTGAGGGGTTCGAGCCTCCTAGGAGGCATTGTGGGTGTGGTGTGTGAGTTTCTTACCATTAAAAAAATAAAAAATTATTCATGGATTTAATTTTCTTTTCCATTTACAGATGGAATTGGTGGGAATTTTGATATAGTTTGCAAAACATTCCTGTTAATGGTTCAATTTCAAGTTGACCATCTCTCTTCTTGGTAGAACTGAAACCGTTTAAGAAGTCAATTGATTTTATTTTTTTGTTAAAATGATGGAAAGGAGGGTCAAAATTTTCTTGTTAACTTAGAAAGTTATGATATTTATGTCATCATCGATGTTTCTTATACTTTCTAACGGCAACTGCATTTGCGCTTCCCCTGTTGCTCTTGATTTGGTACTTTGGGTCTTGCTTAAATTTTGTTGTGATAGCTGCACCCGAACTTTCGGACAATAACTCTCTTCTCATTCCTGAGGAAGAACTTCCTCTTTACAGTTAATGTGCTGTGATAATATTAGACCACATGCCTTCTTATAATATCAAATGCATAAACGAAAAACTGAAAGGAAATGATATCCTTTGTATGATATGATCATTCCACATCAGCTATAAGGAGGAGGTTGCTTCTCCCGCATAAGGAGACATGTATTTTTTTTTTTGCTCTCCCCTTGTGTAGTCTTGCACTCCACTTGCTTTCTTTGCCTTAAAAAAATAAAAGAAAGAAATATTCGTCCCTTAAAAGCACTCTCATGCTCCATAATTGTCCCCAAATCTAATCTTACAATCGACTTTGAAGGAAAATTTTGTCATTTGTTTATTGAAGAAATTAAATGGAGTGCAAGAGTACTATTTTTTAGCAAAATATAATTTGACCTGTTGGATTTTGTTATGCAGAATATGGGTTTCATGAACATTGATGAGGAACTAGAGGTTCTTGAAACCCCAGCAAGATTATCTGAGAAGAAAGTAAATGGCAGACATCGTATCAGAAATGAAGGTAATTCATCGGTGAATGGTCATTTAGGAAACACTAATTCTTCTGATGAAGGGGTTAGACACAGATCGAGGGACAGGGGGAAGGTGGTAACTGCTGATGGGAACAGCAGAAGTTTGTCCTTGAGCTCTCCAAACAATCTCAGAATTTATGAAAAACCTGAATGCCACAATGGATGTACAGTTTCTGCATTGAATAGTTCATCTTCTTCCAAGAGGGATCATTTGGTAAGCAGCTCGGGGGCAGACATGACTGCCAGGTATGATGGCAAATCTCATTCTCAGCATAAGGGGAAAGGAAAGGCTATGTTTACTTCACAATCATCTGGCTGCCAAGAAGATGTAGCAATTGTAGATTCGATGCCACAGAAGAGGCATGTTCAAGGATTCGAGCAGGCTTTCGGAAATTCTCAAGTGGAAGAAACTGGAAAGGGATTAATTTCAGCTAATGGGTTTTCTTCTTTGAATAGCATGACATGTCCTTCAACAACATCGGGCAATGACCGGAAGGGTAAAGGGAAAGAAAAAACAGTGAATGCTTGTAAAGGTGATTCAGGTTTTGCTTGTGGTAAAGGAATCAATTTCTATGGTGATTCTCAACGTAATGCTGGAAAGTTAATGTCTGCATCTCTAAATTCCATTATCCCACCTAAAATAACTGGTCAAAAGAGATTAGTGAGAAGTGGATGTGAATCTCCTTATGACATACTGAAGGCCACACAGAAGAAGCACTTCAACTGTCCTAATGATTGTGAACATAATGAAACCTGGATTGCAGCATCCAATAGTCCTCCGAATGCGATTGATTTGGTTGCTGAAGATGAAGATTTTCATAGAGTCAAAGGAAAAGGGGTTAGTGATTATCCTTTTCTTGCAGAAGAGCCGGGTACAAAGACTGTGCATTTATCTAGTAGGTATGACAATTGTTGTGCCATTCTTTATCTAAATTACTTCTTTTGTTTGTGATTTTTTTTTCCAGTTTTCTTATTAGGAATCAGGATTTGCAACTTTATGACGCTTGTCTGTGATTGTGATGCGAAGTTGCTGCTGAATTTTGTAGGATAGTTAGAGCTATCTATTGATCTTTATTGTTTCAGTATGTCCCTAAAGGCCATTTTTCTGTTTCTCGCACCAATGAAGGGTACTGGTTTCGACATACTTAGGTAATTGCCTAAACCGTGGTATTGTTTTGCTCAAAGTGACTGCTGTATAATTGAAGTGGCAATCTGATGCTTGGTAATCAGAGTACTAGTAAATGCTCCTCTTCCAATAATTAACAGAATCCCATAGTTATTGTATATTAATGTGCTACAACAGTTGTGTCTGAACTTTTGGAATTCTTACATAAGTTGTTGTTTAAAGGTCTGAAAATGTGACATGAACTCCTTCTTCCTTTTTATTTTTTGGGTGCTTTTGTTGGTTGATCAACATTAACTGTCCTCTTAGGGTGAGATATTCATGTTCTATAATTGTGGTGATAATGAAAAGGCCAATAGGACCACTGATGTCAGTATGATGCATTTGGATACTTCGATAGATTAGGTGAATGGAAAAGTACAAGTGACTGTATTAAAAAAACCAACATCCTCTTGTCTGACGAGTATTGGCATATTTCCAGGAGGAAGGATGACCATAATTTTGTCAACCGACTCCGCAAGAAAAGGGTGTTGAGAAAAAATGAGGGAGATGGTATCCATACCAGCACCGGTAATGATTCGCGCAAAGACTGTGATGAGGACTCGTGTCAGCATGGGTCTGCCTCACCTAACACTGACACGGTATCCCAAATTATGTCTCAGTTGGACCAATTTGATGCAGAGTGTGAAGAATCAATCTCATTTATGGAAAAGCAGAAGCAAAGCACTGCTTTAAGAACTCACGTCCGATGCTTTACATCAGGTTCTGTTGATAAACCCCATGAAAACAGCGTGCTGAGAATAGGTAATGAGGATGGAATTTATAACAGAGCTGGTCGGTATTTGCCCCAAGTCTGGGATGCAGCTTGTCAGCAGGGGTCATCCACACCTGTTGCTCAATCAGCATCCGAAATTATGTCTCAGTTGAACCAATTTGATGCAGTGTGTGATGCATCAATCTCATTCATGGAAAAGCAGAAGCAAAGCTCCGCTTTAAGAACTCACGTTGGATGCTTTACATCAGGTTCTGTCAATAAATCCCATGAAAACAGTGTGCAGAGAATATGTAATGAGGAGGGAATTCATAACAGAGTTGGTCACGATTTTCCTCAAGTCTGGGATGCAGCCTGTCAGGCTGGGTCATCTACACCTGTTGCTCAATCAGCATCCCGTATTATGTCTTGGTTGGACCAATTTGATGAGCATTGTTCTGCAGCAATCTCACTAAATAAAAGACTGAAGCACTCCACTTCGAGTGATCATGGGGAATGCTCTGCATCGACTTCTGTGAATAAACCCCTTGAAACCAGTGACTCGAGAGGAGATAATAGGAATGGAGTGAGTAACAGTAATGGTAATGATTCCCTCGGAGACTTGGATGCAGACTCCAGTGAGCACGGGTCTGCTACACCGGTTGCTCAAACAGCATCCCGTATCATATCCTATATGCACGAATTCGATGAGCATTGTGATGCAGCTATCTCACATATGGAAAGGCAGAACGAAGAATCCACTTTTGGTGAAGGCTCTAGAGTGGTTTTAGATTACCCACAAGTCACATTTCTAGGTTCATCCAGGATACCATCTTATTCTTTATCAAATAGAGTCCTGAATCGTCATGGCTTGGGCATTTCAAATCCAGTTACAGAATCTGAGGAGCTTATGTCTAGAATAGGAACTCTTGGCTCTCGCAATGTAGGTTTCAGCAGTAATGAGGATTCAGATGCTAGGTCAAGACAGGTAGCCTGCAACTCAGATTTCTGGGTTTTAATTATAGATGCTTGATCAGGTGGGTAGATTATGTGCCTGCCTGTCTAGGTTTCAAATTATGATTTATCCTTTTTGCAATGCAGTTCCAGGCTACTAATTTTATGGAGGCAATAGAAACTTATGGTAGAACATTGGATGGTTACTTGCTTCCAGTTCAGCGTGTTTCCATCGAGTAAGTTACCGTTTTAGATTTGATACATTTGTGTTGTTTCTTTAGTTTTAATCAATTATTGTTTATATCGGAGGAAGATGCGCTTGTATTCGCCAAGCAGGTACAGAGTTCTAGCATTGTTCTTTAGTGTATAAATTGACTGGAGTGTGATGATTAGCAAATACCGAAGTTTCTACATACTGCTTTCAGATGCCATTTTTGCCCTTTTTGGAGCAGGCATGAAGGAGCATTTTGTCCTACACTAGTTACATAAGCAAAATCCAGGATGAGCATCTGAAAATTTAAATGAGTTTTTTCACAAACCTCTGGGGCATTTATCATCTAAATTATTTACACTATCTTTACACATCCATTTACTCTGTTAGACTGGTGTTTTTGAGGATTTACTAGCTAAGTTTTCCAGGTAAAATAAATTGAAGACATACTCACAAATGGAATGTGTACGACTTCCTAGCATTCCCCAAATCAATATTTGAGTATTCAAATTTGTATTGTAAAATCCTCTAGTTTAACTGGTTTCCTAAATTTCTCTCTTCCATTGATTCATCCCTTCTTGTTGCGTCATTGGATTATCCCCATTGTTGAATGAAGTTGCACCCTTCTGAAAAATTGCTTTTTCTTTCTTTCTTCCGAAAAATGGTCTTAAGAGAGTTTAGGATGAATCTAAATGTATTTCTTTCCTTTTTAGACCATTAAAGACTAGTATATATTTAGCTGGTATACCTTTCTTTTAATGCCGGTCAGGAGTGATTATGAAGCGTTATTGGCTCTGGATGATGAGAACACCACTCAATATGTCGGTGCGTCAATTGATCAGATAAATGAATTGCCACAGGCAACAGTTCAGGTAATTACTTGAACATTACATGTCAGATTTTGTTGCATTTTACATTATGAGATGTAGCATAAGCAGATCTCAAACTTGCTTTTTTACTGATTCAAATCTGTTTTCTCTATCACACAGACCAATAGTCTGGAAGAATGTTGTGCAATTTGTCTTGAAACCCTGACCACCGGAGATACTATACGCCATCTACCTTGCTTACACAAATTTCACAAAGATGTAGAAACTTGTAACCATTGCTTGCTATAATTTGTTTTTGTTTTGAGAGGAGCGACCGAATATCTAACTTTTTTTACTCACTCCTTGCAGTGCATCGATCCATGGCTCGGAATAAGAACATCATGCCCAGTGTGCAAGTCTCCCATCTTTTGATTTGAAGGTAGGCCTCATCGTGCTTCATGTCATGATGTTGCTTATGCAACTTTTGCTGGCTTGAAGCTTTTGGTAACTTCATATCTGTATATAGTGGTGGAGTGAACTATTTTGAATTTTGTCTAACCTCTCTTGAAGGAGGGAAAAAGAATTTTTTTGTGTATATATGCAAATGCTCTAAAAGTTGTTTGTGGGATTATACTTTGGCAAATGATTTTTATGGAGTGAACGCGACGATATGATATATGAAGTATTAGCAAGCTTAATGCATGAAATCTATGGCTTGTTTCTTTTGCCCTTTAAGGCTAATTCTGCTTAATCTCTCTCATTCAAAATCATGCATATGAATATATGACCAATCTTTCAACTATTTTACATTCTTAAATGTCTAGTTGACGCCAACGGGAACGAAGAATATGCATATTCATCTGTCATGGAGGCTGTTGTGGAAATAAGAGAGGATTTTTTACAATGTTATGTTTTTCAATTATTTGGAAGTCCCAATTTGTGAGTGTGGAATTAGGTTTTTTTTTTTTCATTCACTTTGACAACTGAAAGTTGCATCAGTGATGGAAAATGTATCTAGGAGGCAAAGAATTTCATGAAAGACTGCAGAGGTAGAAAGTTATTGGGCATTTGAATCATTTGATGAAGTTGGAATTGGGTTGCTCCACAAGCTTTTACAGGTCTATTAACCTTGGGGTAAGACATTAGCCCTAGGGTTGACTGAAACTGATCTCGTATTCTCTGACATTATTTTAGGGTTAAGTGCATAACCCCCTTGAACTATGGTCATTTTTGCAAAATATTCATAAACAAACAAATAATTTTTAAATTTTATTTATTAAATCTTGCTTTTAGGTTATTTAAATATAATTCAAATAAAAAAATTAAATGATTTAGTGATTAGTTAATAAAATTTGTGTATATAATATGAGAAAAAAGGTGTCTATTATTTAAGTAATTTTAAGCTCTTTATGGATATATTTTATAAGAAGAAAATTTAATTTTACCGTAAAAAAAATAAAGCTTAAGATAAGATATTTTATTATTTAAATAATAACAAGTTAAACATTTACAAAAATAGTTACAAGTTATAACGTTATGTTTTTTTTTTTCCACTTAATGATCTATTTACTCTAATACAATTAAGGTGAATAATATTATTAAGATTTTAAATGAGAAAAAAAGAATATTGGTATTATTTAAAGAATGGATAAATTTAAGAAGAATGGTAAAATAGTACATTGCAATGAAATGAGATTAATTTCAACAAGTTGATAGTTCAATGGAGTTATTTGAAGTTTAGGGAGTTAGTTGCAAAAGTTCAATAGTTCTGGGCGTTTCATGCACATTTTACCCCTTTATTTATTTATTTTGGGTCCGTTTGGTTAGACAAAAATGAGATGGAAAGTGAAAATAAAAGAAAGTGAAAAGAAAAGAAAAGAAAAATCACTTTCTAGAATGCATTTGGGTAGAAAGAAAATTTTGAAGAAAGATATGGAAAATTTTTGTTTTGTTAGTTTGGATAGCATGAAATGGAAAAGAAAATAATTTTTATTTTCAAAATTGCCCTTAGACTTTAAATACTTAATATACACAGCATAATGGTGTATAACTTGGTACCATTGTGCAAGAGTTTGCTTTCAAGAGGCTATAATTAGTTCATTGCTTGTGTATTGTTGAGATTATTTTTGGTATGGTATCAATTGGATTTTACGTGGTGTCCCTGTCTAGCCTTTTTTATTTTTCTCCGCTTGTTATCAAAATCAATAATTCCATCCAGAACAAAACAATATAACATTGTATACAAGTAATGATTATCCTAGTAGCATTAATAATAAAATATAGTAGTTATAATCAATTTGTATACGTATACAACTTTTATTGCTAATACAATTTGTATAGAGTTATAATTTTATTCAAATATCATTAATTTAGTTTGTTTTATTCAATAAAACACAAATTTTAAGAAAGTGTATTTATTTGTTACTACTGTATATCCACCAATCAAAACTGATTTTGTGTAGAAAATAATTGAAACTGAGTTTGTGTAGAAAAGAATGATCGATAAAGTGAACAATATGAGGTTAAAATAGGAAACTAATAGATAAATGGATAGGTTTCTCGCGAAAACAAAATTTTCGTGTGTTTTTGTAGGAAATATTTTGAGGAAAATTAGTCGATGCGGGGAACTAATTTTCCGCTAACCAAACTCCCAAAAAATAGGATTCTTTTCCTTTCCCGCTACTTCCCGCTAAAACGCAGCCTTTAAATTTAGATTTTGATATTTTGTGTCCTACTGATCTTTTCTCCTTGAAAATACTATTGTAAGAAATATATATTTTAGTTCCTAAATGGAAGGAAAATGAGTGTCATCACAACTAAAAATACTCAGACAATTTCTCTTTTTTTAGGTAAATCTCAAATAATTTCTCTTGGCACACCCAGACACACACTCACCCTTGCAAATACTAAAATATTTGACAAAAATGAAGAATTCTGTGGTGGGTTTGTAACTTTTTTTTTCGTATTTATTTTTATGATAAACATGTGTGTATATATATCAGCCATTATGTAGTATACCCACATCATTATTTTTTAGAGTTAGGTATATATTATATAATCGAACTAATTCTCTTATACTCCATTATTTAGATAATAAATTATCATATTTATGCTATATAAGGATCTTTTGCCCATCAATCATCTAGAAAAAAAATTTCATTTGAAATAGTCAATAGAATGATAAAAAATAAATGAGATGGACATGCACTTATATCGGGTAACTAGAAACACTAGTTGGATCACCGAATATGATTTGATTTTTTGTCTTCTGACGGGTTCATCTCCAAGTAACTAATATACTACATTAAAACCCTATTTTTTTTTTCATTAGCCTTTGCACCAAATTTTTTTTCTTAATCTAAGAAACTCCGGAAAATATTTACGTTTCGATAAAAATTGTTTTCTAGTAGGAAAAAATTTACATCAAAACAAACGGACCTAAATTATCAACAAAGTTTCTCTAACATGTGCAGAAACAATACCAGCATTTACAGTGGCCACAGATATTGCTTTTGATTGTGTTTGAGAATGATCAAAATGTCAGCTCTACCGATTGAATGAGGTTTGAGGCAACAACAAGATTGCAAGCTGCATATATAATCTCATTTATAATTCATGAAGCCATAGAGATGCCAAAAAGCTAAATGAACTCCAGAGCATTAGACTGTATAAAAGAACCTTTGACATTAAAACTGACTAATATAAATTTGGAAAATTGTTCTCATACTTGAAACTGCGGCTGAAAAAAAAGTTACTATAATTTATTATTACATTGCTTTGAAGAGGCTCCCACTACCAGCTGTGAGATTATTGACAACAATAAAATGGTGACTGAAAGGGCTAGAGGAATCTGAGTCTATTGACAATCCTTGGACAAAAGATTGTTGGTGTCGACTTTTCGAACATTGCGGAGCTCGTCCACACCGTCTCCTCTTTCAAAAACAGCAGCTGCTCCCATTCCCGTACCTGCAATTAGTTTGAAATAACGCTCGTAAACCATAAGCTCAAACAATATACTACACGCGCGCGCGCGCGCACACACAGAGGTAGATTACCTATGCACATAGAGATCACACCAAAGCGGCAGTCTTTGCCGCGGCGCTTCATTTCATGCAGTAGAGTAGCAACACAACGGGCTCCTGTAACAGAGACAAGACTCAGAAATACTAAAAACTAATTTGATAAATATACTATTATCTTAAGATGTTGATCCTCAGCTTGGCCTTGGATGAGTAGCAGCTATAACCTATAAGATATTTTATTTTATTGATTTAATTAATTTGACCAAACTAATAAATAACGGTATTAGTTTCGGAACAAACCCAATATTACTGCAAAATGCAAACAACCTTGCTTATCATTTACATAAACAAACATGTTTATCACCGACACAAATCACATGGATGTATTCCTCTAATAGACAAAGCAGTTGCTTGACCAAAAGGAGTTGTTCTCATTGTAAGACTTCAAATATTTTAAGTGCAACTCAAATTAACACAAGGCTCCATACAACCACGACTAATATCCAAATAAGTTCTGAAGGGTATCATTAAAATATGGCCGCAAAGTAGATAACACATCGAGAATGGCACTGGAGCACGAAAAGAGAAGTCGTGAAATGTTATCTCCCACAAAAAAGGCGTGCTCCACCTTAGGTATTATAAGATTAACTTTCCTTTTCCTAACTGACAATCCACCTTAACAACTGGTGAAGAATCTCAAGTACACACACAAAACTACCTAGTGTTCCAAGAATTATGTATATGTCATACTGAACCTTTTCAACCAAAAAAATAAATCCTCTTGAGCTCCCAGTGGAGCAATTATTGACTCGCCAAATTTACTCACTGAACATACCATGAATTGGAAAGATGCCAAAAACAACTAAGGTTCTTTTCTTTATCTAGAATACTGCATACTATATACCCTCATGCCATGATCACTCCCTCCCTCTCCCTTGTATTTTGCTTTAACTTCATTGAATCTTCATGCCAACACACTTCGAACCTGCTATCAATCAATGGGTGTTTAAGATGGAGAGTTCTCACATGAAAACCCTGCCAATTCAGCATTTACTCTCAAATTGATCAACTTCCCTCACCCTACTTGCTTTAAAGTGAATATGTTTCCCATTATTGTCTATATATTGCTTCTTAAATCGTTTCCTACTTTTGTTTCACTGAATATAGAGATCTTTACGCCTGCTAAATGACTTGCAATTAAAATCCTTAGTGCTCATAAAATCCTAGGACATAGATACAGTATAAATACTTCATATTTTTTTTCCCCTAAAAGTATAAATACTTCATAACTTGCACAAAAATCTTAAAATTCAAATTTATTGCTGAAAACCCACAAGAATCGATAAATTGTAATATGAATAGGACAAATAAATGGGCAAATTTTATTGAGAAGACCTATTCTCCCACGACAATAATTTAGAAATATCGAGGCTTCTCTTTCGAATAATATACTAACAAATAACGCTGAGTA
The DNA here is from genome assembly GCA_963922005.1 of Cornus suecica. Classification (NCBI taxonomy): domain Eukaryota; kingdom Viridiplantae; phylum Streptophyta; class Magnoliopsida; order Cornales; family Cornaceae; genus Cornus; species Cornus suecica. The sequence goes on along the minus strand of OY998246.1, from coordinate 8,025,467 downwards.
TTTTAGTAATTAATAGAGTAATTCAGAATCAAAGGTAGACTCTGCTAGTTTAAATGTGTTCTATGTACCTGTTGCTCCCAAAGGATGCCCAATGGCCATAGCACCTCCGTTAACATTTATTTTTTGTGGATCAAGATCCAGCTTCCTCTGGCAATAGACAAATTGGGAAGCAAATGCCTGGTTACAAAGCAATATGCGTTAAAATAGTTGTAAATGTTAGAAGTCTACAACATCAAAATGTTCACCAAAAGACAATATTTTATTTCATAATACCTCATTTATTTCAAAAAGATCAATGTCATCGAGTTCAAGACCAGCAGACTTCACTGCAGCTGGAATGGCAACAGCTGGGCCAACACCCATAATAGCAGGGTCTACACCAACAGCAGCGAAGGTCCTGAAGTACAATACCATTAATTTAAAACTTTAGTATCTCCACTTTTCTCATCATTCAAAGGGGTCCATTCACAGAACATATGGCAACAGGGGGCACTTCAGTTCCCAAGTGTATAATTGGAAACATCAAGATCCCATGCCTTGGTGCTTGATGACTGAATTAAGGTGTCTTAAGCAGGAAAAAAGTAATAGTGAATTCAGCATGATGCCTCTGCCTAAAAGAAGGTGTCAACATTACTTTGCAAGCATTATGAATTAAACAACACAGATCATCCCTGAGAGTGATATATGAACAAACCATCTCAGATGAATAACATGGATTTGAATAATAATGTAATAGATAAAAATTTAAATCTTCATGTTCTTCAGAAAATTTAACTTTCCCATAAAACTGGCCATGTTGATCAATGTCAAGCATACCATTAGAACATTAGAAAATAGAACATTTTATTACCGAATATTGAAAATCAACGTCCGCTTACAAAAAATCGTCAATAGAGATTGTGGCATGATAGTGTACATCAATAAGGATTTGTGGAGTTGAATAACCTGATATGAACTTAGGTTGAACGAACAAGCAAGACAGTGACCATTGATGTAAAGGCCCTGAACATTTATGGTATAAAATACTGGATCCAGTGAATTGTTTGACACTCGTTATGTTCTCCCATCAACCTTTTTCTATAACACTATATGGGCTTTGTATCTGGGTAGGAGATAAAAAGATTTGGATATCTAATCTAAAGAAAATAGGGGGTCTAAACATGGTCAAGGCTTTGATCAGAGCCAAAATAATTTTAAAAAACATAATATGGGAGATACATACCTGAACACTCCAAGAATTGGTAATCCTTTCTGCATTGCAACACTTCGTTTCATGAGGAGGACGGCTCCAGCACCATCACTCACTTGGCTTGAATTACCTAAAGATATAAGGAGCAAAATTCAATAAAATAAGAGTCAACGTACTCAAATATTTCTGTAAATCATTGGATTTCTCGAACAAAAATTGCCTATGAAGTGCTTTAAAATACCAGCAGTTGTCGTCCCATCTTTCTTAAATACGGGCTTCAATTTTGCCAAATCTGAGACTGTTGTGTTTGCCCGAATTCCGTCATCAACTGAGATAGTAACAGGTTTCTCGTCTCCCGTTTTTGGATCAACAATCTTTTTCCAAGGAAAATACACATCAATGCAACAATAAAGAGCTAAAAATACAATGAAGAGATGGTGTATGATATTGCCATATCACCACAACTGCAATGAGCCAGTTGACTACCTTGGTTGGTACAGGAATTATTTCATCTTTAAATTTGCCAGAAGCTGTCGCAGCGGCAGCCTTCCTATGTGACTCGACCTAACAATAGAAAACAAGGATATTAATAACATAAAAAAATTGGAACAACTACAAGAGTGGCAGATCCATTGAACTTACTGCAGCTTGGTCCTGCTCCTGCCTTGTTACACCAAAACGATGTGCAACATTTTCTGAAGTAATACCCATGGGAAGAAGACAATTTTGTGCTTCGACCATTGATTTCACCTGGTTTAAAAGGGGAAAGATGTAGTAAGCTCCTACGAATATCTTTAAAAAATTGCTCCCCAAAGTGAACTTATGCAATAAAAAATCAGGGCTGAGAACAGAGAGAGTGTTTACCCTCGGATTAACTGATCCTTCCCAAGCCATTGGATTTGCTGTCATGGATTCCAATCCAGCCCCAATTCCTATTTTGAAGAAGATAAAATTTATTTTGAATAAAAAATAAGGGAATATACACTATTTGAATCAATACAGCTGTAAGAAATCTCTAAGAACAAACATGTCCCTCACCAATGTCATAAAATCCAGCTTTAATAGCAGCTGCTACATCGGCAACTGCTTGAAGGCCAGATGAACATTGCCTATTAACAGTTCTAACCGGAACAGTTTCTGAGTGATACAAGAAACAAACATATCAGGGATGCAAGGGAAAAAATTGAAGACAGATGAAATACATGGAACAAAATATACCAGGGAATCCAGCATAGAATGCAGCCATCCTACATTCACTTGCTCTTTGGGAGCCTGGTGCCAACACTGTGCCCACAACAATGTCCCCCACTTCACTTGGGTTCAGATTCGTTTTTTCAATCACTGCCTGTACCAACCCATTCATCACGAGAATGAAGCCGTGGCACTTTCTCAATCTAAATATAGATTGCAGGGGGGAAAAAGAAGAAGAGCAAGACAATGAAAACAACAAACCTTCAAAACTGGTGCAAGTAAGTCATCAGGATAAGTATCCTTGAAACCACCCCTCTTAGACTTACAAAGTGGAGTCCGATATGCACTGCTCAAAATGAAAAGAACTGGGTAAGTAAGAAAAATGTGAAAATGATGCTTAAATTATTGTAGTACAGATTATTACACTGAATTGATTCAAAGTATCATTACAACAACAGAGCTACTTACGCTACAATTACAACATCATCCCCAAAGACAGAGCTCCTGTGATATGCAGCACTGTCACCCGCAGAACAAGAAGATGCCTGGTTGTGAAGGACAAGCCTCAAATTCAGATTTAAAAAAAGAAAAGAGAAGGAGTTGATATATATATACATGAAAAGGGGATTCCTGTGTCTCCATCATAGATATGAAATCAGAGGGATAAATAACTTGCTAATATTCTGCAATTGTTCAGGATGCTGTTCTATAATCTAGTCCTCAAATGATACTTGAGGGCCATAATTATAGCTATAATTATATGGTAATGAAAAGGACAACAATAATGAGAACAAAGATATTTTGAATAAGTAAAGAAACGCAACAAACTTTGATGATCATTTCGTCATATATTCTGCCCGTCTGTTTAAACATGAGATGAATTTCGTTGGTCTCTCTCAATTCATTGGCTCAAAGAGTAAACTTCTGATGGTCAACTTTTAATATCTTTACACCTATTTTTTCCCTACAATCTTTCTGTGAAGTGGGCCTACAAGGTCCCGTCGTAACACGTGGTTGGTGCACTAGGTAGGTCGAGACTTGACTTTTCAGAGCTGGCACCGGTGCACGCCCATATAAATATTTTCCATCACATAAGTATTGCATATCATTCAAAATTATGCCTGAAATTTTTCTTTTTGAACAGAACACAGACCACGTAATGTGATTAAGAGATCCATGGCAATTTTAAACGAACAGTAAAATTCGATCAAACCACATAGGATCAGATTGAAAATTTGCAATAATCAAGCTACGATACAGACATAATTAGCAATACATTGATGAGAAGATATAGTGTTTCCAACTTCCAAATATCGATTGAATTTTGACCGAACAAAAGTGAAATCAAGATAGTTAACAAAAGAGTTTTAAAGCCGAACTCTGTCCGTCTCTCAATCTCTTTCACCATGACTCTCTTATCTTTCCCTAAAATTCTCCCTCTAACACTATGTTTGTATGAAAGGAAGAGATATTGACGGCAATATAATTTTATTTTATTCGATACTACTATTACAGTTGCGACACTACTTGTGTTCTACAATTACATCTTCCTAAAGATCAATATCCAGTGAAATGCAGCAGTTTCACCCATGGAGCAAAAAGATGCCCGACCTAGAGAACAAAATTCAGATTAGAAAACAAGGGAAGAATTGTACATTCATACACAAGTATTTGTGTCTCAATCATAGATATGGAATCAGAGGGATACAAAATTCTTTAAACATTTAAACTGCTCAGGATTCTTATGGTATTGACAACTTGAGAGCAAAAATTCTAGCTATATATGAACAGGGTAACCAATTAGTTAGAAATAAACAATAATATTACAAAAAGAAATATATCAGAAGAGGCACACAAACACAAAAAAAATTCTGATGACCATGTCTGCCGGTAAATACTTGAGTCAAAATTATCAATATGGGATGAAATTTGTTGCTCTAGCTTCATCCATTAGCTCAAAGGTCAACCTTTGATGGTCTAACACATCTGTGTATTTTATACTAATAATTTTGTTTTCTCGAGAGAAGTTCTTTATATAATTGAATTTTCCATCAAAACGAACACTATAAACCATTCAAAAGAAGGTAATTTATTGTTGAACACATGCATGCTTAAATGTTATTACTAGATCCAGGACAATTTCAATTAAACAGTAAAATTGGATCAAAATACATCGAATTAGATTAAAATTCGCAATAATCAAGCTACGATTCATACACAATTAGCTATATATCAACAAATACACAACATGATTCCAAGCTCCGAACAAAAATAAACTAACTGATCTTACAAAGCGCGAAGATTCAAAACAAACACATGCTCAACGTTATCACTAGATCCAGGGCAATTCCAATTGAACGGTAAAAACGGATAAAAAATGGATCAAATGAAATTCGCGATAATCAAGCTACGATACAAACACAGTTATATACATATATTCATATATCAACTAGAATCTGAATAAAAGTGATATCAAGATAATTATGAACGTAATCGAATGGAAATGATCTTACGGAGAGCGAAGATTCAATGTTTTCGAGGGAAGAAGCGGTAGACGAAGGACGGAGGTGCTGGAGCAGAACTCTTTGTCTCTCGATCGCTTTCTCCATGACTCTCTCTCTAGAATTCTCTCTCTAAAACTATGTGTTTGTACCAAATGAAGGGTGAGATTGAAAATAGATCTCTCACTGTGTATAACGTGTGTGTATATATATGTGTGTAGATATGTATGGTTTTATAAATTTTGAGGGTAGTGAATGCAAAATTTATCGGAAAGAGGAATGAGCAGACAAGATCTGGCGGTCGCTGTGGTTTTCAGTTATGGTGACGGTGAGGATTACGCTCTCCCTTCAACGCGCGATTCATGCGCGTGGTTTACACGTGGAATTAGTTTGATTAGATTTTTCACCAACTGTGTTACATAGTTTAAGTAATTGAATGAAATAAATATATTTTCGTTAAAAATAATAATAATAATAATAATACGCTCAAGATCCTTCATTTCTCGTTAATTCTCGTCTCATGTGAAATGTTTATAAACTAAATACTCTTGTGGTTTCGATATGATATGTTATTACTTTGTCTACTTATTCACGCTTTTTAATTCAGGCCCTGTTTGGTAGGTGGTCTGGTCCCAGGTGGTCTGGTCTGGTCTTGCGTTTTATGGGACCAGACCGTGTTTGGTAACATTGGTCTCAAATTTTTGGTTAGACCAAGTAAGACCAAATCAGACCAAAATGGCCTCATTTCAGACCAAAAAAAAAGGTGGTTCTTGGTGGTCCGGTCCGGTCTTATTAATAAAATATATTTATAAATAATTAAAAATGAATAAATAATAATAAAAAATTAAATAAAACATATTTTAAAAATTAAATTAAATAATAAATAATAATCAAAATGAAATAAATAATACCTAATAATAATAAAAAATGAATATAATAATAATAAATAAATGAATAAATAATAAAATATATTTATAAATAATTAAAAATGAATAATTAATAATAGAAATAATAAATTAAATAAAACATTGAATACAATAATAATAAATAAATATAATAATAATAATAAATGGACTAAACAATAAATAATAATAATAAATTAATAAATTACATAAAACATATTTAAAAATATAATAAAAATAATAAATAATAAACAAAATGAAATAAATAAATATAATAAAAAATAATAAATAGATATAATAATAAATAATAAGTAAATATAATAATGAATAAATACTTCATAATTATAATAATAAATTAATATTAAATTAATAAAATATATTTTTAAATAATTAAAAATAAATAAATAATTTATAAATTAAATGAAATAATAATAGATAAATAGAATATATTTATAAATTAATATATATATATTAATAAATAATAATTTAATAATATAAATAATAAAATATATTATAAAGTGAAGAAATAATAAATAAAGAAATAAATAATACATAAATAAATATTATAATAAATAATAAATAAATAGTAAGACCAAACCGTTTACCAAACAGACTTTTCCAGATCAGATTAGACCAGACCAGACCGGATCAGACCAGACCAGACCAGACCAGACCAGAAAGACCGCCTGCCAAACATGGCCTTAGTCATTTCATATAACCACTGTTTAACCCCACCACCAACCAGTGCACACATTTTGATGAGCCTCCATTAGCCACCTTGGTGTTATAAAAATAATAAATAATAAACAAAATGAAATAAATAAATATAATAAAAAATAATAAATAGATATAATAATAAATAATAAGTAAATATAATAATGAATAAATACTTCATAATTATAATAATAAATTAATATTAAATTAATAAAATATATTTTTAAATAATTAAAAATAAATAAATAATTTATAAATTAAATGAAATAATAATAGATAAATAGAATATATTTATAAATTAATATATATAAATTAATAAATAATAATTTAATAATATAAATAATAAAATATATTATAAAGTGAAGAAATAATAAATAAAGAAATAAATAATACATAAATAAATATTATAATAAATAATAAATAAATAGTAAGACCAAACCATTTATCAAACAGACTTTTCCAGATCAGATTAGACCAGACCAGACCAGACCGAATCAGACCAGACCAGACCAGACCAGACCAGAAAGACCGCCAGCCAAACATGGCCTCATAGTTAAGTGGTGTTTCTTAAAAGAAAATTTAATTTTTATATAAGAGCCCAATCTGAACCAATTTACTTATTTGCTTCATGACTACAAATGTTAGATGATTGGAGAATTACCCTTATACAAAAATTTAAATTCTTAAGTGGAATTATTTGATTCTCTTTATAAACTTGGAACATCCTCTTACCCAAATTCAGTATTTAAAATTTATTTTCTATACTACGGGCTAATTTATAATGGAGAAAGATAATAATGCAATTTTTAATTATTATTTAAAAAAATGATAGAAAGAATTTTTTAATAAATATTTTTTTATCATCATATCTCCAACTCTACCCTTTCTATGATTTTGAGAAACATTAATGCAAATATTTTTATTAATTTTAAAAGGTCACATCAAGGATTGCCCTAATGTTTTTTTCTCCACCATCATGCCTCTAATTTTAATGCAAGCAAAATGTTGTTTAATGGGAATACCAGGCTAACAATACTCTTTCCTTTCCGAAGCTGTGAATCTAGAACCAAAATTATATATATGAATAATTACACAAATCTCTTCTGAATTATGCCATAATTGCAAGTGATTCCTATAATATTTTAATATATCACAAATCTCTCTTAATTTTAATTCCGGCATCTCATTTACCCCCTTTGTCCAAAGCGAACTTCCGAATATTACTTTATTGGTCAAAAAATTATTTATTTTATTAAAATTTCTGTTTTACCCTTATTATACGTGCAATTACGTTATTACACTTACATTTTATTTGAATAACTTAAATTTGATTAACCATTTTGCCCTTTATGCTATTCTATATAAACCCACTTAAGAATGTTGTGAATACCTAATTTCTCTCTCTATATAAAAAAACTCATTCGTTTTTTTATCATATGTGAAAGCATTATTTGATGATTCAAAGTAAAAAACTTAAATTTGAGGGTAAGGTAGTAAATTTATCATATTCTAAAAGATTCTCAAAATATAAGAAGATATATACGTCATTTCACTATTATTTCTTGCCGGATCAATATCCTGATGATATTAAGGGAAGGTTTGTGTAATTATCCCTATATATATATATGGCCAAATGGTGCTAAATACCCTTATAATTTTAAAAGTGTGCGAAAAATCTCTCTCATGGTTTCTAAACACCCATATACTTTGCAAAGAGTGTAAATAATCCTCTCTCAACCCTTTTTCAGTGACTAAGAGTGAGGTTTTCTACACATTTTTGAAATTATGGGGTGTTTTGCGCTCTTCACGTGACTGGATTCTGGCAAAAAATGGAACAAAACAGTGTTAAGGGGTCAAAGTGCACACTTTTGGAATAATAGTGGAGTTATCTGCACAAGAGAAGGTTTTTCGCATAATTTTAAAATTATAGGGGTATTTAGCGTCATTTGCCTATATATATATATGTTGAATTTCTTTTCTTCTGCACGCGCCGGAGGCGGCGTGGCTTTTGGTAGGGTGTGCCGAGAATTGGGAAAGTGTGCCCGCTTGGATAAGCGCGAAAAAAGACAAGCTATCCATCGCTACCTAGCCTTATCTTACTTATAGTGCCTAAAGATCTAACCGTATAAATCATTCCATTCCATTAATCAACCTATTAATGCTTCGATGATGGTCAACAGCCTCAATAGTGGACCCAGAGTCGGATCATTCCAATTCAATCTACTAATCTTTACAACTTGAAAAAACAAAAACAAAAAAGTCAAATGGTAAACGAATATGTTGAGTTTATTCTTTTTCTTGTCTACGTATCATTAAGGACTTGCTTGTAATGATTTTAATTAATACTTAGTTATTGAATCTTCATGTTTTAATTCTAATTTAGTTTTTTTTTCTCACTTTTTATCATTTTTTTTTTAAAGTTATTTTTGACACAATTTCGATGATAAGTTTTGTTTCATAAAAATACTTCAGGATTTTTAATAAATCCTTTTTTTTGGTAACACAAAAGCCTACTAGCATGAGGGGTAAAATATAAAATTAAGGATAATTTGCATGGACACTCTCTGAGGTTTGGATTAATTCTAGCAAGATGACAGTCAATGCACAGGTTTACAGAGACACCCTTTGAGCTTTCAAAAGTCTTGCAATGACACTCCTTTAGACCATGAAAAATCAGATTTGCCCTTATTTAATTTCAATAAACTCTCATCTACTATTGAATTTAATCAACTAACCTCTCTTATATCCGGATTGTCCCCTATATTTTTTAATTTTAATCACTTACCCCCCACCCTCAAATAATATATATATAAATTTCAAAAAATATATATCAAATTTCAAAAATATATATAAAATTCAAAAATATATATTTAATTCAAAACAATTATATAAAATTATAAATATATATTTTGAAAATAATATATAAAATTTGAAAACAATATATAAAATTCAAAAAAAGTATATAAAATTCAAAACAAATATAAAATTTGAAACAAATATATAAATTTCGATTTTTTTTTTTTATAAAAATTGAAATTATCATATAACTTTCGAAAACATCATATAAATTTCGAAAATGTCATATAAATTTTGAAATATATATATATATAATTCAAAAATATATATAAAAAGACCACTAATTGTTGTTAGTGTAAGTAGTTTGATTCACTTCATTATAAAAAATATGATATTTTACCAATATATATATTTTTCTTCTAAATTTATTTATTTATTCTAATTTTATTTTTTGAAATATATATTTTTTGAAATTTTATATATTATTTCTAAATTTATATGTTTTTGAATTTATATATTTCTTATGAATTATATGTGTATATATATATATATTTATTTTTGAATTTTATATATATTCAAATTTTATATATATTTTTTGAAATTTATATACTTTTTTCAAATTTTATATATTATTTTTGGAATATATATATGTAATTTTAATTTTATATAATTGTTTTAAATTATGTATATATATTTTAGAATTTTATATATATATTTGAAATTTGATATATATATTTCGAATTTTATATATATTTTTTGAATTTTATATATATATTGTTTGAGGGTGTGGGATAATGTGATTGAAATTGGAAAATATAGGGGGCAATTCGGATATAAGATGAGTTAATTGATTAAATTAGAAAGCACAGTGGATAATCCGGATATAAGAGGGGTTAGTTGATTAAATTCAATAGTAGTTGAAGGTTTATTGAAATTAACCATATTTATAATAAGGGCAAACTTGACTTTTCATGGCCCAAAGGAATATTATTGCAAGACTTTTGAAAATTTGGGAATGTCTATGCAAACTTTTCGTTGACCATCATCTGGTTATAATTAACCCAAACTTGGGAGTTGTGAATGCAAATTACCCTAAAATTAAACTACCAGGGGTGACAGACTACTTTTTGAAATAAAATTTTCCCCGGAAAATTTTATAAGCTATCGTCGTTCATTCAGTTTATTGTCACCAACCCATCAAATAGGACACATACATACACAAATATAAATACAATACAACACATAACACTACTTTCTTCTTCACTTCGATTCCCCAATTCAAAACCCTAATCCAATTCCAATTTCTACATCTACCAATCGACGATGGTCTTCAAACCCTAACAGAGCTCAATCCAGGACGATGGTGAGGTCGCCCCATGACTACTTCTTCCTGAACCCTAATTCGATCGCCAATGGAACAAACCCCAACTCTTTCTTCCGAATCGTCGTCGAACAACAAGGCCGTACCAGAAGAGAGCGTGGAGGTCATTCAATGGGAAGACTTCGAGCACGAGGTCGCGCGTCTTTTGAGTCTCTCCTCTGCCCTCGCCGAAGCTAAGGACAAGAAGGACTCACTTCAGTAGAAGCTCGAGTCCCTCATACAAATAGGGTTTTTATTTGTGCAAGTGTTTGTAGTTGAATTGTTTTTGCTGTTTGAGTTTTTGGTTGTGTTTGGTTGCTGAGAAAGTGCAGGGGAGGAAGAGAAAACGGGAATTGGATCCAATTTTGGGTTCAAATGGTTTATGCTTTGAGTTTCATGTGTGCAAGTGTTTGTAGTTGAATTGTTTTTGCAGTTTGAGTTTAGGGTTATGTTTGGTTGCTGAGAAAGTGCACGAGCGGAAGAGAAAACTGGAACTGGATCCAATGTTTGGTTCTGGTGGTTTTTGCTCTTCTGCTTTATGAGGCTTGTTGCGTTTTGTATGTGCAAGTGTTTGTAGTTTGCTTGGTTTTAGGCATTTGGATTTTTGGGTTATGTTTGGTTACTGAGAAAATGCACGAGAGGAAGAGAAAACTGAAACTTGATCCAATTTTGGAGTCTGAAGGTTTGTGCTCTCCTGGTTTTATAGTGTTAGTTGTGTTTTATTTGTGTAAGTGTCTGTAGGTTTCTTTTCAGGCATTTTAAATTTTGGGATATATTTGGTTCCTGAGAAAGAGCAGGAGAAAGAAAAGTACAAAAAACAGATCCATTTTGGGTCCAATAGGGCTAGTAGTTGCGAAAGACAGTTAATTGGTGGTTTCACTGTATGATGTTCCAGAAATTTAGATATTCATTTTGTTAAAAGGATGAATAATCCATAGAAGTAGTTTTATTCGATTGATACAGCAGAAAATTATGATGTGAGTCGGTTTGGAATTGTATGCTTTGTTTGGGTGTTGAGAAAGTGCATGGAAGGAAGAGAAAAATGAAACGGGATTCAATTTTCTGTCTGATGGTTTGTGCTCTTCTGCTTTCCTATGGAGCTAGTAGTTGCGAAAGACAAAATAAGTGGGGGTTTAATTTCCATTTTCTTTTTGTTAAAAGCTTGAATCCTTCACAGGAGTTTTATTGATACAACAGACAATTGTAATTCGAGTCAGTTTAAAATTTTATGCTTTGTTTGGATGCTGAAAGAGCAAAGCAAAAGAAAAGAAATGGAAATAAAGAAACTTTAGTGTGTCATAGATGGTGGTCTAGGGCAAAATTAAGGTGGGATGAACCTATTAAAAATGACCTTGAAATGTTGTACGCAGGGTCATGGTGATGCAGGAGGATCAACACAAGGATGGCAGAAAATCGTAATTTGCTGTTTTCCTTTTCAAATCTCTATTTTTAGTTAATTTTTACTACTTATGGTAATTTTCTATTTGTCAATTAGGAATTGATTCTGAATCCGATTTGGGCCAGATTTTTGGCAATATTTTGATTTCTTTCCGTATTTCGTTTTGGTAAGACTTTTAGGGTTTTGCTATTTTTGGTAAAATTCTTGATTTTCAGCTATTTAAACCCGGCTTGTGGGTTGTTTTAAATTAGTTTTGAATATTAAGAATTTTATTGAATTTCAGAGTGTTCTCTGAATTTTGGATCGAATTTCTTCCTTTTTCCCTTACAAATTACCCGTTGCGCTAGTATGCAGAATAATCTCTATTCTGTTCGGCGTCAATTGGTATCAGAGCTCAGCATCTTCCTGAGGCGGTATTTTCATCAATTTTTTATGGCTGGTGGTCGTGGTGGTCGTCGTGGGCAGGTTCCGATTGAGGAAGTCTCGCACCGTGATCGTAACGTTCAGGATGTCATGATTGAGGATTTGTAGAGGCAAGTGGCAAAGTTAACCCAGCGCCTGGCGGCGCAGGAAATCGGTAATCATGATGTGGAAGATTCCGATACTGACAATTCCACCTTCGAAAATCCGTATCCACCGTTATAGCCAATATTTTCGGAAGATTCTGATTCCGAAGATGATTGGTTGAAAACCGATACTTTCGTTGGAGAGCCAGTGTATGACACAGAAGGAGATGAGGATGTGTTGTATAAGGACGACCATGAAACTCTGGTCATTCCTAAGAGCCTCCTGACTCCCAAAAGCGATTCCGAAGATGATTGGTTGAGAACCAATATTTTCCATACAACCTGCACCGTGGCCAACAAAGTCTGCAAGATGATTATTGACAGTGGCAGTTGCGAGAACGTAGTCTCTGAAGACGCTGTCCGAAAGAAGGGTTCTCCCTCGTCAGTCTCTATGATGTCTCCTTCTGCATTTAATCAGTCAATGTCTCCGTCGTCTAATGGCCAACATCTTCGAGGCATCCATGAGCAAGTAAAACTAGCCATTCATGAGAGCAATGCCAAGTACAAAACTCGAGCGGACAGTCATCATCGTCAGGTACTTTTTGATGTTGGTGATTTTGTTTGGGTTGTATTAACTCGTGATCGTTTCCCTGTTGGCGAGTATAATAAGCTTAAGGATCAGAAGATTGGACCCTGTGAGATATTGCAAAAGATTAATGACAATGCATACAGGTTGTGTCTCCCTAGTCACTTGAAAATATCTGATGTCTTTAATGTGAAACACCCGAGTCCTTATTTGGCGGATTCTGCTGATGCTGCTGTGAACTCGAGGACGAGTTCTTTCCAACCCGGGGTGACTGATGCAGAAGGATCAACACAAGGATGGCAGAAAATCGTAATCTGCTGTTTTCCTTTTCAAATCTCTATTTTTAGTTAATTTTTACTACTTATGGTAATTTTCTATTTGTCAATTAGGAATTGATTATGAACCCGATTTGGGCCAGATTTTTGGCAATCTTTTGATTTCTTTCCGTATTTCGTTTTGGTAAGACTTTTAGGGTTTTGCTATTTTTGGTAAAATCCTTGATTTTCAACTATTTAAACCCGGCTTGTGGGTTGTTTTAAATTAGTTTTGAATATTAAGAATTTTATTGAATTTAAGAGTGTTCTCTAAATTTTGGGTCGAATTTTTCCATTTTTCCCTTACAAATTACCCGTTGCGCTAGCCTGCAGAATATTCTCTATTCTGTTCGGCGTCACATGGCCCCCACTGAAATTCTTTTTTATTATATTTTGTACATTAAAATTTTAGATATTTAGTATTTAGCTCTCATGAAAAAAAATTTTTACCTTAAGTACCACAGAATTTAGATTTCTTTACATATAAGCCCCTACTGAAAATTTATTTTAAACCTCACTGAAATAAATATATATCATTTATACCCCAAAAATCCAAAAAAAAAAAAAATTTAGCTCCCACTGACACGGATCTCTAGATCCATCACTGGTTGTACGTAGTAGTTGTAGATAGAGTACATGTTGTTGTGAAAATGAAGGGAAGGGAAGGGAAAGCAAAATAAAATCGATGGAATATCTGAAATTTCAAGTAAGGTCTGTCCCTTGCACAAAAGAATTAATAATTTGTCAAAAGAGCATAAAAACTAATGTTCAATTTTCTTTTACTTGATTTTTCCTACACATTATTGGCAATTTAAAAAAATACCCAGTTGTCAAATATGCAGAGAATCATATTTCAATGCTTATTTCTTGTGTTATGTATTTCCTTTTTGAGTTTCTTGTGCTTTAATTGATTAGCCCACGGATTAGCAGGCGGCCGCATGATACTCTGTGAGATGAAATATTAACTGAGATTGATAAAGAGTGAATCATTTGTAGACTGACTAAACTGATGAGTAATGAGCACCGTCTTTATTCACTTCTTTGTCTCTCTCAAAGCAAAGTAAAGAGTGAATCAAAGTTTTATTTATTTATTATTATTATATATAGGTACTCCTCTGTCAGTTTTTCCTTAGCCCTGTTTTGTAATATGATTTGGTGCCAAAAATATAGTTTTGATGCCAAAAAATGGCACCAAACCATGTTTGGTAAAATGGTGTGAAAATTTAGTTCGGTTACTGTAGCAAATCATGATGTGAAAATTGTGAAGGAATTTGAAACCATCTTTGTGGATGGTTTTGTATGGTGCGGACACTGTAGCAACACACTGTAGCAACCTAAATCACTGTAGCACTGTAGCACCGAATATAATATTTATATTTTAATATTAATATTAATATTAATTTTAATATTAATATTAATAATATTAATATTAAAATTAATATATTAATTAAAATATATTAATATATTAGTATATTAATATATTTTAATATTACAAAATTTTAATATTTATAGATAAAATGTGAAACCATCCCAAGTTACCAAACATGGTTTGATTTCAGAATTTCAACCCATACCAACTCTACCAAACATGGTTTTGTTTTTCAGCATCACTTTTTCTTACACCAAAATCATTTGCACCAAACATGATTTGGAACCAAAATAAAATCATCTCAAACTAAATCCAACCCAACCCAACCAAAATCAAAATAAAAAATTAACACCACACCAAACCGTTAACAAAAGCAACCTTAGGATATTTTTTTTTTGTTTTATAATGTTCCCCATCAAATCAGAATTATATATATTGCTTTTATTTAATTTTTGTTGCGTACAAGGCCTTTTGAGTGTTGAGCAGCACACAAAAGTACGTTTTTGCTTTTACTCTATATATTCTTTTGAATGACAAACCAGCCTCTTTCCGAGCGTGGGAGGAGTAAGGAAAGGGAAGCGAATCACCTCCGGTCTCTCTCTCACCACATGGGCGGGCAAAGACAAAACAAGATATTAAACAATTTTAATTCCCATTTGCGAATATCAATGAGCCAAATTTACAAATCATTCTTCCTAAAATAATAAAATTACATAAAGAACCCCTATACTAATTCACACATTAAAAAAATATTAAACAATTTCAATTCCTATTTGCCAATACCAATGTGCCAAATTTACAAACCATTCTTCCTAAAATAATAAAATTACATAAAAGACCCCTATACAAATTCATCCCAAATAAATAATATCATAATATTCACTGTCAATAAAAAATTCATATGAAATAAAAAATTAAAAATATCAGAATATTATATATGGACCTACTATGACCAAATATCACAAATTATTCATAATAAATAAAATGCTTAATTTATTTTTTTTAAAAAGAACACTTTTATGACCTAATATCAAGATATTTGAAAAAAAAAATTCAACTAACATACAATAAATAAAAAACCATTTCTATAATCACGATATTTGGATGGTTAGTTTTTTTTAGCCAAAATATCATACAAAAAATACATCCAAAATTCAAGCATTTCCTTTCATATTGAATAGATCCGCAATTCAAAGTATTAAATATACGAAAAATTTATATTCAATAGATTATTCAATAGAAATTTTTCGTATTTTATAAAAATATATATTCAATATGAAAGGAAATGATTGAATTTTGTATGATGGAGTGTAGCTTGTCATGAAGAAAATCAAATAATAGACTAAATCCGTAATTCAATGTAATATAAAACTTTTATTTTACAAAGTAAAACTTTTGTTTCATAGGTAAAACTTATATTGCACCGAGTAAAACTTTTATTTCATAGCGTAAATGTTTGGCTCAATATATGTAACTTTTTATTCTGCCTAAAAATTTCCAAATAATGATCATTTCTCAATTTAGTGAAATTGACTTCAATTAAGACAAATTAAGTAAATCCCTAATTCAAATTAGTGTAATAGACAAAATTCTCATTTTAATGTAGTTACATTGACTTCAAATGAGTGAAATTGGGACAAATCCTGAATTCAAAGTAGTAAATTTAAGTTAAATTGAGTACAATTGACTTTAATTTAATAAAATTGACTAAATAACCAATCCAAAATAGTGAAATTGAGACAAATCATCAATTCAATGTAGTGAAATTAAGTTATATTGATTGCAATTGACTTCAATTTAGTAAAATTGACTAAATCCCCAATTCAAATGAATGAAATTAAGTTAAATTGAGACAAATCATCAATTCAAAGTAGTGAAAATAAGTTAAATCGAGTACAATTGACTTTAATTTAAATTTAGTAAAATTGACTAAATCCTCAATTCAAATTAGTAATATGGAGACAAATCATCAATTCAAAGTAGTGAATTTAAGTTAAATTGACTAAATACCCAATTCAAATTGACTTCAATTAAGTAAAATTTGGTAGATCCCCATTTCAAATTAGTGAAATTGATAAAAATCCCAATTTAATGTAGTTACATTGACGTTAAATTAGTGAAATTGAGACAAATTCTTAATTCAAAGTAGTGAAATTAAGACAAACCTTCAATTCAAAGTAGTGAAATTGAGTGCAATTGACTTCAATTTAGTAAAATTGACTAAATTCTCAATTCAAATTAGTGGAATTGGGGAAATTAGTGAAATTGACAAAATTCCCAATTTAATTTAGTTACATTGAGTGAATTTGAGACAAATATTCAATTAAAAGTGGTGAAATTAAGTTAAATTGAATGCAATAGATTTCAATTTAGTAAAATTGACTAAATTCCCAATTTAGTGAAATTGAGTTAAATTGAGACAAATCTTCAATTCAAAGTAGTGAAATTAAGTTAAATTGAGTGCAATTGACTAAATACTCAATTCAAATTAGTGAAATTGAGTGAAATTAAGAAAAATCATCAATTAAAAGTAGTGAAATTAAATGCAATTGACTTCAATTTAATAAAATTGACTAAATCCCCATTTTAAATTAGTGAAATTGGGATAAATCATCAATTCAAATTAATGAAATTGACTTAAATTTCACTAATTTAAATTGAGGATTTAGTCAATTGCACTCAATTTAACTTAATTTCACTACTTTGAATTAAAGATTTGTCTCAATTTAACTAATTTGAATTGGGAATTTAGTCAATTTTACTAAATTGAAGTCAATTGCACTCAATTTAACTTATTTTTACTACTTTGAATTGATGATTTATCTCAATTTTACTCATTTAAACTCAATGTAATTACATTAAATTGAGAATTTTGTCAATTTCATTCATTTGAATTGGGGATCTACCCAATTTTACTTAATTGAAGTCAATTTAACTCAATTTCACTAAATTGAAATCAATTTAACTTAATTTCATTACATTGAATTGATGATTTGTCTCAAATTCACTAATTTGAATTGGGTATTTAGTTAATTTTAGTAAATTGAAGTATATTGCACTCAATTTAACTTAATTTCACTACTTTGAATTGGTGATTTGTCTCAAGTTCACTAATTTAAAGTCAATGTAACTACATTAAATTGGAAATTTTCTCAATTTCACTAATTTGAATTGGAGATCTACCAAATTTCACTTAATTGAAGTCAATTGCATTCAATTTAACTTAAATTCACTAGTTTGAATTGATGATTTTTCTCAATTTCACTCAATATTACTAATTTGAATTGATGATTTAGTCAATTTTACTTAATTGAAGTCAATTGCACTCAATTTAACTTAATTTCACTACTTTGAATTGATGTTTTGTCTCAATTTCACTCATTAAGCTCAATGTAACTACATTAAATTGATAATTTTGTCAATTACACTAATCTGAATGGGGAATTTACTTAATTGAAGTCAATTTCATTCAATTTCACTAATTTGAATTGGGGATTTACCCAATTTCACTTAATTGAGAAGTGGTCATTATTTAAAAAATTTAGGCGGAACAAAAAGTTATATATATTAAGCCAAAAGGTTTACGCTATGAAATAAAAGTTTTATTCGGTGCAATATAAGTTTTACCTATGAAACAAAAGTTTTACTTTACGAAATAAAAAATTTACATTACATTCTGGAGTGTTCGTTATTTGTAAATTAAGAAGTGGTCATTTTTTGAACATTTTAGGTGGAACAAAAAGTTACATATATTGAGCCAAAAATTTTACGTTATGAAATAAAATTTTTACTCGGTGCAATATAAGGTTTACCTACGAAACAAACGTTTTACTTTACGAAATAAAAGTTTTAGATTACATTCTCGAGTGTTCGTTATTTGTAAATTGAGAAGTGGTCATTATTTGAACATTTTAGGCGGAACAAAAAGTTACATATATTGAGGCAAAAGGTTTAAGCTATGAAATAAAAGTTTTACTCGGTGCAATATAAGTTTTACATACGAAACAAAAGTTTTACATTACATTTTGGAGTGTTCGTTATTTGTAAATTGAGAAGTGCTAATTATTAGAACATTTTAGGCGGAACAAAATGTTATATATATTGAGCCAAAATGTTTACGTTATGAAATAAAAGTTTTACATTACATTCTGGAGCGTTCGTTATTTGTAAATTGAGATGTGCTTATTATTTAAAAAATTTAGGTGGAACAAAAAATTACATATATTGAGCAAAAAGGTTTACGCTATGAAATAAAAGTTTTACTCGGTGCAATATAAATTTTACCTACGAAACAAAAGTTTTACTTTACGGAATAAAAATTTTACATTACATTCTGGAGTGTTCGTTATTTATAAATTGAGAAGTGACCATTATTTGAAAATTTGTAAATTGTAATACAGCAATATGCATTACACTTATGTTACAATTTCTGGTGTTATAATTCTGTTATAGTTTCAGAACAAGTAAAAAAACCTTCAAATCAATTTTAATACTTTCAATTGCGGATTTAGTCTATTATTTGATTTTCTTCATGACAAGCTACACTCCATCATACAAAATTCAAGTCTTTCATTTCATATTGAATAATTTTTTTTTATGAAATACGAAAAATTTCTATTGAATAGGTATTTCATAAAAAGTCTATTCAATATGAAAGGAAAGACTTAAATTTTGGATGTATTTTTTGTATGATATTTTGGGCAAAAATAATTTCCCATCCAAATATCGTAATTATAGAAATAGTTTTTTATTTATTGTATGCTAATTGGAAAAAAAAAATTTCAAATATCGTGATATTAGGTCATAAAAGTGTTCTTTTTTAAAAAACATTAAGCATTTTATAATGATAATTATTTATTTATTTTATTGATAATGAATAATTTATGATATTTGGTCATAGCAAGTCCATATATAATATTCTGAGGATGAATTTGTATAGGGGTTCTTTATGTAATTTTATTATTTTAGGAAGAATGGTTTGTAAATTTGGCCCATTGGTATTCCCATATGGGAATTGAAATTGTTTAATATTTTTTTAATGTGTGAATTAGTATAGGGTCCTTTTATGTAATTTTATTGTTTTAGGAAGAATGGTTTGTAAATTTAACCCATCGGTATTAGCAAAGGGGAATTGAAATTGTTTAGAACTCCTTTATTGTATTTCTCAGCTATTTGAATTCGGTATTTAAAAATCATATTAAATAAACCCGGGTTAGTAACCCCGCTACCATAAGTGGTCTTATTTTGAAATGAAACTCAGGCCCTGTTTGGTAGGTGGTCTGATCCCATGTGGTCTGGTCTGGTCTTGCGTTTTATGGGACCAGACCGTGTTTGGTAGCATTGGTCCCAAATTTTTGGTTAGACCAAGTAAGACCAAATGAGACCAAAATGGCCTCATTTCAGACAAAAAAAAAAGGTGGTTCCTGGTGGTCCGGTCTGGTCTTATTAATAAAATATATTCATAAATAATTAAAAATTAATAAATAATAATAATAAATTAATAATAATAATAATAAATTAAATAAAACATATTTTAAAAAAAATATATAAATAATAAATAATAAACAAAATGAAAAAAATAATACCTAATAATAATTAAAAAATGAATATAATAATAAAATATATTTATAAATAATTAAAAATGAATAATTAATAATATAAATAAAAAATTAAATAAAACATAATAATAATAAAAAATGAATACAATAATAATAAATAAATATAATAATAATAATAAATAGACAAAATAAAAAATAAAAAAAATTAATAAAAAAAATAATAAATTACATAAAACATATTTAAAAATATAATAAAAATAATTAATAATAAACAAAATGAAATAAATAATAATAATAAATAAATACAATAATAAATAATAAATAGATATAATAATAATAAATAATAAGTAAATATGATAATGAATAAATACTTCATAATAATAATAATAAATGAGTATAATAATAATAAATTAATAAAATATATTTTTAAATAATTAAAAAATGAATAAATAATTTATAAATAAAATGAATTAAATAATGAAATAATAATAAATAAATAGAATATATTTATAAATTAATATATAATAATTTAATAATATAAATAATAACATATATTATAAAGTGAAGAAATAATAAATAAATAATACATAAATAAATATTATAATAAATAATAAATAAATAGTAAGACCAGACCGCTTACCAAACAGACTTTTTCAGATCAGATTAGATCAGACCAGACCGAACCAGACCATACCAGAAAGACCGCCTGCCAAACATGGCCTCAATATATGGAATGGTCTGAACGATAACTACAGCTTACATTACTAAAATGAAAAGGAATATGAAAAATATGAAACGGTGGATAGATAAAATGAATTCCACCGTTGATGTTGGAGATTTTAAAAATCTGTTGATTGGGTGGTTATAACGTGGAGATAACATAAAATAAAAAGGAAGTTAGCTTTATGATTGGTGAAGCTATTTCCATGGTTGTGTTAGGTAACGGTTTGGTGCGGTGTTAGTTTTTGGTTTTGGTTTGGGTTGAGTTATATTTGGTTTGGTGTGGTTTTATTTTGGTTCCAAACCATGTTTGGTGCAGATGGTTTTGGTGTAAGAAAAAGTGATGCTGAAAAACCAAACCATGTTTGGTAGAGTTGGTATAGGTTAAAATATATTAATATTAAAATTAAAATATATTAATATACTAATATATTAATATTAAAATTTATAATATTAAAATATATTAATATATTTTTATTATATTATTATATTAAAATATATTAATATATTTTTATTATATTAATATTTTAATATTAATATATTTTAATTTTAATATTAATATTAATATAATAATATATTAATATTAATATTAATATTAAATTTATAAATTTTAATATTAAAATATTAATATTAAAATTTGTAATAATATTATTTTAATATTAATATTAATATATATATATTAATATTAAAATTTATAATATTAAAATATATTAATATATTTTTATTATATTAATATATTAATATTAATATTAATATATATATATATATATATTAATATTAAAATTTATAATATTAAAATATAAATAATATATTCGGTGCTACAGTGATTCGGGTTGCTACAGTGGTTTGCTACAGTACCCGCACCATCCACAACCATCAAAAAGATGGTTTCAAAATCCTTCACAAATTTGGCACCATGGTTTGCTATAGTAACGGTACCATTTTTTGGCACCATTTTACCAAACATGGTTTGGTACCATTTTTTGGCACCAAACCTATTTACAAAACAGGCCCTTAGTACCATGACCCTGTTATCAATATTAGCATATTGTTTATATATATATATATATATATATATATAAGTCTGACATGCATAAACTGTATATATATAAAAATTACAATTACATAAAAAGGAAACTGACCCGAATATGAGAATACAAGAAGAGAAATAAAATCTGAGCCCTGTGTGATACCACAGTTTCCTTAAAACAGATTTGCTCCATCTCCGGTGCTCAAGGTTGATGAGCAACTGTCTCCCAAGATAGAACGGATTTCGCTTTTGGAAAAGTAACACTCCAATCTCCAAAAGCCAGGGAACTCAATTAATATGTGTATTGCACTCGAACCACACTATTCTAAAATATGTATATGTATGCAGGAAAAGAGAGAGGAAGAAGAAGATGATAATGTCCTCTGAAGCATCTTGAAAATGAAGTGTGGAGTCCTACTTATAGATTACCAAGGATTGTAACTTAACAGTCACACCCTTTAGTTAAAGATATTCTAACCGTCATATAGTCACACCCCTTAGTAATTAAGATAACTAATTTCTCATTCACAATTTTTCCAACATACCCTTTTTACCATCCGGAGCACACTGTATTGACATATTCCTCGTAACAACTTAACTACATTTTCCATCTTTTATTCCCATTTTAAAATATCTATTTACGCACTATATCAAGGCGAATGGCAGTTTCAGCGCCTAATTTCGAACAACTGATATTTGATCACCACCCAAAACCGAAATTCTCTTAAAGGCAGATCTATTAGGGTTTCAGTTTTGAAATTATTATTTTTATGTGTATATTCCTATCCAGTAGGGATGCAAGTTGGGCCGGCAAAAATCGAACCCGAAATAAACACGGGATTGGATGCAACTCGACCTGACCCGAACGAACTCCAAAACAGTTTGAACCAAACCCGACACCCTTTTTTTATATTTATTTTGGAAAAAGAGAAAAATTAAATGAATATAATCATCACGAACGAAAGGAAAAGAAAAAATACTTGAAAAAATTACAATATATATATTTTTTCTTTCTAAAAGATAAATATACATGAACAAGTATATCAACAAGATCTAATCTCCCTATATCTATACAAATCTACATATGTTTATATATAAATAATATATATTCTCTCTCTCTATATATATATATACATAAAAAAAAATCAAAACTGAAATTCTCTTTTCCTAATAGATCTGTCTTCCTATATAGATATATATATATATATATATATATACACATATATTTATGAAAAATTACAATGTAATTTTTTTTTCTTTGTAAATGATAAATATACATTTGTACATATGTTTACATATAAATAATATATCCATATATATGTATGTATATAAACAAATTTCAAAACTGAAATTCTCGTTACCTAATAGATCTGCCTTCCTATATAAATATATATACACATATTTATGAAAAATTACAATGCAATTTTGTTTTTCTTTGTAAAGGATAAATATACATTTGTACATATGTTTACGTATAAATAATATATATATTCTCTCTCTCTCTCTCTATGTATATATATATACATAAAAAAAAAAAAAACAATGCTTTGGTCATCACCCCTTATTTAAACCAATAGAATTAAGACACTTGGCATATATTAATTAAAAAATAGAAATAGGTATTACTCATTATTTATGGGATTCAACCCGGATTTGAATTCTTATTTTTTCTCTTATTCACTTTAAAAAATAAAAATCTAATGGACAGTTTAACGTCATAAATATATGCATGTACACTTTTCTTAAACACAAATAAGAAAAAAGTCACAATCCACGAATATTATTCGATATTGTGATGGGTACTTCTCCATATTTCGTAAAATCCAAAAATATATAAATGAATTGGATACAAAATATTATGAACACAAATGAGAAAAAATAAAAATAAAGTGATTGAAGTATAAAAATTTGGAGGAAAAAGTCAGAAATCTCGTGTATAAAGTGCCGCTCACCGCACCAAATTAATGATATTACAGAAATAACACAAAATATTTTATCATCATTTGGATTCAATTGCAATATACATAACATATATATATATGTATCAATCTATATATACAAATAAGTGTACACGCATATGTAGATGTTAAACTGCCCATAATTTTTTTTTTAAGTGAATAAGAGAAAAAAGAATAATTCAAATCCGGGTTGAATTTCATAAATAATTGTTAATACCCATTTATGTTTTTTAATTAATATATGCCACGTGTTTTAATTATATTGGTCCAAATAAAAAGTGATGACCAAGTTGATCCTCACTAGGAGGAACCAAGTATTGTCCAAAAAAAAATTCAAAACTGAAATTCTATTTCCCTAATAGATCTGCCTTCACACATATATATATATATATATATATATATATATATATATATATATATATATATATATATATATTATACATATATTTATGAAAAAAAGACAGAAACAAGGTAAAGAAAAAGAAGGAAAAAAACTCATACGGAAAAAAACATACCTCAGCTTGGCTTCTCTTTCTGAAACAGATTCAGTCTGCTACGGTTGTGGTGGTCGCCGGCTACGGTTGTAATTGTGTTGGTGGTGGTAAAAACAAGAAAAATGAGCCTTTGAATGGTGGAGGAGACAAGAACGAGCAGCTTTGTGTTGGTGGAGAGTAAAGAAATTGGGGAGCAGTTTTGTGTTGGTGAAGAGTAAAGAAATTGGGGAATGTGAAAGAATTATGTGATAATTATGGAGAACAACTGGGTAGGACAATGACATTATACAGTGTATATACAAAATTGTATTGCATTAATTAGTATTTCTGTCACTGATCTATGAGCTAGCTTAGAGTTCTAAATGAAGGATGTTTTATATATAATGTTATTACTTTATTTAGAAAATGTAGTCATATATACTAAAATTTACAACAAGTACTCCAAATTTTGGAAAATTGATATGACTAGGGTGCAGACGGGTCATTATTATGATTTGATTACAATTTTATTTTGGCTACCAAAACACTAAAATCAGTTGTTACCAACACAGATTGCTTCGAATAATTTGGCCGGTTCGCATTTCATGAACATGTCGATAAGATATTGAACCGGCCAAATTTGGTGTTTGCGGGAAGAAAAAAAAAACTGAAGCAACCATTCCAAAAATAGAACCCTGCTTTTAATTCTATGAGTGCGTTTGGAAAACCTGTTTTTTGTATTTATTTTATGTCTTTAAATATTAAAACTGTATTTGTATTTGTTTTTGTTTTTTTCAGCAAAAAATTAAAAATAAAAAAGCGTTTGGATCAAAATTTGTATTGAAAAATAAAATGGTATTGGTGGGCGGCGGGGGGCGATGGTGGTGGGTTACTGGCGGCGGGCAGAGGCGGCGGTGGTGGGGCCCGGCGGCGACCGGAGGTGGTGGGGGCCGGCGGCGGCGACCGGTAGCGGGGGGTGGTGGTGGTTGGTGGCGGAAGTGATACCCTAAACAGTGAAAAAACTCAAAAAATAACTAAAAGTTGTATTTGGTGTTTTCACCACTTTTATCCACTATTCACATAAAACAGTTTTCTTGGAAAAAAAAAAAATGAACAGTAAACGCGTTTGCCAAACGTGTTTTTGTTTTTAAAATGAGTGAATAGTAAAAAAAGAAAACAGAAAACAAGTGAGCCAAACGGACCCTATGTGTGAGACTCTTATATGTGTGTGAGTATGTTTGTATGTGTGTGCATATCACTGTATGTATGGGTCATGGGTGAGAGCAAGCAAGGTTCGTCGTAACAATAACGGTAATGATATTGGTGTAACGGACTAAGTCAGTATCGAGATTACATAACGGGACTTGGTTATCGCAATCGTGAATTTTTTAAAATTTTGCACATCTTACGATTCTTACCCAAAATGTTATAATTTGATACTTTTGGCAACATGAATAAATAAAGATGATTTTTTAGTAAATTTATGTTAATTTTATTTAATTTTTTAAAGAAATTTAATATAAAAAATGAGTAATAAATCTAATGGTGCCGTCGTTATTTCAATATTTATAATATACTTGTTATGATATTATTAAATTAATTTTAAACTTAAATAAATAAAAAATTGAAATCACAAAAAATATAATTTATTTATAACAATGCAAAATAATTTTTAAAAAGGTACATGCAAAAATTATTTCAATTTTTTTTACTTTTCTGTGCAAAGATTATTGCAAAATTACTTTTCAATAATGGAGTAACATTTATCATATCATATACATAACAAAAAGTTTTTTTAACCTAAATTTTTGAAAAACATCAACTGTGTTAACCGTTACGGTATTTTCGGAATCAGGGTTACGGCCACCGTAGGGTGTGGGAATCGATCCACTGTGGTGGTAACGGCCCATAACGGTATCGGCGACTCAAAAATCCGTTACGGCAAACCATGGGTGAGAGAAAGACTCAAATAATGGGGAAAAAGATAGAGATGAAAGAAGGGATACAATGGATAATTAAAGGAGTCACAGATGGACGGTCGAGATGATTTGGGGATAAAAGTTGTACAGTAGCAGATGGACGATGTCATTTAGAGTTAGGGGTGTTCAAAAACCGAACCGAACTGGTTCCGGTTTTGGTTCTTACCCTTTTGGAACCGAACATAACCTGAATCGAACCGATCTTTTTTATATATATTTTTTTAATTTTTCATTAGTGTTATATTATTACCTTTGTATATATATATTATATTTAAAATTATAAGTTATAATTTGATATGTGTTAATTAACTTTGGGTTTGTAATAATTGAAATTTTGAAATACTCTTTCTAATTTAGTTCCGTACGATTCCTTGGGTGTTCGGTTCAGATTTTTAAAGAACCGAAAAAACCGATTTTCGAACCGGTTTTGAACACCCCTAATTAGAGTTAGGCTTGTAGGCATGAAATAGTTATAGATTGAGCCCAATTCTAGGCTCAATATTAGATTTGGGATAACAACAAATCCATAAAAATTAATTATTAAATCATTTTGTGTATTTAATAATTTTTTAAAAATAAAAAATTAATTAAAATATCATATTTAATTAATTATGATGTTAAAAATAGCATATCTATAATTGTTTGCAATCATATTTAAGTTTTAAAAAAAATTCAAGATTTGTTACACCATAACCGATATGATTTTGGGAAACCATTTATTTATATGAAGCGGGATCGGAGATAAAAAAAGAAAAATATTTAGTCCGTGGAAGTTGGTTTTGGGGTTTCCCCGTCGGGGAACCGCCCACCTCAAAAGATTACTATTTATGAATTATTTCATAATTTATATTATAATTCTTAATGTTATCCTTTAAATACAATACTTATACACATATGTTATGAAGCACGGACATTTGGTGGACATTCGGAGGATACGCGCGTGTCCGCATGTTGGACACGTGGTGGGTCGGTTAATTCAATGAAAGATAGAGGTCTTATGGAGACGATAATTTAATGGATCACTTATGAAACTTGAACATCTCTAATTCAATATTTAGTTTTGAAAATATTTGAATATCTTTGTAACTCCTCATCTTGTGAGAGGAATTAGAGCACATATTCATTTATCCACTATTTGAAGAGAAACAAGATAACATCACAAAGAGCTGAAGATTTGATATTTATACCTTCCAATCTTTGTCTTCAATCAATTTTTTTTTCACAATATAACAAGAGAGAGAGTAGGATGACGGATGTTGGGGAATATGGATTTGATTTATTGAATTGTAGTAGAATGAATAATTTTATTTAACTTATTTGTTTATAAGTTTGTTTGATTATTATTATTTAAGTGATAAATGAAGTATTTGTGTAATATAATATATATATATATATATATATAAAATTATAATTTTTTATAGACGTGTTAGGGCCGTGTCGTGTCATAATTTTTTAGAATTTATCGTGTCTCCGTGTCCGATGTCTGTGTCCATGCTTAATAGCACATATGTAACCTATATATACCTAAAAACCTAACAATATTTTTAACTCTAAAATGATGACACTAGATTATAAGTCCCGTGAATTTATTTTTTGTTTCATACTCCCCGTTAATTAGTAATTACTTATAGATCATTATGTCATATCTATCTACTTTTTTTTTAGGGTAAAGTGCAATAAACCCCCCTCAACTATACTCTCTCTTCTTAAAAATCCCCCTAAACTTTAAAAATGGCAAAAAAGTGAAAAACCCCTTAACTATTATATGAAGTGGCAAGTTGCCCAAATTATTTCATTAATGACCATAATGCCCTTCTTATTGAATTATATTTATGCATTTTTCTTATTAACATACATTATGGAATAATTTATACAAAATTGATAATATATCCTCCATAAAAAAGTTTAAATTTAGGGTGAGAAATTTTATACAATAAATCAAACAAAATTTTAAAAATTAATAATTACAACTTATACATTTTATTATTATTTTTGAGAATTTACTTAATGTGAATACAATTAAAGTGAATGGTAGAATTAAGGGTGTTCAAGAACCAAACCGAAACCAGTCGGAACTGAACATAACTGAATCGGAACCGGGGTGTTCGATTCACCCCGGTTCCGGTTCAAAAAATCAAAGAACCAAAATATTAGGTTCGGTTCAGGTTCTTACCCCTTTGGAACTGAACAGAACCGGAACTGAATCGGTTTTTATATATATACTTTTTTATTTTTATTAGTGTTATATTCTTACCTTTATATATATATTTAAAATTATAAGTTATAATTAACTTTAGGTTTGTAATAATTAAAATTTTAAAATACTCTCTTTAATTTAGTTTATAATTATATTATTTTTTAATATTTGGTGTTATTATTATTATTATTTTAAAATCGAAAAAACCGGTTGCGGTCGGAACCAGAACCGAAAAAACCAATAGAATTAACATCTCAAAAGATCAAAAAAATATAATGGCATAATTAGAAGTATGAATTTTTTTTTATTAAAAGGGTCTATTTATTTTTTAAAGTTTTTTTATTAAAAGGGTCTATTTTTTAATCTTTTGAGATGTTAATTCTACCGGTTTTTTCGGTTTCGGTTCCGACCGCAAGTGATTTTTTTGATTTTAAAATAATAATAATAATAACACGAAATATTAAAAAATAATATAATTATAAACTAAATTAAAGATAGTATTTTAAAATTTTAATTATTACAAACCTAAAGTTAATTATAACTTATAATTTTAAATATAATATATATATATATATATATATATATATATATATATATATATAAAGGTAATAATATAACACTAATAAAAATAAAAAAGTATATATAAAAAACCGATTCAGTTTCGGTTCTGTTCAGTTTCAAAGGGGTAAGAATCTGAACCGAACCTAATATTTCGGTTCTTTGATTTTTTGAACCGGAACCGGGGTGAATCGAACACCTCGGTTCCGGTTCAGTTATGTTCGATTCCGACCGGTTTCGGTTTGGTTCTTGAACACCCCTAATTCTACCATTCACTTTAATTGTATTCACATTAAGTATATTCTCAAAAATAATAATAAAATGTATAAGTTGTAATTATTAATTTTTAAAATTTTGTTTGATTTATTGTATAAAACTTCTCACCCTAAATTTAAACTTTTTTATGAAGGATATATTATCAAATTTGTATAAATTATTCGATAATGTATGTTAATAAGAAAAATGCATAAATATAATTCAATAAGAAGGGCATTATGGTCATTAATGAAATAATTTGGGCAACTTGACACTTCATATAATAGTTAAGGATTTTTTTGCCATTTTTAAAGTTTAGGGGGGTTTTTAAGGAGAGAGAGTATAGTTGAGGGGGGTTTATTGCACTTTACCCTTTCTTTTATTATTATTTAACTTTTATTTTTATTTTTTAAAAAAATGCTAGAGATACAAGAACATAAAATATATTTTGAGATAGTGCAAATGAATTCCTTTAGGGAGTGACTATTCAAAATGACTAAACTTGTTAGGCAAATGAATTCCTTTAGGGAGTGACTATTCATAATACATCCTAATAAGATTTTTAAGAATTGTGCCTACACAGGTTAGAGTAAGAATTCTCCATTGTAAATTATCGGAAAAAAAAAAAGAATTCTCCATTGTATATCTTAATTTTCTTACTGAAATTAGTTTAATGGAATAAGTTCCCTGTATGTAGGCTGATTTTGGTGGAGCCATGTAATTTGAGTTGAAGTGTGAACATGTTTTACCATTCCTTATATTCTTTTACCCATACTGGAAAGGGTTCTCACGGGTATGCCACAGTCATTATTACTCTGTCTTTCTATGTATAGATATATTCCTCCAAAGTAAAAATGGCCATGAAAATAGTAGAAGAAAAGTTAATCAAGAAATTAACCTGACTAATTTCATTTTTTTCTTTCTTTACACAACAAAGGTATAGAAAATAATCTTCAAGAATTTCAATACCAAACTCCAGTAATACATAGAAAATTAAGTGAAGTTATTGTTGGAGAGTTGAGCAATTGGTTCAACAAGCAATAGTTATCTTATAAGGAAACTCGCATTGAAACCAAATTTATTTTTTTTAAGAAAAACTAGTTTGGTTATAATGTCACTTTTGTGGTGAAAAAAAAAATAAGAAAACAAATTAGGACTCTAAATTTTCTTAAATTTATATTAGTTGCATTTTCATTTGTCATTATATTCCTTTGTTTGTAGAACTAATAGAAGATTTGATTAATATATGGGTTAATTTCACAAAATTCCCCTATACTATTCAATTTAATTAACTAATTCACATTGTGTCCATTTTTTCCCTTGTACTATTCAATTTCATCACTATGCCCATCTCCTCACATTTTGAGTAATAATACCTAAACTACCCTCAATAGTATAGGGGGATTTAGTGAAATCAAGTCTTTAAAAAAATTATTTTTCGAAAATCAATTATATTTTTCATAAAAACTATAAATTTAAAAAATATATATATATTTCGGAAAAAATATATTTTTCGAAAAAATATATATTTTGAAAAAAAATATAAATTAGGGAATATATATATAATTCGTCAAAAATATATATTTTCCGAATTGTTTTAAAAAAATATGAATTTTTTCTGCAAAATAATTTTTTTGTGAAAAATATACATTATTTTCCAAAATATAAAAAATATAAATTTCGGAAAAAAATTATATTATTTTTGGAAAAAATAATATATATTTTTCGCAAAAAAAATATTTTTCAAAAAAAATTCATAGTTTGGAAAATAATATATATTTTTTTTCAAAAAAATTATTTTTCAGAACAAATTCATATTTTGGAAAATAATATATATTTTTTCCAAAAAAATTATTTTTCCAAAAAAATTCATATTTTTTGAAAACAATTCGGAAAATATATATTTTTGACGAATTATATATATTCCGAAATATATATCATTTTCCAATATATATATTTTTTCCAAAATATATATTGTTTTCGAAAAATATATATATTTTTGAAATTTATAGTTTTTACGAAAAGTATAATTGATTTTCGAAAAATAATTTTTTAAAAGCTTGATTTCACTAAACCCCCCTATACTATTGATGGTAGTTTAGGTATTATGACTCAAAATGTGAGAGGAGAAGGCATAATGATGAAATTGAATAGTATAGTGGACAAAGTGGACACAGTGGAAATTAGTTGATTAAACTGGATTGTATAAGGAGGTTTTGTGAAATTAACTCTTAACATATAGTATGGGAAATTTCGGGTGACAATTAAGTAGTAAGTGGAAAATTAAAAATAATCTTTCAAAGAAAATGCAGAAGGGTCGAATGGTAAGAGAAAAATGGCGACTGGATTTTTAGTAAAAAATGACGGCTATAAGCCAAAAATCAAGCAAGACCATCACTTTAATGCTTGATTTTAAGAAGTCCAAAAATCAATAACCAATAACCAAACATGGTTTGATCTTCAAATTTAAACCCAAAACCAAAATCAAAACCAAAAACCAAAACCAAACCAATATTCAAACAAGCCCCAAGAAATTTCATGGAAAGTTTATAAATAGGAATTTGTGAAAAGATGGATCATTCATGTCTATTTAACTTCCATATAAGCAACTCACACGTGAAGATTTCCATTTTTCAGACATTGCCATATAAATTGACCATCTCGTACAAAAAGAAAAAGAGACCTCAAAGGGTGTCTGTGAAACCGTTCCAAGATGGAGAACACTCAATAACAAATTACAAAAGATAATAATCGTAGGCCTAATTTGAATGGATTGACTTAGATGGAAAAGACGTGAGACTTAATGCCTCAAAAGTAGTATGTTCCATTTTCGATTCTTATTGGATGCAAATAATTTGTTATGATCATGACTGCGATGTCGCTTTGCACGAGTCCCATGAATTAGTCGGGCAAATGGACACGAAAAAAATAAAAATAAAATAAACAATGGTAGACCTAATCCTTTTTTTGTATTTTTCATTGAAACTCATTGCCATCTTATATACAAAGGAATAATCAATCATACATGTAATTTTAGGAGATAATTATGGGCTTAATCATAGAGATTCTATGTCATCAAATCCCTTATCCTACGAATGAGCCATTGTGTCCGGCCCTTTTGCTTTTGGATACATCTGTCATTGGGCTTTGGGCTTCCTCTTAACTGGGCCAGCTCATGGGTATTTGGCTTGGGTGCTTTTGAGCTGAAGCTTCATGGGCCTGAACTGGAACAAGGCCCTACAGGGTCACACTTATTTAGGGCCTGTTTGGGATGAGCTTCTAGCCTTCTGCTTTGCTTCGTTACTGTTCATATTTTTTAGAGCAAAGTGTGTTTGGTGACATGTGTTTTGCCTTTCAACAGTGTCAAAACAAAACTTTCAAAATGACCTGATTTGAGACTTTCACGTGCTTTGTTACTATAACAATGGACAATGGGTTAGTGGAAGCAGTATTTTGGGCCTAGACAAATATGAATAAATTAAAATATAAATAAATGAAATATATTTATAAATAAATAAATTGAATAAATAATAAATATATTAACACATAATAAACAAAATAAATTAAATAATACATAAAAATAAAAACAAATAAAAATAAAAATTATAATAAATAAATAAAATATTTTTATTTTTCTTACAACAAAAACATTAATAACAAACATGCTTCCAGTTCAGACTAAATATAATACATACTTTTGCTATATTTCAACTTTCCTTTCTTTCACAGCATGCCTCCGAAACAGACCCTTAGGAAGGAATTGGATTAAGCAACACTTTAACTCTCGAAGAAGGATATGTGGTTTGTCAGGGAATGATTTGAATAAGTTATTTTTAGAGTTAATATATTTACCTCATTTGAAAATTGGTTAAATTATTAATGGTGATTATATTTGTCATTTATTATATAATATACTCATGAAGTTTGTGACACATAATTTCAATGACTTCCTTCCCGGTATCTTAGAGTTTAATTCGTTGGTACTGAAATTTTGCTTAAAAACATAAATATTCTTTAATTATATATATGAAAAAAATATATATAAATATATATATATATATATATATATTGATCAAAATATATTGATAAAAATACCCTTTGATAAAAATATATATATATATATATATATATATATTGATCAAAGTATATTGATAAAAATACCCTTTGATCAAAGTAATTAAGACTAATTTTGATGTAATAAATACCAATCATAACCACTATATATGATTACATCAAAACTTAGGAAAGTCAGTATATTCTACCCTACTTTTTAATATCTAAGAGACAAAGGGAAAAATCCAATGAGTGTGTTTGAGGAGCAAACACAGATAGAGACGTCTTATATGTGGGGATAAAATAGGATGACCCCGTTTGGAAATCTTGTTTTTTTTTTTTTTTTTTGAGAACAAAAAACATTTTTATTCTTGTTCTTGTTTTTTATCTTAAAAACAAAAAAACACAATTTGTGTTTGAGACAAAAAAACAAAAAATACGAGTCTTCTTCTTCTCCTACACACACGGGGGTTCGATTTTGAACTGTTGGGCGTCAAAGGTGGTAGAGGGGTTCGATGGTGGTAGAATTGCAGTTGCAGATGATGGAGAGGGGTTCAATTTAGGATTTACAGAGTCGATTTAGGGGTTTTGATTTGGGACATTGGGGGTTCAATTTAGGGTTCGAAGAGTCGATCTAGGGGTTGTGGTGGTGTCGGCGGATGGTGGGTGGTGTCGATTGGAGTTGAAGTGGTGTGTGTGTGTGTGTGTATGGGTTCAATTTGGGGGTTTGATGGTGATTGAAGGTTGTTGTTGGGGGTGGTGGTTGAGGGCGGAGGGTGGAGGTGAAGGGGTGGTTGAAGGTGAAGGATTTGCAAATTTTCTCAATTTTTTTTATTTTTTATTTGGAAAATCCCAAAGAGAAAAAAATATATATATTTTTGTTATTCCCTTATTTTTTCTACTGTTCACGAAAATATTTTTCAAATTGAAAACATAACAAACAGTAAAAAAGGTTGCCAAATATATTTTGTTTGTGAACAGTGCCAAAAAATAAAAAATAGAACAAAAAACCAAGGTTTTCAAATAGGGCGGATATATCTCCAAAGGGTGATTGTGATATATAAGACGACTTGAAATATGTATGTATATTTTTTTTCTGTTTTTGGTAACACAAAAGCCTCGTTAACTAGCTAGCCTACGGGTGACAGGCTGTTTTTTAAAACAAAATCCCCCCCGAGGTACCTTATGGGGAAATAAACAAATTGATTATGTTACGTATGTTATGAAAAATGGTTTCAATCAAATTCTGATTTTCCTTTTATTTATTTATTTTGATAAGTAATTTTCCTTTATTGTTGGTGGGGAATAAATATTAGTACTGGCGATAAGCTTTTACAGTATGAGCCATTCTAACCAAATAGTCACCAGCTCAAATGCCCAATCTCCCCCCCCCCCCCCCCCAAAAAAAACAAGAGGTACCTTATGGGGAAATAAACAAATTGATTATGTTACGTATGTTATGAAAAATGGTTTCAATCAAATTCTGATTTTCCTTTTATTTATTTATTTTGATAAGTAATTTTCCTTTATTGTTGGTGGGGAATAAATATTAGTACTGGCGATAAGCTTTTACAGTATGAGCCATTCTAACCAAATAGTCACCAGCTCAAATGCCCAATCTAAAATATATAATTACAGATATGTTCAAAGTGGACCTTAATCATCGACTTTAATGGGCATAAAAGACTACTTTAAGGCATTCTATTGAGGCTACATTAGTTTTAGGAAAAAAAAATTATACGTATATTACAAAAATGAACTTAGGGATAGGTTTATGTATTTTTAAACTAGGATTATGGAATTAAATTCGGAGAAAAAAACTAATCTGATTTTTTCAAACAAGTATAGGAAAATATTAATTGTTTGTTCCACCATTGTCACATATATAAGACTCCAAACACTAGCAACAGGTCTAACATCTTTTCCTTTCTTCTCCTAAGAGCTCAAAAAAATGAGTTTATTCAACAAATGTTCATAAGAAGGCTTTTGATATCTACAACGCAAATGCCTGTTTGGTAACAGTGTTTTTGTGTCTGTTTATGTGTTTTGTGTTTATAAATTTGTTTGATTAGTGTTTTTGGGATATGTGTGTTAAAAAACACTTTTTTACTTAGGCAAATTTTAGGCATAAGTGCATAAACATGAATTTGGTGTTTATTGGGGTGTTTCTCACTTACACTTTCTTCACTTTATAATATATTTTATTATTTATATTATTAAATTATTATTTATTAATTTATAAATATATTCTTTTTATTTATTTATTATTATTTCATTATTTAATTCGTTTTATTTATAAATTATTTATTCATTTTTAATTATTTAAAAATATATTTTATTGATTTAATATTAATTTATTATTATTATACTCATTTTTTATTATTATTATGAAGTATTTATTTTTTTATCATATTTACTTATTATTTATTATTATATTTATTTATTATTTTTTATTATATTTATTTATTATTATTATTTATTTCATTTTGTAAATGTGGTAACTCGCGACAAAACTAATCCGCAAAGTTTATTTATTTGGGATATGGCCCAAGACTTTATTTATCTGGAATATGGCCCAGGATTGGAATATTTGGGGAAACCGACCCAAGTAAAAGATTATTTGGGAGATTGACCCAAATAATTGATTACTTGAGGAAATAGCCCAGATATGGTTTTACGCGAGAGCTTGCATTATACAGAGGGAGGCATGAGGGGCTGATGTGTTTTATAGCTCGCATCAGAAACTCATAACCCTATATGTTGCTCGCGTAGGGAGTACTACTCGGAATCTAGGGGAAATGCCGGGGATGAGTAAATAGTGGGTTGCGATCTTATTTACACCATCCTAAGCAAGAGTACCTTAGAGAGACCAATAGTATTCAGGGACATGACCAAGACATGCATGATTGGTCATGACCCAGCAAAGCTATAACGACATCCTTGTCTAAGGATAAATCAGATCCTCGATGAAATAGGCGCGGATCACGGGGCATGGCGCACAGCATGACCCATGCATAAGATTATGCGAATCCGTTTTGCATAGTCGAAATGCGAGATAACACTGTGCAAGATATTTATGGAGCACTGTATAAATCTGCGCATGAGATTACGCGAATCCGTTTCGCGTAGGCAAATGCGCGAGATGATACTGTGCAGGGTACTTTTATCGTGGATTGGTACACAGAAACCGTTTCGCGAGACAAATGCTGACGTGGCAATACAAGTTCGCGAGGATTACTGGACACTCACGTCTATACATAGAGGTGCGATAGCTCATTTGAGAAGAACTTTTTCCGGAGACTAATAGAGAGAAATTCCCAGAGAGAGAGAAAACATTTCTCAAATACTTGTACTCGTTATCTTTTCCTCCATTTTCTCTGTAAAAGCAAATCAAAAGCAATAAGAACATCATTGCCTTTATTTGACTGACATACTTGTGAAGGAACTATCTTCGCATCATCAACTTGCGAACCCCTACACATTTTGTTTATTATTTATTATTTTTATTATATGTTTAAATATGTTTTATGTAATTTATTATTTATTTTATTAATTTATTATTATTATTTATTATTTAGTCCATTTTTTATTATTATTGTATTCATTTTTTATTATTATTATATTATATTATATTTATTATTTATATTATTAAATTATTATTGATTAATTTATAAATATATTCTATTTATTTATTTATTATTATTTCATTATTTAATTCATTTAATTTATAAATTATTTATTCATTTTTAATTATTTAAAAATATATTTTATTAATTTATTATTATTATACTCATTTTTTTTTATTATTATGAAATATTTATTTGTTATTATATTTACTTATTATTTATTATTATATTTATTTATTATTTATTATTATTATTATTTCATTTTGTTTATTATTTATTATTTTTATTATATTTTTAAATATGTTTTATGTAATTTATTATTTATTTTATTAATTTATTATTATTTATTATTTAGTCCATTTTTTTATTATATTTATTTATTATTATTGTATTCATTTTTTTATTATTATTATATTATATTATATTTATTATTTATATTATTAATTATTAATTATTGATTTTTAATTTTTTAATTTCAACCTAAAAAGCATCCTTACCAAACATACTTATATTTTTGGATGAATAAACAAAAAAACAAAAAACGTGTTTTTTGTTTATTTCAACACAAATACAACTCTACCAAACATGCCCAAAGAGAGACAGGGGGAAGTGTGACGAGTGTGTTTGGAGAGCGAAAACAGATGGAATGCATGCAATCAATGGAGAAAAAGGACCTGAAAGATTCTTTATTTTCTGGGATTAAAATGGTAAATTTGTGATGCTGAGAAGACTTGAAAGCTGTAGTGTAATAATTGGAGTATGTCTATTTTGATGTACCAAAGAGATAAAAGCATTGTAATGGTTTGGATTGCCATATTAAAGTCATGTTGTTTTGGTTTTTGGATGAATTTATAATTCGAATATAAAATGTATTTTTTTTATTTGAATAAGATGTTGAAGTATGAAAATTTTATTTAATGTGGTTCAAGGATAGTGTAGAATTATTCTTGAAAGTGAGTTATATGGAAAGAGCAATTTCAATTTGGACAATACGACCCAATTAAGGGGTCGGTATGAGGGAGGGAACAAATCTGGCAGGGTTTCGGGGCAGGTTTGGGAGGGTCGCCCCCCTCGATTATATTGTCCTGCCCCCATTTATATGGTAAATTACATACTTATTTTTATTAATTTATATATATTACACCTATATACCAATTTAAATATATACTCACAAATAAATTTTAGTCTCCTAATCTATTTATTTTTAATTTTTATCCTATACCAAATCCTAATTTCCTTACCTTTTCACTCTTCTCATCTTAATCTCATCTTAATTATGTAAAATATTACATATTTGATAATTGTACAATAATATTAAGTTAAAAGTTTTAATTAACAATTTAAATATTATTTTAGTTTGCATAATATTTTGTTTTTTAAAGTGAAAAATCACCCGTTCCTGCCTAGTTTTATCTCGTCCCGCGCCATTTAATAAACGGTTATGGGGGTGACAAAGTAAAACAGGGGTGGGGATGGAGAGTGCAATCCCCGCCCCATTGCCATCCCAAGGTACTGGACGATAAGTTCATCTTGATGTGTTTCAATATAATTTGAACACGTGACTAAAATTTTCTATAAAAGAAAGATGACATAAAATTCATGAAAAAAAAGGTATTAGTGTCAATTCCTTTCTAAGATATTTTGATCAGATATTCAAATTGTATTGGATTACATAAGACACTACAAGAAGTTATAGATTTGGTAGCAAAAGTTTACCATCAATGACTTAAAACGTTGTTACCAAAAAAAATTTAACCGCAATTTTAATAAGCGCCACCAATAAATGTTGTGGCATAATTTTTCACTGCACCTATTCACTTTAACACAAGAACTTTTATATTTATTTCTAATTTTTTTTTCTGTAAGTATATTTATTTATTTATTTCACTACAAGAAAATTTTAAAAAATTCGGCCAATTTTTTTTTAAACGAAAAAAATAAAATTCCGCCTTGAATCCCAAGGGTTATTTGATTAAAATTTGAAACTCATGGGGTTTTGGTGCAAATTACTCATAAAAGGATAATTTTATGTGATGGACATTTAAGTTATTTTGGCATAAAAACTGGATGCTTTTGGGAAGAGAGGGGTATTTGATTCAAATATGAAATTTCAGGGGGTTTGGTGAACCTCAGGGAATTTTGTGATTAAATCCTGAAATTATAGGGGTTTTGTGTAAATTATCCTATATATATATTTTTTGTTTATGTTTTCATATATCTAAATATATAAAAGGGTAATTTACACAAAATCCCATGTCATTCGCCAAACCCCCGGACATTTAAGATTTTAATCAAATACTCCCCTCAAGCCAATTTTTATGTCAAAATAACTTAAATGCCCCTCACATAAATTACAATTTCACCCATCTTTTTGGATATATTATACTTTTCCCCTTCTTGTTTGGATAATTACACTTTCCCCCATCTATAAAAAAAAATATAAAATTCAAAAAAATTATTTAAAATTTGAACAAATATATAAAATTTGAAAAAAATAAATATAATTCAAATATATATATAATTCGAAACAAATATATAAAATTTGAAAAATATATATATAAAATTTGTAAACTATATATTAAATTTTGAAAAAATATAAAAATTTTAAAATATATATATAATTCAAAAAATATATATATAAAATTAGAAAAACTATATAAAAATTGGAATATATATATATAAATTCAAAAAACATTATATATAATTCGAAACAAACATATAAAATTCAAGAACAATATTTAAAATTCAAAAATAATATATTAAATTTCAAAAAAATATATAAAATTTGAAAAATATATAAAATTTGAAAAAAATATATAAATTTCGGAAAACATATATAAATTTACCCCCGTAAAAAATAGAAAGGAAAGAAAAGATGCTAGTATCCAAGAAGAGACAAACAATCAACCCATCATCTTACCTTATCCCACTTCTTATTGTCCAACTTCTGCATATTTACATCTTTTTCCTTTAATTTTTTGTTCATTTAAAACAATACAATGAAAAATAAAAATTTAAGTACACAACATGACATGGGTCCCCATTCAACCTTACGTGCCTGGTCCAAACCATACACCCTGTCACGTGCCACTCACGTGGTGACATAAAAAAATAAAATTCATTTTTTGAAATATATCTATATATATATATTTCAAATTTTATATATTTGTTTTGAATTATATATTTTTTCAAAATTTAATATATATTTTTGAATTATATATATATTTGAAATTTAATATATTATTTATGAATTATATATATATATATATATATATTTAGAATTTTATATGTATTGTTTTTGAATTTATGTATATTTTTGAATTTTATATAGTTTTTCTAATTTTATATATTTGTTTTGAATTATATATATATATATTTCAAAATTTATATATTTGTTTCAAATTTTATATATATATTTCAAAATTCAGTATATTGTTTATGAATTATATAAATATATATATTTCAAAATTTATATATTTGTTTCGAATTTTATATATATATATTTTTATAGATTGAAGAAAGTGTAATTATCCAAACAAGAGGGGTGAAACTGTAATTTATGTGAGTGACATTTAAGTTATTTTGACATGAAAATTGGCTAGAGAGAAGTGTTTGATTAAAATATGAAAGTCTGGTGATTAAATCCTGAAATCTAAGTGGCTTTTGTGTGAATTACCCTATATAAAATAAATATGCATATAAATATATATATATTTTTGTTTATATATATTCAGCACGTGCATCGCTGCAGGTGGATTTTACACTAGTAACAATAAAAAGGTACATAGCACGTACACTTACCTGTCTCATCACTCGCCCTAATATGCTGAATATAGGGTTTCGCGCGAGGATGATGCAGCCAGCAGGCCCAGCACCTCTCTCTCTTACATCCATATATTTATATAAGTGTCTCTATAGGTTTTTCTGTTAACATGCAAGATAGTTTACCCTCTCCAACTTTTCTCCATTACATGCACTTAGGATTTTGTGCGAGGATGATGCAGCCAGCACCAGGTATGTGGTTCCACCACCAATGCTTCCCATGCAACAGCAGCAGCACAGGCAATGGGGTCTAATGAGATTCGATCGCTTGTTTCGCTCAATCTGGAGAAGT
Source organism: Cornus suecica (assembly GCA_963922005.1). NCBI lineage: Eukaryota > Viridiplantae > Streptophyta > Magnoliopsida > Cornales > Cornaceae > Cornus > Cornus suecica. The sequence goes on along the minus strand of OY998246.1, from coordinate 7,984,119 downwards.
AATCCTCTTAATCATTCACTCATCCACACCCAAAATTGTATTCTTGCATTTATTTATTTATTTTGCAACCCATTAAAGCATAAGCTAGCGAAATCATTTACATGCCGTTCTAATTCAAAATTTGTAATGGAAGACAATCATCCTTTTTATGTTAAAAGTTAAAAACTGGCATAAATCTGATGTCAAAAATACGTGAAGGACGTACGGATATGAATATGGATTATCAAAGTTGCAAAATGGTAGGTTGTTCTTGCACTTCATAGAAGTGTGCAATGGCTCACTTTAAATTTTTTTTTCCTACTATATATATATATACATGTATATATATGAGAGAAAATGAATGGAGAAAAATGCAGGTAATTATAGTATATTCTAACCTAAGTACATAGGGTAAGATTGTTTAGGTACCCCCAGTGACCTAGAAATTGAGTGAGTGCATGGGGGCAAAATTACTATATAAAATTTTAGTGGGAGCTTTCAGATACTTTTTAATAAATCAATGGCTTAAGGTATTTTTTTAAAAATTTAGTGGAGGCAGAATTAAAAATATCTGAATTTTTTTGACAACTGCGAGAAAAAAAAAAAAAAATCCAGTGAAGACGGTGGCTCCCAGTGATCACATGCTCGAGCCGTGCCTTGGTACGCCTTTTGTTCAATTCATTCGTATCTACAGGTCCCACATCCACATGGCAGAACTTAATGAGTGTCGTTTTCCCTTTGAGGAAATCATCACACCTTAGCACAAGAATTATTATTATTGTTACTGTTTTCCTAATTTTAATAGTTTAGATTTTCCATTAAATCACTAAAAGCATTTAAGGAACATTATTAACAAAGAAGTACATTATATATCCACATTCATATTTCAAAAAGATGACTTTTTGGGCATATGTATTTTCTCTTCCTTTTTTTTTTTTTTTGTAATTTATTTATTTCAAATTTTCCTTTTAATATTTTAATTTTTTTACCTTATTTGATCTTCTATTTCCTTATTTGTGTTTTGTTGTTTTTATTTTTTTCCTTTCACATTCATTCATATGGTCTCTCTAAGTTAAATTCTTGACTCCACCTTCATATAAATGAAGAAAAACAATCTAATGAATCTGACTAAGGATGAGTTGTCGAAAAGAAAAAAAAAATAGTTGGACCTCACTTGTAATCCTAGCTATTTGACAATAAATATCATAAAATCCACGGCCACATTCTGTTTGTGATTCAATCTATGTTCATAATTGTTCACGTGTCCGAATTGTATTGGACCACAACAATGGGATGCGATCTCCGTTTTTTTTGGTAGGTAAATACTCACACCCCCCACACCCACACGAGAAAGGTGATACCATTAAACTACAAGGCGGCTGTTGATTGTTTTGTTCCGCATCATTTGGAATGGGGCTGTTCCTGTCCCTTCTTTCAGGCTTTTTTAGTATAAAAAAAACAGTTAAACCGAAATAATGTTTTATAAGTGGAACTCCACCCTAGTGTGATGGTGAGAAAGAAGACTTCAAACATGTTTGCTAGTACTTCAACCTCTTCTAGTTCTTCATAAAAATCACATGGCTTGGATTTTACTGGTAAAATCATGTTTTAGTTCTTGTACGAATCTATTTATGACTCAACTATCATAATATTCTGTAAATCAATATGAATAATTCATATTATGAGATATGGACATTTCAAAGTTTTGTTAAACCGATATATATTAACAAAGAGAATGTAAAAAATTTCAATGGTATTGCTACAACCGTGTGAGAGCTAGTATGTTTTATTTTTATATATGTTCCGACAATGACTTCAAGTCCCCAGTCTCAATTGAGAAGTCGAATTCCATTGGTGTCCGCATAAGGAAAAATGAATTATCGTAATTGATGTTTAATTATAGAGAAAGGAAGAGGAGAATATAATTAAAGTAATAATCTCTGGCTCACCTGTAAGAAATAAAACTCATACTCACCAATCGCTATATATAACCGTTGGATATGATCTTTAAGTTTTAAATATTAGTTTCTTTATTTATATCAATCACTTCCAACTGTCTTTGTGATATGTAAGGTAAGTAAGAAATTCTTAAGAATGAGATCATTTTCGAGAGAATAGATACATAAGATGAAAGTTTAATTACCCTAATTACATTCTCCAATTTTGGAGAATGTAATTAGGGTAATTAAGTTTGACGATTACGAAAGAAAATCTAATTCTATTTATAGATTAGCATAGGTGGATATAGGTGCCACTACTAACAGAAACCTATCATAATATACATTAACACTATAGACTCGCACACCTTAACAAGAGATTATAATTAATACTTTTTCAATTTTCAGAGTTCAGATCTTGTCTGGAATTATTAATTTTCAATTTTCATAGTTTAGATCTTGTCTGGAATTATTAGCACAAGTGACATTACTAATAATATTTTCCCAATTTCCATAGTTCAGATTTTCTCATGAATTACTAAAAGCAAGGAACAGGATTGACAAAGAAGTATTTTAAATATCCACATTCAAGGGTTCATTCCAAAAAGATTACTTTAGGGTATATATTGTTTTCTCATACAATTGATTTGAATTTACATTACATTAATCATATACCATATACTTTAGGGGAAACAATTTTATCCCTTACAAAAGATTACTGAAAAATGATAATTTTGAATTGAATTCGGAGATGCCATTTACTTTAGAATTTTCTACATAAGGATAGTCACAACTCATCTTATTTTGCTCCATCATTGTCATATATATATATATATAATATATATATAACTGTATATAGGACATTATCCACACACATCATTGCTAGCTTATGATCTCTTGCTTTTTGACTTCACAAAGATGAGTTTGTTCAACAAATATCCATTGTTGCTTGTTTCATTCCTCATCCTCTGGAATGGGGTTATTCCTGTCCCAGCATTAAGTCTACCTCTATTCAATACTAAAAGAGTTAAAGTTTACAACGACCTAGGACCAGGATCCATTCTCCTACTTCATTGTAAATCAATGGACGATGATTTCGGTGTTCAGACGTTGTCGTTTGGAGAGTCTTTTTGTTGGAAATTTCGCGATAATTTCTTCCTAAATACCAAATTTCATTGCGTTGCCTCGTGGAATGGTGGTGCCTTGGTGGAATTTCTTGCCTACTATGCATGGAGGGACACTTACAAGTGCAAAATTTGTGTTTGGAGAGCTAAACAAGATGGAATGCATGAATATACCAATGAAGCCGGAGACGAATTTAGGTTTTTAAAGTGGAACACCAGCATCAGTACCAGCCTGGTGTGATGGTGAGAAAGAGGAGTTAGTAATTCGTCTCCGAAATCATTCTACATTCCACGAGACTGGAACACTAGCACCACCCTCGTGGAATGATTTCGGAGACGAATATTATTAAACATGTTTTCTAGTATTCCAACCTCTAGTTCTTAGTAATATAGTCCGAAATTGGAGTGTTCTAACACCATGTACGTTACTTGATAATAAGCACAATAATGCCTTGGATGTTACTTGGTGAAATTATGGTGTTTTAGTTCTTGTACCAATCTATATATATATGACTCAAGTTTAGAGGTGGGGCCAATTGAAAGTTTTTTTTTTAATATATTTTTTACCTTAAATTTTTGCATATTTCATATTTAGCCCCCACTGATTTTTTTTTACCTCAGATACCATAGAATTTAGATTTCTTTACAAATAAGCCCCCACTGAAAATTTGTTTTAGACCCAATTGAAATAAATATATGTCATTTATACCCCAAAAACCAAAAAAAAAAAATTTAGCCCCACTAACACGATCTCTAGATCTGTCACTAGCCGGGGTGTGTGTGCAAAAACACAAATTATAGTTACTTGCGGGATTTTGCAAATTTGAACATAGTCCCAGAGGTTATTTGCACTTTTCTTAAAAATAAATTCCTATTATTGATGTCTAAAGAAAAGATAAAGAGAGAACAAAATAATAAACTTATATACAAAAAAAGTGTGTATAAAGAAATGAATAAATGAATATATATATATGAATTAAATAAGAGAGAAAGAGTGCAAAAAATGTAAGTAATGGTAAGCGTGCAGTTAAATGAGACTATTGAAACCCTATCTTTATATACACTAAACACTTCTAGAATAACATCAACAATTGAAAATTTGGTGCAGTTGACATGAACGGACCTTCTAAAGTTTAAACCAATCATATTCAAGTTCTAGAGTATGAGTTCAAATTCTAATTGATGTTACACTAATTGTGGGACAAATTGGTTAAACCCTTTTTTAACATTTGGAAATTTATTTAGGTACACTTATTGTTAAATTCACCCATATCTTCAAGTCCCACATGTCACAACTCAATAACTTTCCTTTATTATTAATTTTTTTTGAAAGGTAAGCTTTTATAGAATAGGAACCAAAAGACCTAAGCCATTACAAGATAGAAGGGGCATACCCCAGCCATGCACCTATTACACCTTAATAGGTGCATCTATATGAAAACTTTCCTTTTTCTTTGACGAAATAATCACACCTTAATTAACATAAGAGTTATGATTATTAATATTTTCCCAAATTTCATTGTTAAGATTTTCTCATGAATCACTAAAAGAAAGGAACATCACATCATTGACAAAGAAGTAAATTAAATATCCACATTCCAAGGGTTCATTCCAAAAAGATAACTTTTGGGCATATGTATTTTCTCCTTTTTCTTTTAATTTAATTATTTCCAATATTATGTTATTAAATTTCCCTTTTACAATATTTTATTTCCTTAGTTGATATTTTAAATCCTTATTTGATATTCTATCTCCTTATTTGTTCTTTAATTATTTATGTTAAGTTTTTTCTTTTCATATTCATATGACCGATGAGTTCAATTTCTGACTCCGCCCTGCATATGAAAGGGAAAAAAACTAGAGAATCTGACTGAGTAGGAATGAGTTGTCAAATATATTAATTCAGGAATATTTAATTAGTAACTTCCATTTTGTGATTCAAATTCTATTTCAATTCATGCTCATATTTGTTTCTAAAATGTACCATCTCTTACTCTCAAATAGAAGGTCAAGGGTTCGAGTCTCAGTGGAGACAGTGTGCGCGAGTATACTTAACTTTCGAAAAAAAAAAACTAAAAGAGTAGTTTTCAACAATGTAATGCCAGGAGAAACTCTCCTACTGCATTGTAGATCCGGTGACGATGATTTTGGTGTTTATAATTTGTCATTTGGAGACTTTTTTTTGTAGAAATTTAAAGAAGATATTCTTCCAACTACGAAATTCTTTTGTGGTGCCTGATGGAGTGGTGGTGTCATACTGAAATTTGTTGCCTACTATGCACACGAGGACACTTTTAAGTGCAAACGCTGTGTTTGGATATCAAAGGCCTAATAGTCAAGCGACATCTTCTCTTACTCTCAAAGAGAAGGTCAAGGGTTCGAACCTCACTGGAGACAGTATGTGTGAATATACTTAACTTTAAAACAAAAACAAAAATTTCTTATGTGTTTGGAAAGCTAAAGAAATTGGAATGTTTGAATTTAATAATGAAGCCAGAGACGTACTAAATTTGGTACGGTGGAACTCTCTACTCTGATCTAGATAACTATATATATATATATGTATATTAGGAGTGTTTCTATCATCATGTACATGCATTACTTGATAATAAGCACAATAATGGCTTGGATGTTACTAGCACATCATGGTGTTTTAGTTCTGGTACTAATGTATATGTGAGTACTCGAGTTTGATTAGAGTATTTTTATATCATATGTGTTATATGATACGTCATATACAAAATGCTACAGAAATAACTTCAATCTTGATTGGGACTATCAAAGTTTTGCTCAAATAATATGAATAAATCACATTAAGCGTGTCTTATGAGTTTTATAAAAACTGAGTATGTCAAAAATTTCAATGGTATTCAAGGGAGTGTGTTTGGAAAGTGAGGGAGCAAAAAGCTGAAATGCATAGAAATGGGGTGGTACGAGACGGGTTTGTCCACTCCATCCTCGTCCCATTTTATTTTTTTAAACATAGTATATCCTTCACAAATTTGTCACGGATTTTTTTTGGACAATATTTAGGTCATGCCTCATGAAGACCAAATTCGTCCTCCACATTGATGTGGTCCAATATTACTTGGACATGTGGTAAATCTTTTTATTAAAGGAAGATGAACATAAAATCCATAAAAACAAGAATTGGTGCCAATTCCCTTTTAAAAGAATTTGGACCACGTGTCCAAGTAGTTTTGGACCACATCATTGGGGAAGCCGAATTTGGTCCTCATGGGGCAGGACTCAAATATTGTCCTTTCTTTTTTATAAATCATGTTCCCCTCCCACCACCACCACCAACACTTTGCGGATGTCATCTTCATTATCGTCAGAAGAGTTTACCAAAAAATGAAAAATAAGAATAAAACCCTAAAAACAAATTAAAAACTAATCTATGAACTACTTTAAAATTTTCTACAATTGAACTTTCTCTCTATTTTTTTTTCTTTATATATATTTGATTAGTCGTTTCTTCTTATATGAGATATCGAGCTCCATGGAATAGAATGAATAACAAATAATAAGTATTTAAGGTTTCATTAAAGGTCTTATACATACTTATACATAAGTAAAAAATAATTTAGAATTGATGTAAATGAGACAGGGCGAGTCTTGTATTTACCAAAATCTATCCCTGCCCCATTAGCCTTAACTAGTCAAGCTTGACGAGTTCAATTCCTTTTATCAAACTTCCTATGAAATAAAAGACGTTCCCAATCCCTTGAGGTAAGGGTTACAGCTCCAACAGCGCATACAAATAATCATCCATAAATTTAACGTGGTGGACCCATTACAAATGGGCCAAAATAAGTAAACAAGTAAAATATATTGAAAACATAATTATTTTAGTTCGCTAGCTATGCTGTAACACTTTCTTTCTATTTTCTATTTATAATAGCCATAAATAAAAACAAGGTATATAATTGATAAAGAAGTGAAATAATACTACTTTTGCTTACCCAAAAAAAGAAGTAAATTAACTATTCAATGTGAAGGGTTCACTATATATAAATGTCTGATAATTTTCTCCAACTACTCTTACACAAGAATATTGAAACATGATTATATGAATTAATTTTCATACTTAATTTTCTTTCTTTATAGTCACAACTCATCTTATCTCGCTCCATAATCGTCACATGTATATATATGTACATATTTATATTGTCCCACAAAAATTGTCCAAATTTTATCTTCCAACACTTTATTAGATATTTTGGGTTTTCCATTTTGCCTTTAGATAATATAGTATAGTTTTATTTTTTAGTGAGGTAAATTGTTTTTTTAAGTTAATATAAAGAGGGGTAATTTGGGAACATATAAAGTTATATTGTGTTGAGATGACAATTATTTTAGAATGGATAAAGTTAAAAAAATTGACTATTAATATGGTACAAATGCATGCACAAGAGACACAATCCACACATCATTGCTAGCTTATGCTCTCTTTCTTTTTCCTCTCCATTGGACTTGACAAAGATGAGTCTGTTCAACAAATATCCATTGTTGCTTATTTTGTTCCTCATCCTTTTGAATGGGGCTGTTCCTGTCCCTGCACTAGTCAAGTTTTTCGGAAGTCATACGGTTAAAGTTTACAACAGGATCAAACCAGGAGAAAATCTCCTACTGCATTGTAAATCCATTGACGATGATTTCGGTGTTCATAATTTGTCATTCGGAGAATCTTTTATGTGGAAATTTAAAGACGACGCTCTCTTTACTACGCAATACGTTTGTAGCGCCAAGTGGAGTGGTGGTTCCATAGGGGGATTTGTTGCCTACTATGCATACGAGGACGCTAAGAGGTGCGGACTTTGTGTTTGGAAAGCTAACCAAGTTGGATTCACTGAATTAGATAATGAAGATGGAAATGTAATAAACTTTGCAGCATGGGACAGCAGCCAAGTATGATGGTGAGAAAGAGAGAGGACTTCAAACATGTTTGCTAGTACTCCAACCTCTCTACTTCTGTAATAATCTACTCTGATATATATATATATATATATATATATATATTATGAGTGTTTCTATCATCATCTACATTTTTTTTTATAATAAGCACAATAATGGCTTGGATGTTACTAGTAAATTCTTGGTGTTTTTAGTTCTTGCATACCACTCTATATATGATTCAAGTTTAGAGTATTTTAATTTATACCAGTTGCTTTGTATGCTATGTCGCATGCAAGTTATTATAGTAATAACATCATTCTTAATCGGGACAAACAATTCAATATGAACAAATCACATTATGAGATTTGAACATGTCAACAGTTTCATTAAAACCAGATATATATAAACAAAGAGTGTCAAAATTTTCAATGGTATTTAAGTAGTGTGTTTGGAAAGTGGAGGGAACAAACAAACTGAAAAGAAGTGAAGTGTATGCATAGAAATGGGGCAGATACGAGACCGGTTTGTCTACATTCATCCACGCCCCGTTTAATATTTTAAAATATTATACTCTTCAGGGTTTGTCAAATAATTTTTTTTACAATATATATCCGTCCCATTAACATTTTATTATACTCGTGTCCGCCCCTCCCCTCCCTATTAACACTTGATGGTTAGCGTCATCTTCATCATCGATAGAAGTGTTTGATGCAAAAAAAACATAAACCCCTAAATACGCATAAATATATAAAGAAAAACTAACTATGAACTTTTTTAAAATCTTCCAACAATCGGACTCTCTCTCTCTATATTTGTATATCCGGTTACTCATTTCTTCTTATTTGAAATGTGGAGCCACATGGAAATAATGAATAATTAGTAATAAATATTTAGGGTTTCATTAAAGATCTTATACATACATAAGCAAAAAATCATTTAGAACTGATGTAAACGCGGGCAGGGCGGGTATTTGCCAAAACTCATCGTTGTCCCATAATCCTTGATTGGTTGCCAAACTCTTGAATGAAAGAGTAGAAAATGGGCGGATCTCTAGTACAAATTGCAATTCAAAAGGTTGGTGGACCAATATCATATTCTGAAGCACGCATGAGCCCAAAATTTTGCACAACTTAACAAATATAATACTGGCCACAAAAAAAAAAGTAAATAAATAAAATAAATTTAATATGATTATTTTGGTACGCTATACTATTAACTCTTTCTTTCTATTTATATATAGCCATAAATAATAACAAGGTATATTATTGACAAAGAAGTGAACAATACTACTTTTCCTTACCAAAAAAAGAAGTAAATTAACTATTCAATGTCAAGGGAAATTGATTTTGTACAGATGTAGTAAATACGAGGATTATATTCGGTCCTGTTGAGTTGGCCATTTAACCAAAGTTTTAAAAAGTAGTTGGACCTCACTCGTAGTGCTATTTGGGAAAGAAATTATTTCTTGAATCCAACATAGTAGGAATTATTATATATATGGACCTGAATTATATGTTATTTGGTGGTCCAATTCGGTTCAAATCAAATTAAATGTGTTTCTTTAGGGCCCGTTTGGTAGGCGGTCCGGTCTGGTTTTATTTGGTCTGGTCTGGTCTTATCTGGTCCGGTCTGGTCTGGTCTTATCTGGGTGGTGTTCTAAAAGTCTGTTTGGTAAAGCTGTCTGGTCTTATGGTCTTATTCAAGCTGTTTGGTCTTATGTTTGGAAAATAATACAAAAAATAAAAAATTAATATATAAAATTCAAAAAATATATTAACTATGAAAAATATATAAAATTTGAAAAAATATAAAAATTTGAAAATAATATAAGAAGTTCAAAAATAATATATATTTCAAATTTTATAAATTATTTCGAATTTTTATATTATTTTTTGAATTTTATATATTATTTTTGAAATTTTATATTATTTTCAATTTTTTTTATATTTTCTCAAATATATATATATATATCTAATTTTGTATATTATTTTTGAATTTTATATTTTTTTTCAAAATTTATACATTATTTCAAAAATTTTATATTATTTTTCAAAACTTATATATTATTTTTTAAATTATATATATTTAAAATTTTATATATTAATTTTGATTTTTATATATTTTTTTCGAATTTAATACATTATTTTAAAATATATATATTATTTTTCAAATTTTATATATTATTTTCGAATTTTATACATTATTTTTTATTTTTTCTATTATTTTGGAATTGTTTTATTTTCCCAAATTTTAAATATATTTTTTGCATTTTATATATTAATTTTGAATTATATATATATATTTCAAATTTTATACATTATTTCAAATTTTTTATATTATTTTTTTAATTTTATATATTATTTTCAAATTATATATATTTTTCAAATTTTATGGTCTCATGTGTTAAGAGAATTGTATATAAGACCACTTGAGACCATTATTTTTGGTTGTCTCAAATTACCTCTTTTGGTCCCAAGTGGTCCTTGTTTTTTTGGAACCGTGTTGCCAAACAGTGTCCGGTCCCAAAAAAGCCATTATGAGACCGAACCACATGGAACCGGACCGCGAACCAAACATGGTCTTAGTAACTAGGTATAAACCCATGTTCAATGTATTTGACGAAAATGAAAATGAAAATGAAAGATTAAAACTTCTAATCTTGCATCAGGATTAATACATGTGGGGTTATAATTTTTTATCAGTAATCTGATCATCAAATAATGAATATTGAAAATTTGTTAAAATTAATGTGATTCTTTTGAGTTAATAAAACGAAAAAAATATTGATATTTTGTTTTTGAATGGTAACAAAACCACGCACTCACAACACCCCCCACATGAGTCCAATGGCTAGAACTCCTAACCTCCCCTTTAGAAGGAAAAATGATACCATCCGGCTACAAGGCCTTTAGTTCAAAATATTAATAATGATATAGATAAATATCATACAAGAATACTTAAAGAATAAAGGACAAAATATTTCATAAAATAATAGAATTCTGTGGATTTAGTAATTTAGAAATAATAGAAGGGTTTCACATTTTTATAATAGCATAAATATATAGATATATATGATCATATTTTTTTGGGTTCTTTTTATTTATTTATATATATATATATATGAATATGCATGACACTCCCATCCTTTATTTATTGGGTTTTTTTTTTACTTAAAACCTCCTGTTTTGATATTTTATAAACTATTTGATATTGGTCCTACTTTTAAAGAGTCTGTTAGTTGACTATCAGTCAAAGTTAATTTTTAAAAGTAATTTTTTTATATTCCAGAATTGCCCCCACAAACCCCAGTTCTTTGCTTTTTGTTAATTGTAGCCATCCACTGAAACTTGAATTTTTTGCAGATTATACTATTTTTTTTTGTGCAAACAAGGATATACTCTCTTTAAATATTTTGTTCTTCCCCAATTCACTATTTGTCTTACATATATATATATATATATGTGCATATATCCCATCCGATAGAAGTGTGTGTATCCCCTCCGTTTTGAAGTAATATAAGATATTATGACATCAATCAATATCCATATTGTTGCGACAAAAATTATCTCACTTCTTTAGCCTTTGCAGCATCAAAGCAATTTGAGACAATTCGCTGTATTTGTGAAACATAGGAAACCTAGAGAAAAGAAACAAAGAGAGAGAAGGGAACTGTAAATTGCCCTTAAAAGTCCAGTTTGAACTTCTTAATGGCCCTTGTGGTTCTGGGTCTCTGATTTTTTTTTTTTCTTTTTTGCACTTTTGACTTTGCTGTAGATCTAAGTAATTGCAAATTTGCAATGTGATGAAAATATTCACGGGTGAAGCTATATACTCTCCAAATGGGAAAAAGAAAAGGGAGAAGAATAAGGATAAGGCGATTAAGATGTAAACATAATTGAGGGGCAATTTTGGAATATAGAAAAAGTATTGTTTATGGTTAGCTTTCACTGACAGTTGACTAACGGAAATTATTAAAAATAAGACTAATCTAAAATAATTTTATAAAATGGGATCAATGTCTAAATCTATACAAAATAATAGGACTTAAGTAAAAAAAACCCTCATTTTATTTTACGAGAGTATGATAGAATTGTGATGTTTACTTTCTATTTTTCTTTCTCTTGATGACTTTCATTTATTTCTATTTTAAAATGTGTTGAAATATACTTTGTAAAACTAATTGCCACATTGTGGTGAAGAACTTAACCGGGATAAAAGTGAAGGATAAGACCCTATGCTGAATCTTTCTGGAAAATAATGGAAGATGTTTTAAAATGAAAATACTTAAAATGCGTCTATTGAGAAAAGAAAAGAAAAAAGATAGATACATGCTGAAATCGAAAATCGAAAATCGAAAATTGAAAATCTAAAAAATAAAGTGTTGGCGCAATAGTCCAATGTCTTCTAAACATAATAGAGAGTCATTCTTTAATAACTGCACTTGCCATTTTGCCTTGTTCGGCATTCAGACTTCGGTGTTCTTATCCATGGTATTCAGACTCTGGTGTTCTTATCAGACAACCACACCTAATGCTCCTCTCTAATGGAAAATGATATAATTTTAGATATATTTACATTCAAAGTGGATGAATTCCTTTCGTGGTTTTCTTTTACATATATAAACACAACATCTAATTAATTCTTAAACAATTAGAAGGTAATATTGATGAAGAATTAATTGTAATTTCTCTGTGTGTTTTGTGATTTATTAATCCATTGACAAATTAAAGATTGAGAGAGATTAACATAATTTTAAGACGAGCATAGTCAAACATGATTAAAGGAATAAACTTTGAAGATAAAATACTTCGGGCCTGCTTGTGTGCATTTTTTAGAATAATTTTTTGTTTTCGGAAAATTGAGAATAAAAAAACTATACAAAAATTCTGTTTGGTTGAGTTTTTTCCAGAACTATAAAAATGTATGTTTTCAGATAATTCGATTTTCTTGTTCTCAAAAAGTATTTTTTTATTCTCAAAGTTCTCGAAAACAATTTTTAGAGATGGATACAGATCAGATCAGACATAAAATTCACATATGTTATTTTCTTGTTTTACTATTCAACCCCCACTTATAGAGAAGTCCTTCAGATTCCCCCTCTCTGGTATTTCCGTGCATGATTTTTGCTCTCCAATCACACTATTTTCGCTTTCCACAAAGAAATGAACATTATATTGCCACGTTATATCATTGTTACATGTATAAGTGCCAAACACTAGCCATGCACATCTCCTCACAAGCTTATGATCTCTTAGTTTCTTTCCTCGAAAAATATTAATTTCACAAAGATGAGTTTATCCAACAAATGTCCATTGTTGCTTCTTTTTTTCATTATCCTTTGCAATGAGGCTGCTCTCGTTCCTGCATTTGGTGCACTTAAGAAAAAAACAGTTCGTATTTACAACGATCTCGGACAAGGATTAGACTTCAACCTTCATTGTAAATCGAGGGACGATGATTTGGGGCTTCATTTGTTGGGCTTTGGACGGTCCTTTCAATGGAAATTTCGGAACAACATATTTGAAACTACACTCTTTTTTTGCGGTATGGCTTGGCAAAATGGTCACTTGTCAGTTACTGTTTATAATACAGACCGAGACAGTGATTATTGCAAAGAGTGTGTTTGGAGAGCGAAAACGGATGGATTCCATGGATACACTGGAGAAGATGGAGCTGAAAGGATGTATTTTCAGTGGAACACCACCAGAGACGACTAATTAAAACATGTTTGCTAGCTAGTACTTCAATCTGTAGTTCTTGATAATATATTGTAATAATTGGACTACTTCTATATTGATGAAGTTGATTAAAACACTCATGCATGTCACAAACTAGTTCTTTGCATTTTGGTTTGATTCTACTTTGCTTCTGTTGGTGTATATTAGGGTTTTGGACCATTTTATTGGAGCTTCTATTTGTGGAGAAGATATTTGGTACCTGGAGATAAATTCACGTGGTAACCCAAACCAATACAGGAAAGGGGTCGCAGGTATTCTATCACTTGCGCATGTATATCACCAGTTGTTCTTATTAGTTTGTGATACCACGTCAGAGTTATCTCTTAGGTGATCAATAATATATGAGAAATGCTAAACATCATGAATTTTTTCATGATATAATTATGAATGACGTGGATCCATACATACACTGACACGTGAAAGGTTGAATGTTTTTTTTTAGGTAAAGATTGATCTAATGTAAAATTAGAATTAAAAAATTAAAATAGAAATTAATTGATATCAAATCTTACCATTTTATTGAATCATGTTATTATCTTAAAATTATTTTAAGGATGTGTAGCATTGCTCATAATTAATTGGGATTAAGCTTTCTTGATCATTTCATTATAGTTACTCAATTTAGTCTTGACTCAGTTCTAGCTCCACTCACTCTCTTAATTTGTCATCTGACTTCTTTCATCTTTCATTATCTATCCTACTATTATACTGGTAGATTCGGTCTCTACTTGTACAAAAGATGCAAAAACATCTAATTAATAGTTAGGTCGCGTTTATATTGAATTTTCAAATTCTCTCTTTTAAATTCAAAATCTATTTTAAATAGTGTTTAGTTAGTTATTTTTACAGAGTTTCTCAAAGCGCTGGAAAAAGCTAATGTCAGCTTTTAAATACTATCGATTTTACTTTTTTTATTTTTTTTTTATTATTGTAAAAGTAGAAGTGAAAGTCATGTCAAAGAAGGCATTAGTTGGATGGAAAGGAAATGGGATAGGGCTAGAATTCAGGACTTTAATTCATTACATAATTAAGGCTTCAAATTAAATGCAAATGTTTGTATTTTCCTTACATAATTAATGTTTAATTCATACAATTAAACAATGAGGATTAAGTTAGTAGTAAAGAAAAAAGAGGCAATTATTTAATTATAATTTTTAGGTTTGTTTATTCGATCTCTTCGTTTTATAGAGAATATTGGGAGTTCAAATTCAATAAAAAAAAGCAGCATGACATATTGAAATTGTATAATTGATTTCACGTCAGGACAAAAATTAAAAATAATATTGGGATATGTTTTTTAGACATGAGAGTCAAATAGTGCATTTCACAATGAGTTTGAGATCCATATGAGGGTTCATATGAATTGAGCTCGCATAAACACATGCTTCATGTCATGTTCCCGTCTATTTCTTATACGAGTTTTACGTTTATGAATTCATTTTTTATCGAGACAAGGATAAATAATTATAAATATAAACACACACAAATAAATGTGTATATTAGGGGGTTAAATTCCTTCATGAATCAAGTTGAGCTCAGAAAGGTGATTCAAACTATGTCTATGCCTGTTGTCTGGTCCTACTCTCATGGTTGTAGTATTGATGCTTGGCCTTGTTTACATAATGTTTTCAGTATTAATTTTGTTCAGGCTAGGGGTCATTGTTCTAGCTTCTGTTTCGTTAGGCTTGTTGGCTGGTCTTTTTATTTTATTTGGTGGATATTTAGATATCATCTTGTTCATTCTTGGGGTATGCCTCATGATCCTTCGTAAGGCTTTAGCCTCTTCTTTATTTATATAATTACTCTTAATCATTCAAAAAAAAAATGGCGTATAGGTTTATCATTTCTAAAATTTCTTACTATTTGCAGAGAATATTAAAAAAAAATTCTTTTTAATTTTACTGTATTCTTTCATAAGTTCTAAGAAGGCTAATTAAGGAATCCATTAAAGAACAACATAATGAATATGCATTATCCATCATTTTCACTCAATTTCATTCGTTGCTCGTTGCATTTACAAATATATGCATTAAATATATATATATATATATATATATATTATTCTGACACAAAGCGAAGTGATATGCAATATAATACTTATTATCCGACGTTTGAAGTCAAGTCACATTAGCTGTGGAAAAAGAATACAATGTTCGAGTACAAATTTTTATTGATTCAAGAGATGAGCTTTAGGGATGCCTAGCTAATAGGATTTGGGCAAGTGTAGAGCGGATGTCGTGCAACTTTTGGGCGAGGATGAATATTCATGGCACTCACATCTTTCATTTCTGTTTTGAAATTATGATAGATTTTTTATGTTTAGTTATCATATATATACATATATATATATATATTTAATGGCTTCTTTAATTCCTTTATTACTATAGAATACATTAATTGTCACATTGGGGTTGGAGAACTTAACGAAAAAAAGGCGGAGGGTAAGGAACCATGCTAAAATTTTTATGGTGAAAAAATAATACTTAAAATATCATTGTTGATAAGAGAAAGAAAAAAAGATAGATGCAAAATGAAGTCGAACATGGAAAAAGATAAAGTGATGGTGCAATAGTCCAATGTCTAATTTGGAGCTCATGCTTCGATGTTCTTATCACATCTAAAATTAAGAAAGAGTCATTTTTTAATAGTGGCACTTGACATTTTGTTTTGTGTGGCACTCAAACTTTGTTGTTCTTATCCTTACTCAAGATGCGGTTTGGACAACAGGATCATCTCATCTACTGAAGTCCTCCGGATCCCATTTAGGATTCGCAATTCGTGTCAACAAGTCGACTCACGGGTCAATAAGATAATCTGACACAAAAATTAAATATTTTAAATATGATACAATCCAACACGAAAAATAAAAAATAAAAAATAAAAATAAAATTGAATTTGAATTTGACACGATTCAGTAATACTTTTTTAATGTATTTCAATCCATGACCAATTAGAGAATAGAAAAAATCAGTAAATAAATATAACAATAAATATAATCGTGTCAAACGGGTCAATTCGTGTCAAAAATTGCCAGCTCTAAATTCCCATATTTGCCCCTGCTAATGTCAACATTGACCTAATCATTTTTTTAGAAAAGAAAAGAAAAAAAATCAATAAAATATGAAGGTAATAAAACCCCAAAATTCATATGTAAGAGAATTTAAACATTAAAACTTGAAAGAGTATGTGGAGAATACTATATCTAAACACGAATAACCATATACAAAAACTCTAAACCTACAAATTTAAAAGAATATATGTCGAAAAGATGGGATCAGAAAACATAAATCATAATTAATATATGTACTATAAGGTTTCGTAAAGGAGGAAATTCAGAAAATTAGAGAAATCAGAAGAAGATCAAGGTATACAACCTGAACCCTTAGGCACATTGTCTGCACGTACCTAAATTGTCCTTGAAAGATGATTAACGTCGCCGACAAGTACTTGAGGGGACAGTGACAAAAATTGAGTAATAAAGGAATAGTGAAAATGTACGTGTAATTAAAACCATGCGCTTAATCAGGTTGGGGCTAATTAGGTTTAAGTTAAAGGGATGCACGCAGTTTAATTTGGAGGATTTAAGTGTTATTTGGATCCGTTTAGAATAGTTTCAAAAAAATTAGAACAGAATTAAGTTATTTAATCAATGGAATTAAACCAAACTGAAACACGATAAAATAGTTTTGGTTTGGTTTGTTTTTTTTTTTTTTTGTTTGTTTGTTCCTGATGGAAAAAAATAATATAAAATATTTTATTGAGTTGTCTTTTATACTTCATTTGTTTCCAATAGTAATTACATATTGACAAGAGAACCACGTATATATATATATATGCATGAAATGAGTGTACTTATTTGCGCATTACCTTCCAAGATAGTGTTCATCTGCATTGGTAAGACTTGAGAGGTGTCTCAAACTCTGTTGTCCAAGCCCACAATTGCACAATTCTGATACAAAGCAAAGTGGCATGCAATATAATACTTAGGCTAATTTCTCCTAACACCTCCTGAAGTTTAGATCAATTCCACCTTTGTGCTAATTTTTGAAAATTTTGCACTAACACCCCATGAGATTTGGTTTCTCTTGTAATGACACCCCCTGGGTCAATAAAATGACCAGAATACCCTTGAGAAAAATATATGAAATGTGAAATGACCTTTATGCCCCAACCCCAAATATATAAAATTTCGAAAAACATATATATAAATTCGAAAAAAGATATAAAATTCGAAAACAAATATTTAAGTTTTGAAAAAAATATATAAAATTAGAAAAATATATATATAAATTTCAAAATATATATATATAATTCGAAAATATATATATAATTTGAAAAATATTTAAATTTGAATATATATATATTTCAAAAAATATATAAAAAAATCAAAATATATATATATTCAAAAACAAAATTCAAAAAATTATATAATTTCGAAAAACATATATAAATTTCAAAATATATATATAAAATTCAAAAAATATATAAAATTTGAAATATATATATAAATTTTGAAAAATATATAAATTCGAATATATATATATTTCAAAAAAATATAGAAAATTTAAAAAATATATATTTTCAAAAACAAAATTGAAAAAATTATATAATTTTAGAAATATATATATATTGTTAAAATGTCATATATTTTCTAATGAAGTGAATCAAACTACTTACCACTAACATCAATTAGTGGTCTTCTTTTATATATATTTTTCCAAAATATATATATTTTTTCTGAAATTTATATGATATTTTTTAAATTTATATAATTTATCAGAATTTTATAAAAACAATTCGAAATTTATATATATTTGTTTCAAAATTTATATATATATTTGAATTATATATATATTTTTTGAATTTAATAACATATTGCTAATGTGCTTCGTATATATCGTATAGGTCGTCGAGACAGACGTTTTGGTATATTCAAAATAATATTCGGGCAACTTTGATCAACGGGTCTCATATTCGGGCATCGGCAATGTTCACGGTGGGGCCGTTTAGGGGTTGTTTTGTAAGCGTAAATTTAGAGGTGGAATATCATTTGTTGTTATTTAGATGCGAGCTATTATTTTAATTTAGATATATTTATTTGTGAATATAAAATATGTCTATATATGAGTTAAAAGCAAAACATGAGATATAAATTAATTTGATGAAATTAAATAAATATTTTTCCTGTTAAATTAAATATCTATTGGAACTGAATGAGAATAGGTGACCTAGAAATTCCTTGAGAATTATAATTGGTTAGTATAATTGTAAATGTTGGACCGAACTTAGAACGTGATATTAGTTTCCCATTTTGATTGTGTTTACGAAATTAAAACATGTTAGGGGATAGGTGGCAGTGAGGGACGTGAACTTAGATGTTATTGTAGTTTCCCTTATGATTTGTAGATTGTTGCTTTAATGAAAATAAAAGCATGTTAAAGGGGATGAAATGAATGTAATTGTGAATAAATGTTTTAATTGAAATAAAAACATGTTAAAAGAAATAAAATCAATATTCTCATGAATTATTGCTTTAGTGATTTAAAAGCATGTTGGAGAATATTTTCATAAATATGATATATATTACATATTTATGTTGAGACATGATTTTTATTGAGGTCCTGTATGCATATTGAGTACACTGTGTCGTGTTGAGTACATGAATGTTGGTCTATGCGGGTCGTGTAATCATGTGTGGGTTTGACTAGTGTCAGATAGTCAAATGTTTTCATGAATATGATGTAAATCATATTTGTGTTGATTTGTGTCGGATTGTCGTGATAACTGGCCAGGGGTGTTTCTCGCTCCACGGAATTAATCTTCCGAGAAATTGAGACGCTAGGGAAGGACTTGTTCCAATCCTAGGTTCACGACCGTGTCATGTTTGACTATTTTCCTTGTTAAAAGTGTGAAGTGTCAAAAACACTTGGGAAGAATCGGTACGATAAATCTACCTTCATTCATGAGAAAAAGTGAAGTGTTAGAGAATGATTTTGTTGACCCTTAAAGTAGGGTGTGTGGTCGTGTGTGTACCACGGGTGGTGTTGAGTCACATTGTATTTGTGTAGCATTTATGTGATTCTATTTTACGCGCTGATCATGATATTATTGCATGTGATGTTAGAGTAGGTTTATTATAGGATATTAGTACTTGTGGATTTTTGGAACATGTTGATTATGAATATTGTAAAATAAATTCATATTTTTATAAAATGCTCAACTGGAAGTGAATAATGTGAAAATATGATTACATGCAGTAATTATTAAAGTATAATGAAATGTAAATTCTTATATTTGTGATTATGTACTTTTATGCCCTTGGAGGGTTAAGTATATTGATGTCGTGACCTCTTTGGATAATTGAGTTTAGTGATGGAGTATAGAGTCGATTTTGAGTTGAGGTATTCAAATGAGGCGGTTGATGGTTTTGGTGCTCGTGGTTGGTTGTATTTAGAGAGTTGAGGTTATGGATTGATTTTAGTATCAACAGTGATTTAAGGCTTTAGAGAAGGCGGGTGATGAGATTGTAAACCTAGTTGATGGTGTAGTGTCAACGGTGGGTAGACCTGTCAATGAATCGGATTCGGATTGGATCAGTTAAATCCAAATCCAATTTGTTAAGAAATCGGATTATCGGATTCGGATCCTAATCGGGTTATCGGATTTTATTTTCAATCCATATCCGGTTAATATCGGATTCGGATCATAATCGGATTATTGATAAGTCTATTGATAAGGATGACAAAAACTCCCAATCCACGATTCGAATCCGATAATTCGATAGATTTTCACTTAATTAATTCATATTCGAATTTCTTCATTATAGAATATCTGATCCGAATATTTAATTAAAAAAATACAAAAATCAATAAATACTGAAATACTAAAATTATTTACACTTTTAATAATTGTATTTATGATCAATCATTATTAATAAATAATAAAATAATTAACAACTAACATTTATATATACATGTACAATATTAAATATATACACTATGTATATTTTATCGGATCGGATTAGGCTAATCCAAATCCAATTTATTAAGGTTGCGTTTGGTAACGGTGCGGTGCGGTGTTAGTTTCTGGTTTTGGTTTGGGTTGGGTTGAATTTGGTTTGGTGTGGTTTTATTTTGATTCCAAACCATGTTTGGTGCAGATGGTTTTGGTGTAAGAAAAAGTGATGCTAAAAAATCAAACCATGTTTGGTAGAGTTGGTATGGGTTGAAATTCTGAAACCAAACCATGTTTGGTAACTTGGAATGGTTTCACATTTTATTTATAAATATTAAAATTTATAATATTAAAATATATTAATATTAATATATTAATTTTTAGGAAAGATAATAAAACTATAATATTAAAATATATTAAATTTCCAAAAATATATTTTAATATTAAAATATTAATAATATATTAATATTAATATATTAATTTTTAGGAAAGATAATAAAATTATAATATTAAAATAACTTCCAAAAATATTTTTTAATATTAATATATTAAAATATATTAATATTAATATATTAAAATATATTAATATTAATATATTAATTTTTAGGAAAGATATAAAACTATAATATTTAAATATATTAAATTTCCAAAAATATATTTTAAAATTAATATATTAATATTAATATATTTTAATATATTAATATATTAATTTTTAGGAAACATAATAAAACTATAATATTAAAATATATTAAATTTCCAAAAAATATATATTAATATTAATATTAATATATTAATTTTTAGGAAAGATAATAAAACTATAATATTAAAATAACTTCCAAAAATATATTTTAATATTAATATATTATAATATATTAATATTATTAGTATATTTTTATATAATAATATTATTAATATATTTAATATTTTAATATTATTAATATATTTTAATATTTTAATATATATTAATATTAATATATTAATATATTAATTTTTAGGAAAGATAATAAAACTATAATATTAAAATATATTAAATTTCCAAAAATATATTTTAATATTAATATATTTCCATATATATTTTAATATTAATATAATTTCCAAATATATATTTTAATATTAATATAAATATATTAATATGGTGCAACTATTTGGTTTTGGTTTGGGGTGAGATGGTGCAACCATTTGGTTTTGGTTTTGGTTGCTATAGTACCGCACCACCAAAAACCATCTCATTAGATGGTTCCAAAATCATGGGTTGGTACCACCATTTGGTACCATTGGTTTGGTACTGTTGAACCAACACCAATCCTAACAAACATGGGTTGGTACCACTATTTCGTACCAAAACCAAAAAACTGGTACCAAAACCAGTTACAAAAAGGGGCCTAAGGAATCGGATTATCGGATTCGGATCATATTCGGGTTATCGGATTTTTTTTGCAATCCAAATCCAACTAATTAGATCGGATTCGGATCAAAATCCAATCCATTGACAGGTCTAACGGTGGGTTGAGGCCTTTGAGAATACGGGTAATAGTCTTGTGATCTTGGTTAGTTGCATAGTACTGACCAAATAGAAGTTTCTTTCACAGTTATAGGAATGTATCATTTCTCGTACTTTTGAGGTTATGAGTTGATTAGACGAGGTTATGATTGAACCTGTCTGGTTGCGTGACAATGGTCTATTGATTCTGTTAGTGATCTAGAAAGATGGTATCAAATGTGAATTTGAAGTTTGAATAAATTGAAAGAGGTATTGATTGAAACTAATTAGTTCCTGGGTAGCGGTTATTAGTTTTCTTTTTTCATAATCTTAGGGAATCAAAGCATTTTTGGTTAAGTACTCGAGGTACTGTTGAACCAACACCAATCCTAACAAACATGGGTTGGTACCACTATTTCGTACCAAAACCAAAAAAACTGGTACCAAAACCAGTTACAAAACGGGGCCTAAGGAATCGGATTATCGGATTCCGATCATATTCGGGTTATCTGATTTTTTTTGCAATCCAAATCCGACTAATCGGATCGGATTCGGATCAAAATCCAATCCATTGACAGGTCTAACGGTGGGTTGAGGCCTTTGAGAATACGGGTAATAGTCTTGTGATCTTGGTTAGTTGCATAGTACTGACCAAATAGAAGTTTCTTTCACAGTTATAGGAATGTATCATTTCTCGTACTTTTGAGGTTATGAGTTGATTAGACGAGGTTATGATTGAACCTGTCTGGTTGCGTGACAATGGTCTTTTGATTCTGTTAGTGATCTAGAAAGATGGTATCAAATGTGAATTTGAAGTTTGAATAAATTGAAAGAGGTATTGATTGAAACTAATTAGTTCCTGGGTAGCGGTTATTAGTTTCCTTTTTTCATGATCTTAGGGAATCAAAGCATTTTTGGTTAAGTACTCGAGGTACTGTAGCTTTGCATTTTGTTTTTTGTGTTTAGCTCATTCTCATAAGCATTTCTTTCACTCTCCTTTGTATACTAATATATATTTTTTGACTTATATGTCACTCCATGAGCCGTTGGTTACGACGTGGTGTCAAATATTTTCCTTGTGTTGTCATTTGATTTCATGGGGGGTTGGAAACGGATGGTGATGTTCCGTGGATCTAATGCGTTGTTCTTCCTTCATTGTCCCTTGGACATTATAGGAATCCTTGAGTTGTTGTTCTGGTTGGTTTGAGAGTGCGTTATCTCGGTATGATTGTTTCATACATTCTTTCATTTTGAGTCTCGAGTATAAGGCTTGTTGTTTAGTGCACACACGTAGTGTTGCCTTCCCCCTGCTTTTGGTTTCTTATGTCCAAGTGTTTTCCCTAAACACTTGTGGTGTTTGTAACCTTGACAGTGTTATCTCGGTTATCCGTTGGTTAGCATTAGGATCTCTGTTCCCTTGCTTTGTTTCTTGACCCTTATGTGGTTGTTCATGAGAGTAGTGTTCATGTGATCTCTGTGATTTGATCGGTTAGTTTTCCTCACCTATAGTGAGAGTGTTAATGGTTTGATTAACCTTATTGAGGATAGTGTCATGAGATTGAGGTGGTAGTGTGCTTAGTGGCATTGATGAGGCGATGTGATTGAGGTGATTTAGTCATTAAGAGGTAGATTTCCTCTAGGAATGGGATGATGGTTTTTATATATATATTAAACATATATATATATATTGATGAAGATTGTGTTAGTACGCAAGGACGTGAGTGTTTTTCCTCCTGTGTTTGAGGGGAGTGAGTTATGAGCCTTCATTGGTACTAGTTGTGGAATTTTCTCCTGTGGATATTAGAGGTGAGTGTGTTTCTCTCTGTTTGGATTCTCTGATTAGCGTTGTGAGCGCTTGGTGATTTTCCCTGTTAGGACCTTCTGGTTAGCATTGTGAGCGCTTGATGATTTCTAAGATTGGACATGGGTGTCGTGTATGTTTGTAAGACTAGTGTAGACTGCTGGAGTTGGTACTTGGAATACGAGTCTTAGTAGTATATTATAAGACTCATGTTGTGTACTTATATATATATATATATATGTATATATATGTATCCCCTATATACTTACGTACGTTAGTATACGGGTGCGTGCCTAGTGATTTGGGGCCGAGATTAGTTATGTGGTACGTGTCTTGTTGGATGGTTTAACATTACCTAAACAGTCAGAGGATGTGGTAGTTAGGATTTCGTTTTTCCTACTGAGCTTATTTGCTCACAGGGTGTTTCATACCCCTAGTATTCCATGCTAGTTTGCAGGATATATTTTGGCTACGGACAGCATGCGGTGCATCGACACCTTTCTTTTATTTTCCTTGTTACAGGTTTTGGGTTGCACAGAGTGATGCAGTTACGGTTGCAGCGTGACTGGATTGGGGGACGGTAGTTAGCTTCAGTCTTTTCCATTATTTACTTTATTTTCCCATATTTTATGGGATTGTCATGTATTTATCTTGGGATCCAGTTTGTTGGCATATCTCTATTGGTATATATTTTATTTTCCTGTATTTATTATTTCAGGATGTTATTGTATTTATTCAGCACTGCCATGTGCATTTCTGTATTCTTATTCGAGCATTTGTGGCTCTGTTGATTATAAAGGGTTGTGTAGGGGTTTGTGGTTTCTCTCCACTACCTCGGCCCTAGTGGGATTGATAAATGTTGGGCTCACAGTTGTTATCGAATTGTTATTGGCAAGTTATTCTGTGGAGTTGTGTTTCCGGGATGTTCCATTTACAAATGGAATTATGCCGAATTTTTGTTAGATTCCGCTGTTGTGTTCTATCATTCTATTGGGTATGGAATATACCATTTTTATCATTATTCCATGTGTTTTAATGGTTAATGATATCTTAGTTGGTCGCTCATTGTAAGGATCACACCCCGGATTCCTCCAATGTCCTGGTTCGAGAGTCTTAGGAATTTAGGGGCGTGACATCACCGATACAGTCACCTTCCACCATGGCCAACTAACTCGGT
Organism: Cornus suecica; assembly: GCA_963922005.1. Classification (NCBI taxonomy): domain Eukaryota; kingdom Viridiplantae; phylum Streptophyta; class Magnoliopsida; order Cornales; family Cornaceae; genus Cornus; species Cornus suecica. The sequence goes on along the minus strand of OY998246.1, from coordinate 7,959,030 downwards.
ATTTAGGGTTTTATAGCAAAACTCTAGCCAAGTAATGTAGTTCTTTCATTGTTTTCAATTATAATGAGGGGAAACTGTTAACCATAATGTGATGATTATAGTAGTTAAGAGACCGTACTGATTTGCAATATAAAATTATATGTTTGTTCTAAATTCTTGTCTTAAATGGAATGAATGTATTATTTTGCACAACTATGATTATTCACTATGGGCTGGAACTCGGATGCTTAATTATGGTTTTCTACATAATGGTGATAATGAAACTTGAGACCCTAGGTTGACACAGGTCATGCATTGGTGATTTAATATAGACATGCTTTAGTTTATTTTCATGCATTAATTAGGAGTAAATTATAGTAATATAATTGCCATGCACTAGTTAGGTCAATCATGAGATGAGTTGTCGCAATCCGGTTGATGGTACTCCTTTTTGGGGTTGTATTTAGCTATTTGCGGTACGGCCTGATTCACAGTTATGGATCGCCCTTTTACAGTTGATACAATGACGAACTATATTATGCGGTTAGTGGTGGAGGGATGAAAACTAGGGATGGCAACGAGTCGGGTTTGGCTAATACCATTATCACCCCATTTAAAAATTACTAATACCAAATCCGTCCAAAACTCGCGACGGGTTGTAATCGGTAATACCATTACCATCCCGTCGGTATAAACGGGTTCCATCGGGTTACCATCGGTTGTACTAAATTATTTCTAATAAATTAGAAGCACAATTGATTTACTAAATTATTTGATGACAAATTAAGTTATAATGCGTTTGATAACAAATTAAGTTATAAACCAAGTATCTCTATCTTATTTTAGACATATATTATGCTTTACGTTATAAACTAAATATCCCACATATTTAGACAAATAAATGTATATATACGCATATTGACTGAAATTCTTTCAAAAAATATATATATATAGATGTCAGCACTAATAATCAGATTAATGAGTTATATATAGATAAAGAGGCACATATATATATATATATATATATATAATTAAAATTAAAATCGTAAACGGGTTGGGGTTGGGTTACCAACGGGTTTTCCAGAAAACCCAAACCTAACCCGAACCCGCTTCGGGTTTTAATTTTGGATACCAAACTCATCCTAAATCCGTTTATAAGTTTACCAAACTCGCCCCAATCGGGTTGGGCCAGGTCGTACCATTTTGCCATCCCTAATGAAAACCCTAGTTTTCTTTCTCATCTGAATCATAACCAATTTAATTTGCTTTTTAGATAATTTGGTCTTTGACCACCTAAACAAACCATTTTTATAAAATATAATTCAGTATTTTTAAATTGCTAAAGTGAACAATAACAGTCTATGTGAGATCGATATCCCTTACTCAAACAATTGATATACTATAATCGATACGTGTACTTGCGTAGGGTAAAACTTAGTGTCGTTAATGTGTCATTTTTAATCATATATTTTGTACACACCTGACCCGCGTCAAGTTTTTGGCGCCGTTGGCGGAGACTTAACATTGTTCAAATAACTTAAGTAATTTATTTGCATTGCATTATTGTAGTTGTAGCTAAAGTTAGAGTTTTGTGTGATTGACAGGTACTCTGAAGAACACAGAAGGGAAAAGCAGAGCTTTTAAAGTTGCGTCTGAAACTTTTGTGAGTTTTAATGTTACCTTAATTTTTGCATTTAATTCTAACTTGATTTTCTATTTATAGTTAAAGTAATTTAGAAATAGTTAATTTTTATTTCACAAAATTTCAAAAAGAAAAAAAAAATAGTCGGTTGAGTAGCGTATGACCGATAGATCGACCTATTCTAATTTTAGCAATGTGTTAGTCGAGTACGATCTTGAGATCGAAAAGACTCTCCGTCGTTTACGTCGAGCTATTGAAGAGCGACAGTGTCAGTCGAAAGAAGAATTGAATTTATATATTTGTTAAACTGTTTCCTAGAATTATTTTTTGAGTTTTATACCAAGCAAGGCCTAAATGACCCAAGCATTTGAAGCCCTAATTCACAAAACAGTGCGACTCCCCCTTGGCGTCTCTAGGCGTCAGTCGTGAGCACGATCTATTTGTAAGAACTCTCTCATAATTCATTATCGAAAACTGGAAATATCTGAATTTGCAACCTACAGTTGGATGTCAAACGCAGTATTCAATATATATATATGTGTGTATATATTTGTGTGTGTTACTGTGTGTTGTATAATATAATTTGTTAAAGTAATTTGGAGATTGATATTTTGCAAAGTGTTAATTATCTTCTGAAGTGTTTATTATATAAATTTATAGAAGTTAAATTGTTAGTGGTTCGGACCCGAGCTTTAAATCCTGGCTTTTCCCTGCGTATAGACTCATGAGCTTGAAATGTTAAAGGTCACAAAAAAAGTAATTTGACATAAAACATTACATTTCATTGATGCCTATATGTTAGTTTGGGGGTATAGTTGATTGAGAATCGAGTATAACATGAGCTTTAAGTGTAAGGGTGGAAAGGTGTGAGTTTGGATTAATTCACATGAATATATACAATTTATTTTGAGATTGCCACTAAAATTAGTAATTATTATTACATAATATTGAATAATAAATATAATTATATTATCAAATCCCACTAAAATTGTTGATTATTGTGAATATATATATTATTTATAAAGAAATATAATTTTTGTATAGGTTCATAAGAAATAATATATATGTTAGTATATATGTTATTAGGTATGTAATACTTATAATGGTTATTAGCTATAACCCTTTAGTTTTTTTTTTTTGTTTGTTGTAAAATATTAATATAGTAATCTATTTAGAATTAAAAGCAATAATTAAGTAATGTAGTTTATTTTATTATCAAATTAATAATTTTATTGTTGATGAAATATTTTTAGTGGTAAATTTACTTTTAAATATATTTTTTATTTTAGATACTTTTGAATTTTATATTTAAAATAAAATTGTATTTATATATTGTATGTCTTATTTATTTATTGTAAATTTTTTGATAATAAGGGTGGTGTAGTGGGGTGAGGTGTAGATTTTAAGCGAAGGGTAACTTGAATATTTTGCATGCAAATTAGAATTATTGAGGACACTAAAGTCATTTTATGATTTCAAGATGTGTTATTGAAACAAAATGCAAACCTCGGGAGGTGTTCGGACTACACTCCCTGACCTATATTTAGGTGGAATTGATCGAAACCTCATGGAGGTGTTAATGCAATTTACCATTCCATTTAAGAGATAAAGTTATGAGGAAAATGGACAACCAACTTACCAAAGCTAGTTAGATCAGAAAAGCATTAAGCCCTATTTGTTTATTGGTTATGATCCTATTTTTTTGGTTTGGTCATGGTTTTTTTAGACCAGATCATATTTGTTTTGTATTGGTCTCAAAAAATATAACCACACCAAATTGAACCAAAATAACCTTTTTTAGGATCACAATTTTTTGTGGTTCTATTTGGTCTGGTTACAAAATCTATCCAAAATCTAATCAAAATGTCCTCCAATAATTGAACAACATCTAACCAATATCTAAACCAAAACACAAAAATAAAATAATAAAATAATGAATAATAAATAAAATGAATTAAATCATACATAAAAAAAAATGAATAAATAATAATATAAACAATAAATTAATAAAATATATTTTAAAATAAATAAAAATAAAATATATTTATGAATAAAATAATAATATAAATAATAAATTAATAAAAATAAATGAATAAATATAAATAAAATAAAATAAAATATATTTAGGAATAAAATAATAATATAAATGATAAATTAAATAAAATATATTTAAAAATTAATATAAATAAATGAATAATAAAATATATTTATAATAAATATATATAATAATAAATAATAATATAAATAATAAATTAATTAAATATATTTATAAATTAATTAAATGAATAAATAAATAATAAAAAATGATAAATTAATAATATAAATAAAATAATAATAATTAATAATAAAAAAATGAATTAAATAATACATAAATAAATAATAAGCAAAATGAATTAAATAAATAAAAATAATAATAATAAATGATTAAATATAATAATTAGAATAAAATAAATAATAAATGAATAAAATAGATTTATAAATTAATTAAAATAAACTAATAAATAATAATATAAATAATGAAGTAAATGAATTATATTTATAAAAAATGAATAATAAACAAAATGAGATAAATAATAAATTAATAAAAATAATTTGAGAGACAAATAAAAATAAATGAATAAATAGTAATAAATAATAAACAAAATGAATTAAATAATATATAAAAATAAGAATAAATAATAAGAAAAATGAATTAAATAATACATAAAAATAATAATAAATAAATAAATAATAAGCAAAATGAATTAAATAATACATAAAAATAATAATAAATGAATAAAATATATTTATAAATTAATTAAAATAAACGAATAAATAATAAATTAAATGAATTAAATAATAAACAAACTAAATGAAATAAAATGAATGAAATAATACATAAAAATAGTAATAAATAAATACAATAATAAATTAATAAATTATATTTATAAATAAATAAAAATAAATGAATAAATAATATATAATAAACAAAATAAATTAAATAATTTATAAAAATAATAATAAATAATAAATAAATAGTAAATAGTAAATGATAAATAATAATTTTTTTTAAAAGGCAAAATATCAGAGTGCATTATTTACATGTTATCGACAGTTGAAATTGTTATGTAATATTAGTGTGTGACTTGTGAAATTTATGTTATCGTAATTTTTGTATAATAAAAATGTGACTTGTATAAACCTATTTGTTATTATATTTGATAATTGGAGTGCAATAATCATACTCTAAGAAATTTTTATAAAACTAGTATAACATTATTATGTAAGAAATACATAATAAAAATCAATCAAAAAGACTTTAACAAATGTTTACAAATTAAATGTGTGGGTTTTAAGGTTATTAGATCATATAAAGTATATTCAATATTTTCACAATTTATTAAAAATTTAATATCAGACCAGTTTCCCAAACGGGGTCTGGTTCAAAGAAGTTTGGAACCAGACAATTTGTCAAACATGGTCTGGTTCCAGTTTCCTCATACCAAGACCATTAGACCAGACCGCTTACTAAACAAAATTTCAGAACATCACCCAAACCAGATCAGACCGGTTATCAAACGGGGCCCAAGTGATGGATCGAGAAACGATTTTGAGAGGGGCACCATTGATGAATAAAAGAATTCAAAAAAAAAAATTTCCAAATAAAATAACAAATATAAAAGTTTAGGTTTTTTTTTTTCTTTACGTACCTTGTTCAACCTTTCAAACTAAATTAAGATAGTAGAAGAATAGTTGTTAATTAAAACAATATATTTTATCTACATTCTTTTAAAGTTAAAATGATCAGTATGTACAAGATAAAGATTTTGAGGCGGTCGCCCACCGAAAAGAAAGAAAGAGATATATTATTGAGTCTTAAAATACTAGTGGGGTAAAAAATCTAAATTGACGTTTTTTTTTTTATAATTATTTAGGCCATGTTTGGTAGGCGGTCTTATTTGGTCTAGTCTGGTTTGGTGTGGTCTGGTCCGATCTAGTATGGTTTGGTCTGGTCTGGCTTGTCTAGATCCTGATTTAAAAGTCTGTTTGGTAAGCGATCTAGTTAGGGCTGCACACGGTCCGGTTCGGTCCCGGTTCCGATTGAAACCGGAACTGAACCATTATTTTCGATTCCTTAAAAATGAGAACCGGAACTGAACCAAACCAAACCATCTTTTTCGGTTCGGTTCCGGTTCCTATTATTACTTTTAAAAAACATAAAAAATTTCAAAACAAAACATAATTATAAACCAAATTATAGAGTATTTCAACTATTATGGTGCGTGCAATTAATGAGAATGAGAGGCGCCTGATACATTGATATCACTAGGTTAAGAATCAAAATTATTATAAAATAGAAATGGGCCAAAGGGCAACAAATAATGAGGAAAATATATGGGATTTTCATAATTAAAGCCCCAAGCTACTAGGAGTCTTGGCCCAAAAGTGTCATTCACATGTTACTTATATTAGTGAATCAGTAATAGATTTATACATATCATTTTAAAATTATACATTATTTATCTAATAATAACTTTTAAATATATATATATATATAACCGGTTCGGTTCGGTTCCGGTCCAGTTCTATGTGGTTAAGGACCGGAACCGTACCTAAAAAATAGGTTCTTTAATTTTGAGAACCGGAACTGAACTGAACAACCTTAAAACCGAACGAAATCGCCGGTTTCGGTTCGGTCCGGTTCGGTTCTTCGGTTTTTTCGATTTTGTGTGCAGCCCTAGGTCTAGTCTTAGTATTTATTTTTTATTTATAATAATATTTATTTATGTATTATTTATTTCTTTTATTTATTATTTCTTCACTTTATAATATATTTTATTAATTTAGGGTTTATATTATTAAATTATTATTTATTCATTTATATATTAATTTCTAAATATATTATATTTATTTATTATTATTTCATTATTTAATTCATTTTATTTATAAATTATTTATTCATTTTAAATTATTTAAAAATATATTTTATTAATTTAATATTTATTTATTATTATTATACTCATTTTTTGTTATTATTATGAAGTATTTATTATTATATTTATTTATTTATTATTATTTATTTCATTTTGTTTATTATTTATTATTTTTATTATTTTTAAAATATGTTTTATGTAATGTATTATTTATTTTATTGTTATTATTTATTCATTTTTAATTATTTACGATTTTATTTTATTAATTTATTATTTAGTCCATTTTTTACTATTATATTTATTTATTATTATTCTATTCATTTTTTATTATTATTATGTATTATTTAATTCTATTTGTTTATTATTTATTATTTATTTTTAAATATGTTTTATTCAATTTATTATTTATATTATTAATTTTTAATTATTTATAAATATATTTTATTATTTATTCATTTATTTATTATTATATTTATTTATTATTTTTAAAATATGTTTTATTTATTATTATTATTTATTTATTTTTAATTATTTATAAATATATTTTATTAATAAGACCAGACCGGACCAAGTTGAATTATAAAAAAAATTAATTCCAAAAATACCCCCTTTGGTTCAATTTAGTATTGTTTTAAATTTTGATATCAACTCCAAACAAATATGATCTGATCCTTGAAAACAAATACTAAACCAAATAAGACAACCTAGCAAACAGAGTGTTTGAGGCATTTTCAACTATATCAATAAAACTATAAATAATACCGGTACATTAACGAATCCGAGCTTGAATGCTCCAAAAAGTTCTAGCTCTTTTTCATATATTATCTTTATTTATTTTTCTCTCTCTCTTTGAAAGATTCTTAAACTCAATTTTCATTCAAGTATGATGGTTAAATTTTCTGAAGTCAATGAAGATAATAAATCTATGAAATCTAAAAATTAAGAATATTGTTGGTTTGTAATTTTGAAAATAAATTTCAAATTTTTACTACCAATTTTTTCCAACCCAATATAAACGAAATATTTCTCAGTAAATTGACCGACTTTATATGAAATACGTGTAGTACATGTTTTGAATATACAACACGTGTCCTCTGTTCCTTGTGATACCTGGACTGGATTGCCCAGTTCCCACCCATGCAATTTACACTTCTATATATAGAATATATATATATACACACACACATCTTGGCCTGTTGTTCTATCTGCACAGACTGCACCCTTCTCCTCCCTCCCTCTCTCTCTCTCTTTCTCTCTAACCATGCAAGCCTCCTACCATCTCTACACCACCACCAATCTCAGAAACCAAACTATACCTCAAAACCCCACAACAAACTTCCCTCCAAAATCACCATCATACACGTGCAAAATGAAACTGACAACTCCGGCACCGTCGCCGGAGACAACCCCTTTGCTCAAACCACCATTTCCCGCCAATCCACCGGAGCCCCACCACCTTCCTCTCCTTAACCCACTTCAAAAACTAGCAGTCTCAGCTCTAGACTTTGTCGAGAGGTATCAAGTTTTGGAGCTAGAAAAGAAACAAAAGCTGAACCGTACCGTTGACCCGGCAGTTCAGCTAGAGGGCAATTTTGCCCCGGTCTGCGAATGCCCGGTTCAGCACGGCCTCGAGGTTGAGGGTCAGATTCCGACGGGCCTACGTGGGACCTACCTCAGAAATGGCGCCAACCCATTGTTCCCGTCAACCACCGGCCACCACCTCTTTGACGGCGATGGCATGATCCACACCGTCACTCTCGGCTCCGCTAACCGAGCCAGCTACGCTTGTCGCTTCACTCGCACGAGTCGGCTAGTCCAAGAAGCCGCGCTGGGGAGGCCGATTTTCCCGAAGCCGATCGGCGAACTTCATGGCCATCTTGGCTTGGCTCGGCTCGGTCTGTTTCTCGGCCGAGCCTCAGTCGGCCTTGTAGACGACACACGTGGCACGGGCGTGGCCAACGCTGGGTTGGTCTATTTCAACGGTCGTGTTCTTGCCATGTCAGAGGATGATCTTCCGTACCACGTCCGCATCACGGACGATGGTGATCTCGAAACGATCGGACGGTTCGATTTCAACGGCCAGCTTGATCAGTCCATGATAGCCCACCCCAAAATAGACCCTGTCACTGGTGATCTATACAGTCTAAGCTACAACGTACTAAAAAAGCCTTATCTCAAGTACTTCAAATTTGACACGTGCGGGAAAAAGACACGTGATGTGGATATTTCCCTCCAACAACCAACCATGATTCATGACTTCGCTATAACGGAGTCTCACGTGATCATCCCGGATCATCAAGTGGTGTTCAAGCTATCCGAAATGGTTCGGGGCGGGTCACCCGTGATCCATGATCCAAATAAGATGTCCCGATTCGGAGTTTTACCAAAAGATGATGATGATGATGAATCGGGCATTCGATGGGTTGACGTACCCGATTGTTTTTGCTTCCATTTATGGAATGCGTGGGAGGAGTATAATGAAAATGGTGAGCCGATTATAGTGGTTATTGGATCATGCATGAACCCGCCCAATTCTATTTTTAACGAGCAAGTGGATAGTCCAATTCGGAGTGAATTATCCGAGATCCGACTCAACTTGAAAACGGGCGGGTCGACCCGACAGGTCATGGTGTCGGGGCGGAATTTGGAAGTGGGCCAAGTGGACAAGCGGCGGGTCGGGCGGAAATGCCGGTACGTGTACTTGGCGGTGGCGGAGCCGTGGCCGAGGTGTTCGGGGATGGCGAAGGTGGACATGATGACGGGGGAGGTGGCGTATTTTTGGTATGGTGAGGGGAGGTTTGGAGGGGAGCCATGTTTGGTGGGAGAGGAAAGAAGTGAGGAGGAAGATGGAGGGTGGGTTATGAGTTTTGTGAGAGATGAGAGGAGGGAGAGGTCTGAGTTGGTGATTTTGGATGCTACAAATATGGAGCAAGTGGCCTCGGTGAGGTTGCCCACTAGAGTGCCATACGGTTTTCATGGCACATTTGTTAGGTCACAAGACTTGAATGAGCAAGCTTTGTGTTAGATCATATATGGTTGCATATCTATAGTTTGTGTATGTATGATTAGGGTAGCTAATATGTAATGGTTGGTAGATGTTATGTTTTTTGAATTTTGTTGTGGGTACAAATTAGTTGTATGTCAAATAGATAAGAAACAATTTTTTTGTGCCCTATGGTTTTCATGGTTATTAGAATGGACATTAATCAACAAACTAAAGAGTTGAGAAGTCAAAGAGATTATTGTTGTGTGTGTGACATTAATCAAGAGACTATTGAGTCAGGCCAAATGACTTCATAATGAATTAAAAAAAATTAAAGATGTTTGATATTCGAGTCATGTCAACCTTTAATTGAATAACAAAAAAGGTTGGGATCAATACACTCTTAATTGCAAATTCATAATCCATTTCTAATCTAGGAAAAAAAAACCATTTCTTCTCAAAGTAAGGAAATAATCTATAAAAATAAATAAGAATAAGAAAATTAAATTGAGATAATCAATCAAGTTACCACATCATTTTAAATGCAAATTATCAATTGTAAATCATATCATATACAATTTCTTTAAGAGAAAATAGTGAGTATACTGATTTATACATCTATAGGAAAAACACTTTGTGAGTGTAACACTTTATTAGAGCTTGTTTTGGTTTGGTATGCTAAGCAATTGGGGATTATATATATATATATATATATATATATGCCATTAATATAAACATGTGAAGTGAACTAAAACAAGAAAACAAAAGGAACATGTGAAGTACAGGCCACATGTTTGTTGTCTCTTTCTTTTCCATCTTTTTGTCTTTCTACTTTCAGAAACAAGATAAACAAAAGGAAAAAGAAGTACAGGGACCATGTTGGTGTAATGTTTTTTTGTCTCTTTCTTTCCTAATTTAGATTTTTTGGATAGTAATTTTTTTTCCGTTTTTTATGACCAGGACAAAATTTGGTAGCAGAAATTAGTAATTAGACAGTTTTTTGGGGGTAAGTAGTAATTAGACAAAATTGTTACACCTGAGGGGTTTTTAAAACCTGAGGAGCTTTTCTGCTACCAAATTTTGTCCTAGACTATAATATCATAAGTTATTTTTATATAATTGCCCAAAATAACCTCTCAGGTTTTAAAAAATCATCAAACACCGCTGATCTATTAAGTAACCTTCTATATTTTTTAATTACCCCATTTCCACCATGATCTAGGTCATACTACTATAATATTCTAATTATTTTATACCCAAATTGCCCTTGAAATCAGTTATCTATACTATTATAACAAGGCAAAGGCTTTATAATATATATATATATATATATACACATCTATTCTCTTAAAAAATTAAAATTAATAATAATTAAAATGTATTATTGTCAAAGTGTAACAATTACACTCAATAAACTATTTTTAAAATGTAATAACAATGTATTAAAGTATAAGTTTTTGATAAATTTATTTTTAAAAGGAAGATGAATAGACACCCAAATTCATATTTTTTTTTTAATTTTATACTTAAGTAATATATATATATATATATATATATATATATAAAAGTATGGGAATTTTTGAATATATCTATATCTTTTTTTATTTAATTTAATTAAAAAATAAGCTCTAATAAAATTATACTTTTAATTAGTATTAACTATAGTTATAATTTTATCAATTAATATAGGAGTTATTATCAAGGGCAATATGGATATAAAATAATTATAATATCTTAGTAATATATTTCAAGGGCAAAATGGATATAAATTAATTATGAAAAATGACCCAATTCACAATGGAAGGGGGTAATTGATTAAGTTAGAAAGTATAAGGAATTACTTGATAGATCAAGGGGTATTTGATGATTATTGAAGGGTATTTTAATTATTTTATTTTGCCGTTAATGAAATTGACGGTCATAAGACGGAGATGGGGCAATTTCATGAAATTGAATAGTCATGGGGTGATATGAACATAGAAGGAGTTAGTTGATTAAATTCAATAGTATAAGGGAATTTAATGAAATTAACCATAATAATAATAGTAATTAATAGTAATCAAACTAGGCGAAGCTTGTATAATTTTATTTTATCATGGGCAGACATAATAATGGGCTAAGGATAATATAGTTGTAGAATCTTTCTTGCATAGAATTATAGATGCACCCAGGGCAGTGATTAACCAGTAGTCAACATGTGAAAAATAAGTTAGTTTTTACCATATTTTTTGGGTAAATAATAATAATAATAAATTAACATCCTATATCGTATAGATATTAAATGGGGACATGTAGTGGGCTTGACCTCATTTTTTGAGCAACATGATTTTCCATCCGGAGAAAATTAAATGTCCTTTTTTATCGAATAAATTCATGTATAGGAATAAAAAGTTAGAAAATATCACGGGATCATATAATTTAGGAAGTGCTACTAAAAAATAATATTCATAGGAGCAATGTTACAAATCATGAAAATATTTTTAAGACAATATCATGAATCAAGAAAATAATAAAATTCGGTATTAATTAATTTCCATTCTAATATTTGACTTTCAATATTAAAAACAATTCAATCTTTACCTACCCAAAAAATACTCATTTTTAACTTATTTATTTATTTAATCATACTGAAATTGATACTTAGTTTAGGGCAATGCTTGCCTCGGCCATGTAAAAAAAAACTTACTTCAATATGTGATGTAGTCCAATAAAAAATTTATATGTATCTTAAAACTTATTGATACGTGTCTTAAGATTTCATAGAAATTCTCACAATTATAATTTTCAAATTTTATAAATCAAAGAAAACCACAAAAAGATTTCGGAATTTATAAAAATGTTGTTAGAGTTTTAGGAAAACCTGTAAATTTTTATCGAATTATATTATGTGTTGAAGGAAGTTTCTTCTTGGTTGATAAAAAGTAAACACTCATGGGTAACTAAGAACAACACTCCACACATTATTTCATGTGGACTTTAAGCCACTCATCTTCAGCTGAGCCAATGGCTCAATAATCTTTTCTCCAATGGTCTCTAGATATTACAAATTCAGTGCTGAATTTAAAATCGTATAAAGTGGTTTAATGTTGCATTTAGCCTGATCGAATTATGTCAATTGAAGACAATAAAAATTGTGTTATTACTGGTTAATTTTTCACAATAAAAGCACTTAAACATAAATGCACATTATATATAGACAACAAAATGATGATACCTAGTGGATCACTTTGGTTACATTCATTCAATGCCATTGAATCTCAAAATGATCCCAAAAATAAATTTGTTTATCATTCAGAGACTGTTTCATTGCAAGAAAAATTATACTATCATAATAAATTGCTACCATTTTCTATGATCAGATCTGAATCATGTTATACATCTGAGTAGGCTCCGTAAGATCCAGTAGAATAGTGTTTTGCTCATGTTAATTCGAATATAAAAATAGAAGTCATTTATAGTTGTTTCACGGAAAATATTTTCACGATCGTCCCATGATATAACTGATCCCTGCATAATATCATGAACGGAGCATGTTTTTCCGATAATATCAACCTCACATGGTTAGAATTTACAAAATCTGTAGAATTTACAAAATGCTATTACATACAAAAGGGTGATGCAATCTCCATACAACCATAATCACCATTACCATATTGTCACCATGAAGCTTAATGAAAAACTTCTGGTTTTGTATAGTAATTAGGAGTAAAACAAGTCCTGTACAAACTTGATACCATAAGTGAGGAAAAAAATTGTGAATTTGCTTCAAACATTCGATCTAGATTGAGTAATTTACACCAATTGCTACTATGGAGGACATTTTCATCTCGTAGAGGAACGACACTTCGTTCTTCCTTGTAAGTTGCATGATGATTCTCGTCTCGTTAACTGATTACTCTCCGCTTTGGCTGCAGTGCTGTTGACATATCACGCAACCTATTCGTTATCTGTGTGAACGAGGGCCTGGCTGCTGGATCAGGTGCCCAGCACTCCTCCATCAATTTTCTCCACTCGGTGTCGCAGCGTTCGGGAATGGGAGGCCTCAGTGTGTTACTTACAATCCCACCTTCATGAAGAGTTCAGAGTAAACAGGATCACATATAGAGAAACAGAACTGTAATTAGATAATTTGGGAGTGTAATGGTGTATACATTTCCAGAGTAATAATATCAAGGTCCTAAACCATATGTTGACAATAGAATAAATATTTAGGAATATTTGAGCTCTCTATGTGAAATTTAAGAGGAAATCAAAGTTGATCAAATTTCTAGAAGGCCCATTTGAGCTAAGATGCCAAACAAAATTTCAGAACATTAATCACAAATTCACAATGTTCATGCACATAGTTATGGATTCGTATTGCCACACTGAAGAGTACCATAGAATGTATATGTACAAAAACAGTTATTAATATCAAGTATAATTACTGATACTTAACTGGGAGCATAATGGTGAAGTTCTAAGAGGTCTAAAACAATCATAATAGAAGCAGAGGCATAAACATCGTAATAGTTATCATAAAAAAAAAACATCACACAGTTCTGATCCCACTACAGGGTGGCCCTTGAGACAGCAGAGAACTCACATTCAATGGTTCTGAGTGCATATACATAAAGGAGAGAGAAAAAAAGTACGTATTGATTTTTTTTGACACAATAAGATGGGGGAGGGGCTAAAATTATGTGGGCGGAGTAAACTGAGATATGTATGTGCAATAGACAGCTATATAGTTCTTCGAAATATTTTTCATTGCTGTTAGAAGGTGAAGCTAGTGCTCAAGTTTAAGCCTGGGACTCGAACTCAGGTCTCTTATCTTCTTTACAACATTATACTTAGATCAAGCAAAAAGCCTCACCTATTATAGCACCACAATGCATGTTCGCGTAGGGCTCCTCCCCGGTCAAGAGCTCCCACATAGCAACCCCAAAGGAGAATACGTCAACCTGTCACAAATCATAACAAACAAAGGAAAGGGAAAACAAAGAGAAAATGAGAACACTTCTTCTTTAAAACACCACTAGTTTCAACTTCAAAGTTACTCATGTTTCAAGATTTGAGATAATAGACTTTAATTCTAACCTTTTCGGAAACCCGACTACTGCTGCCATTCAATAGTTCTGGTGCCATCCATGGAAGGGTTCCTCGCACACCACCAGACACAAGTGTATTGCGTTTAATTCTTGATAATCCAAAATCTCCAACCTGAAAGTCCATTCCACTGTAATCTTGATTGAAACAAGTGAACAAATATAATGGAAAAGGAAATTGAACATGCAGTCACTTCCCATGAGAAATTCTGAAAAGCTTACAAGTAACGGATTACATTAGAAGCATTATTTTTCTAACACCACCTCAAAGTGTAGAAAAAAATTTTGTTTTAAAATCTTCCGTTAAATACAATTTATTGAAATTTAGCTAGTTTCATATGCCGCTAATTACCTTGCATATGGGTCGTTGGGTATCTCTCAAATTGACTAGAAGATTGTCGCATTTCAAATCAAAATGAACAATATTTTTCAAATGCAAGTACTCCATGCCAAAAGCTGCATCCATTGCAATTTTAAGCCTTTTACGCCGATCAAGTGCTCTGCAGTAGGAGTTTGAAGATTCAAAACTTTATATCTCGCTAACAAAATTCAGAAAGAGAGCTTGGTAACAGATAAACTTACCGGTCCTTCTTTACTAGGACATGCCGTAGTGACCCATTGACCATGTATTCAGTTACAGTCGCCAATGTCCCCCCCGGCCCATCAGGAACAACCCCATAAAATGCTACCACATTTGGATGGTGAAGTTTTGACAGAATCTGGGCCTCTCTCCAGAAGTCTTTGGTCTGTCAAAGTATAGTGTAATCAATTATTTCAGTCCCTAGAACTAGTAAAACACCTATGAATTTTATTTAATTTTTAGTGGGTTTTCAGTTAAGAGAATTTTCAGTGTCTTATGACCACTATATATATAATTTCTCAAGGCAATTTGGTGAATGAATTCTACATATTTAACAAACAAAATTTACTATAACAATCATGATCACAAGAAATTGCACTGATAGTCTTCGAAGTTCGCTATGTTTAAGTTGTTTACGCACCAATCTCTCTTGCTCTGATGATCTTCCGGCAAAACAGCTCTTTTTTATTCTCTTGATAGCAACATCTGTTCCCCTCCACTTTCCATGATATACAGTGCCATATGTACCAGATCCTAACTCCTGTAGTTCTTCAAGATCGGCATTCTTAATGATCTGCACATTGGTGTCTGAGCATTTAGTTAAACAAAAGGAAATATCTTCCACTCTTCTGGGGAAAAAGAAAAAGAAAAAACAGAACGAAAGAAAGAGATGCAGTAGAATGTTAAAAATGACAGAGGTGGAGGAGAATATTTAATTTCAAGTTCAAGGGTAATCTAAGGAATTTCTAGTTACTTGGGTACCAATACCATTGTAAGACTCACAGAGTAAAGGACAAGAAATTCGACCACAATCAGAAATGTCCGTAAAGAATCACTTAGTTCTTTCAGTATATTAGGTGCGCTTACAAAAAAAATAAATACTAACAGTTTTAAGTAGATAAATAAATAAATATTAATAGAAAGATCTTGAACTAAGTGCTTTTGGGGATTGAAGTGAAATTCTATATTTATTTATTTCTATTTTTCTTATATATCTTCAATACTGTTACATGAATGGTTCTTTGTTTTAGAGAGAAAATTTTCCTTCGAAAACATTTTCAAAATGCCAAGAAAAAATGTACGCAGAACATAGTTAAGAATTGAAGATAAAGGAGCCAGAAGGAAAGTTCATCATAACGAGCTGTACGTTATAGGCATTGTATTTTCCTGGTACTTGCAGACAATCAATTTTACCTACACTATATAGTGTAGATGGTTTCCTTGGTCAGCTGATCTCTCTATCTCTCTCACTCCCTCTTGTGTGTGTATGCTTGTGTTTTTTTTAATTAATTGAATAGGCCCTAACGTAATACCAATTTGCCAACATGGGATGGTGGAAAGGTCTTGCAGAACACTTACAAAAGGTATCTAACATATATTCATGAAAATCAAAAGGGTATAATTTGCAGTGAAATCGATATGAGACCTTGACCAGTACGAAAATCATGTTCAAATGTTTTGGTAACAACATATGCAATTTACACAAACACTATCAAACATGGCAACTTGTAGCCATCACTGAATGGCGGTGAACAGTTGAAGTGGTCACATGCAAACAGTAATTACAAGTATAGCTAGAATGGCAACAACATCTGCTAGTTCATCACGACAGAACAAAAAAATCAGCATCCACGACAGGTTGAACAGAAACTGTACAATTGTATAAATCAATTTAACTGTAATTCCTGACCTGCAAACCATAGATTCCTGCTTCCATTTCAGCTATTATGGCATCACTAATAGATTCGTGCTTTTCCTTTTCACCTCTATAATCCTACAAAACAATTTGTAGTAACTTAAATCGTCCAACAGACGCATGAATGCTTAAGAAACAATTATGGCATGAATGCTTAAGAATGGAATTACCTCATAGTCAGACTCTGGGGCGACGCTTTCAGTGTCTGTTCCCCTAGGGGACAAAGTGTCATCCATGGAGTCATCTTGTACATGTGGGACGGCTGGTGAGGATGCAGGGATGTCAGCAGGCACTCTGTCAGTTACGTCTTCAACGATAATCCCTGATTCTAGTACATTATTAGGATGATTCGCAAGGTCTTCAGAAAACTCTCTACCTGAGGTTGAACCTGTGGTGGAATTTCTATTTGAGGATTTAGTCATAGGGGATTCATTCTCAAGAGAGTTTAACTTTGAACCTGATTCAACCCTTGCAAATGTTGTTAAATCTACAGCTGCTGCAATAATTGTTTCTTGTTCACTCATTCCCCGAGATTTGATGGATTGTGCTGCAGAAGAACGCCGGGAAGCAGTTTTGCTATGAATTGTGCCAGACATACTACGCTGCATATCCTTGCTAGCCTTTTGGCTCTTGACATGAACCTCATGTGCATCAGAATCTAATTGACAACACTTTGGCTTCTCTCCACTACTGTTTGCGGAAATATCCAAATTGATTGCGGGCGAAAGAGAGCTGATGCCTCCAGGAACTTGTGTCTCTTGTTGTGAGGTATGAACACGGGATATTGAGCTCGGGTAGCAGTGAATTTTTGGCAAGTTCATATTATGTTCCACAGCATTAGCATCTGATGGAATGCTAAAATTTCCTTCATAATGTTCCCTCTCCTGACCCACAGAAGTGTCTTTCTTGTTCTTCAACCCTGACGAATTTTTTCCCCATTCGATGTGTTCCTTGCTACTGTCTGGTGTCTTGAAAGTGGGCTGATTCTCATGTCTAGTTGCTTGGTTTTTCTCGTCCATTGTCTGCTGCCTTTCTTGTGAAGAACTTGACGTTAACAAGGAAGGTGATGTTTCTATATCGGAATTCAGGGGGTACCATGGGATTTTTCCTTCATCTATATTAGACAGCCGTTCACATTGCAACTGCGAGTCAGAGAGCATATGGGATAGTCTAGGTTGAGCCCCAACTGGAACATCAGATACCGAATATCGGCCTGTTGAGTCATCAGAAAAGTCTCTACTTGAGCTACGATTTAGGAAATGCACTTCGCGTGTCAGTTTAGGTTCTACAAATTGCTTGTTTTGGTGATGGTAATTCACCACTGGCACAGGCTCACGAGGATGGTTATAATAATAGCTTGTGGCCTCAACACCATAGGAATTATCGTATCCCGGTTGGTCCATTACAATTGGATTGTTGCTTTCATGACCATCAGAGCCTACACCATCGTCATGAAGTTGCATATGGAAACTCCTTGGATGATGGGAAGTAGGAGAGTCTCTTTGAAAGGTTGGACTACAATCCAAGTTGCTTCCCAGCTGACTCACTTGGCTCGCCAGACTTTGCCCACTAGAGCTCCTCCGGGGACTAGGGTCCAGCATGCCATTAACCGCAACAACATATTGATAATCAACATCAGACTGCTGTCCAGGAGTCTTTGCCTCGTAAGAACATGGGCTTTCGGGATCAACAGAGGATACAAGAAATATACGTAGCCTTTGATTAACTTTTTCCAACTCATGATATTCCTCTATCATATGATGAAAGTCCTCATTAGACGATACCGATATGAGAGCATCAAGGTCCTCACCGGGGAGCTGATACTTAATTGTGTGACGTTGATTACAAATGGCGGACGTTTTCTTCACAAGTTCAGCATAACTAAGGTCTTTCCTAATGGATATAATCCGTGTTTCGCCACCTACATACCTGAGCTTCCCATCACTAGGCCTCGGGAGTATTCTTCCCCCGAAGCTGCAGAGGAATTTCATTTTACCAGAGAAAGAACTGTTTCCAACTTCCGACCCCAAAACGTGCAGCTGGTATGCATTAGGGGAGTCTGTTCCATAAAGAGGCGTGGGCGGACCAGTTGGACCAGGAGCAGCTTGATCACTATTACTAGTTTCGTCCGAAAAAATCCTAGGTTGCTGTCCACTGGCTCTACATTCCTTATGATATCCGCTTACCATCTCCGGATAAACCTTCTTCTCTAAATCTGGCGAATACGCTCTTTTGGAAGAAGCATCTGATTTGTCCGTACCACTCTCGGAATCCATTCTTTTTATCCCAAGAAGGCCAGTAAGATCCTCGTACACAAGCTGATGATTCGGAATAAATTTCGACCCAGCTCTATTCTGATGAGGCTGCTCCATCTCATTCATTACATGCACATTTCTTGGCGTAACGCGTTCCCTAAGAAACTCTGCGGAAAATTCCTCACCAGTCTGTACAGATATATTATGTGCACGCTTATCGGCATAATATTCTCCTGAACTACCAGGAGTTTCACTTGCCATTGTCTTGGAAAATTTTCAAAATGCACTTATTTAGCTGTGCATAAACATTCTCTCGCTGTTTGAGCCTTATTCCTCGATACCCATAAAAAATTCATAACCACTTCTTCAATTACTTCTCTAAATTCAGACAAAGAAGCCTAACACACTTTGTCCCATACACAAACTCAACCCAATAGATTGTGCAACCAGTTTCCCTAAATTTTTATCATCAAATGCCTATATATACAATAACAATTCGTATCGCGCCAACAAAGGGTACATATATCAAACAAGTGATGTACAATTTCTATACTGTGTATTAGCTAATTTTCTCCATGGACTATATAAATTTTCAATGTACCCTTTACAAATCTAACATAGGTAAGCAAAATGTACCTAATGTTGTTTTCTGTACATCATAATTCGACAAGATCAACAAGGGCTCATGATGCAATGTCTATGGCGTATTTGCTGTACATTTTACCAATCACTCACATTGCATTGCCAAAATTTAAAATTCAGCTGCGCAAAAATATGAAAATAATCAATCAAAAATCAATAATAACACATAGTAACAGATCATTGTAAAATAAATATAATGTGATTAGAAATTGCAAAAAGGACAAAATGGGTATGTGAGAAAACAAAATTGAGAGATTATAACACATGATGAACTACGAAATTGTTAAAAGCACCAAATGGGTATGTGGAAAAAAAACAAATGGGGAGAATTTGAATAAACAATATAGCAAAGTTCGGATGAATAAATACCTGTTTGTTTGCTGAGAAACTGTAATTGTTTCTGGTTTCTTAGCTATGGAGATTGCAATATTTATGAGGGTTCAAAAGGGGAAGATAAAATTTGAAAGTTGGGTTTTGTTTGTGAGATGTGTGTGAGGGGAGAGAGAGAGAGAGAGAGGCCGTTGCATATGCCTCAGAAAATCAATGGGGAGGCGTCGGAGAGCGACATCGCTTAGAATAACGCGGCATCAACCCAGGAGGGGGTCCTAACTGTAACTAATTTATAAATTTCTCTCTCTCTCTCTCTCTCTCTCTCTATATATATATATATATATATATATATATGTATCTATATATACACATTTATATGTGTGTATCTATATCTAGATGACACTACTTTTAAGTATTTTTTTAGCTATTATGGGCAAGGGAAATTTATATTTTCTTAGTTATTAATATGTCATGGGCAAGGTGAAATTACCTAGACGATGGTGAAAATAGCCTAGAGGGGGGTAAAATGGGTTTTTTGTGAATTTATTGACAAATTAATATTTAATTGCGAAAAAATCAATTTAAATCCAATCACGAAATCCTAATTCTCAAACCACATCATTTAAGTAATATCAAACAAACATCAATGTAGTGCATAAAGTAAAGCAAGAGACGACACAGAGAATTATACGTGAAAAAACCAAGGAAATGTTCCAAGGAAAAAACCATGGGTACACTCAAGTACCGATGCACTATGAATCAACAAGTACAGACTCTATGAGAGTTTTAGACTTACAATCACTCCTGATATGCCTTTCCCTACTCGCGGTTTGAAACATTTGAATCACTCGTACTTCACAAAGCACGTTTGCTCCGCCAGACACTATGAAAGACTCACAAATCACACATGATTTGCCTTTCTCTACTCGCGGTCTGAAATCCTCGAATCGCTCCGTACTCGAACGGCTCAGCTTCTCAACGAATCAATGCAACCTCGTTGCAATGGACGATGTGATGATTTTTCAGCAACCACTCATCCAATTGTGCATAAAGAACTTCGGTGTAGAAACACGATTGGAGAACCTCGACATAAGAGAGAACACCAATATGTATGATCACTCCATAATCACTTCTCTGTGTGTATCACTCTGTAGAAGAATATAAACGATAGAATATTGCAGAGCTCTCACCAAAAACCTTCTTGAAAAATCGTCGTAAAAAACCGTAGCCTCTTCTCTTGTAGAACCTTGGTTATAGACCAAGTCAAAGAAAACCCTAACCTTGCTCTTTTGCATAATTTCACAATACGTTGATAAATCCTCTAAAATATGATGTAAATATGTGTATACGTCTATACGTAGAGATTTAGAGTCGCCGATCACTTAAAAACTCGAAGTAGGGACAAAACTAGAAAATTCCGAAAATACTCTGAAACAACTCCTGCATAACAAGTGATCACGTGGCCACAAAGTGAGACCTACGCTTGGGCGTAGGTCAGGGGCGGAGGGTCCATTCCCAGCTCCAAAAACCAAAGTGTAGGTTAGTGACATTCTGCCTCCTTTTACCTCTAACAGCGTAGGGTATGATGTATCTTTTACTATAAAAACCTGTTTTTTCATATTTGAGCTAGAATGGTCGTCTCGGACTCCCGACGCTTTTGGTTGAAGTAATAATGTCTGAAAATGACATTTTTGCTCTCCGGTGAAGTGACGATGTCTAGAAATGACATTTTTGCCCTCCGGTAACTTTTTTTTGCTCTGACACACCCTTTGACTCATTTCTCGAGATAGAAACAAACATACTAACAACTCGATTGCAAATACACAAAACTCTCAACATGACAATTCACTCAACATAGTTATTGTCTAGAACATGCCAAACACAAATAATATTATAAATATTCTTACACTAGGTATGAAAACTAAGGTACATTCCATGCTGAACAAAACTAAATTTTCTTTTATTGTTTAAAGTAAATATGTGTATATGTGAAGGGCTATTATCGAAACCCGATATGATTTAAAAAAAGATCAATTAACTCCTCTACAGTCTTTAAATTTGATCAAATTGTCACCTCTCCTCCAATTTTCGTTAACTTATTGACATGTGCGTATCATGTGAGGTATAAAGGTTGATTTAAAGACAAAAATGTCCCTGCTGATATGAAACATTGAGATGGTGAAAATGTAATGTACCCTAATTTTAATGAGATGGTCAAAAAGTAAGACTCCAAATAATACAAATTAAGAACAACGGTCATCTTTGTTTTTTAACAAACCAACAAACGTGTGTGTGTGTGTGTATATATATATACTAGTAAAAATGTATGTGCATGCACGTAAGTAACAATTTATGTTAATATATATAATGCGAGTAAATTTATATAAAAAATTAAAAGATCAAACACCATAGAATTAATAATAAATTCATAAAGCATAAAAATTTAGAAAGAAACTAAGATAAAATATCTTAAATTAAATTATATATATATTTTTATTGACAAGCACATGTGAACTGTATAATAAATTTTGAATAATTCATTTATTATTACCAATAATACTACAACATACACAATTTACTCATAGTTATATATATATAAATTTATGAAGCAAAAATGATTTTATAGACAATTAAAATTGATTTTTAGGACACTCGTGTAGCTATTTATGGTGATAAAACTTAAAATTTAAAATAAATAAAAATTAAATTGATAAAATATTAATAAGCAGTCACGAAAATAATATAATTATGCTATAGGTATGTAGGTAATACTTTTATAAAAATAAAATGATAACACTATATTTAAAATATAAATAATAAATTTTCTCAAAACACTAACACTAACATTCAATAAAAAAATTTTAAATAAAAAATAATATTCTTAGCAAAATGTTAAAAATTATAATATTTACAATATACTAAAAAGTTTGATTTTTATACTAAAGTAAAGTAATAAAATAATATTAAAAATTAAAATAATATACACTATTTTTCAAATACTAAACACTAAAATCCATTATGATAAAAATATGTATATATACAGTATATACTTTTAGGTGAAAAATAATATAGAATAGGTAAATTATTATTTGTGTTAATATGAATGATTTTTTTGAAACAATAAATGTTGAAGGACTCTCAAATTAAAAATAAAATTAAAATCAAATTAATAAAGAGCCACAAAGATAATAAATATATGTAATAGGTTGGTGATTAATTTTGTAAAATTGAACAAAAAATATTTAAAAATTGATAAACTATCTTTCAAATTACTAAAATACTAAGATTTATTGCACATTTAATAACAGTATATATATATATATATATATATATATATATATATATATATATATGAAAAAACAGTTTGAGGAAAGGACTTCCGTCAATTGGAGCTGATGGAAATTGGAGGGGATGGGCAATTTGATCAAATTTGAAAATTGTAGGAGGTGGGTTTTCTCATAATATCCCATATACGAAATATATATTTATATCAGCCAAATCAAGACGTGATTTCCATCTCCATGATTTCTTGTTTGTTCTTTTGTCTAAAGTTGTGTTCACTCTTTCCTGCTGATGTGCATCATGTTCTATTAATTTAATTATCTAAAATTTCAGTGCTATCCCTTTTTTATTCGACATAATAATAACTCAACATCACAATAATTTTTAAAAATCACTATAAATAGTTTAATGTGGTGGATATAAATAAGAATAATACTTAATTCTTGTCCCATAAAGATGTAAATTTTTTAAAATAGAATAATATTTTTGATGTGGTCCAATATATATATATATATATTTATAAAATAAAATTGATACCAATTTAATGTTTTATGGATTTTAGGTCCATTTTTCTATTTTAAAACATTTTAGACACGTGTCCAAAAATTATATTTTGACACATGGCAGAAGGAGATGAAAGTGTAATTTGACTGTTTTGTTATCTTCATCCATTAATTTTATTGCTTAAGCATTTAAAAAATTTGTTCACTCATAATAAGGAACAACTAATTCATCTATTTATTATCATTATATATGGTTTCAAGTTGTTATTATTCCATTCAGCTTTCCAAATTCCCTCTAGGCTCTATTAGTTCTCCATTAAAAAGAAAGAGAAAACTACATATATGGAGAATTAGAGATGAAAATTATAAATTGATCAATTTTAAAGTTCATTCTTCAATTTCATCACATTATCAAACTAATTACATATACGTCAATTCTTTTTATTTAAAGTTTAAAATCTCTCACGCCATCTCCACCATCATATCGCGTTCTCCATTCGCACATTTGCAATTTTTCCTCCATCACGACCGCTCCCTCCACCTCCACCTCCTTCTCCAACAATCTACTGGAAAAATAGTTTACTTGAATGTGAAATTAACTAACTGTCTGTTTGGCGGTTTGAACACCTTTTAGTTAAAGAGTGTGACTGTTAAGTCACAACCCTTGGTAGTCTATAAATAGGATTGCACAATTCATTTTCTATATGCTTAAGAGAACATTCTCTCTTCATCTTCTTCTTTGTCTTTCTCTGTATATTACATACACATATTAGGGTTCTTAGTGATTCGAGTATAAACATAGAATTGTGTTCGTTGGTTTTTGAATATTTAAGTGTTTCTTCTTCAAAAATAAAATCCGTTATATTTTAAGAGACTATCTGCTCATCAACCTTGAGCACCGGAGAGGAAGTATATCTGTCTGAAGGAAACTGTGGTTGCACAATGGTCATATTTTATTTTTTTTCCTATCTTGCTGTTATGGAATTTTGCAGTGTGAACAATGACAGATGAAATGTATGCAGATGATGTTAATATTTGTACCAATGGAACCAATTAGATTTGCAGAATAATGCAGTTGAGACAATGACATATTAAAGTGGTGTTCTAAAGTGTGACAATGACATATGAGTAAAGCAACTAATCATGGATGTCAAACTATGTTTTTTCTAACACAATCAACCTCCGCCACCGTGGATGACCACCATTACTACCATCTCTCCACCCCCTCTTTCCGTCTCCACATAAAATTGCACATTGCCACCACAGACGGCTTTGTTTGAATCTATATAAATTCTATTCTATTTATATATATTGGGATAAATAAATTGCCGTAACCTTACTAAGGGTGCATTTTTTCTTAATTAGTTAAATGTCTACAACCAATTGTACATATCATGGCACCAATCCTAATATTTTATTTGTGACATACCGTGCCACTCAAATCATATGAACCTTAATTTCTTTAACATGACATGAGCTAAAAATAAATAGGAATCTCATAGAAATATTATTATTAAACTTAGTACCTGAGAGTTGAGAAGGGTACAAATTGAGCCGGCGGAACACGACCACGCGGTGGTGTTTTGCTGCACCAACCACTCAGTCGTACACCCAGCCAAGCTGGGTGTATATGATCCTGTACAAATTTATTTAAGATTAATTTCATTTACACTCCTTCATGTTTGTTTTTATTTTAATCATATTCCTTCACATTTGAATATTTTCATTTACACCCCATCAAATTTGAGATTCTCATCATTTACACTCATTAACGATCACATCATCATAATTTTTTTTTATAAATACCTAAATTACCCTTAATAGGATTAGCTAGTGTTGTTTGAAAATAAGAATATAATATTTTATCAATTTGACCCGCTCCAATAATTTAATCATTTAATTTTTTATTCAAAAAATTTCACTTTATCATTATCATTTTTATTAAATTTTGAAAAAATATATAAAATTCGAAATATATATATATAATTCAAAAATATATATATTAAATTTAAAAATATATATAAAATTTGAAAATATATATAAATTTTGAAAAAAAACATATAAAATTAAAATATATATATAAATTTCGAAAAACATATAAATTTCGAAATATATATATAATTCGAAAATATATATAAATTTTGAAAAAAAACATATAAAATTCAAAATAAATATATAAAATTCGTAAAAAATATATAAAATTCGAAAAATATATATATAAAATTAAAAAACAAAATATAAAATTTAAGAAACAAATATAAATTTCGAAATATATATATATATAATTCAAAATATATATATATTAAATTTAAAATATATATATATATATATAATTCAAAAAATATATATAAAATTCAAAAATAAAATATAAAATTCAAGAAACAAATATAAATTTTGAAAAAACATATTTTGAAAACTAATTTATTCTTTTAATTTTTACAAACACATATTTTTTTAAAAAACTATTTTTTACAAACAAATATTTAATTTTGTTGGAAACTGAATTTTTGAATTTGTGAATAAAAATTAAATCCAAAAACTCCAACTCCAACCCCAACCCCAACCCCAAATATTTAATTTTTTTGAAAACTAATATTTACAAATAAATTTTTAATTTTTTTGGAAACTAATTTTTTGATTTTTTTGAAGATCCAACTGTGCTTGTGTTTCATCTGCTTCGTCAATACCTGCCAATACATCTTCATCAAGCTTCGATCGATCTCTAGTTGAACGAGTATGCATCGTTCGACGCAGTTTGCATCACCGCCGAAGAGTCGTCAGAATTACAGTCGTTGATCTGACCACCGGCGAGCGCGTGAATTGCTTCTTCTTCGAAAACGATTTAGGGTTAAGGTTTGAGTAAGGGAGTTTCCTCATGAATCCACCACCGGTCTGGCCCCAGCTCGACTCATTCTTGCTCACTAAGACGGAATTGCTCCGCGCGAAGTCGATTCTCGGAAGATCTTCGGCGACGAGGCTCAACGCCAACTACAAAGCTCAAGTTCGCGGTGGTGAAATTCCTATGGGTGACGACGGATCTGGGGTGGGGGCCGACTGGGGGGGGCGGCGGCATGGTGGCGTGGCTGGGGTGGTGGTGTTTGGATACAGGGTTAAGACTATTCTAGGATATAGGGTATAATGGGTGTTTGGATTTAGGGTATTTTAGACATTTATTTATATGTTCATTCCAGGCGGTCCGGACAGAGCCAAAAAATTTATAATGGGAGAAAACCTATGACATTAGGGGTA
Organism: Cornus suecica; assembly: GCA_963922005.1. NCBI lineage: Eukaryota > Viridiplantae > Streptophyta > Magnoliopsida > Cornales > Cornaceae > Cornus > Cornus suecica. Next base: position 7,931,889 of record OY998246.1, on the reverse strand, counting down.
ACAACAGAATTTTTTTTAAAAATGAATGGGTGATAAATCTCATTTTTTCCCCTATGTTCCCTTAAAAGAAACTTGTATTAGTATTATAAATAACAAAAACAAAAGAAACAGGGGCACATTTGCCCCCTATAAGTGGAGAAGAACTAGGAGAACAAGCTAGAGATCAATAGTCAATATCAGTGACTTCTAAATTTTATAATTTTACCACATTATTAAATGATTTTTTTTTCCTATTAATGACATATTTATATAAGTCATTATGTTTTTCTTTGTCATTTTAACGCGAGCAATATGTCATTTTCAGTAGTTACTAATCACTTCATACTTACCTTTCTTGTAATTTTTCTTAAATGGTTCCTATTCATTCTCTTTACATCAACTCTTGTACAAGAAATTCTTTTGCCATCACAAGACTTAACAGCCAGTGATTTCAATATAACGTAATGTTGACAATATAGCAAACATACAAGTAATTAACAATCTTATATATATAATGAAGCTATATATATTGCATTTATACAAGTAAAAATCTTATTTTTTCACAATTCTCAAAGCAATAACTAATGAAGCAAAATTACAAAAAAGAAGTAGAAAATAAATCCACCAAACAAGGGAAGTTGGTGTACTGCTGCGCCGTCCATTTGTTTCCAAGATAGTTAGAGTTCCCTGTCATGCACCAAAACAGTGAACACAGTTAAAATATCTACAACCACAAAAAAACAATTTCTTTCCCAACCTCTTAATAGACTAATAATATACAAAAATAGATGTATAGATGTATATATATTATAATAGATAAATAATACCTTTTAGAATATGAAATTCTTAATTATGATAACTTTGCATATCATAAGAAAGAAAAGATGAAAATCTAATAATACATATGTTGGCTCAGTTAAAAAAGATTTGGAGTCTAGTGATTCAAAAAGTATTATCAGATTTCAAGTTCTATTATCATTGAGTGCAAATAATTAATTGAAAATGGTCTAAACTATACCTGATTTGTCCATCCCTGCCCAAAACCAAGTAAATAGGATTGGTAGGTTACATTTTTATTTATTTATTTATTATTATATATATATATATATGTCTAAATGGGACGAGGTGAGGGACAACTAAAATCATCCCCGCCCCATTTATGTATGAGTTTTTTTTTTCAATCTCATCCCTACCCATATAGTATAAACGGAAAACCCAAAATTACTATAGCAACAAACAGAAAGGGGGGCGGGGGTGGGGGGGAGGGGGGGCTCCCGTTGTCCAAAATAAATCATGAAAACTTTTGTGGATTTTGAAATAGAAGGGAATGTAGACATCAAAATTTGGGCTCAAGTCCATTAGACCCAAAATAAAACATGGGCCAACAATAAATTACTTAGCCCAAAGTCCATTGGACTAATTTAAAGTTGTGGCCCAAGCCCTTTGTGATAATTTGGTAATTATCATTAATTAATTTAGATTAAAAGATAATTATCATAGAAAAGATAGTAATAATCATGTAATAATATAGTTATACAGTTTGTAATTATCTTAAGGTGACAAATGTCACCACCTACTTCATCATAATTTGCTATAAATAGAGGCAACATGGGAGAAGAAAGGGGAGGAGAAAAGAAGGAAGAGAAGAAGAGTCAAAATAGTGCAAAACTTCTCAAATTTGGGAGGAAGAGCAACTAGCACCAAGTATCGTGCCGTTTTTCACCAAAAAATTTCGGTGGTTCAAGATCAAACATTTATTGTCCTTGAATCTAGCAAACGAAAAATATTAAATCCGTTCTTCATCAAAGATTTTTTCGGTGATTCAAGATCAAAAAATCTCTAACCCTTGGATCCTTCCAAAGTAAGAGATTGAAAAATTCAAAGAGTGTTCTCACTTTTTAAATCAATAAAATTCGTATCTATGAGATTTTTGTTCCCGGTTTTTTCAAAACAGAAACTTGTGTCTACAGTGAGAAATCATGTGGGACAACTCAAGCCTGTGCTAAGGGCACGAATGTGTTGGGCTCAAAAACAAACTAGAAGGATGTTCATGAAAGCATGGATTAGACCAAGAACCCTTTCTCAACCATGAGGTCACCCTTTTTGTTGACCTTTGTTGGATGGATATATATAATTAGGATTGGCCATTTTCAATCTATATAGCTGCAAAAGCTTATAAATATATCTAAGATGATGGCCTTATTAGATTTCCAAGAAACTAAACTGTAAAATCAAATCTCAACATATTTATGGTTAAATGTGGAGTTAGGAAATTACTTTTGGAGATAGAGAGCATAATTGAGGCTGTCGTACAACATATATTTGATCACCATGGCTGTTTTCCTTGTAAATATCTTAATTTCGGTGCCAAGTCCACAATGCATATGTAGAGTTCACAATCTGTTCCAAGTTTTATACAAAAAGAAAAGATAGTTATACCTTGGAGGGTATGTACACAAAGAATATTTACATTATTTAACATGTATTTTAGTGTTGTCTTCTTTTAGTCCAACTATCTACTCTAATGGATTAAACTACTCCCTCTATTCTAAAATAATAGTCTTAGTTGGACTTTTTAACTTTTTAAGAACTACTCCCTCTATTCTAAAATAATAGTCTTAGTTGGACTTTTTAACTTTTTAAGATAATGACTTTTGATTTTTTAACTTAGTGCAATTAAGGAAAAAACAAGTTGGTGGAGCCCCGTGCTTGAGAAAAGTTAATGGAAGAGGTATATTTGAGAAAAATGAAAAGTTATATTATATTGATATTTGAAACTGGACAAATATTTTGAGATCGTAAAAATTGAGAAACTGAACTATTAATATGGAAAAGGAGAATTAAAGATGATATAACTTGAATATTTAAGTACTTCAACAAACGGGACTAAAAGCTTCGATTTCACCTCGAGTATTCCATGTCCGAAGCTGCTCTCTCTGTATGCACTCCACTCTGGTTGTTTTTCCCAGCAAAACTTGCCTTTAGCAGGGCCAGAAGAGAAATTCAAATGGCAAACCCCTCCAATTTCCGGTGTGATATCACTTGGTGAAGGACATTTTCCGGGGTCATCCGCATGATCAACTTCAACTTTCTCAATATTACCACCATCTCCAATTGTTATGTATACAGGTCCACAAGGGTCCAATGTGTAATTGAACACTCTGTTCATCCGCTCATAAGCATGCACCTGCAGAAAATTATACAATTCATGGCTCAAACTTTCTCAGCATTTAATTAACTTCTTCTTTTTTCACATGACCGGGGTGTTCTGGGCTTTTATCTAGATTAATTCACGGGACTCAGTGCAACAATAAACCTACATGGAATGGGTAAGGCTCGGATTACATCTGATGTCGTAGCCCTAACGAAGTGTTTGAGCTCTTTGGAAATCGAATATATGTTTCAAGTTTTTTCCAAGTAGACAAACCGGATTAATTACTCTATTGTGACATGGAGGTTATGGGATCAAAATGGGAAATAGCTCACAAAATGGTTAGAAAGAGAGAAGGAAGATGTTACCCCTCTTTTGATTGCAAATTTATATGTTTTTGGGAATTGGTTGGAATCTGATGTTTATTTCCACTGATTGATGCTTCTTTTGTCTAAGTGGCCACTCCATTTTAGGGAAAAACAACACAAAATAAAAAACTCTACCATATTTCTCAATTAATAAATAATTAAGATTTAAGGCAGCAAGAAAAAAAAAACTAGTAATTTTTAAGCCAATAACAAAAATCATAAGTAGATTTCAGATGACATTAGTAGACATCAGTTACCTAACCTTCTGCCTTGTGTAAGAATGGAATTTTGGGAACTATCGAGAATGAAATTTTTTCCATATATATATATATATATATTCAACTTACATGACCAGAAAAGACAATGTCAACACCATATTGATACAGAAGTGCTTCCATCTCCAGCCTCATGCATTCAAATTCCTAATAGTGTGCTGAATAACTGTTATACCAAGGAGGATGCCATGCAGCCACCAGCCAAGGAGTCACTTCCCGGTCTATCTTTTGTAGGTCTTCCTTCAGCCAAGCATACTGAGATCCTGCAATACATATCTGATACACGCTAAGATATGTAATGCAACTTTAAGTCGCAAAAAAATTGTTCCACGTGTTGGATCAAAAAAAGTCCACACGCCGTGTTGAAGTATTAAAAAAAAAATTACACTCTCTTTAATAACTTAAGTTTTTAAAGTAGATGAGTGGTTAACAACTATAAATCACCTGTACTATTGTAGTCTACGTATGCTCCCAACATGATGAAATGAATTCCTCCCGCGTCAAATGAGTAGTAGAAATTAGTGTTAGAGCCAGACTCAGTTGAGGGAACGGAAAATCTTGTCAGATATGATTTGAACGTGATGTCAGAAGCTTGAGGCTCAATCTCATGGTTGCCTTCTATGACCATCATTGGAACTCTTGAGGTCAGGGGCTCCATGAACCTACACATCCAAGGAGGATTCAATTAATGCATATATTTTTCATTCAAAGTTATCAAAAATAGGACAACTATATCAAATCCCAGTAATTAAGGGAAGGTTTGAAAGGTACTCAATTATACAATGCATAAGATTCCTCAACAACTATAAGGTAGAGGATTTAAAGTACGCAACCTTTTTCAAACTATAAGGTCACAATGGAGCAACCTTACCCTCATTTTAGGTCGTAATTCACGAAAAGAAATTTCAATTATAGAACTAATATGAGGATTTAAATTTACCTTCCCCACCCATCCCATCGAGGTTGAAATGTTTCTCTAATTGGAGAATTCGGGAACGCACATGGATAACATGAAGCTCATTTTCCTCCAGTTGTAAGGTACTGGTTAGCATAAGCCATGTCTCCAACCATTAGAATCATCGAAGGATCATTTTCGATAAGATGATCAATGGTGGTTGTGGAATTGCTTGTTAGGCCTAAATCTCCAACAACAGCAACGCGACGAGGGTACATGTTGTGGCCAGGCAATGGTAAGGCTTCAAAGACATGTTCCTCACTCATTGCTTGTATAGAACTATCCCCACACCTGTAAAAGTATTTTCTTCCAGGTTCAAGACCTACAATCAAACCAAACTCCATTATCAACACAATGCTAAAGGTGCTCATGATTTGTTAAACCAACTCATCAATCACTCAACAATGAAACTTTTCTATCAACTTCAATAAATTAATCAATACAGCATAACTACTTAGAAGATTGTGAGGATAAATGGGCTAGGGCTAGCCCAGTGCACGAGACTCTTGCTACTGAGATGATAAATGTTGAAAAATTCTAAAACCCTAAACCCTAAACCCCAAAACCCTAAACCCTAAAACCCAGCAAAGCGTAAAAAAATAAAAAATAAAAATGGAAAACAAAAGGATTTTCTTTCTTTTTTTACCATCAATCCTCACATGATGAATGATGCCAGAGGTGTAGTTCAAAAAACCCTCAAAGGAGTACAACTGACTGTAAACTGTGGAAGCCCCAGTCTGCTTCATAGAGTAGTTGCCACTTTCTTTGCCATACCAAACCTCACTTGCAACCCTAGATGGATCAAGTGGAGTCACATTAAGACCAATCTGAGCAGCCCCTAAAAACCAAATTCAAAAACACCCAAATTCAACTCTTCAACCAAAAAAAACACACACATGCACAAACACAGTAGATAATTGACAAGACTAGTACCAGTGACCCAAGTGATCCACATTGAACTAGGTGAAGAAATGGCAAGAGCTATTTGTTCAGGGAACATAGAGGTCACATTCCTCTTGAGCCTTGGATGATCCATAGGCAAGTCATCACTGCCTCGGGGCAAAGATGGGTCAAATCTAATAGTTACAGGCTCAAAAGGGCCTTCCAAGGTTGTGGGACTGTGTTGTCCCTTAACCACCATCATCATACAAATGATTAAACCTAAACACCAAATTTTTAAGCCCTCCATATGAGGCATATATATGATCATACTTGTTTTTTGCTTTTTTTTTTTTTTTGGTGGTTGTTATAAGAGATTACAGCAAGATTAATGTAACACACCCATCATCGTGGTGGGTAAGTCAAGGTTTTAGAGACATGGATTGGTAATTTGGTTCTTTCAGTTGTCGGATACACATCTGCTTCAGGTTTGGCATAGGATATTAGGGAGAATAAGGAATATTCTGCCGTTTTAGAACTTTAATTATATATATACACATTTATATATACATAAACAAATTGTTTATTTTTTGTCCAAGTCCAGCACAAAATGACGAAGTCCAAATTAACAAACCCTCTATGACATAATTATATATATATATATTTTTTTTTGGGTGATTGGAGAGGCATAACAATATGAAGAAGAAGACTTAGTTTGATCTTCGTCTTCCGTGTCAAAGGTCCAAAGAGCACCAAAGCCACTGATGTGAAATGGAAATTATGGAATGAAAGGAGAATGAGAATGGAATGATCATTACTATTCTATTGTTTGGTTGAAAAATCACTAAATAGATAATGAAATATTTTTTTTAGTGTTGTTAGTGAATGGAATGTCCACTCCATAAGTTTATTAATGGAAATAATTTTCATCATCTGAAATTTCATTCCAAGAGAATGTTCATTCTCATTCTAAAATATATACCGAACTAAAGAATGATTGGAATGGATATTTTATTTCTGCATACCTAACGTAGTATAAAAAATCTTCTCAAAGGCAATGAACATAAAACGCAGTATGAAAAAATCATATTACGGATGGCATTTTTATTCTATATTAAATATGTAAATATTGTTAAAAACACAATTGGCTTGCGTCTATACGATCAGTCTGGAGTCTATAAATGCGAGTTGAAAATAATCCGATAGTCTTTAGGCACTTTACTATTCCTTGTAGCAAAGCACTCCTGATAAAACATAGAGCAAAACTAAAATTGTTTAGCTACAAAACTTAGTTTGAAAACCCACCTAGCAGGTATACAAGGACACTCCTATACAGGCACGGATATATGTGTTGGTAAGTGGGGGCGATGACTCCCACTAAATTTTTTTTTTACATAATTTACTTTTATATTTGAGATATTTAGCATTTAGCTCTTACTAAATTTTTCTTAAAAGCCTAAAAACCCTACTGAATTATTTTTTTCTTACATTACCTCCCATAAAATCAAAGATATTGAGATTTTGTCCCCACTCACCATTTTTTTCTTACATTACCTCCCATAAAATCAAAGATATTGAGATTTTGCCCCCACTCACCAAAATGTCTAGGTCCGTGCCTGCTCCTATATGGCACCTTCGACCAAAAGATCATAATCCAACTGTTTTTCCAATAAATCATCTTCCTCATCCCATACAAAATTTGTACACACAAAACTCAAAGGTGGCTCTTCATCATTATCCATATCCCTACTCCAGAATTTGTCATCTTCCTCTTCCGACCCGTACATGAAGGTAGGAATACGAGAAGCAAGCTTCAATACCTCATCGTCGATGATCTCAACATTCTTGCAGTTTCGAAAATAGAAATGCATTAGTTTTTTGCACTCCTCCAATAACCTCATCATACCTTATGTATGCCGGAGATCCAAATACTTTATATTTGGCACTAACGAGACTATAATTTGTGATTCCTCTGTCGTAACTTGGCCTTGTGAAATACCTAACCCGACAAACTTACTGCAATGAAGACGGACTTCTGTAAGGATTGCTTCCGTATAACTTGTAAATCCAAGCCTTATCGTCTGCAAATTTTTCCACTTGCTTATATATCCTGAAAAGTGAGGGGGGCCTCCATAAGCCGGTACACAAGGCAACGTCAAGAATTTCAACTCCGGGGTCCTGCCAATAAGAAAGAAAGATTTTGTGAAATAAATTCAGATATTTTTTCCTTCGATACTAGTTCATCTTTGTTCCAATACAACATGTAGTCATATAGATCCTAACTCCATGTACACTATGGGATATTAAGGGTCTGCTTGGTATGCATTTTAGATGTTTGTTTGAGTTTTCTGAAAATTGTTCCTGAAATATTCAGTTATAAAAATGTATGTTTTCAGAGAACTTTTTTTTTTTTTTTCACCTCAGAAAATAGTTTCTATTCTCGGAGTTCTTGAGAACAGTTTCTAGAAAATAGTTGTTTCCATATTTGCTCCCAAATCTCCAAACTAACCAAACATGAAATAAAGGCGCAATTTTTTGAGCACAAAAACAAGAAGAAATCATGCTGCTAACTTGTGAACAAAAGCACTTCAATCAAATATAGAACTTACCCATCTACAAGAGTGTGGAAGGAGGATATTTTTTACCCGAAAAATCTATCTTGGTTCGGGGCTAACAGGTGGAGCTCCGAACTCACTATTCGGAGTGGAGCTAAGTGACACGTCTCGGCGAACTTAAATGGACCGTATGGGTATCCTCGGGCCTTTCGGATTTTGATTCGATTGAAGTTGGGCGACACGACCTTGTGAACTTTATACGACCACCATACAAGTATCTCGGGGTGATCCTTGGGCCAACCAATAACTTATATTTGTGGGAGCACAACTCACTGAACCGAGCAACCGACACGGAGGGCAAACTCATATTTAGTTTGCAGCATCCGATGCGGTGGTGGTATCCTGGGGGTGTCTCCCACCATTATGCACAATCCTTGCGGTGGGTGCACACACTGAGGGGATTATTGGGGAGTAATCCGTTGCATGTCGATCCGGCTGCAGTCACAGATACTGCGTAGCCGTGACGCATGGCCAGCGCGACACATCTTCACATTATGAAGGGATTGATGGAGCATGTGGACTGGAGGTAAAGGATACATGTTCATTATGCCAGGAGCATACAAAAGAATATTTCCAGGGGATATTCTTTAGTAGCAATTAGTATGATCCATAGTATGTGCGGTGGATATTTGGAGCTGTGGGAGAGGCTGGAATTAGTTGAGTATATAAATATAATGTGAGTGCATAGTAGTATACATGCATAGTACACGTGAATAGTAAAATACGTTCATATTAAAATATATAAGTGATTAGTGTCACATTAGGTTTTTCTATAAATAGAAGCATTGCATTTCATTTCAAAAGGGGGGGATGGATTTAAGGAGGATTGATTTAAAGGGGATGGATTTAAGGAGGATTGATTCAAAGAGGATTGATTCAAGGGGGATTGATTTTAGGAGGATGGAGAGGAAACTCTCTGGACTTCTTTTTCACTTTTAGTAGTGTTTTTGAGAAGTTTTCATGACATTATTTGGAGGGAGTTTTGGGAGTATTCTAGAGAGAAAAGAGAGATAAAAGAGGGTGGAGAGAAAGAGTGAAGCTCTCCTGTGGCTCCCTGTCTGGTCTCCTGCTCATACTAGCGGCTGTGTCCTTTGCTCTCACCATATTTTTCCATCTAGTCTATTATTTCAGGTTTGGTTCGTGATAACTAATTTTGAAGCGGGTCAGACTCTGCAATCTCACAGAGCCCTATGTCGGAATTCGGGTCCAGATTCGGATACTATATTTCTGTTACGGTTCGTGGTAGCTGATTTTGAGACGGGTCAGACTGCGCTGTCTCTTGGAGCCTTCCACCGGAATTCAGGTCCAGATTCGGATCTAGAAAACCCAACTTTCATCTACAAAGAGAAACAAGTGCCTCCTCTGTATCATTTTCCTCTGTAAAATAGTACGGAAAAACTAGTGAAACAGCCATACCACCGCTACGATTGAGGGCAAACTTGATCAACTCATCTGCATTGAACCTCTGTGATTGATATACGTCCCTAACTCTTGAGTTGAATTCAATAGAGTATTCAGGAAAATCAAGGTGCTGCCAACAAAGAGGGCTTAGAGTTGCATTGTGCCATGACTTGCATACGAAGGGAACATCAAATAACAGGGACTCCATTCCCACTCTTCCAAGCACATTCACCGAGTAATCCATGTTTAGCTCTTCCCATTTTGGCACTTCCCGTTTTTGCTTTTCCATCTATGTATGAAGAACCGAAAGTAAACACAACTGTGATTTTTTCTAAGTATAACAGAAAAAACTTGGGACTTGGTGTTAGAAAAATAGGTGATCATGAAATCATAAACATCACTTGCACTTACATATATGGCGGAAATAGAATTCAAGAAAACCCGGATCATAGCTTGGAGGCGCTTAAACACTTCTTGAAGATAGTTGAGGCCTCCCACTAAGGTGCAAGGGATCATGGCAGCTCTATCTCCGGGATTCAACCAAGCCTTGACTCTATCCAACCACAGTGTATTTGCACGATACATTATTGGGTGCAACACTTAATCTCTTTTTAGAATGCCCAATAGAAAAATTAGAAGATAAAACTTCATAAATTATAAGTAGATAAAACTTGAGTTTGAGATGGATTGATCATACTGATCATTCACTCTTCAATCAGTTCATTCTTCATACTTTCAAATTATTTCACTCTTTTATTCTTTCAAATGAACAACAAGTGTTTTTTATATAGGCCTCTAAAGATAAGCCTAATAAATGTTCACAAACTTCTAGATACATGAATTTAGAAATTTCATGTTAGGAAAGTGTCTCAAATTCCTATTGTAATTAAGTTTTCTATTTAGAGTATATTTTATATGGTAATTTCTTGTTAGAGGAAAGTATTATTCTCCAAGGAATTATAATCTTGTCCAACAAGAAATTAGGTTTGTAACTCTATAAATAGATACCTAGGGTTGATGGTTGAGACTTGTCCAACAATATTATGATACTTTCAAATATCATAAATTCATACTTGCCTTTTTCTTTTTTTCGCATATAGCTCACATCGCCCTTGTACAAGAAATTATTTTGCACGTAACAAAACTCAACAGACTGTGAGTAGCTTCAATAATAACTTAATGTTGAGAATATATCAAACACAAAAATGATCTCTTGCTCACTAGCGAGTAAGAAATTCATACTCACCTATCATATTAATTGTTAAATGTGATTGACATAAATATAAGAATTACCAATTAAAACTTAAAAATGATATCTAACGGGCATAATAATAAGTGATGGAGTATGAATCTTCTTACTCATCAGTGAGCGAGAGATCATTACTCATATCAAACATACAAGGTAGTGAGGTGCCAATCCAATATAATAAAGCTTTATTGCATTTATGCAAGTAAAAAATAAAACTACAAAAATCTTTGTCGCACAATTCTCAAATCAATAACTAATAGAGTAAAATTAGAAAAAAGAAGTGGCAAAAAATAAAGCCACCAAACAAGGGATCTTTGTGCCCTACTGTACCCTCCATTTGTTTCCATTGCTTGATTTCCCTGTCATACACCAAAACCATTAAACACAGTTAAATTATCTACAACCATAAAAAAAAAAAAAATTAATAATTATAGTAAATAATACCTTTCAGAATATGAAATTCTTGATTATGACAACTTTACATATCCTTCAAGAGAGGATGAAAACTTTATAACCTGAATCGTTGGCTCACTTAAAAAAAAAAAAAAAAATAGTGTCTAGTGATTCGAGAAGTACTATTAGATTTAAGCTCTATTGATACTAATTCGTGCAGTACTGTTCAGATTTCAAGTTCTATTGTTACCGAGTGTAAATAATTCATTGAATATAGTATGTACTTCACTTGATCTAAACGCTTCGGTTATTGAAGAAAGAAAAACATGATTTTTTTTGTGGATTTCGAAATTACATTGGTAAATTAAAGATAAACATATTTGTGGTTAATTGTGGAGTTAGGAATTTACTTTTGGAGATGTAGAGCACAATTGAGGCTGTCGTACAATATATATTTGATCACCATGGCTGTTTTCCTTGTAAATATCCTGATTTCTGTGCCAAGTCCACAATGCATATGTAGAGTTCACAACCTGCTCCAAATTTACACCAAAAAACAAAAGAAAAAACAAACAAACAAAGTAAGATTAAAATAAATGAACCAAAAGAAATGATAAAACTATAATGAAACTAATAGAAAGATCACAACAAACCAACCGAAATAAATCAAGAATTGGTATACGTTATCCACTAACTATACTTGGGAGGGTTTGTGTATACTTATATTTGTGAATTTCTTGTTCATCATCCCGCGATCATCTACTATTTACACAAAACAAAAGAATAACGACACTGGAATCGGAATGAATCGAGAATTGGTATACCTTATACAATAACCATACCTAGGAGAGGGTCTATGCACATTGAATATTTAAATTATTCAACACACCTTTTTAGTATGCCATTATTTTAGTCCAACACGCGTAACAATTTTTAACAAGGACGATTGTGAGATTTGAAGATGACTTTTTACCATGTTAATTACTTTTCTACTCTTTAAACTTAAACTTTTAAAGATGGTGTAACTCAATTATCTAAATACTTCACCAACATGACTAAATTAAATGCTTCGATTTCACCTCAAGTATTCCATGTCCGAAGCTGCTCTCTCTGTATGCACTCCACTCTGGTTGTTTTTCCCAGCAAAACTTGCCTTTCGCAGGGCCAGAAGAGAAGTTCATATGGCACACCCCTCCGAATTCCGGCGTGTTATCAGTTGGCGAAGGACATTTTCCGGGGTCATCCGCATGATCGACATCGACTTTCTCAATGTTACCACCATCTCCAACTGTTATGTAAACAGGCCCGCAAGGGTCCAATGTGTAATTGAACACTCTGTTCATCCGCTCGTAAGCATGCACCTGCAAGGAAGTTGTGCAATTCACGGGTCAAACTTTTTCGATAATTGGGGTGTTAGGGGCTTTGTCCCGACAAATCTACGCAAAGCTAAATCCTAATGTAGATTGAGTAAAGCTTGAATTATGTCCGCAATCGTGACCCCATCAATGTTACCTGAAACACCATGTAACAAGTCCTTTCCAACTGAACAAACTTGTTCGGATTACTTAATTTCAAAGTTTCTCTTTATTTCATGGTGAACAATTTATCTCTTAGGGCCTGTTTGGTTGAAGGGTTTCTGTTTCTGTTTGTGTGTTTTGGTTTAAAACACATGTTTGGTTGGATTTTTATGTTTGTGTTTCCAAACCACATTAAACAAACACTTGCCTCTTTTAGTACAAAATGAAAAAACCAAAATTTGGTGTTTTTTCACTCCACTATTTATAAAAATGAATTTGGTCTTACTATTTATTTATTATTTATTATAATATTTATTTATGTATTATTATTTTTCTTTTTTTATTATTTCTTCATTTTATAATATATTTTATTATTTTATTATTTATATTATTAAATTATTATTTATATTATTGTTTATTAATTTATATATTAATTTATAAATATATTCTATTTATTTATTTATTATTATTTCATTATTTAATTCATTTTATTTATAAATTATTTATTCATTTTTAATTATTTAAAAATATATTTTTATTAATTTAATATTAATTTATTATTATTATACTCATTTTTTATTATTATTATGAAGTATTTATTTGTTATTATATTTACTTATTATTTATTATTTATTATTTTTATTATATTTTTAAATATGTTTTATATAATTTATTATTTATTTTATTAATTTATTATTATTATTTATTATTTAGTCCATTTATTATTATTATATATATATATTTATTATTGTATTTATTTATTTATTATTATTATTTATTTCATTTTGTTTATTATTTATTATTTTTATTATATTTTTAAATATGTTTTATGTAATTTATTATTTATTTTATTAATTTATTATTATTATTTATTATTTAGTCCATTTATTATTATATATATATATATTTATTATTGTATTTATTTATTATTATTTATTTCATTTTGTTTATTATTTATTATTTTTATTATATTTTTAAATATGTTTTATGTAATTTATTATTATTATTTATTATTTAGTCCATTTATTATTATTATATATATATATTTATTATTGTATTTATTTATTTTTTATTATTATTTATTTCATTTTGTTTATTATTTATTATTTTTATTATATTTTTAAATATGTTTTATGTAATTTATTATTTATTTTATTAATTTATTATTATTATTTATTATTTAGTCCATTTTTTTATTATTATATTTATTTATTATTATTGTATTCATTTATTATTATATTATATTTTATTTATTATTTATATTATTAATTATTGATTTTTAATTTTTTAATTTCAACCCAAAAAACATCCCTACCAAACATACTTATGTTTTTGGATGAATAAACAAAAAAACCAAAAACCTGTTTTTTGTTTATTTCAACACAAACACAAACACAAACACAAACACAGCTCTACCAAACAGGCCCTTAAGGATTTAGTTTTGAGATTGTTAAAGGTCCAAGAGGACACTCCATTTTAAAAGGAAAAAAAAATGCCATGACTCTCAATTATTAAATAATTATGATTTAAGGCAGCAAGAAGAAAATACTGGTAATTTTTAAGCCAAAAAAAAAAAAAAAAAAAAAAAGGCTCACAAGTATATGTAAGAATGGAATTAGGGGAACTATCAAGACTCAAAACCTCTCTCTCCAATTAACATATATATATATATATATATATATATATTTATACAACTTACATGACCAGAAAAGACAATGTCAACACCATATTGATAGAGAAGTGCTTCCATCTCCAGCCTCATGCATTCAAATTCCTGATAGTGTGATGAATAACTGTTATACCAAGGAGGATGCCATGCAGCTACCAGCCAAGGAGTCGCTTCGCGGTCTATTTTTTCTAGGTCCTTCTTCAGCCAAGCATACTGAGAGCCTGCAATACAAATCTGATACACACTAAGACATGTAATGCAACTTTAAGTTGCAAAAAAAATTGTTTCACATGAGGGCGTGTTTTAGAGTAGATGGGTGGTTAACAGCTATCAATCACCTGTACTGTTGTAGTTTACGTATGCTCCCAACATGATGAAATGAATACCTCCAGCATCAAATGAGTAGTAGAAGTTAGTGTCAGAGCCAGACTCAGTCGAGGGTACGGAGAATCTTGTGAGATATGATTTGAAAGTAATGTCAGAAGCTTGAGGTTCAATCTCATGGTTGCCTTCTATGACCATCATTGGAACTCTTGAGGTCAGGGGCTCCATGAACCTAGACATCCAAGAAGGATTGAATTAATGCATATATTTTAATTTAAAGTTGTCAAAAACAGAACACTGGATCAAATCCTAGTAATTAAGGGAAGGTTTGAAATATAATCAATTATACAATACATATATCTCTAGTCAACAAGGATTTGATGTACGCGTTTTTTTTTTCAAACCGTGACCTTCAGGTCACAATGGAACAACCTTACCCTCATTTTAGGCCATACAACCTCATTTTAGGTCATACTTCACGGAAATAAATTTCATTTATACAACTAAATTGAGGATTTGAATTAATGCATATGTTTCAATTCAAAGTTCCTGGAACAGGACATTGGATCAAATCCTAGTAACTAAGGGAAGTTTTGAAAGGCACTCAATTATACACTCCATAAGGTTCCTCGACAACTATATCTCTAGTCAACGAGGATTTGATAATTCGCAGTTTTTTTCAAACTGCCGACTTTCAAGTCACAATGGAACAACCTTAAGAAATTTCAATTATAGTAATTCTGGTCAACAAGAATTTAATGTACGCAACTTTTTTCAAACCATGACTTTCTAGGTCACAATGGAGCAACTTCACCTTCATTTTAACTCGTAGTTCACGGGAAGAAATTTCATCTATACAACTAATATGAAGGTTTAAATTTACCTTCCCCATCCATCCCAGCGAGGTTGAAATGTTTCGCGAATGGGGGAATCCGGGAATGAACAAGAATAGCACGGAGTTCCTTTTCCACCCGTTGTAAGGTACTGGTTTGCATAAGTCAAGTCTCCAACCATTAGAATCATCGAAGGATCGTTTTCGATAAGATGATCAATGGTGGTTGTGGAATTGCTTGTGAGGCCTAAATCACCTACGACAGCGATGCGACGAGGGTACATGTTGTGGCCAGACAATGGTAAGGCCTCAAAGACATGTTCCTCACTCATTGCTTGTATTGAACTATCCCCACACTTGTAATAGTATTTTCCTCCTGGTTCAAGACCTACAATTATACCAAACTCCTTTTATCAAACACAATATGCTAAAGGGGCTCATGATTTGTTAAAACAACTCATTAATCACTCAATAATTACCCATCTTGAGCAATTTATTATGTGAAGCTTTTATACTTACAAAGCAAATAGACAATAAGGTCCCCTTTGTCTATAAGTCCCTCCAAAACCTAAAAAAATAGGTCTAAACAATCCTAGGCAATGTAACTTCAATTAACACTTCTGTGCTGCAATAAATTAATCAATACAACAGAATTACAATATGCCAATGAACGTTCGGATAGGGCTAGTCCAGGGCACGAGGCTATGCTATTGAGATGATTAATGTTGAAAAATTCAAATTCATCGAGTTACAAATGCCATACATACAAGTAGAATTCAAGACACTAATAATAATGAGATTTGAGCCCAATGGTATAACCTCTCCATCCTCGAGAAAAGGAAGGGTTTGAGCCCGGACTTGGGCAAAAGTGTGAAAAAATAAAAATAAATAAATAAATAAACAGGGGAAAACAGAGGGATTATTTTTTTGTTTACCCTCAATCTTCACATGATGAATGATGCCAGAGGTGTAGTTCAAAAGACCCTCAAAAGGGTATAATTGACTATAAACTGTGGAATCCCCAGTCTGCTTCATAGAGTACTTGCCACTCTCTTGACCATACCAAACCTCACTTGCAACCCTAGATGGATCAAGTGGAGTCACATTGAGACCAATCTGAGCAGTCCCTAAAAAATCAAATTCAAAAACACCCCAATTCAACTATTCAACAATTCTATAAAATCACAAAAAAATATATATATATTACACACAGAATACACATGGTAGAGAATTGACTAGACTAGTACCAGTGACCCAAGTGACCCACATTGAGCTAGGTGAAGAGATGGCAAGAGCTATTTGTTCAGGGAACATAGAGGTCACATTCCTCTTGAGCCTTGGATGATCCATAGGCAAGTCATCACTGCCTTGGCGCAACGATGGATCGAAGCTAATAGTTACAGGCTCAAAAGGGCCTTCCAAGGTTGTGGGAATGTGTTGTCCCTTAACCACCACCATTATCATCATACAAAAGATCAAAGCAAAACACCATTTTTTTGAGCCCTCCATATGAGCCTCTATGATCTTACTTGTTTTGTTTTGACTGATATAAATGAATTCAAGATTAGTGAAACATACCCATCATTGTGGTGGGTAAATCAAGGTTTTGGAGACATGGATTGGTAATTTGGTGCATTTCAGTTGTTGGATACACATCAGATTCATGTTTGGCATAAGATAATTAGGAGAATAAGGAATATTCTGCTGTTTTGGAACCTAATTTGTTGTGAACCAGGGAATACTCTGACTTTTAGAACCTTGATTATAAATATGTATGTATCAATGTATGTATGCGCTATATATATATATATATATCAAATTTGTTTGTTTTTTGTATGGTAAACTCGGCCCCAAGGCGCGCGCCACTCGGGCCCAACGATGGAAACCCCTCTGTAGAGCATCTAACACTAACACTTCTGACCAAAAATATATATATATATATATCTAAGCACCCAAAACGAAATACTCCCTCTATCCCAAATAATAAATATATTTTGAGTATTTTGAGGAATCCAATTTTTTAAAAAGATAATTTTTGTTTTAGTTTTAGTGAATGAAATACCAACTTTATCCATGGATCCATTATAATAATGTGATAGTTTATAGTGTTAGTGAATGGTTGAAGGTTAAATTGGTAAATTGATCAAATAAAATGTTTTGACTTTTCAAAAGTGAACACTTATTTTAGGAACAAAAAAAAAAAAAAAGTGAACCTATAATTTGGAACGGAGGGAGTCTAAGCATTCACGTGTTGTGTTGGAGACCAGGTAAAGGTACACTCCTAAGGGGACTTACTTCAGACAATCGAGTATTCTCAATCTTGGAACAAAAATTGGTAAATCACATAAAGCACAAAAAAAAAAATTTAAATAAATTCTAAATAATCAGGGTTTTTTTTTAATATTAGGACATATATATATACAAGACCAAGGGCTCTTAGAAATTGGGTTAAGAGCCAAGACTTAAGATACCCTTCAGAACCCAATTAATATAGGGTTTAATATATAGTAGACCTAATGGGCCCAATTTTGGGTTTAATTTACATTAATACCCCAATTAATTTAAAGGCCCAATGGCTCAATTGGGCCTTCACTCAATAATTTGGGATATATGGCCTGAACTAAATGGTCTCACATTTCGGAGCTCCTTAGTAAATCTAAAGCTGCTAAGCCTTCACAATTTTCAATATATAGTTATATACAAGTCAACGAAATATCATTATTTTTAAGAAAAGATTAATAACACAATAACTCTCTTAACTTGACTATAAAGAGTCCACGAAATTTTGACTAGTCAAAATAATTGTTTAATAGTTTTTCAATTCAGAACTTAAACAAAAAAATTCATCATAGCTATGTCTTTCAATTTGTTGATTAAATGTAGAGTTTTCATAACTCTTGTTATAATAAAAAATAAATTAAAAAATTATTTTTGTTTTAAGGTAAGTTGTGCACGGTGTAATGTGAAATTGAATCACAAACAACTCGCTTATATTGTCTAATATATATAACGTAATTAGTGACATAATGTTAATTTAGTTAATTATAAAACATCTATTATAGTAGACATTGTTTGGTATAGTCATAAAGATCCAGCTATCAACCAGGAGAACTCAAATTTAAATTTGTCAAAATGTGTAAATAATGTCAAAAATATATAGTTATATGTACTCATAATTCTATACGGCTGCATATATACATATAATGGCCTTTTAATAAATGAGCCATTGAATTGAACATTTAAATTTCTATCTCCCAACTTTTCAAGAAGAATTGGAAAAAGTCAAGATGTCCACCTAATTAATATAGTGGAGACATCCACAAAATCAACATGTACATACCATTGTCTTCAATCACAAGCTGTAAAAGCATGAACTTTTTGCAACTTTATATATATCATAATAGACAGGCAATATGTATTTTATTATATGCAAATGCACACACACACACACATATATATATATATACACACACTGGCAGAGACAGGTGAAAGAATTTATAGGTTAGGGTTAATTATGCTTGGACAAGATAATGATGGGGGTTGAGAGAGGGACACCAATTCTTTGTGGTCACTTTATTATGATTTTGACTAATTCATTAAACTGAAAAATAATTAAAATGATCATTATTTGTTCTATTTTGACTAATTTTTGTTGCATGTTAAGGCTTGATTTGCTCTGTTTTCTCTGTGCGAGTGAGTGAGTGAGTTCGCAAAAAAAAAAAAAAAAAAAAAAAGTGAGTGGGTGAGTGATTGGATTAGGTGGCATAAGTTTTTATTTCTTTTCCTAATTTAAGATTGTAATTAATAAGATTGTGATTTAAAGGTGTTGGGGTCACCAACCCCATCTCTTCTTATTTTGGAGTTACGAAAGTAAGATTCAATATTGAGTAATTAAGGTCCTATTTGGCATGCACTTTGTTTTTAGTGTTTCTGTTTTCAATCCAAAATTAATATATTTTTAGGTTGAAGCAAGTGGAGCGGCCTATTTTATACAATAGTTGAAACGTTTGTGAAAAAAATGAAAATTAGTAATTTTGGGTGTTATTACATTATTTGTTTTAATATTATAATTAAAATATATTTGACTCAAAATTAAAAACCTATTCAAATTTATGCTATCAAACAAGATTCTGATTTTGACAAAAAAAAAAGTCCCTACAAAAAAAATATTTGATTTGTTTATGCTAAAAACAAAATGCACCCCAAACTGTCATAATTCACTCAAGTGAGGTGGAGTTTTTATGGAACAACTGATAAAGACTGAAATTCCTAATTACGTTAATTTCATTATTCTGAAATTTTGACTTTTTCTGTAATAGGGTGCTTATGTGAGGCATTTACAAGAGAAACAGGGTGTCTTAAGTTGCATTAATGAAACTGATATTCTTTATAAATATATATATATATATATATGTGTATATATAAAAGCTTAGATGCTCATGATCCATCATCCAAGTGGAGAGGCATATATGCAGCTCATATATGTGCATTAATTTGTTGAGAAAATTCAATTGTGATAACATCAAGACAATGCCTAAGTGATATAACAGAGAGGCTATCTTCAATGATTGCAACAAACATTATGATCTCATAAATGAAATGTTTTTAAATTGCCGGGTGGTCAAAATTAAAAAACTAAAAAAATAAATAAAAATTCCTTAATTAATTAAACCCATGCATTGATTAGTATGATACAGGTTGGGGTTGGGGTCTTCACTTTTTGTATGTTTGTGAAGATTAATTGGTCACGCTACTACATATATAAGCTATATATATAATTATATGTATGAATCATGCATTACGACTATTATACATAGTGCGAGTAATTGGTGCCTGATCGAGGGCTTCTACAAGTACGAATTTACACGTCTCCTACTCTCATTCTCTGTCAACCACCTTACAATATTATATTCATTGTACATAAATACATAGATTTGGAATATATATATATATATATATATATATATATATATATATATATATATATATATATATATCCATGCAGATCGATGTATATAATAATGGAGTTATTCTTCTTCTCAACTCAAAGAATATTGCATCAGTGTTTTATTCCTCTTTTCATCGCGTGTATTTGAATCATACACGTGAAAGAGAATATAGATACAATGTTCTAAATTTTGGAAAAAAATAGCTAATTTGGAGCTACACTTTTGCAGTCGTGCCAACTGGTCATATAATGAATCATTATGGATATATATATTCAATGTATTAGAGATAAAGGTGGTGGGACACAAATTCAATTTCATTCGAAAATTTTCAAAGAGTGAGCAATTTGAGATCATGGGATTCCACAATCTATTATGAATATTAGTTGTGGGGAACTAATCGAATTTCATTTGATTTATTTCTTTCCCAAGCAAAATCTGGATAACTAGCCTGAACAAATTGAAAAAGAAAAAAAGAAAGAAAAAAAAATAACCAATGAATTTACTTTTATGTTACACATTATGATGACGATTTATTATATGATGACTGGATTTTTTTTGATTTTTTTTTAATGTTAAGGAACTTACACATCCCCACATGAGCCCTATAGGGCTAGATCTCTCCCAAATTGAAGAGGTATAAAAATATCATTAGACCACAAGGTCATTGGTATAATGACTGAATTTTATACGAGTTAATAATATAACCTGTGATACAATGCTTTTAGAATTTATAGTATAACATATTACAGAAAAAGCTCTTTTTCCTTTTTCGAAGATTAACTGCATTGGATTTCCATATATAATTCATGTACCTTCACATTATTTTTTTGAAATTTTGAATGCCCTCCACTCCCGCATTACTTCTCTACAACAAACATCCTCTAAAGTAAAATATAATGATCAAACATCGTAACTATATTTTGAATTTAATTCAAAAGTTAACATAAATCGTATCCGATTTGAATGCAATGTCTAGGAGTACTGTAAACTTAAATTTAATGTTAATTATTCGGTGAGTATTGTGAGTTTAGCACAACTTTAATTCTTATAATCATCCCTCATATATAGATAATAAGGTGAGTGTAGGGTAATATTTTTTTTCTTTTTTGTTTGTTTGTTGTATTGCTTGTTACATTCATCTATATTCTGTCTGGTCCATCCAATTTTATTTTGCTCAATGAAGTAATATTTAAAACAATATTTTTTTCTTTAAATTACATGTCGAATGCATATGAAAATTAAATAAGTATCTTAATTACTTTGCCAATTAAATAAAATTATCCAATAGAACACTTAATTCTGCAAGAAAACAATTCCTCTTGTCAAACAGATTCTTCGGGTACCAAACAAAAGATTAAAAAAATAAGAAAAGAAAAAGAAACAAGAGATTCTTCAGTTAGGATTGTTGCACCTACCTGACCGTACAACCACGTGGACTGTCAACATTCATACTGTTTTTTTCTTCGTTTTAGATAACCCTAATTTATTAATTATACAAATATACAACTAATCTATATATATATATATACACGGAGTTTGGTTCGTCATGGAGTTTGGTTCGTCATGGCTATATCGATTTCAATTGTAGTAATTATGTAATGAATTCGAAAAATATTGATATTAAAATTAAATCTTAAATAAGTGTTTATATTTTTTTAAAATATTTATAAATCAGGTTAAAACATTGAGAATCAAATGATACAAAAACGTAAAAGTTTATTTGGTTTGCATTTTGAAATTTGAAAATTAAAAAAATTTATAAAAAAATTATTTGGTTGAGAAAACTCATTTTCAGATTATTTTATTTTATTATTCTCAAAAATAATTTTATATTTCAGAATTATCGAAAATATTTTTCAAAAATAACAAACTCTAAGTATATTGTCCATCATACATACATATATGTGCATAAATATATCTTTTAAAACATATATATATATATACATATAATATTATAGAAGAATCAGACGGTTGGGATGTGTCAAAGGCAAAACCCGCTAATCACTCCGCAACCATAGATTCCAGGGAAATTTAAAGAAAATTTTTAATAAAATAAGGTGATGTACAAAAAGAGCAATTCAACTATCCAGTGGTTTTTTATTTCGGAATTAAGATTAAAAAGAAAAATTTAAAGTCAGCCAATCAAAAGGTACTCCATAATGAGCGCTGAGTGGCCACGTGATTTATCCAAGCTGTGTCTGCCGTGATTGGAGAATAGTGGGTCCCACTTCAAACCCTTTAGAATTGTGAGTTTCCATTACTTGCCCTCAATTTAGCAACGGACCTGCAACTTTCCAGGAATTTGGTCGTATTCGGGCCACCCGTGAGCCATGAACTCGAAATATAATATATATATATTTCGAGTTCATTATGGGCCCGTTTGGGAACCATCGTTTTTGTTTTTGTTTTGAGAACCAAAAAATAAGAATAATTCTTGTTCTTGTTCTTATTTTCTCATCCAAAAGAACAAAAACAAAAAACATGTTTGGGGCAAAAAAACACACATATTCTCACATAATTTTTCCTCTCTACCACAATTCTTTTTTTTGAAAAATTCCAAAAAGAATAAAAAAACAAGTTTTTGTTGTTCCCTTGTTTTTTCTACTATTCACGAAAACAGTTTCCAAATTGAGAACAGAACAAACAGTAAAAATGGTTGCCAAACATGTTCTGTTCTCTTGAACAGTGCCAAAAAACAAAAAACAGAACAAAAACAGAGTATCCAAACACACCCTATATTTTTGTTGTTCTTATTTTGGTCTCACCGACGCTTACATTAAATTTGAAGGTTGAAAATGAAAACAATGACAAATGTAGCAACACAAATGGTGCTTTTGAAAATTAATGTTTTCGTTTTCATTTTTTTATCTCTTGAGAACAAAAAATTTTATTGTTCTTGTTCCAAGGGTAATCCGGAAACAAAAATATGTTTGGTTGGAAATTTTGTCTAAAAAATTTTTGGGAATCTGCAACAAATTTTTTTTTTTTTTTAGTTGAGAACAAACAGTGCCGAAAACAAAAAAACACCATTTTGGTGTTCTCAAAATTTGAACTAAGGGTGAGAAAACGTTATTTTACTGTTCACAAAAACAAAAATCATCAAAGGCTCCCAAACGTGTTTTTGTTCGTATAAACAGTGAAAAAAACAAAAACAAAAACGAAAACACCCCATCCAAACGCACCCAAAGTATGGCTTTTTTTCAAACATGTATAAGTATATTTTTTTTGGTGAAGCTACCAAAAAATTGAGTTGATATTTTGTTATTTATCTTTATTTTATTTTATTTTTGTTTGTTTCTTTTTTTCTATGCTAATTAAATATTTTACTTTGAGTCCATAGAGATTTTATTCTATGAAAACATTTTTTAGTTTGAGTAATATGTTATTATTATTATTATTTAACCGAAGAATGATGTATTTATCATTTTCAAGGAGAGGTATATATATATTTTTCCAAGTAGGGTTTTATGTTGTATAATTTCACAGCAATATATATAATCTAAAGAACGAAATAAGAAATGTTATCAGTAGGGTTGCACATGATACGGTTCGGTTCCGGTTCCAGCCAGAACAATAACAGAATTCTTTTTTTTGATTCCTTAAAAATAGGAACCGGAACCGAACTGGACCGGAACTTAAAGCCCTGTTTGTTTACTGGTTATAGTCTCATTTTTCTAGTATGGTCATGGTTTTTTGAGACCAGACCATATTTGTTTTGCATTGGTCTAAAAATATATAACCAAACCAAATTGAACCAAAATAACATTTTCTAGGACCACAATTTTTGGTGGTTCTATTTGGTCTGCTTACAAAATCTATCCAAAATCTAACCAAAATGTCCTATAATAATTGAACCACATCTAACCAATCTATAAACCAAAACACGAAAATAAATAAATAAAATAATGAATAATAAATCAAATGAATTAAATAATACATAAAACTAATAATAAATAAATAAATATAATAATAAATAAATCAAAAAATAAAAATAAAAATAAAATAATAATATATTTATGAATAAAATAATAATATAAATGATAAATTAAATAAAATATATTTAAAAATTAATATAAATAAATGAATAAAAAAATAAACAAATAATGAATAATAAATTAAATAATACATAAAAATAATAATAAATAATAATATAATTAAAAAATTAATTAAATATATTTATAAATTAATTAAACAAATAAATTAATAATATTAAATGATAAATTAATAATATCAATAATAAATTAAATAAATCATATTTATAAATAAAATAAAAATAATGAATAATAAACAAAATAAATTAAATAATACATAAAAATAATAATAATAAATAAATAAATAATAAATAATAAATGAATAAAATATATTTATAAAATAATTAAAATAAATGAATAAATAATAATATAAATAATACATTAAATGAATTATATTTATTAAAAAATGAATAAGAAACAAAATGAATTAAATAATAAATAATAAAATAAATGAATTAAATAATAAACAAAACAAATGAAATAAAATTAATTAAATAATACAAAAAATAATAATAAATAAATAAATATAATAATAAATAATAAAATTAAATAAATAGTAATAAATATTAAACAAAATGAATTAAATAATATATAAAAAGAAGAATAAATAAATAAATGATAAGAAAAATGAATTAAATAATACATAATAATAATAAATAAATAAATAATAAGCAAAATGAGTTAAATAATAAATAAATATAATAAATAATTGAATAAATAATAAATGAATCAAATATATTTATAAATTAATTAAAATAAAACAATAAATAATAATATAAATAATAAATTAAATGAATTATATTTATATAAATAATAAATAATAAACAAAATGAATTAAATAATACATAATAATAATTAATTAATTAAATGAATTAAATAATAAACAAACTAAATGAAATAAAATGAATTAAATAATAATAATAAATAAATACAATAATAAATAATAATATAAATAATAAAATTAATAAATATATTTATAAACAAATAAAAATAAATGAATAAAAAATTAATTAAATAATATATAAAAATAATAATAACTAAATATATATTATAATAATAATTAAACAAATAGTAAATAGTAATTGATATATAATAATAAATAATAATATTTTTTAAAAGCCAAAATATCATAGTGCATTATTTGCACGTTATCGAGAGTTAAAGTTGTTATGTAATATTACTATATAACTTGTGAAATTCGTGTGATTGTAATTTTTGTATTATAAAAAAATGTGGCTTATATAAAACCTATTTGTTGTTATATTTGATAATTGGAGTTCAATAATCATACTTTAAGAAATTTTTACTAAATCATTATAACAATATTATGTAAGAAATATATAATAAAAATCATTCAAAAAGACTTTAACAAATGTTTAAAAATTAATTTTGTGGGTTTTAAGGTTATTACATCATATAAAGTATATTCAATATTTTTACAGTTTACTAGAAATTTAAGACCAGATCAGTTTGTCAAACATGGTCTGGTTCAAAAAAGTTTGGAATCAGACAATTTGTCAAACATGGTATGGTTCCAGTTTTCTCAGACCAAAATCATTAGACTAGACCTCTTACCAAACAGACTTTCAGACCAGACATGATTTGATCAGACTAGACCGATATCCAAACGGGGCCTAAATTTCAGTTTGATTCCGGTTCCTACTATCCCACAAGTTTCAATTTCAATGGGTTTATTACCTTGACTGAAGATTAATTTAAAAATAATAAGATTAAATTCATCAAAATCCCAAAATAACCACTATTTTTGTTGATTTTGTTTTTAGTAAAGATTAAAAACCATACTAAGGGTGTGTTTGGAAATGGTGTTTTCTGTTATGTTTTTATTTTTTGGCACTGTTCATGATAACAGAACGTGTTTGACAACCATTTTTACTGTTTGTTCTGTTCTCAATTTGGAAAGTATTTTCGTAAATAGTAGAAAAAATAAGGAAACAACCAAAACCTATTTTTTTGTTCTTTTTGGGAATTTCCAAAAAAAAATAAAAAAATGTGAAAATATTTTCTCGAACAATTCTGCAATCGGCACCACCCCTTCACTTCCACCCTCAATCACCACCACTGCCACCGCCACCAACAACAACAACCTTCGACCACCATAACACCCCCCCCCCCCCCCATACATATATATGTATATACACATACACACGAAACCGATCAATTTCGCCGACTTGTGAAACAGTGTTGCGAGTTTGTACGTGGTTTAAGAGGTTTGGATTTGAAGACATTGTTAGAGTGAGGTGATTTGGGCGCAAATTTGAGAGATTTAGGGCAAAATTGGAGAGTGGTGAAGTTCGATTTGGGGGTATTGTAGTCGAATGTGGTGTAAAGAGAGGAAGAGTTTTGGGGTTTAGAGAGAGGAAGTGAGATTGAGAGATCATTTGCAGTAATGGGTTTGTAGGCGGTAAAGAGAAGTGTGTATGTGAGAGAGAGAGACGAAAAAAGACCGAAGAATGGAGGTCGGGAAGAAGAAGATTCGTTTTTTTTTGTTTTTTTGTCCCAAACAAAAATTAAATTTTTTTGTTTTTAAAGTAGAAAATAAGAATAAGAATAAAAATATTTTTTTGTTTTCAAAAGGACAAAAACAAAAATAAAATTTCCAAACGGGCCTAACAGACATTCAGAGACTCTACTAGTACAAGTCCCGCCAAACAACACTTATATATGTGTCTTGTCTACCATTATCATTTCATTTTCTCTTCCAAAAATTACACCTAATCAGTTTATTTTTTCTTTATTATTTTTTGTTTTTTGAAAAAACAAAAAATAACTCCTCCATAACCAGTACTTTTCTCCATCAGTGCAGTAATTGTATATTATTATTAGGCTTGTCAATCATGACTCCATAAATAATTAAATAA
Source organism: Cornus suecica (assembly GCA_963922005.1). Taxonomy (NCBI): domain Eukaryota; kingdom Viridiplantae; phylum Streptophyta; class Magnoliopsida; order Cornales; family Cornaceae; genus Cornus; species Cornus suecica. Next base: position 7,904,423 of record OY998246.1, on the reverse strand, counting down.
AACACAAAATATGAAATATGAAATCTATAACAAAAAATTCAAAATAATATTCCTTTCCGTCCTAATTTAAGTGTTCATATTCACTATTCAATCAATTCCAAAATAAGAAAAATTAATGTCACTTTACTTTGGTCAATTTATCAATTTACTCTTTAATCATTCAAATTATAAAATATTTAAACTACAAACATCACATCACTTGGTGGGATCAAGGGTAAAATTGATTTTTTCATTCACAATCACACCAATAAAAGTTATCATCTCAAAAAGTTACGATTCCCCAAAATGAACACTTAAATTGGAACGGAGGAAGTAAGATTAAATTCATCAAAATTCTAAAATTTAATTCCAACAAGATTTTTTGGTTATATATATATATATATATATATATATATATTATATCAAAACTTAAGTTAAGTTTATATATAGTATTAGTATATATATATATATTATAAAATCGGTTCCGGTTCGATTTCAAAGAGGCAAGAATCAGAACCAAACCGAAAATTATGATTCTTTAATATTAGGAACTGAACCGCCGATTCCGGTTCGGTTCAGTCCGATTTTTTTGTGCAACCCTAGTTATCAGTGACGGACCAGAAATCAATATGAATGGGGGTATAATTCTATTTTTCTGAAATTCCAGTGAGGGCTTTATGTAATTTTGGTAGGAGCTTTTCACAATATAGAATCTTATAGCTAAAATATTGCAAAGGAAAAAAAAATCAGTGGGGCCAATGCGTGTTTTATAATAAGAAACAATAAAATTAAAAATTAAAAAAAAATTGAGGAACTTCGTCCATACACTATATGCATTTTTTGTATTTTTTTTCCCGAAATTATGAAATAAAAGAGTTACATATGATTTTTCAAGTAACATTAATTCCTCCCAGAGTTAGGTTCAATTTCTTTTCAAAAAAAAAAAAAACCTTTTCAAAAATTTAGGTTCAATTATTATTTTTAATTATTTATTTATTTTTGCAACCAAATCTAACTGATACAGAATTATGAACTTCGAAAAAGGATAGGTAGAATATTCTGTCACTAAAATCATGTGCTCACTCAAATTTTGATCATCCTAGTTCAAAAATTGTTGTCCTAAGCTTGATATGACACATGAACCTTCTTTGAAGATAAGTCCTTTGGATTATTTGCACAATTGCATTCCGAATCCCATATGATGATTCCATATCATTTTCGATTATTTTTTTTATCATCTTTTTCCCATATATTGCAGATCTCACATGTGCATGTATATATATATATATATATAGGTAAATAGCTTAAAAAACCCCTCAAGTTTACTCTATTTCTCTACTATACTCCCTCAACTAAATTTAGTCTCCTAAACTTTCATTTTTTTGCATCATGGGCTTGCCCTCCAAACTTTTTATATTTTCACCTTACATTTAACTCTCTTATAGGGTAAAGTGCAAAAAATCAATTTGCCTCAATTCTATTATAAAAGACTATCATACTCTTATTATTATATTTCTTAATTCTTTAAATTACAAAAATATTATTTTTTTTAGTTAGAATATTAATTATACCATTTACCTTTAATGTATTAGACTAAATATACTCTCAAATGCTAAAAAAATTAAATTTATAAGTTCTAATTATTTTATTTGTAAATCAATTAACTTGTTATTAAATTTTAGTTTGATTTAAATCATAAAACTTATTATCCTAATTAAATTTTTTATGCCAAATAAAACTTTCTTTTCATAAAAATATATTCATAAATAAATCACAAATTACTTAATAATAAACACATGTTAATTTTCTTATGTTATATATAGAGAGAGATAGTTCATTTGTTAATTTTCTCATGTTATATATATATATATATATATAATTCGGTTTAGCATGTAGATGTATATGAAATTTGGAAATTTCATAGAACCTACCAAATGTATGGATATGCATTCAAATGCCCTAATTGTATATTTAACTAAATAACCTACCAAGTTCTCATCCAACATAAGATAATGAACACCCAAATAATAAGAAGTAAATAAAACTCATTCTCGGAAAGAAAATAAAGACATTAAAAAAATGATAATATCCAAATCTGAAACCCCATGTATTGAAAATCATATCATGTAATTGGACCTAAATCTTATTCCTTTCACATCCCCTGTCTATCATCTTCCAAATTATACAACACTTGATTTTGTTTTTTTCCCAAAAAATTATAGAAAATCAACTAAAGTGATACTAGTTAAACATTTAAATCTTTAAAGAATATCTTTGCAACCACCATTTTATTGTCTATTTATGTGTGTACAAAAGGCACTGAAGTCATTTCCTAGAAAAATGTTTGGTGTTTTAGTGATGATCTTTCTTTCTCAGTAAGAGCTAAATTTGACAAAAAAAGTAAAAGAAAAACATAGGTAGACAATTGCTTTAAACAACTATAGAAGTTAAAACTCAGAAAGCCAAAACTAGTACCAAATGATAAGAAATAATAAGAGACTTACCGATAAGAGCTTTTGGAGTAGAAATCTTCGGTATACTTATTTTCTCATGTTATATATATAGGATGACAATTTGCCCCGCCCCACCACGTTTGTAACAGTTTTGGGTGCCATATTTATACTATATGAGTGGGGATGGAGTTGGAGAAAAAACCCTCACATAAACGGGACGGGGACGGTTTTAGGTGTCCCCGCTTCGTTTAGACATATTAGAATAAAAAATAAGTGTAACCCACTAAAACTAAATTTTATTTTTGTTATTGTCTAAATTGAAGTGAACGTAATATTGGACAAACTTCTTTGTTTTTGTTATTTTCCGTAAAATGCATTATAATTTGGACTGTTGGATAATTTGATATTTATTTAGTTTCTATAATCTTGAATTTCGTGTTTTAAGTATATAATTTTGTGAAATTGTATAATTTTAAAGTGAAATATTCAAAAAATTTAGTTGTTAATGGGTTATCGTGGGCACCCAATGATTTTAAAAAACCCAACGGGACGGGGTGACCTCCCACCCATTTTAGCCAGTTTTGGGCAAGGATGAGATGGGGATTTCTTAACGTTTGTTGGGGCGGGGCAGGGTACACCCGGCACCCGCCCAGAACCGCACCCGTTGCCATCCATATATATATATACATATATATATATATAACATGAGAAAATTAACAGGTGTTTATTATTAAGTAATTTATGATTTATTTTTATGAAAAGAAAGTTTCATTTTAGCATAAAAAAATTAATTATGATAATGAGTTTTATTATTTAAATCAAACTAAAATTTAATAACAATTTAATTGATTTACAAATAAAATAATTAAAACTTATAAAAAAAAAAATTAGCATTTGAAAGTATATTTAGTCTAATACATTAAAGGTAAATGGTAGAATTAATATTCTAACTAAAATAAATAATATTTTTGTAATTTAAAGAATTAAGAAATATAATAGTAAGGGTAAAATAGTTTTTTATAATAGAATTGTGGCAAATTGGTTTTTTGCACTTTACCCTATAAAAGGGTTATATGCAAGGTGGAAATATAAAAAGTTTGGAGGGCAAAATGGTAAAAAGTTTGGAGGGCAAGCCCATGGTGCAAAAAAATGAAAGTTTAGGGGACTAATTTTAGTTGATGGGATATAATAGGAAAAAAGAGTAAACTTGAGGGGTTTTTTAAGCTATTTACCCTATATATATATATATATAATTTATAACACATTTTCACAATGGTTGTCCCTCCAAAATAAATGCTTTTAAGACCGAAAAAAGAATTAGGAACTTGTTATTGTCAAATCGTTCAATTAAATATATTGCATAATGAATGTGCCTCGAAAGCCAGTTTTCATATAAATGTGTGTACAATCACTATGTGTGTACACAAATGAATTCAATGATAATAATAATCAACAAACCTACATATATACCCTTCTTATATAAGAGAATCAATTGGTTTACATGTTCACTATTTATATTTTTCAATGGAACCCTTCGAAAAAATAGTGCGAATGCATATATATATATATATATATATATATTGTATGAATAAGAGGTAAAGAAATTGATGTGATGGGTTGTGTCCCATTGGCCATGGTTCCACTTTGCACATGGGGAACACATGCTTGGTCTAGTGTTGTAACAAAAACCAGTGGCCTAGGAATATATATGCATGGTTTAGATCTAATCCAATTTGGTTGTCAATGTTGGTTAGAAACATAGATTTCATGTTTATCCATACAATGTGATTTTCGGACAGTCTGTAGTTGTATATTAGGTGTTGTATATGTCACTTGTATATATGACTCGAATTCAATTCCATGTGCACCATGTGTATGGTAGGAGACATGGGGTCAAATGTCAATTCACTTGCTTTTCTTTTTCTTATAGCTCAATATTAATGCCAATCTTACAACTATACCAATACAATCATACTATTTGAAATATAAAGTTATAATAAAAATGTCCCAAAAATTTATAAATCTTGGGATGTTGAGTATCAAGTTTACTTTCCTAATTCTCCAATTTTCTTGGCAACCAAACGGAACGATAGAGTATGATCTAAGAAGGAAGAAGAGTGATGAATTGTTACTATTTGGCACATGCTGTTGTTGAAAGTGATGTCATGTGTGAATTGTAACATATCATTTTGAGTAAATTTCAATCTAATAGGAGTGTGTTAAGTCTGTTTTGGCAAAGTTTAGTGGTGACACGGGAGAAATTCAGAAAAAGGTATCATATGTTTCAACTTCCAGGACTTGAATATATATATATATATATAAATATATATAGATCTATACACAAAACAATGCCATCTTCTATATAAGACTCAGTTTTTTCCCCTTCAATTTAAACTCTTTATCATTTTCCTTTTGTTATAGGTTTTAATATTGGATTAACTTCATTTATACCATAAATAACCCTCAGATTTGGCAATATTTATTTACACCTTTTATTTTTTGAAACTCACATCATTTACACCCCTTAGGCATGACATCATCCTGTAATTTTATTTTAATGTCTAAACTAACCTTAATGTGTTATTTAAATTGTGTGTGGAAATAATGATTGAGTTTATTTATTTATCAATTTGACCCCTTTCATTTAATAGTTTTCCTAATTTTTCTGCAATTTGCATTACAATATATTATTATTATACTGTTCACTATTCTCATATGTTAAAATGAGATAATATTTAACCAAAAAAAATATTCTCTTGAATTTCATATTTAATTATTGTTTAAACTTCAGTTCCCACTTGGTATCAAATAGAATAAAACTCTTATTAAATTTTTATAGTTAAGTATCATGTAAATTTCACTATTCTGAAATTAAATTCCTAAAATTTGGAATTAAATTCCTACAGTTTGAAATTTTCATCAAACAACGTTAACTCCTTTCCCAATAGGCTTGATTAGAAGGAGGGAATAATGCATTAATCACCCTTTTACCGTTATAATACATAGTATGCATTGTAGAATTTCATTAATAATTAAATCAAAAAAATGTATAACCTAATTGCACCAATTCTTTATTGAATTTCATATTTATTGATGAAGATTCCATGAAAAATTACTGAAACACATATTTTACACTTTTTCTATTTTGCATTACAATACATTATTGTTTGACAAATTGTTTGGCCTAATTTTGAAATTATATAAATATATATATAAAAAATACAATCATTACAAACACACACAAACAACTATATAAATTGATATAAAAAATACAAAAAAAGAAGAAGAAAAGACCAAACCCTTGTGGATGAATGCTATACTGAGACCTTCTAATAACTCCTGAAACCCTGACGGCGGTGGCGTTGGTGGTGGTGTGTAGCTCATCGGCGACGGGGGCGAAATCGGGAGTTGTTAATTTGATGATGGAAGCTATTTGACGCCAACGAGAACTATTTGACGGCAAAAATAGGGAGTTGTTTGGTGGCGGCGGCGGCAACCCGGAATCGATGAGGGGTTTGATGGGTAGTGGGATTAAGGTCATGGTTGTGGGGTGGAGGGAGGGTGGCCGGGCGGGCGGGGGATTAGGGTTAGGGTTGAGAATGATTGGATGGTTGGGTGGTTGTTTGGATATGAGGATAAAATTATTTGGAATGAGGTTTAATTTTGTTTGGACACATGATTTGGATTATTCTGGAATTAAAATAATTTAAGTTTGTTTGGCTTAAGGGCATTTAGTATATTTCATACAAAAATTTATTGATAAGGGATGTAAATGAAGATTTACAAACTTGAGAAGTTGTGATTTAAATAAAAACAAATCTCAGGAGTATAAATAAAGCTAACCCTTTAATATTTGATGATGGTCACATTATTAATTTCTTCCTAGAATTAGCCTCATGAAGTTGTCAAATTATTAATTTAAGAGTATCCTAAGTGAGTTTCAGATATAACATTATACGAATTATGGGTTTCCTCTCAAACGATGATTTCCTTCAAATCTAGATTTCAAGAAAATTGTCCTTAAGAGTCAGACCTTTTAAGTTTGGTTCATATGTTAACTTACATTAAAAAAAAGTACAAATTGCCATGTAAAATTACTTGGATATTCTTTGCCTCTAAATCATTATCATTTTAGTATTAAATTACTTATTACCCAAAATTCTATATATCAATACATATATATGAAATTGTACACCTCAATATAAAATAAAAAACACACACAGGTCTATTCCACTTTAATGCATAAAACACCTATAATGCAAACTGATTATATATATAAATATATATGTATTTATAATGTGGGGAAAAAGTGAATATATCAACGTCCACATTGATTTAATGTCCTCATGCTGGTTTGAAGGAACAATTTATGTCACAATTTGTTGATCCAACGAAATGGGAATTCAGGGTGCGTGATTGGTCCTCGTAATTAAAATTTCACTTGATAATATTAATGACATCAATTAGTCATAAAGAAGTCAAAATAAATGCAAGTAATGCTTAATTTAATAAATATATCTCTTTTTAATTAATTACAATTGCAAGTAATGCTTAATTTAATAAATATATCTCTTTTTAATTAATTACAATTTCTCCTAGTTGACTTTACTCTTACCTCAAATTTAAATTTATTTAATAATTAACTTTGATTAATGTGTGATTTATACTCATTTGAAAATATTCCTTCTATGGTCCGGTCAATGCTCGAGACTTTCCGGGTCGTTAACTCAAAAAAAGGTCATGGGCTTACCCGCCAAAATTTGGGCAACCAAACATGCCCTACAAAATCTAGCTTTTCCTTTTCATTATGTAAAAAGAAGTAATTGAGTGAAAAGTGAATAAAGCAACCTCTCTCTCCCTCATTGCTTCTAGGTCAAGGTTGAAAACGGTTGGGGGTGCATGATAATTTTGTGGACCACCCAAAATATTACCATCAATGTAAAAAACCATTAACAAGGATTAGAGTTTGTTAAAAAGCAAAAGAAGGGTAAATTAGACGAATTTTCATGTATAAGAGAGCCAATCATGATTTATTTAGCTTCTAATTCACTATCCTAAATTTGTATTAAGTGGCAATTAATCTTAAGTGCTTAATCTTGTATAATTATTTGAGTGAAAAATGCCTCATCAAAATAAAAGACTTACTTATATGTAACATTTTTGCCCCGGAAAGATCAAGAGTAATTTTTGAATTGTGGAGTTCAATTTATGAAAACACTAAGAACCCAATTTTTTTAACTGGATTTGAAATTATAAAGACACAAGTTGATGCGTATTTATATTTATCATCCAATGACAACTTCTTAGCTACATCAATAATAACAAAAAAACAAGAAATTATATTGATTTACATCGATAAAAGACTTTATAGTAAAACTATTCACACAACATTATTTTCCCATGTGGTGTTTGATATATTAAAATTTAAAAGAAAAAAATCAGTTTTTATGAATTTTAAGGTTAATTTATTTGATCAGAAGTACAAATATGCATGGTATATACCTATTTGGTCCACACAATCAATGGTCCTAGTTACTCAAGTTCATGATGGTGTTGTGTGTTACTTTTAGTATACATTATGAATGAGGAGGAGGTTAAGTTTGGGGGAAATGTAATTTGCTACACGCGTGAATTCTCGTTATGATGGGAGCCACTTGGTCCTTGCATGGGAGCATTATCGTGCCCCCCTACAAAGTCAATGGGCCAAGCCCTCGATATATATATATATATATGTATATATATATATATTGAAATATGTATAATATTGTAAAGCTAATAATTACTCGTTGGAAAAAAGTGCTTTAACCTCCAACCTCCAAGCGGTTAAAATCAATTACTTTAACCTAGTCTGTATCAAAATTTACCTTTCCGCAGGTTATTCAAACTCACCCAATCAATTTATCAGATTGTTACCACTGGTAGTTAAATTTCTTTATATAGAGAATTTTTTTTATTCATTTACTTTATGTGAATGAATTTGTATTTATCATGAATAAGAAATCATTACTCTATATACAAAAATATATATATATAACAAATTTTCCTTCATAACATTGTGTCAAATTGATATATATTATTTATTATATAAGAACAATTCTGCCTTTATAATGTTGTGTCAAATTGATTTTGTTGGACTCGTATAATTATTGCAGCCAGATAAAAAAATAGCCAGTCAAACTCTTAAATAATATCGAAATTTATTAATAGTTATGTGTTTGAAAAGTGAAACAAACAAAGTAGAGTTAACAATTTTTTTCACCCAAAAAATTGATATATATTTTTAAAAACTCGACATTAAATTTGTAATTAATTGCTGACAAACAAACATGGTTTGGTTGAATATTATTGACCACACCTGCTTTTTTCCATTTTTTCTTTTCTTTTTGATAATTCTTCTTCCAATTTTTCTTCTCACCAAACAGCTCCTAATTTTCTATATCTAACTCCAAGTTGAAGCCAATTCTCGCCGAGAATTCCGGCCCCGGGAAAACAATTGAATACACTTTTCTTTCCATCCAAACACAACACCGAAAATTCAGCTCCTTGGAAATTCCGTACGGACTGCCTACGTGGCATATAGTAAAGACCACACACACCCCTTCGGTTAAAGCGTTAGAGTTGGTTGAGCCAGTGTCAGAACAGTAATTACGTCCACACTCAGGGGCCAATACTCTCTCACGTGACTCCCCTCCGTCGGTGCACACCACTCACACGCTCTCACAATATACATGTACATACGTATATTTGTATATATATATTTTAGAGAGAGAAAGGGTGAAATTGTAGAGAGAGAAAGGGAGCGGTTAGTGGCGGTTAGAGGGGTGGTTACAATAGGTGGAGGGGGTTTAGTTAAAACTAAACCTAACCACGGTCAAATCAAAAGCCCTTTTTAGTTTAACGGCCGTTAACGTTAATACTAACGGTGGTGACGGCTTGGTCTCTATAAAGGGGGAATGGGCTTTGAGCAGCTTCTTTGACTCCATCTCTGCTCTGCTACTACTACTGCTCTGTGTTTTGTTCTCTCTCACTGTGTGTTTTTGGGTTCCATTTTAGAGAGAGAAAGTGTGTGTAGTTGTAGAGAGAGAAAGTGAGACAGACAGAGAGAGGAAGGGCAATGGCGGTTTCGAAGAAGTGGATGGTTCCTCTGTGTTCGGTGCTACTTCTGTTGCTGTTCGTTGGTGTCATGGCGAGAGTGAACAAGGACCATATCTCTCAGACCAGGTTTGTTTCTCTCTCTAAAAACACTCCTACTCTCTCTCTCTCTCTCTCTCTCTCTGTGTTGTGCACCATTGAAGGTAATTTGAATGTATATGAAAACCATAGCATCTCTGTAGTAGCCTCTCTCTCTATACATATACTTATATGTATACCTAAATTCTCTGATTTGAGACCAATTTGCCGAAGAGATTCTCTGTTTTTCACTCTTATTTTTTTGTTTAATCTTTAATTTACTTCAAATTTTGTCTGCATTACATGAGATTGTTAAACATTTTAGGTTTTCTTTCTCTGAATTCTCTGTTTTGAGCTTTTTTGGGCGAAAAATTCGTCACAATGTTGGTCGATTTCTGTTTTTGAAGCTTCATACTGTGGTTAATTCGCTGTTTAAGCTCAAAATTCACCTACATTACACAGTTTTCTAGGATTTTTTTTTTACAAATTCAAAACATGATTCGAGAATTTTTTTCGCCATTAATGTAGATCTCAAGCTTAAACCGCGAAATTCGAGATTTAGAGAGAGAGTTCGTAGAGATTTAATGGTTTTGGTTATTCTAATTTTGTTTTTGTTTTTTGAAGCAGAAATGGCGAAACAGAGGAGTTGCAGACCTCGAACACCTCAACAATGGCGGATAGGTCAGTAACGAACTCAGTACTTTCTACAGTGAACTCAGACTAACGTTATTGCTCTCACATTTCAACAAATCCTAACCGTCCCTTTGGTCTCTACACCAATCTCTCACCGTTAGATCCCTCCCTTGTACCTTCATGTTTATCTAAAATCACAGAAGAATCTGAGCCGTTGAGATCCTATTCGCTTTGATCTGGATCGTTTATTCCGTTACAAACAGTTCTTAGGATTCCTTCGTCACATCAACAAACCCTCATTGCCTAACGAATTCCCATAATTACCCTTAACATTTCCAGTCATTTACTTCTGCGAGTATGGAAAAGACGAATTTCCCGCGTACGAGTCGCCTCTTCTCTCTCTAGATAAAGCAGTTTTCTGTTGATTCACCCTTTTTTATTTTCTCTCTCTAGAAGCATCTCTTTCCGGTTTTAACGGTAGAGATCACTGCTCCGAGTACCACCTCTATATATATACACACACATTCGCACACAGTGTTGCAGTGTACTTGGTGTCTGTCCACTCGTGTCGTGCGTTTAATGGATAATGTCGGTTCGCAGAATCAATTCTCCACTAATTTACTAAAATGCCCCTGGATGGTGAATTTAATTTTGCTAGTGTTTGTTTTTGGCTTTGGTACGTGTCTCTTTCCAATTTATTACTATTGCTCATTGTGTTTAAAGTCATTGTAAAATTCCCCAAATTGGGTATGGTCTCAGTGGGTGTCTGCTTTTTTACAGTAGCTATTGATTCAATTTCCCAATTTAGCTTTCATATTTTTGGGTCACTTTTGTGTGCTCAATTAATGGTTTTATTTTGTTTTTTCAGGTCAAAAGAGGTTGAGTCATTGAATGAACAAGCTGTGGCTGCTGACCCAGAGGAGATTGTCTCCATGGTTGAAATGTGGGTATCTTTTTCTCTCCCATCACTTTTTAAAAATTAATTTTGTTTTCTTAATTTAATTTAATTTTAAGTTTAACCCATTATTGGTAATCTTGTGGTTTCATAGATAGTGGATTATTTTGGGTGGTTAGAGTTAGTACTACTCTTTTTAAAATCAGACCTACCCACAAACCCACATTGATTTTGTTTGAACTCTGGACATTATTGAAATTTTACTACCCTTTTAATGTATAGAACATGGTTGGTTTCATTATAGCATGTGTTTATAGGTAGCTTCATTTTTGGGCACCACTAGAACTGTTTGTTTGATTTGGACCACCCCTGTTAGTTAAGAGCATAAAATGTAAAGTTGAGAGATGGTTTAAAGGGGAAGTTACCCTATGAGGCAGTGTTTGCATTAAAAGGGGTAATTACATCAACAATATGGTTGTGTTTATCATGTGGGTCGGTGTATCTACTTATATCTTTAGAGTTTTTACTTGACTGTGTACGCATGTGCATGTGAGAAAAGTGGGAAGATAGGTGCAATTACTTTTCAGACATGGTAATATGCATGACTACTCTATTGGTCCATTCTAGAATTTTTTTATGTGACCCCATTGAAAACCATTTATTTGTATATTGTCTTGGCCAACACCGGTCTTTATCTTTTAAATGTGACAGCTTCACCATGTGTTAGCTAAAAAGACAAAAGCACATCCAAAATTGTAGCTATTAAAATCTACATTAATATGATCCCTTACACTGAAAATGCCATACTGAACTTATTAAAAAGGAAAAACAAATAGGCAAATTTGCCCTTGTAGAATGACCAAATTCTGAACCCCACACAGATAACAAAAAAATTACCTCTACCGACAAAAAAAAAAAAACAAAAAACAATTAGTGCTCCATTTTGGGCGTGTATTAAATAACAGTTGCTAGACTATGTATGCAGTAAAAAATTAGGAAGACTGATTCTATTTCAGTGGACAAATTTACATAACATAACTCTACATTCTCTCATTGCCTTGTGATGAAACAATTGAAATGGAAATGATTGCAACATCTCAATAGAATTGCTTTTGATTGGACAGAAGCATCAAGAACAGCACAGAGAGGAGGAAATTGGGGTATTTCTCGTGTGGAACGGGCAACCCCATTGATGACTGCTGGCGTTGTGACCCCAACTGGCAAAAGAACCGCAAGCGCCTTGCTGACTGTGGCATTGGCTTTGGCCGCAATGCAATTGGTGGGCGTGATGGTCGCTTCTATGTTGTTACTGATCCCAGCGACAATGACCCTGTCAACCCCCGGCCTGGCACTCTTCGTCATGCTGTCATTCAGGACAGGCCTCTGTGGATTGTGTTCAAGCGTGACATGGTGATACGTTTGAAGCAGGAGCTCATCATGAACAGCTTCAAGACCATTGATGGACGTGGTGTGAATGTCCATATTGCTAATGGAGGCTGCCTCACAATTCAGTTTGTGACCAATGTCATAATTCATGGCCTTCACATCCATGACTGCAAACCCACTGGGAATGCCATGGTCAGGAGTTCTGAAAGCCATTTTGGTTGGAGGACAATGGCTGATGGTGATGCCATTTCCATCTTTGGTTCGAGTCACATTTGGGTTGATCACAATTCTCTCTCCAACTGTGCTGATGGCCTTGTTGATGCTGTCATGGGCTCAACTGCCATTACCATTTCCAACAACTACTTCACCCACCACAATGAGGTCTGTATTTTTCCCACTTCATTAGTTGGTTTCATTTGGTTCCCCTTTATTCTGCAGGACTAACATTGTTATATCTATAGGTGATGTTGTTGGGCCACAGTGATTCTTATACAAGAGACAAGCAAATGCAAGTGACTATTGCCTACAACCATTTTGGAGAGGGTCTTATTCAGAGAATGCCAAGGTAATACATGATTCGACCTTACATATCCTATAATTGTTCCATGGTACCTAATGTTAGGGAATTTCTTAAGGGAAAAGGGAAATGTATAAGAACTTTTTACACTAAATACTCCAAACAATATGGTACAAAACTATGAATGAACAATCCATGCTGATATAAATTCAATTTATGAAAACACAGGTGCAGGCATGGTTATTTCCATGTGGTGAACAATGACTACACACACTGGGAAATGTATGCCATTGGTGGAAGTGCAAGCCCCACCATTAACAGCCAAGGCAACAGATACCTTGCCCCAGTCAACCCCTTTGCAAAAGAGGTACCCTTCAACTACTAGCTGCAATTCTTTTGTTGTAATCTGTTCTCTGCTTCTTCTATGTCTAGGGAGTTAAAACATTTCACCTCACAGTGAGCTTGAAATATTGGAGTTTGTATGAATGCTGATAATGTATTATTGTATTGAGCAGGTGACAAAGAGAGTGGACACAGACACAAGCCGGTGGAGGGGATGGAACTGGAGGTCAGAGGGCGACATGATGCTTAACGGCGCCTACTTCACTCCATCAGGAGCAGGAGCCTCAGCCAGCTATGCCAGAGCTTCAAGCCTTGGAGCCAAGTCTTCTTCCATGGTTGGCACCATTACTTCTGGTGCCGGTGTTCTTGGCTGCCGCAGAGGCCGCCAATGCTAGCTACCCCCCTCCCACACATTCAAGAAGAAACAGTCCCTTTTGTTTTTTTGTTTTTGTTTTTCTTCTTATTCTACCATTCCAATTTCACTATAATATACCACTATCCTTATATCCATATTCGACCATTGTTTGTTTCTCCTCTTATCAGATTTCTTCATTTCGACAAGTGTACATTTTTACACATGTCGTCATCATTCTCGTAGCACCAATAGTCTGTCTCCCCATTGTCGCGCAACCTCGGCCTGCTTCTTCAACTGAAAAGCAAAACAGCTTCCATTTCTAGGAGCTGGTGCGGAAGCGTTGTCCATCACTCTGTTTTTTATTTTTATTTTTATTTTTATTTTTATTTCGTCCTTTCACCTCTCCCTTTCTCCTCCTAACCATCATCTGGTTTTCTTCCACTCTGGTGCTACTACATATTGTGTTGGCTTTGAGGTCCATAGGAACTGAATGATTTTGTATTTTTCTTTTTCTTTTTCACCTTTTAGCTCTATTGAGTTATACAAAAAATTTAGTGTGAATTTCAAACTCAAAGTCTGAGTTAAGAAAAACTTGTGTTATAGATGATGATGCATAGCAAGCAATCTTCTTTTCCTATTTCTTACTTTTCATGTGTTGTGTCAATTGAAGCATTTTAGTCCTTCTGGTTCTGAAATGTGATTACTTTTATATATGTGTTACTAGTATTCATGTTTTACTCTTTTTCTTGGTAACAATTGTGATTATTATTATCTCATGTGCACCAACCAAACTAGCATTAACTACAATGATGGGTTGTTAACTGTTGATGGGCCTACCTAATTAGTAGTAAATGGGTTGAGAACTTTTTTGAAATAGGGAATTGTCTGAGCTTTTAAAATGATGGATAATATAGAATTAGAGGCATAGGATCCTGAATTCCATTGTAATTACACTGAGATTGGGAAAATCCCACTTGACCAAACAAACCAAGCCCATTATGGGAAAAGAAAGCAAATCTTCATATAAAGCCATTTCAAATCCACTGAGAACAAATCAAGGATGCTGATTCAGTGGGAGGTCCAAATGGTCCTTACAACAACTCTTGTTGCTTGAGGTCTTGAGGATATATATTTTCTAGTTGGCCACTTTATAAATTGACTCTCTTCATGGTATTATTCTCTATTCAGATGATTCTAGAGTTGAGAGACTCGAAATAAATTAGCATTATGAAAAAGCTATCATATTACGGCCATTTGAAAAAAGGTTGGATCATGGTTGGTTGTCGTTGTATTAGTTATTAACGATATAATGAACTCGAACAATATTAGTATCAAATATGAACAATATTATTCATTGTCGTTGTATTAGTTATGATTGCAATAAGAATATAATGGACTCAAAACAATATTAGTATCAAATGCAAGTATCAATAAAATGCAAATGGGATCAGAACCTTTGAAAATTCGTATTGACTAATACAACAAACCTTGGATTCGATGGACTCGAATTCTTCTTAGAATGTTTTTTTCATTCCAACGGATAACCTTTAAGTCACAATAAAACAATCTTATCACCTAGCATTATGCTAATGGGAAATTAAAAAACACCCAAAATTGAAATTAAAAGCTGAAGGGGGATGCCAAGGGATATCACGTGGTGGAAGAAGAGGGCAACACAGCCGTGCATGTGAGGCTGGGCCCATGCGGCATGTGAGGCATTCTTCGCCTCCTCAATAATATATATTTATATGAGGCCATATTTGTATATATTTTGCCAGCTTGCACATTACATGTATATATAGATATATGTGTGTGTGTGTTTACATGTTATATGTATAATAAGTTAATAACCTAACTTGCGCTGTCATCTTCATGGCATCCCCAGCATTCAGCATATGATATGAGAGTGGCACTATTCTCTTCACTTTGTTGGTTGAGGTTATTAGCCATTTCACACCAAACTTCAACCACGAAAGTAAATATACATCTACATGTATGCCACGATATACATATATAGACACATATTTGTTGAAATGTAATACATCATAATCGTATTGTTCTGAACTGCAGACAATATGATATGATACATGTATGCCACGATATACATATATAGACACATATTTGTTGAAATGTAATACATCATAATGGTATTGTTCTGAACTGCAGACAATATGATCTGAGATGTTCGGTTTCGGTTACCGTAAGTGATGATGCATGCCAAAATAATTAATAGCAGTATAAAAGTGTGAGAGAAATCAATGATTAATGCTCTCCGATTAATTTATTTTAAAGGGTTAAAAGAAAAGACACCCATTGAAAGTTAACATTTTCAAGATATTTATGGAAGGGGTAGAATCACAATATCAAAATTTCAGTGCGGACTTTAGGGTATTTTAAAAGAAATTCAGTGAGGGCAGAATTGCAAATATCTGAAATTCAAGGATAGTTAAAGTTAAAAAAAAAAAAAAAAGGAGTGGCACACAGGTCCTACGGTCCATCCGTGTTTGAATGCAAATAATGTAAAATTATTGCGTGATTTTGAATTAAAAAAAGATTAGTCACACTCCAACATATAAGTAACTGTATAAATATATATTATTATACGGAACAATGATTGTTGTAAACCATGTAACTATTTCATGTAAACAGGGGATAGGTACAGTGAAATGTCGGCATGAAAAAGCCAATATTGATCAACCTTATTATTTCTCCACTCTTGAACTTAAATAATCACTAATATTCTTCATATACAGCTAGTATATAATGTACTACATATAATAAATGAAGCTAAAGAATGGTACAAACATAGTTCAACCAACCAATATCTGTTGGCTTCTTGGCAGTTTAAATTAGACTACAATCTCGTTTATCTTCTACTTCTACTTTTATGCAAAAGAAAAAGAGAAGTTATTTCGAACTCTTTCACAGTCCAAAAATTCTTCTATGAATTTTGCCAAACGTCATTCAAAATAATTTTTTCCTTCAAGAAACCAAAAACAGTGTTCAAAAAACTAATCCAAACATAGCCTAATTCCACATTCGAGCAGTATAAATTAGACCTAATAACGCAAGTTTCACCCTAAAAATCACTTTTAACATACTCCGACAAATTTTGGGGCACAGAACATTAGCTATTCTTTTTCTTTAGTACTAGAGGTGTGGCATGTGTTGCACTCATCACTCATTTTCATCCCACTCAATTATTTATTCCTGTACTCAAATCCATCCATTTTTACTCTCTTACTGATTTTTCATTTTTTCTCCCAGTCCTCTCAATAAAGCTAATAAGCAGGTAAAAATTGTACTCTTCAATTACATTACACTCACATGCAAATGAAGTTGCAAGGTAATTTCCCAAAAAAAAAAAAGGGGGGGTATACTACTAAATACACATAAAAACAACACCAAAAATGAATCTCCTTTGACTCATAATCTACATATATATATATATATATATGTGTGTGTGTGTGTGTGTGACACCTGAAAGTTTATTGCAGTAAGATCTTCACATTCCCTTCTTTCACCTGTTTAGCAAATTTTTTTTTTTTTTGGGGCAATGTACAAACTGAAAAATTAAATGAGTAAAGTCATATTATCATGTTGGACTAGTCCAGTAAAGGCATTTGGTACATTTTCATGCTTATACAACTAACTGTTCACCTGCAAGGTTTGATGCATATTAAAGCAGCTCCACTTTGAGACATTAAGGAGCACAAAGGAAAAGTGTGACCATCAATGGTGGTACACTGGTACTAGTACTACCACCAATGGTGTGTACCTTTTTGAGTCATGAATGCACACAAAGAAAAAGTATGACTACAAAGAAAAAGTATGATCACCCAAGGTGCTTATATGGGTGCTTTCAATAATGTCAACAGAGCTCTAAGGGCAAACATAAAATGATAAATTCTTCACCTTTGTATTTCCACAGCTTATGACCTCATAAATATTAGGGTAAATTACACTTTCACTCTCTCAAGATATGACTTATTACAGTTTCACCCCTGTCCTTGGATAATTACAGTTTCACCCCCTCAAATTTGGAAGTAGTAACAAATACCCCCTTGAGATGAAATTCCGACATGATCAAACCCGGTCAATACTAGGTGAAATGTCTAAAATACCTCCAGATTTATTGTTATGAACATTTTTTGCTCCAGTATACTACACTATTGCTTCATTTTGCGTTAATTTGGATACACTAATTGGACAATTACGGGCAAATCAGACAAAAAACCCAATTTTTTACACCATAATTGAGAAATATTCAGAGGTATAATGAAGCAATTTTTACACCAATTTTTCACTTTTTCAATCATTAGAATTGGGCTTTGATGACCTAGAGGGGGTGAAACTGTAATAAGTCATATCTTGAGGGGGTGAAAGTGTAATTTACCCTAAATATTACAGAAAAAATGCTCATCTCGGGCAGTTTAAGGAAGAAAATTCAGGATAATATCATGCATAAAAAAAAATATAGAAGCAAATATTAAGGTTGTTCCTGTAATTTCACGGCCGAACAAGGGTTAACAAAGTGAGAGAAATAGGGGTGATCACATTATAGTTCTATGGTCTTTTGAGTCGTAATATTTTTCTTACAATGATGAAGTAACTTTTGGGATTAGTCATACTCCAATATATACTTTTCTTGAAAGCATCAGAGAAAAATGGAAGCATCAAAACACCATTGGCAAGATTTTTGTAACTGTTAAATAGTGCAAGACAACATGTATAGCTCACTCTTAAGTAGAGGGGTCCACGAGGAAATTGTATCCAGCCTCAGAAAAGTGGGATTTCACCAGCGCAAGAGCCTTGGAGCGGTGAGAAATTTTGTTCTTTTCTTCCTTGGGCATTTCTGCGTAACTACAACAGAAACAACAGTTAACTTTGTCGAGTTCGTACCAGCATATAGAGCCTACCACTGGGTAAAACAAAGAAGCAAACAAAAGATTGGTTTACGTTTGATCATATCCGTCAGGTTGAAAAATTGGATCCCATCCAAAATCCTTGGGCCCCCTTGCCGGAACTATCTTCCCCTGTAATGTAAAACATAAGTCACATGTTAGTGCTACGAATCTGAATAACATGTTCTGTGCAAGATCCTATTTTTTTACCTTTCTATTCTTTATATACAAGCGCAAAATCCAAATTACGAAGAACTAAAAATATGTAAGTTTGAATTAAAGAGAAAACAAGCAAGACGTATAGACACTAGCAAATGTCTTGCTAGGTCAAATGTCACACATGAAGAGAGCAAACATAAAATTATCACAGCTCATCAAATTCAGTGAATGCCATCTTCCTTTGAGGTGACAATATGCTATTACGCTGATGGGGTAGGCATACTTGACGAATATAAAGGGCGTGCACTCGTGTCCTACAGAGATTCATAGTGGAGAATCATATTAGGTATCTCTAAAATTTTACTTCATTTGTCCTATATCTCTATAATTATTAACTCATGCCCTGAGTATATCGAAACTCCCCAACATGGAACTCTTCCATAATGACTGAAGTGTTGTTCCATCAGTACAAATTAGCCTCAAGAGATCATACATGCCACTGATGAAACCTCTCTATTATATCATCCATAACTCTCACTTGAGGTAGAGGACCAATATTAGACAATGCACTGTAAGATTTTTCTAATTCTCAAAAGGTTATCTGTGATATTTTCCTAGTCCTCAAAAGGCTCGTGAACTGAAGTATTGATAATTCTAACAATTTCCTGATTACTTTTAAGAGAATAACATAGCAAATGCTTTAAATCAATGTCCTGCGCCACAAGTCCAGTTCAAAAGCACATCAGTGTTACGTCTGTCCGGACACCTGGTCCAGGACTTTAGAGATGTCGAGGGTTTAACTAAGAGGTAGTAATTAAAGCCAAATATATAAACACTGCAAAAGGATCACAAGGCAGCGCTGTGTTAATTATGATTTTGCTCAATCATCAAGTGGCAATGAGGAACCCTACAACTGACTAACAAACGCAAATTATGTTTCAAGGAAGAAACAAGTTTCAAATAGAATTAAATCGAAATATGTTGAGCTTCCGAGGTTCTTACTAGTGCTTCAAAGTAGATTAATATTTTGTCACCTCCAGATTTTATAGGACATAACCATTATATTGTCCAAACTTCTGGTGCAGCCAGCTTTTCATTGTAAGGAATAGTCGTACTTCTGACTTTTGGCTGACAGAAGAGACAAACAAAATTCTGAACAAACGAGCATAGAGTATCTTTTCATGTATCTAAACGTAGTTTGACCCCTCAAGCAAAAGGGTGTGCTATCAGAGGAGCATGGATTTCTTGAAGTGGTTGGCCTTTCAATGCAGAAATTCAGCAAGGCTCAGAAAGCAATTTTGTGCATATAAAAAGCTACCACTAATATCTAACCAAAAAGGTCTTGGGTGCATTGCAGGTAACAGCCAAAGTGACATTGGAAGGATGCGGAAAGTTTATGAAGGATGTTGATATCGAATTTTCAAGTCATTTTTTTCTGTTTCATCATCCTTTAGGGTTTTTATTCTCCCCCTTTACTTTTACATACTTAAAGCATAAGGATCCTTTCGGCCATTACTTACAGTATCAAAATAAGTCAGTTGGGATTCAATGAGAATGTACATTTGAAGAATAATAAGTGCATGATCCAATCCAACAGATGTTCTACTTACGCATATTGCTAGGAGAAGAAGACTTGAAATTGACCTTAAAGTCCTAATTTTGGACTGTGTGCACTCATACTAGAACCTGCAACTGCACGCTTATCAATCCTAACTAACATAAATAAAAAGTATAAATTTCAAATAAGGTCATTTCTTTCCTAAACCCTAGAAATAAATTTTGTAACTAAGATGCTAAAATTAGTGTTGTGAGATTGTTCAGATACCAACAACGGTAGGATTAATAATTGGATCCACAAGTATGGACAAAGCCACAAGATTAAGCGACCAATATTTTCGATTGGCACTCAAAACAACTGCAATTAATAAGAATCGGATTTGTTCTTCTGTGATACAGTTAGAGTCGTACATAGTTATGTCACATCAACTCACACACATCTAGATGTATTTCAAATTTTCCATAGGTAAATCACACAAATACACATACTCTTGATCTCACATATGGAAGGTGTAGATACCACTAGGGCAAAGCCTTTGGTTTTAATTTGAAAACAGTCTAAAAACAATATTACTAATCTTTTTGTTCTCAGTTTTTAAGCACTTAATGAAAATATATACTAAGACACCTTTTGTAAGAGAAAAATATGCTACTTTTCATGTATATTTTATTAATTAAATCCATAATTCTCTATTTGTGAGGGCGTTCTAGCTTTATAAGAAATTCTTGATTCATATTAAGAATGATAAATAACTTTAGAAATTCCATACATTTATCAAATCGATTGACGATAATCTATAAACAATCTCGGTCCCCCATGCTAAAATCACAGTCTTCTCCCTAAGCCAAACTGGGATAATGATATATGCAACAGACAATAGGAATGAACTTCTATCTATCTTACACCGGTCCAGGAATAGCACAACAGAATAACATATTGGAAGGAAGTACATACCGGAGTTTTTCCAAGGAAACTTATGGGATCTAAATTCGGCCCAAGAGCAAAAGAAAATACACAAAGAGCATAGGCTGATTTATCTTCATATGCCATCAACAAATTGTTCAGGCCTACAAAAATTGACAGGAGCATTAGAACAATAACAGTGGAGGAGCACAACTGTCAGTATTGGGAGATAGGAGAAGGAACCAAATAAGAAAAAATAAAAACCTTCATGACCAGTCTTCTGCAGAAACCACTTGCTGCATCATTGTCCAATTTGATAAATTCCTCAAGAAAGCAAAAAGAAGAGGATGTTAAAATCAGACAAATAAGAGAGATACCAAACTGCAATAAGAGAATTTTTTAGAATAAGTAGCTTTGAACTAAAAACGAAAGGCTATCAAGATAGCAGTTGTTTAGGTTTATCCTAAAAGGGAGCTAGAAAGCATTGACACACTGGTTTTCTTTTTCTCCATCACACATAGGTTTTCGTCTTCATGAGAGATCATCATTAGTGATATTCCCAACGCAATAAAAAAAATTAGCAAAGATTTACCAAGAAAGTTATATTTTTAAGATTTACCCAGAAATTTACATTTTTAAGTCATGCATACATACTGCTTGCCGGCGGCGCCATTTCGTGGAAGAGTGAGAAAGGATCACAGCTTCTCTCTCTACACACGCTGAGTATATTGCTTGCTACGAGGCCACATGCCAGGCTATTTGGCAGAGGAACTTCATCACAGGCCCGAGCCTAATACCGGGTACTATCAATAGACCGCTGAAGATCTACTGTGATAATTCAGCAGCCCTATATCTACTTTTGGCATAGATACTATATTAATTGCAAGAAACCAGCAATGAGGTACATATATAAGGCGATGGATAGAGGCTCAGCAAAAGAAGCAGTCATAAACACATTTGACACAATAATCACCTTTGGCATGCACTTGGTTACTTCCAGAACCAGGATTTTTCTATGAAACCCAAGTATAGGCTGGGATGAGGAAGTTAGAAGGATTATAAGCCTACAGGCAAGATCCATTCCAACATTTTCTGGAGCTAAGCAGGAAGACCCTATTCTGACACAATAGGGTATAAATCCGCACAAGTAATCCGTTTAATATTTAGCATCTTGCTTCATTCAGATGATTGCCTTAGTCCATTGGCAACTCAGGTAATACGGGATCCTAGGGCCTTACGGTGCTTTTTACCCCCATCAATTCTGGTATATCATTGTTCTTTGTAACAGACTTACTGAATAAGATGATGAACAGAGATATATCATAGATTTCTACGACGGAATAATTGATTTTCACATTAACAACTAGAGCAGCCTTTTTTCTGATTTGGAGATGGTACTGAAAGGAGACCAAGAAATATGAAAGTTAGTACGGGCCTTACGGCTCATTGAAGTTTCTAAGAAGTTGTCTTCTTTACAAAAGTTCTCTTCGATTTACATAATAATACTAGAAAAAGCTCCAAATGGAAGTATATAGTTGACTGATCTCATCATAATTGGGACAATAATAACTTTGCTAAACAAATGGCAGCTAATTTTTTGTCCAAGTTGGAAAAATTGTAAAAAACTTAGTCGCAATTTAACCCCTAAACCCCTTTTATTTTGTTATTCGTAATGAAATTGATATCTACCATCTAAATAACATCCTTCAACCTGTCCCAGAAAAAGGGAATTGGGTTCAAGTTGCTGAATAACCCTTCATGCTCAAGGACAGTAATTCATGGTTTGTCTAATCATCAATACACTTGAACATGATCATGTACTACTCATTAAAGATAGGCTCCATATGGATCAAAATAGAGGAAAATCAAATAAACTAACAATGACTTGAATTTTCCTAACAACTAAAAAATGAAAACAAATCCTAAATAAAATATACACAAGATGCAAACAAAATTATCTGCACAAATTAAAATTAGGATAGCCTATGCCCAAATGAGATCTACTTCACACGAGCTCATGGAATTATCCTTTCCTTCTAAAGTATTTAAACTCTAAAGAGATGAAACATGCCTTGTGAGCATTATTAAATCATTCTTTCTTTTCCCAAACAAATTACATAATGAGCCATTTCTTTCTCCTAGTGAAATTACCTAACTTTGTACAAAACATCAAAAACCCATCAAGTGAAATGTTATAATTCAAGACATGGATATATGATAAGTAGAACAAATAAATTAAATTTAAAAAATAAAAAACTTCACCTGGAAAGGACAAGGATGAAAAGAGTTACTTACATGTAAGGCCCTGTAACATAGTTTCAACCAATCAATACTGATAATAGTGTTATTATTATTATTGAATAAAAATGCCCAAAATTAATAATAAGCACCTGGGAGACCATTTAGGGCATTAAAACAGAGGCAAGTGTCTTCCACCAGCACTGGTCCTTTCACCTTCAAAATCCCACAAAAATAAAAATAAAAAAAAACCTTTAAACTGCTAAGATAATTTTTGTGTTATATAAATCTATTATATATATACACATATTGAATCAGACTCAAATATGTGTATTATATAATTATGTCAGTGTGTGTGTGTGAAGATATATATATATAAGTATATAAAGAGGGAACCTCTTTTGCAGCCAATCGAGCCTTTTCTTTGGAGATCTCTTCGGGTTCACCTTGGAGTTCTGGCACTGAATGAAAAAAGCAAAATACGAAAAGGGGAGAGTCAGAAACAAAAAAAAAACATGGGTTTATATATATTCATATATATATATTGAGAGAGAGAGTACAGTCGAGCTTGAGAGATTGGAAAGGAATGGAGGTGCCCAAGATGGCTCGGACTTCCTCCAGCTTTTTGGCGTTGCCGGTCACGAATGTCACCGGACGCGATAGCGTGATTCCTGAACCGCCAATCCTCGCCGCCGCCATTCCCGCGCTTTTTCTCCCACTGTTCTCTGATAGATTCACTGAAAATCGAAGAGAAAGTGAAGGGTTTGCTTAGAGGATTTATGGGGGAAGGCAAAGCTCAAATAATATATATATATATATATATATAATTCTCATTTTCAGTTTTTTAAGTCTTTACTTTGACAAGGAAAACAATACAATTATATATTTTATGAAGAGTCGAAGTCGAACCCCTGAAAAATTACTAATATCATAACAGTTTAGATTTTTTTTATATATATATATTAATATAAGCAAAAACTAATTTTTGTGAACTAGATGATAAAAAACTCTTTTTAGATACTGTTTTAAAAGTACCTAGACAACATTTTCTAGAGTAATTTAATAGCATTCTATATCATGCCATATTTTTTTTAAAAATTAAAAATCATGCCATATTAGTGCATTTTCTCAAAGTGAAATGATAGAAGTGTTTCTAAATCATAAATAGAGAAATTTTATTCATGATCTATGTTATATAAAACATAAAAAAAATAAAAAATATGTGTTGCTTAAGATATAAGAAAATATTTGCCGTTTACTTTACATAAATGTTATTTACTTATTATTGTTTAAAACATATATTTTTAATCAAACATATGATTTAAGTCGGATAAAAAAAAAATAAGCGAGGAGCATCAATTTAAGGAAAAATTAATGAACTCGTATTCCAGATCAATTAGAACATATGTGAATGACACGCGCAAATGATAGAATATACACGTAATTATCATTTTTGTTATTAACTTGGGATATTGTTAGCCCCTTAAAGACTTGAGGGTGGGGGTTTTGCCTTTATGACATGGGCAAAGGCCCCAAGACAGCACTCATGTGCAATGGGGACTGAGAATGACATTTAGAGTGGCATTGGGAAAAGAAGTCAGAAAATAATCTAAGTGTTGGAGAAAAGTCAAAAATCACCATTATGGCAAATGACATGAATCTACAAAATGAGGTTATTGTGAATTATTAATTAAATCAATTATTCATCATCAAACATGGTTGATATTTGTTCTGGCCATAGTGACTTTTGTATATTTTGCATATATAGGGGGTAAGTGAGCTTGACAAAAGTCGGTAGCCAACAACCAAGCAAGGCCTTAGCTAGGGTATGTATAGGGAGGTCTATGGACATGCGTGGACATGGTTTAACTACACTTGGCTTGACGGCATGGGTCTGTGATGGTGGTGCGGTGATGATGACAATGTGGGCACTTGTGTGTGCGCTTGTCTTGGCTAGCCATGCGTGTCGTGTCCATCATTGTGTTAACTTGCCCTTGGGCAAGGATTGCCTTGACTTGGTATGTGCTGGAGTACATGCAATATGCATACTTGGCAAACCATGCACATATCAAGTCTTGGCAATGCTAACTTGTCTTTGACAAGGCCATGACACCACAGATGGCTGACTTCGGAATGCAAGACGTGGAGCAATGCATGACTTCGCATTGTCATGGCATGGTGCATGTCATGGCATGGTGCATGTCATGGCATGGGCGTGGCTTAGAGCATGCCCAGATTGGTGACACTTGTGCATGACAAAATGAAAACAACAATGCATACAAGCTGAACAAAGACAAATGCCTATGTTTATATAGATTGGTGGTGTGCTGGAGTACACATGGCATGTGACATTCAGACAAGGAATCACATGTGGCACAACAGATCCAAAGATATAGGACAGTTAGGCAGTTTGTTGAGATGGCATGTGGTTGTAACTACTTGACATATGTGGCACAAGGCTGGCAATGCCAGCACACCTATTGGGAGGGGATGTCTCCCAGATCTTAGGAGTTGGTTCGTATAGACAGTTTTGTGAGTTTAGTGTATATATGCCCTAATGGAGATTCTGTAAAGGGATAGAGAGATATAGAGATTGTCTTATACTCCATTACAAAGATATGTGTTCCTTTGTACTATTTGAGAATATAGTGAAAAGTTGGATGTATGAACCTGTATAACTCTGTGTGTCATTTACATTACTTGTATGTTATTCATATTCTATGTATATTTGGCTAAGTGTTGAGAGGATTGGCTGACTTGGTGTGCAACCAAGGCCATCATAGGGCGAAATTTGTAGTGTGAAAATTGGACCCTATGACAGTTGGTATCAGAGCCTTGTTGAGACTCCATGGAAGCACTACATGAAAGAGTTAATCGATTGGAGACCACGGTTGGTGCCCCATATTCTGGGAATACATACACTCTGTCAACCCAGACAAATCTTCTTACCCACGAGTTGCAGACTCTATGCAAATTGAATGAAGATTCAGTGACAGACTTGAATGCCAAATTGGATGCCAGAGTGACTTCGATGTTTGATGATGTTGGCACTGTTGTTGATGTCTTCAAAGGAAATCTGAAGGATATTGAAGACGATATCGCGATACTGAAGAGGGTATGCCACAACATGACAGTCGGCGGTGGTGAAAGTGCCCCATCGAAAATCAAAGTGCCAGAACCCAAGACATTCGGTGGTGCACAAAATGCCAAGGAATTGGAGAATTTCTTGTGGGATATTGAACAATATTTCAAGGCATCTCGTGTTCTAGACGCTGAGAAGATGACAATCACAAGCATATACTTATCCGGGGATGCAAAATTGTGGTGGCGCATACGGGTGGAAGATGATGCCAGTGCTGGACGACCCAAGATTGAGACTTGGGAGACCTTGAAGAAGAAATTGAAGGATCAGTTCTTCCCTTCCAACACAACATGGGTTGCGAGGGAATCCCTCAAGAAATTAAGGCATACAGGCATGGTTCGTGAATACGTAAAGGAGTTCAGTTCTTTGATGTTGGACATCAAGAACATGCCAGAGGAAGACGAGCTATTCAATTTCATGTCAGGGTTGTAAACTTGGGCCCAGACAGAATTGAGAAGGCAAGGTGTCAGAGACTTGCCTACAGTCATTGTTGCGGCAGATGGGCTGATGGATTTCAAGATTTTTGGGAGCAAAGACAGGAAACAACTTCAAAAAGAACTATGGTGGTCAAAATCAAAACAACAACAAGCCCAGAACTGATGCCAAATGAGCGAGTCCTAGTAGCACCAAACCCACATACACTGGTGGATGTTTCATTTGCAATGGACCACACCGAGCCAGAAACTGCCCAAGGAAGGAAAAAGTGAATACAATTCAGGTTGTCAAGGATGATAGTGACAGCGATGGAGAGACACCAACAAGGGGGAATCCATTGCAACTTCTCAATACACTAACAACGGTGAAATCCAAACCACAGAAGGGGCTTATGTATGTTCATGCAAGGGTAAATGGAAGAGAAGTGTTGGCCATGGTTGATTCTGGTGCTTCATACAATTTTGTGGTAAAAAGATAAGTGAAACACCTTGGCCTAATGTTGTCCCAGAATGCTAGCAAAGTGAAGGCAGTGAATTCGGATGCCCAGCCTATCCAAGGCCTAGCCACAGTGACCCTCAAGGTGTGGGAGTGGTAAGACAAGTGCAGCGTTATGGCGGTGCCCTTGGATGATTTTGACGTAATACTGGGGATTGATTTCTTTTTAAAGGCAAAGGTTGCATTGTTTCCATATCTTGGAGGTATGTTTATTTGTGATGAAACATGCCTTTGTTTTGTATCATCTGTTACTAAGGTGTAGTACAAAAACAAACAGAAATGTGTGTTTTCTGCCTTGCAAATGAAGGACGGGTTACGCAAAGGGGAGTGCACTTACCTAGCAGCCTTGATTGGGATCAAACCTGATGTGATGGTGGAAGTGTCAAATGCAGTAGCAGACATTCTGATGGAGTTTAAGGATGTAATGCCACCATAATTACCCAAGATGTTACCCCCTAGACGTGCAATTGATCATAAGATTGAGTTGGAGCCTGGAACGAGACCCCCGACCCAAGCACCATACAGAATGGCGCCTAAAGAATTGACAGAGTGAGGAAACAACTTGATGAGTTACTTGATGCTGTCCTGATTCAATGTTACAAGGCCCCATATGGTGCTCCTGTCTTATTTCAGAAGAAGCAAGATGGATCCATGAGGATGTGCGTATATTACAGGGCTCTAAACAAAGTGACAGTGAAAAACAAGTATCCAATTCCTAATGTTGCAGACTTGTTCGACCGATTGTCTAGAGCCACTTATTTTACCAAGTTGGACTTGCGATCTGGGTATTGGCAAGTCAGAGTTGCAGAAGTTGATGAGTCAAAGACGGCATGTATGACCAGATACGGTTCCTATGAGTTCCTAGTGATGCCATTTGGACTCACCAACGCCCCAACAACATTTTGCAATTTCATGAATGATGTATTTTATGAGCACATTGATAAATTTATTGTTGTATATCTAGATGACATTGTGATTTACAACAATACTCTTGAAGAGCATTTGAATCACTTGAGGTAGATGTTCTCACGGCATAAAGAACACATGCTCTATGTCAAGAAAGAGAAATGTGAGTTCTGTCGAAAGGAGATCATGTTTCTGGGGCACTGGGTTAGTAAGGGCATAATCCGCATGGATGAGCGGAAGCTGAAAGCCATTGTGGAGTGGAGTGCTCCAACCAAGGTAACTAAGTTGAGATCATTCCTTAGTTTTGCTAACTATTATCGCAGGTTTATTAAGGGCTATTTAAAAATGATGAATGCCTTGACAAACTTGTTGAAGATGGATAAACCATGGAGCTGGACAGAGGATTGTGACAATGCATTTGCGAAGGTGAAGCAAACCATAGCATCTGAGCCAGTGTTGCGGTTGCCAGACTTTAGCTTGTCATTTGAAGTTCACACTGATGCCTCTGATCAAGCCATTGGTGGGGTGTTGGTCTAGGAGGGACACCCTTATGCATTTGAAAGCAAGAAGATTAAAGATGTAGAACAAAGATATTCCACCCATGAGAAGGAGATGACTGCGGTCATACACTGCCTGGAAGCCTAGAGGCATTACTTGTTTGGGACCCCGTTTATAGATGTGAATAACATTGCAAATACCTACTTCAAAACACAAAAGAAGTTGTCCCCAAAACAAGCAAGGTGGCAAAAATTCTTGGCTGAATTCGATTTTATGTGGATGCACAAACCAGGGAGGCAGAATGAGGTGGCTGATGCACTGAGCAAAAAAGAAGTGCAAGAGTATGTGACTTCATTATCTATTGTATATACTGATTTACTTGAGAGAGTCAAATGTGAAATCACAGGAGATACTGCCTACATTAAGCTTCAGCAACAAGTGAATGAAGGCTTAGTGAGAAAATACTGGCTTGAAGATGATTTACTCTATGCCAGAGGAGGCAGATTCCATGTACTCAGTGGGGGAGGACTAAGAAGAGAACTAATGAGGGAGATGCATGACACCAAATGGGTTGGTCACCTAGGAGTTGAAAGGATGCATGCATTGATTTCCAGGAGATATTACTGGCAAAAGATGGAGGATGACATTGAAGCCTATGTCCGGTTTTGTCTAGTGTGCCAACTTGACAAGCTTGAGAGAAAGAAAGAGGCAGGATTGCTACAACCCCTGCCCATACCGGAAAGGCCATGGCAATCAATATCAATGGATTTTGTCTCCGGACTCTTAAAGGTAGATGGAATGAGTTCCATATTTGTCATTGTTGACAGGTTTTCAAAGTATGCAGAGTTAACCAAGTTTGTCGTCAAGCGTAGTGTTGGATCTGTTGTTTCGCTCGCGATTCCTTTTTACTGTACCGATAAGGCATTTGATTGTCTTGCACAAGGGTAAGTTTTCGAAACTTCATTATGATTCATAACCTAGTTCATATTTTGTATCAGATATTCCCTTCCGACTAACTTTTGGTCAAAGGCAGTCAACACTTACCTCAACAGTATTTTAATAGTGAAATGTCTATAATACCCTTACTTATAAGGATAATTTCATATTTTCGGCAACCGTTCATATACGTCGATCACTTAAAAGGGAGAAAATTATAACTATCCAAAAGATAGGGGTGTGGGCTTAATTTAACAAATCTAGTGGGCAAGTAACTATAATTATCACAAAAAATAAATACACCCACACTGAAAGTATTGGTAATTCATGAACATTCATCTTTATTTTTCAATTGTGCATGGTAATTTGGTTTTGTATAGTTGCTTATATATCGTTTTGTTTCGATTGTTCTTGATTTGTTATATTTATTGAAATTATTTTTATGATGTCTAGCATTGCTCGAAGAATTTTTTTTTTTAATTTCACAATGTTTTATGTTGGCAGGTGTCCTGCCTTGAAAATGTTGGCCTTGCCGAAGCATGGCCCTATCATCTCGGGATGTATAAGCAAGTGGAAGAATTTGGAGACTTCAAGGCTTCGAAGCAGAACTGATTTAAAAGCAATCCTTACCCAAGTAAGCCTCCATTACCTGGATTTTATCGCTTTAGGTTGTGTAAGAGGTGACATTTTCGACGATGATGCGTCACTTGTAGTCACCTTAGTGCCAAACATAAAGTACTTGATCTAAGGGACACATATATGAACCTCGCGGGTCTGATGATGATTTTAGAAGGCTGCAAACGACTTGTATATCTCGATGTTCGAGATTGCAAAGATTTTGATCCTGATGATGAGGTATTGAAAAAACTCGCTTCTCGTATTCCTACCTTCTTGTGTGAAGGTGCGAGAGAGGTGGACTACAAGGACCAGAACGAGAGTTGGTCTGATAATAACATCAACGAATTTCCTTTCTTCGTGTATAAAAATACAGGAGGGTTCGAGGATGACTTAGTTGACTGTTATATGGATGGTGTGACGTACGATTGGTACATTCGTGAAAATACATTCGGCTTGTCTAAATTATATGAATCTAGGATTGGTGGACAAAATGTTTCTGTTTATAGGAATAATATATCCATTCTTCTCCATTTTGATCTATATATATCACATGCTTTCTAATTCTTCCTTTCATCGCTTCACTATTACTCGTCGTTTACCTCATTTGTGTCTTTATCCATGCTTAGATGTAATAGTTGTTAATTAATGTGTTTCTGCATCGATTAGAATATGTTTTATTTTTTAGATTTCGATTCGTAAATTTTGAGTTTGAGTGATGCCGATATCTTTATTATCTCGTATATAGGTATATTGGTGGACTATTGTTTTTGTGAGGTTAATGTTGGTACATTTGACATCACCATAGTCGACTAGAATAAATTATATGAATCTTGGATTAGTGTGACAAATTCAATGTGTTTCTGTTATTTGGAATAGTATATTTATTCTTCTCGATTTTGATCTACATATATCACCAGTTTTCTAATTCTTCCTTTCATCACTTATCTATTACTTGTCATATACCTCTTGTTTTTTCCCGGGATTTTTCATGCTTAGATATAGAACTTGGATTCTCTCCGGCCAAATTTTTTTCCAGATTTCTGTGAACCTCAATCTTAGATGTTAAAGTTGTTAATTAATGTGTTTATGCATCAAATAGCATACGATTCTATTTTTTCTTTTCTGGGGAGGGATTGAGGATGACTTAATTGAATGCTATATGGATGGTGTACTTTTATGATTGGGACATTGCTGAAAATGCATTGGGTTTGTCTAAATTATATAAATCTAGTATTGGTGTGACAAATTCAATGTGTTTTTCGTATTTGGAATTAGTATATTTT
Source organism: Cornus suecica (assembly GCA_963922005.1). Lineage (NCBI taxonomy): Eukaryota > Viridiplantae > Streptophyta > Magnoliopsida > Cornales > Cornaceae > Cornus > Cornus suecica. Next base: position 7,872,618 of record OY998246.1, on the reverse strand, counting down.
TTCTTCTCGATTTGATCTATATATATTGCCTTTTTTTTTCTTTTCCCCTAACTACTCTGGTTATTCCTTTCATCATTTCCCTATTACTTGTCATTTACCTTGTCTATTTTTTAATTGATCCTCAACATTTCCATGCTTAGATATAATAGTTGTTAATTATTGTGTTTTTGCATTGGTTAGAATATGAAGTTTATTCAGATTTCATTTTGTAAATTTCAGATTTGAATGGTGTGTTCATTTCGTGTATAAGCGTATTAGTAACCACTTTTTTTTTTTTTTTTTTTTTGTGAATTTTAATGAATTTGCAATTGATATTGATATATGTGACATCAATAAAAATATAATTTCTATTAATGTTGTAAAGTCTCAAAAGAGTATTCTATTATGATTAAAAAATTGGGTTTTTGTGTACTTATGAGGGATGAATTTGGCCCTCTTTGACAGGGCTCTACACAAAAGAAAAAAAATAAACAGAAACCGTTTTGAGAAATTGGTACCCTAACTTTTTCTAAACGCTCTTTCAAGGCGCAGAAACTCTTCTGAAAAAATTTCAAAACAGTTTTTCCCTTATCCTTTCCTTTCTTCTTTTAAAATTTTAAGTAAATATTTTATTTCTTCACACACAAATTGCCATAAGATGCAAAAAAACTTCTATGCATGAGAATTGAGAAGCCCTTTTTTTCTTTTCTTTTTTATTTATTTCTATATTTATTTTCTTCATATGTTAAATGCATGTCAATATTGACTTCGAAATGGGCCAGTTCTCATTTCAGTAAAATAGTCATAGGCCCAAGCCCATTACTAATTTTCTATATAAGCTCAAGAAGGTTTTGTGCATGCATATAAGTCCTGGGCTGATGCTCTATTTTTCCATTAGGACTGTATACAATATTTATTGTATAATATTAAATTTACCTTCCCCCAAAAAAGAAAAAAATCATAAAAATCTTTTCAAGCTTTCTAATGCCATTATGCTAGTATAATAAAGGAAGAAAATTATGTACACATATAGATACAGAGAAAAATAGTCTTAGTCCGGAGTTGCAATGTATGTATTCAAATTCGTAACTTTAGATTCTGAAACTTTTATATTTTCTAAATTGTTGATTAATTTATATCAGTTTCAAATTTAACTCAGTTTGTATGTCTTAATTTTTGCATATATCATTGCTACTTAAATTTTTTTAATATGTCTATATAAAGATATATATATATATATATATATTTTTTTTTTTTTTTTGAATAAACTCCTGTTTAAGGTAGAGATCAAATAGACTAAAGGCGCTTGATATGGAACTATGAAAACAGTTTTTTGTACTTTAAGTTGCAAAAACAAAAAATAGCTAAAATTTCCTACTTGGCAAGTTGTTATGTAAAACAGTTTTTGGAAACTCAAATTCAATAATATCAATTTTTGGATCTCTGGAACAAGAAAACAATGGTGTGTTCACTAACATAAAACGTTTCATATTTAAATGAATAATTTATTATATATAATATTATTATTAAATATATAACATATTATATTAAATAATAAAATATTTTTAATTAATATAAAATAACTTTTAATACATAAAATTTTATATATTAGTTCGAATTTACGAGACAAAAATATATAATTTATTATATATAATACTATTATTAAATATATAATATATTATATTAAATAATAAAATATTATTTAATATAAAAATATTTTTAATTAATATAAAATTTTATATATTAGTTTGAATTTATGAGACAAAATATATAATTTATTATATATAATTCTATTAATATGTTAATTGATATTAATCATATATTATATTAAATAATAAAATTTTATTAGTTTAATTTTATGAGACAAAAATATATAATTTTATTAATATATTACTTGATATTAATAGTATATTATATTAAATAATAAAATATTTTTAATTAATATAATATAAATTTTAATATATCAAATTTTATATATTATTTTAAGTTTATGAGACAAAAATATATAATTTATTATAGGAAACTACTGAAACAAATATTTTATTAAACGTGTATTATTTATTTCTTATTATCAGTATTATGAGAATAGTATAATATCTTATTAATATGAGAATTTTTTATATTTCTTAACTTATTATATTGTACTTTAGAATTATTTTATTTATATAATAAATGCAACTAAGCAAATTTTTTATTTTTTAAAAACTATTTTGTAATTTTACTAGTCAAATGAAATTTTGAACGAAAAAATCGTTCTTTATTCTTTATTTTCGTTCTCAAAAAATTGTTTTTCAGAATAATTTTTAAAGTTCTATACCAAGTAGAGTCTAAATATTTTTTCTTAAAAGAATAATATTAACCCCTTGCATTGTGGGGGTGCTCTTTACCATTTAAATCTATGATTGCTCTGCCGTTTTGACTTTCATTTTTTAAGATGAATAATTGAGGTAACATATGGTGAAAATATGATAAAAATGAGTCACATAAAATAAGCATAGTAATAAAACTTAAAATTTTAATCTCATTATTCAAAAGTACTAACGGCTAACCAATAGGTAGGTGCTTATTTTAAGACGAGACTTTCCTTTTTATAATTTTTACATTTCATGTATACATACTTGTATAGTTGTGAGTCAATGACTCAATAACGCATAAATAGTCGTAGTCTTATTTAGTTGTAAAAAATCACTTTATCTAAAAACCCGTAAATAAGTTAGGATAAAATTTTACTTTGATTCCCTCAATATATGATATATTACACTTGTATCACATATTATCTATATAATTATAACTTTATCCTCTTGAGTTAAATTCAGGTGACTAAAGCTGTGAAATAACTTATATGTCCATAACTTTGTTTCACGTCTTTCTATCTAGTTGTGAGTATTCTAGACATTTTACCTCAGAAAAAGTGATGACATAAACGTTAACTGAGTTTGATCACGCTGGAATGAGGGAGTATTTGTTACAACTTACAAATTTGAGGGAATCTATCATTAATTATCCAAACAATATATCCAAACAAGAGGGAGTGCAGGTATATAACTTTAATTTACCCTATATTAAAAAAATAGTTATATATACATATATTATTCACACACATATATATATATATATATATATATATATATATATATATATATATATATATTCTACCATCACACAAATGTTAGATTTTTATTAGTGAGTCCTTTTTTAAAAGTTGAGGGTAGGGTTTTATTTGGGCTGGTGAGATTTGTGACAGAAAAAAACGTGTATAGATTCCATTGGGACATTTCCCAAGGTCACTACCCTAAAAATAGGGGCAGCGCCGTTTATCTTTATTTTTCTGGGACCGTATGGTATTCATACATTATTTTATACTTCTTAGTAATGGACTTTTAGCTCTTATTAACCTACATGTATTAGATACATCACTTTAATTCATATAAAAAGACCATATATATATATATATATATATATATATATTTTGTAATTCGTAAAGAGGGTGTGAGGCTTGGGCAATTAGTGGGAACAAAACTTGGATTCCTCTTCTCACGTGATATGGCCTCAAAATCAGGGATATGTTGTTAAAGCTACCTTTCCACCCAATCCACTACCTCCAAATCTTACATATTTTTCTCATTCAAAATGGTATTTATTGTTTATTGATACATTATATGATATGCATATCCAATACCCTTTAGTATGAAGACTGAAGAGGACTGCTAACTATCGCATATGCGACTATAGAAGCAGAGTCGCATTCCTAATTAGTGTATTTTTTATTTTTATTTTTTATTTTTATTTTTTATAAACTAATCTAATTAATGCTTTTGGAATATGATGCTTTGTTTGAATTTGTTATGGTTTCATGATAAATCTTCTTATTTTAGTCTTGAGCTATATGTACTTATCAGTTTAGATGTATATCTCAATAAATTTTATTAATTCTTATTTTATATTTTTATTCTGATAATAAAATTGTACTGATTTTATGACAAATCTTCTCATTTTTATCTTGATAATGGGCTCTGTGTACTTACCAGCTTAGATGTATAACTCAATAAATTTTATTAATTTTTATAATATATATTTGTTCTGATAATGAAATATAGCTATTTATTACTTAGATTAGATGTGTAACTCAAAATTTTATTATTAATCTTTGTGAATAATAATTATATCCATTGATAGTATTTTGTTTTTATTATGCAACTATATCCTCACGTATCACTCAAAAAAAATCTATCAAATTTTATGAATAGTAAGTATATGCAATATTGATACTATTTTGTTACATCCTCACATATAATTAGTATGAACGTGATAAATCAGTAACGTATATACTCTTTTTTGGCCGTCTGTAGAGGATATAATCCATATATAGCAAATTGGTCTCTTAAGTATTTCTCTAGTACAAAATCTCTACCTTCTATAAATTTCTTTAATTTATCAATTCAATCATGATTTAGATTTTTTAATTTCTATAATCATTATACTTGCTTGTATCTTTAAGTATCCGAATATATCATAAATATTTTCTTTATGAAAGATAAAAATGCTAAGTTTTATAAAAAATAAAATATTTATTCATAAAAATTGATAAGTATATAGAGTCCATTATCTAAACTATAAGTATGTAAAGTCCATTATAGGGGAATTGTCATAAAAATATAACAAATCCAAACAAAGCCCACACATTCCAAAAACATTAAGTTGGTTAGTTTATACAAAAACAAACTAAAAATAATACACCAATCAGAAATGCGTGATCCTACACTTGCATATGCGATTGTAATTAGCAGTCCTCTAGTATGAATAGCATATAACCTTCCTCGTGATTTTTAAACATCTTCATCATATATATTTGGTGCAAATTGCTCCTTTTATTTCATTTTTCGGTGTCTGAGATATTGGATTACTGTATTACTATTTATTTTGTTTATTTTTAAAAAAAATTGAAATGTGAAATGATGATTTAGGCTATTTTTTTCTAGTACTGTCAACTTTCAGGTTTAGTGTTTAATCACAAATGATGACTTTTTAGTGAGTGATTAAGGGCATTTTCGACATTTATGGATAAAGTATTGCATGCGAAAGTCATGTGCCTAAAATCAGGCAAAAAAGTGAACCAAATCTTGGTTGAGGGGGTCAAAGTGCACATTTTCCCAATACTATTGGAACTTATATCCACATTTTGATTTTTAGGGTGTTTTATGCACATGTTTTATACTTAAGAGGGGTTTTCCCCATTTACCCTATATAAATATATACATGTAAATTATTGATTATACACCACTCCTGTTGCAACTCACAATTCGCCGTTCGAGTAATAATTTCTGGTAAAATCATAATAACAGTGAAATGAATTCAAATAATATGAATTTTAAAATTATGTATAAGACTAGTATCACTATTTTGTAATAGCATCAATATATTCTAAAAATATTATGAATCGAATAATAAGTAAGTATCACACGCTACGACAATAATGATACACATATAGCTTGAATTATTTTCTCATTAATTTAAATTATTCTATATATGCTTGTGTGTATAACTTGACTAAATTTTCTCCACTAAGTGATATTTGTTAGTAATGTAGATGTCTACGTATAGTTGCGTTTGACTTACAAGAAAACTGTTTTTTTTTTTTTACCGTTCACCCATTTCAAAAATAAAAACATGTTTGTCAAATGCGTTTACTGTTCACATTTTTTTCTTTATAAGAAAACTGTTTTCTGTGAATAGTAAATAAATGTGGTGAAAACACCAAATACAACTTTTAGTTGTTTTTTGAGTTTTTTCACTGTTTAGGGTACCGTCACTGCCTCCATCGCCGCCGCCGCCACCAACCACCACCTCCGGGCCCACCGCCGCCGCATCTGCCCAACGCCAGTCACCCACCATTACCGCCTCTCGTTGCCGTCGGTCACCGCCAGCCACCACCGCTGCCCATCAATACCATTTTATTTTTCAATACAAATTTTAATCAAAACGTTTTTTTGTTTTTAGTTTTTTGCTGAAAAAAATAAAGACAAATACAAATACAGTTTTTATATTTTAAGACAGAAAATAAATACAAAAAACAGGTTTTCCAAACGCACCCATAGTTTGATACATGCTTTATTTTCTTTTCCATGTTTCTAGGATTGTCAGAATTAGTTTGGACCCACTTAGATTCTGTTTGGATTAGTTTTTCAAACACTGTTTTTGATTTATTGGAGAAAAAATTTGTTTTGAACGGTGTTTGACAATTTTTTTGGAAAAACTTTCGTGCTTGTTTGACTAATGGAGTGGAGCCAAAATTTTGGATTTGGTTTGAAAAAATGGCACCAAACCCATGTTTGGTAAATGGATTGGAAATTTGGTACCAACACTGTAGCAACTCCATGGAGCCAACTTTGTGAAGGAATTTTAGAAAATTTGGAACCATCTTTTTTGATGGTTCATGGTTTTGGTTTTGGTACTAACACTGTAGGAAATTCATTTTTGATATTAATAAATTTTGAAAAATTAAATATTTTGAAAAGTTAAATATTTATGAAAAATTAAATATTTCGAAAAATTAAATATATTAATATTATAATATTAATATATATTTTAATATTATAATATTAATATATATTAATATTTATTAATAAATAAAATGTGAACCCATATATTAATATATTTTAATATTATAATATTAAAATATATTAATATTAATATTTATTAATATATTAATATTCAGAATTTTAACCCATACCAACTCTACCAAACATGGTTTGGTTTTTCAGCATCACTTTTTCTCACACCAAAACCATCTGCACCAGACATGGTTTGGAACCAAAATAAAACCACACCAACTCCAACCAAACCAAAACCAAAAACCAACTCTACACCGTCTACCAAACAAGCACTTCAGGTTTTGGAAGAGAGTTTTAAAGAAGCTGGGAGTACCAACTTCTCAAAATAACTTTTGCTTATCTTTTTCTTATGCGAAAAGTTAGAAGCAAAAGTTATGACAAACAAATGGTCTGTTTACTAACACGAAACGTTTCATGTTTCCTGTTTTTACTTCCTGAAATGAAGAAGTAAAAGTAAAATTTTGTTTCCCAATTTATTTTTACTTTTTGCCCTTAAGGAAATGTTTTCTCTAGTTGTAAAGAAAAAAGGAAACAAAAAAAAAAGTATTTCCTCTTATTGTTTCCTCTCACCTTCAAAATGACTAAATTTTAAAATTATAAAATTAAGACTTTCATGTCTTTTGTATTAATAAATTTAAATATTATATATAAATAATAATAAATAAATTAAATATTTTTATAAATTAAATAAAAAATATTTATAAATTAAATAAAAATAAATGAATAAATAATAAAAAATAGATTAAATAATACATAAAAAAAAATAAGAAATACAAATAATAAATAAATTAAATATGTTTATAAATTAAATAAAAAATTAAATTAAATTAAATTAATTTATAAATTAAATAAAAATAATGAATGAATAATAATATAAATAATAAATATAAATAAATAAAACTTATGATAAGTAATAAATAAAAAATAAAAAATAATAAGAAATACATATAATAAATAAATAAAATATTTTTGTTTTTCTTACTGCAAAAATATCAGTACCAAACAGATAGTTCATACTAAAAGTATGATATTGTTTATGCAATATCTACAAGATAATTGATTTCATTAGAAAAATAAAAAGTAAGAACAAATTTTTTTTAATAAACATTCTTTCTGTTTTTTATTTTTGTTTCTAAAAAAAATCAAAATTTAGTAAATAAAATTTTACTTTCTGTTTTTCTTAGGGCCTGTTTACTAACAGGAAACATGAAATGTTTCTTGTTTTTACTTTCTGAAATCAATAAGTAAAAGTAAAATCTTGTTTCCCGATTTATTTATACTTTTGCCCTTAAGGAAACGTTTCCTCTAGTTGTAAAGAAAAGAAGAAACAAGAAAAATAGTACTTCCTCTTTTTGTTTCCTCTCACTTTCAAAATGACAAAATTTCAAATTTGTAAAATTGGGACTTTCATGTCTTTTGCATTAATAAATTGAAATGTTATATATAAATAATAATAAATAATAAATAATAATAAATTAATTAAATATTTTTATAAATTAAATAAAAATATTTATAAATTAAATAAAAATAAATGAATAAATAATAATAAACAAAATAAACAATAATAAAATAGATTAAATAATACATATAAACAATAATTATGATAAATAAAAAATAAAAATAATAAGAAATACAAATAAGAAATAAATTAAATATTTTTATAAATTAAATAAAAATAAATGAATAAATAATAATAAACAAAATAAACAATAATAAAATAGATTAAATAATATATAAAAATAATAAAAAATAAAAAATAATTATGATAAATAAAAAATTAAAATAATAAGAAATACAAATAATAAATAAATTAAATAAAAATATAATAAATAATAAATTAAATAAAAATAATTAATAAATAATAATAAAATTAATAAATTAAATATATTTATAATATAAATAATAAATAAATAAAACTTATGATAAATAATAAATAATAAGAAATACATATAATAAATAAATAAAAAGTAAGAATAAATTTTTTTTCGTAAATATAATTTCTGTTTTTTTATTTTTATTTTTAAAAAAAATCAAAATTTAGTAAATAAGATTTTATTTTATATTTCTCTTAGATGAATCATAATCATGATTCTACCCCTTAAAAAAACGAAAATAAAAAACCCGGAAAACCTCATCTATTATGAATAGGTTTTAGAGTTGCTTAGTCACATCATAACTGACTCGTAGATTTTTATAAAAATCTATTTAAAGACATTAATATGTGCATTTGACTATGGGTCCACAATTAACAATCAAACTATCACCTGATCTGATCTGTCTTTGCAATTTATTTCAATCGAGAGTCTAATTCCAAAAATATTACGAACATTTTTAGTAGCTATATCAAAGTGTTAAAGTGGAGAAAATAATTCCATCCAGTATTAATAGAGCCCGAATAATATTTTAGAATAAATTACTTTATAATTGTATAAAACCATAATATTATATGGTCTGTATTTTATAATATTTTTTAGAAAATATTTTTTAATATTATTTCCTTATATGATATGAATACATTAGAGTAGTTGAAGTGAAAAAAGAAAGTAGAAAGTTATTGTTCGGAACACAAAATATTCATTGCACTGTGCTTAGAAACGTATATCTGCTATAATTTTTTGGTATTATTTTACTATAAATTTTGCGAAGCATAATATCTAAAATAAAACTTATATGTTTAACATGGATGGTTAACATGGTTTTAGGGTATGAAATTTTATGTTCATATATCACCATAATCCCTATTAAAAAGTTTACACTATTTGAACAAAAAAAAGTCCCACTTGAAGAAACTAGAGCATTTATATACTTAAGTTACGCTCATACTATTAATTTAAATTCTTAAGAATATATGAGTGATTAACACGAACTTATTTATATACATTAAGGAGGTCGAGTGAATTTTCAAAAAAATAAAAAGAAAAAAAAAGTCCTAAGATTAGAGCTGACAAAATTAGATACGACACGAATACGACCTCATTTAAAATGGTTAGGGTTGAGCATGAAAGGGTCAATGGTGAAACATGGTCGACCTGAATACGACACAAAAAATTTCGGATCATGATTGGGTCAAACTCGTATAACCCGAAATTAATTAATCATGTCAAACAGGATGGGTTGACACGTTTACTTGAACTCAATCCGTTTAAAAATTAAAATGATAAATTATAATATTATGGAAGAGTAACATTGTCATTTGGTGAAAACCTAGGAACTCATTTTTTTTTATGTAGTGAGAGTTGATTTTGTCCATGACATGCTTGGAGAAGGAAACTGAAGATAACTTTTTTTTTATGTTTTGTATATAATCAAAAGTAAACTTGACTTATATTATAATATTGAAGTGATTTGTAATATTATATTGTTTGTACTTATATTTTGGTTTATCTAAATGGTTATGGGTGAAATCTTACAAAAAATTATCTTTGTTATATGTTAAAGTTAATTAATTAATTAATTTTTTTAAACATGTCAAAAATTTCGTGTCGGGTTGAACCCAACACGATCCAATTTTTTAAATGGATTACACGAGTCTCGTGTCGTGTTACCTGTTTAAATAATTAGTATTTAATATTTTCGACACGAATATTAATCATGTTATGTTCAGATCGAGATATTTCGTGTTCATGTAATCTGAACATGACTCGATAACCCAAATTATCAGCTCTAAATCACACGATCAAGCATCATTGTAAGACCACCTTGCCAACTGTATTTAGCCTTTATTTATTTATTTATTTATATACATATATAACATTATGGGTCCGTTTGGATACCCTGTTTTTTGTTTTTGTTTTTTTACTGTTCACAAGACTAAAAAAAAAAACACGTTTGGCAAACGCGTTTACTGTTCATTGTTTTTTTCCCAAAAAAACTGTTTTCTGTGAATAGTGTGTAAAAGTGATGAAAACACCAAATACAACTTTTAGTTGTTTTTTGAGTTTTTTCACTGTTTAGGTGGTAAAAACAATGAAAACACCAAATTCATAAAATACAATTTTCACCAAATAAAAGTGGTGAAAACACCTTCATCCAAACGTTTTTTTTTTTTTTTTTTTTTCCTGAAAAAACAAAAACAAATACAAATACAGTTTTTATATTTGAAGACAGAAAACAAATACAAAAAACAGGCTTTCCAAACGGACCCTATAAATCAAAATTGAATTCTTTCATCTCCTTTATAAAAATCAAAGGCTTATATTAGTTAAATATACCAGCCCAATTAGGACTTTCAAATGCCAACCACTCACAAAACAGAAGAAAAGAATTATATTAATTTTCTGATCAAATGCTCAGTGCTTGTACCCCATATGGATAATATATATTTTTATTCTCTAATATTATATTAGACATGTCATTTAAAATACACTGATTCTCCTCCAAAGTCTTAATTCCTCAGACACAAAATATGAATTAAATATATACAGCACTAAAATTTACTGAAATTCATATCATAACCAATATATATATATATATATATAATAGTACATAATAAAAACACAAAAATGACATTGGATCTAATGGCGATCTGAGACTAAAATCACAAATTTCGAAGGATGCTCTTGTGCTTGTCAGCTCAAAATGTTGAGAATTAGCACCAATAACACTTAAATTTAGCGCGTTTATTAACACGCGCTAATACATATTAATAAGGATAATTTTTATTAATCGGTCACGCTTAAGCGCATGGCATTGCTTAGACAGGCTTGCGGAATTAGCAATTTTTCATCATCTTGTACACACTTTGATGTCTATTTGAAGAAAACAAATACGGAGTAATTTAATAAAATTGTTATTTTTTTTTTATTTTTTTTCTTTTTATGTATTTTATGCTCATCTTTTTTTTATTAAAAAAATTTAGGCACGTGTCCAAATTATATTGAACCACATCAGCGAAAAAGAAAAAGGATATTCGTTTTCCCCGGAGTACTCTGGTCCTATATCGGAAGGATGAACTTCGTCCTCTCAATAAATATGTGGTTCAATACACTTTAGACATGTAGGCAAAAAGATTTTAAAAATGAATTGAGACTAATTACTCTTTTATGAATTTTATGTTCATTATCTATTTAAAAAAAAAAAATAGCTATATGTCTAATTGTATTGGATCACATTAGCAGAGAGAACAAATTTCATCATCTCCAAATATGATTCTAATATATAGTTACTAATTCTTAAGAACATGGATCTTATATTTACTTTTTTTTTTCAAAATGCTATGAAGCACGGACACTTCGTCTAGGGTCATCGTACCCGTGTTGGACGCGAGGACATGCCAAAAATATGTTCGACACACCAAAAATGTTTCCTGACTTTTTTAAAAAATTGGACACTTAGTGGACACTCGGATGACACACGCGTGGCCCCGTGTTGGATACGCGGTGGGTCAGTTGATTTAATGAAGATAGAGATCTTATGGAGCCGATAATTTAATGGATCACTTATGGAACTTCAACATCTATAATTCAATCTTTGGATTTGAAGATACTTGAATATCTTTATTCCTTTTCGTCTTTTGAGAGGAATTATAGCACATATTCATTTATTCACTATTTGAAGAGGAACAAGATAACATCACAAAGAGCCGAAGATTGAGTATTTATACATTCCAATCTTTGTCTTCAATCAACAAAATTTTCACAATATAACTGTTATGGTTATTACACACACCCAAAAATACTTTAAGAGAGTTCAAACCCTCAATTCGAAAATCGTGCACACCTGTAAATCAGAAAACGCACACAAACACACACCAAACATAATCAACACAAAGATATATACGTGGTTCAGTCAAAATTGACTTACGTCCACGGAGAACATCGTTTCACTATAATCAAAGAGAAAATTACAAAGGGATGATCTGCAAATCATACACACGCACACACACAATATATACTCACATCTGTATCACCGGAAATAATATAAATATATATTATTCATAATTCTCTCAAAAAGAATCTCAATATGTAATTCTTCTGATCTCTCTCTCAATCTTGTGTTTTTATCCCATATAACCATAAAATACAATAGGGTTATCCCCATGTATTTATAGGAGAGGCTGGAGTGAAGGACATGTCAATAAGAATCAAATCCCAATCAGAATTGGAGTCTTCAAAGCCTTCCTTAAAAATCCAATACCTGGGCCACTAAGTACTCGGTGAAGTTTTTACCGAGTACTTGGTAAACTCACAATGGTATGAGAATGCGCGGGGTCCTCTGGAAATTTTCCCACTTTTGTACTACCAAGTATTCGATGAAAAACCCACCGAGTACTCGATGGTTCTTTAGTCCACCTTTGCTTCAAGACACATTTTTCTCCAATTCTCTTATCGATCCTCGAGGAAATGAGTCATTAACTAACAATCTCCAACTTGACAACTTTACACCTACTCAATCAACTCTATCAATGATCAGTGCTTCTAACGATGCTTTCATTCCTGCCTTCAAGCTTGAAGACCAACTGAAGTTGCGCACAACTTCAGTTCATTTGTTTTCACCACTTTGGTCAACACGACCATGCTGATAGCTCCTACTGCATGAGCAATATCAAGCCTTCTACAGAATCTGTGACTTCTATTGCGTCTGGCCACCCTGTCTTGTAACCACTATTGCTTCTGACTTCGCCTTGCAAACTTTGTCGCGTAGGTCTTCTTTCTCCCTTTCATAAAGAGACTTTCCGGTTGCTGCATATAACATTCCTCCTTCGGGTCACCTTGGAGGAAAACAAATTTGTCATCTAACAACTTTATATGCAAAACTTCTGCTTCAACAGTGCTTGAATGAATGATATTCCGTTTCACAACCGAATAATGGAGAGCTTTCTTCCCTAACGACAGCTCGGTTAGCTTCTATGTCTTGATGAGGATACGAGACTTCATCTCATCTCCCATTGCAAGCTCCCACTGGCTCGCATCTGTTGCATTGTATGCTTCATCATCACAATATGATTCATCTTCATCTGTAAGTAACAAATAATTCAGGTATCTCCGATTCTGCACATGCGGCCGTGAAGTCCTCCTAAATACAGAATTAGAAGTCGGAGACTGCAGTACATTAACTTGTTGAGAATTGTCATATTCAATATGTTCTTCTGACTGAGGATTCACTGTCTAGAACATCTTCTATCTCAACATACACATAATCACTTTGTGTCTTACCGCTTCATACCTCTTCTGGTATTCTTTGCTCCAATGGTATTGATATACCATGATTCATAAGATATGCTATTGTACTGACTGCTTCTGCCCAGAATTATTCCGAAAACCCTGTCTGAATGCTCATGCTTTTAGCAATCTTAGTCACTTTCCAGTTTGTACTTTCTGCCACGTCATTCTGCTGTAGTGTACTTGGAACAGTCTTCTCTAATCTGATATTGTTCTCATATCAAAAGTTCTTGAACCCGGAGTCTTCGTTTTCTCCACCAAAGTCGGATCTCAGTTTCTTTACCTTCAACATTGTCTCCTTTTCTACTATAGTTTTCCATTTCTTGAACACATCGTACACCTCAGATTTATGCTTCAAGAAATAAACACATATCCTCATGGAATGGTCATCAATGAAAGTCACGAAGTAAGACTTTCCGCCAAGAGATGAGACAGTTGATAGCCCCCAGACACCCATGTGAACTAGCTCAAGCTTCTCCATTGTGAGACTTCTGTTGTTGCTCTTGAAACTAACCATCTTCTTTTTACACTCACAGAAGTCTATGTCAATCGATTTCACTGGTAGTTTTCCCCTCGAGAGCATAACCGCGAGTTCTTTTTCACTCATGTGACCTAGCCTCTAGTGCCACAAGTTGTGATTCTCCTTGCCTTTTGCAACTACAATCACTGTGCTAAAATTGGTGGTTGTGTAGAGCGTACCTTTTTTCTTTCCTCGTGCTATAATCATAGCCCCCCAGAAAACTTTCCACTTATTTTCACTGAAAGTGGTCATATAACCTTCACTTGCCAACTGGCCTACTGAGATTAGATTCTTCCTCAAGTCTAGAATGTGCCACACATCCCTCAGCTTCCATATCGACCTGTTGAGTATGATATGTACTTCACCCTTGCCAACAATACTGCAGGGTTGATTATTACCTAGATAAACCTCGCCATGGTTACCAGGTGCATAGCTCTCAAAGAGCTCTCGACTTGAGGTGGCATGAAATGATGCTCTAGAGTCCAAGACCCAAAACTCTGTCTTGCTCTCCAAAGAGCATATTAATGCATCATCATCTGAGACAAAATTCACTTCAATCTTGTCATCCGCGAGGATTTGCACTAGCTCTTGTAATGACCAAGTTTGCCACAATTCCAACACTCAATGGAATTTCGAGACTCCTGTCTTGACTTGGAACGACCACGTCCATTACTTCCGCCTTTCCTTTTGTTCGAACATCTGTCTCTGTTGTCGACATTCAATGTTGAGCCGCTTTTAGAAGAGTCTAACATCTGTTTTATGATCTTTTCTGTGATTATCATACTCACCACATAATCATATTGTGACGGTTCTACCCCTGAAGAGTTACTAATTGCAGTCTTTGTGGCGCTCCAACTCTTTGGCAATTGGCTTAAAAGAAAATCCGTTTTCATCTTACCAGTGATTGGCATATCAATTGATTCCAACTGCTCAACAATTTCATTGAGAGAACTGAGATGTTCACTGACCTTCCCATTCTCGGACACCTATAGATTCACCAATCTAGTGATAAGATATACCATATTTTCTCTAGACGGCTGTTCGTACATGTTCGAAAGAACATCCATGAGAGACTTTGTTGTCTTCTCATTCTTGATATTGAAAGCAACGGACTTTGACAACGTCAGTTTGATCATACCGAGAGCCTTTCAATCCAGGATTTTCCAATCCTCTTCCTTCATCGATTCTGGATTTTGCCTTTCCAATGGTAAATATAAATTCTTATGGTATAACACATCTTTAATTTGTATATTCCAAAAGATAAAGTTTGTACAGTTAAGCCTCTCGATCATACATGTCTTTTCTTTAGCCATAGTTCCCACTAAGCCTATTCGTGGTGTTCGGAATAGAATCTCGCAAAATCGATCACACGGTTGCGTTCGGACCGGTCCAAAACTTTAAGAACACCTCTTGATGATGACGTGGCTATCCCTGATGATGTGGCGCTGACGTCACTACGGAACTGACTGAGTACTCGATGAACTTTCAAGCACGTGAGGGGGCGTGGGACCTCCTCTCGCGATGAGCTTTACAACCCCGACTTCATCTCGACGAGACGAAACTCATCGTATGGTTGGTTTCTGATTTCGAACACTTTGATCCTACGAATCTGGACTAGAATGTACGGCTTTGGGACTTGCTTCAACCTGAAGCTCTGATATCACTTATTAGGGTTTTTACACCCGCCCAATAACACTTTAAGGAAGTCCAACCCTCCGTTCAAAAATCGTGCACACCTGCAAATTAGAAAATGCACATAAATACAATTGATATATATATATATGTGTGTGTGTGTGTGTGGTTAAGCCAAAACTGGTCTACGTCCACGGAGAGCACCGTTTCACTATAATCAAATAGATGATTACAAGGGGATGATTCACATATCACACACACGCACACACACAGTGTATACTCACGCCTGTATCACCGGAAATAATATAAACATATATTATTCCTAACTCTCTCAAGAAGAATCTCAATCTGTAATTCCTTTGATCTTTCTCTCAATCTTGTGTTTCTGTCCCACTTTTGTGTCACACATAGTCACCAAAAATACAATAGGGTTACCCCATGTATTTATAGGAGTGATTGGAGTGGATGACAAGTCAATAGGAATCAAATACCAATTAGAATTGTAGTCTTTAAAGCCTTCCTTAAAAATCCCGTACCTGAGCCACCGAGTACTCGGTGAAGTTTTTACCGAGTATTTGGTAAACTCGCAATGGTGCGAGAACGCGCGGGGTCCTCTGAATTTTTTTCCCCTTTTGTACTACCGAGTACTCGATGAAAAACCCACCGAGTACTCTGTGGTTCTTCAGTCCACATTTGTTTCAAGACATTTTTCTCTCTAATTCTCTTCTTGATCATCGAAAAAAGGAGCCATTAACTAACAATAACGAGAGAGAGACTAAGATGACGGATGTTGGGAAAAATGTATTTGATTATTTGGATAGTAGTAGAATGAATAATTTTGAACATGTCAGACATTTTATTTAATTATTTAATTTATTATTGTTTATAAGTTTATTTGATTCTCATTGTTTAAGTGATAAATGAAGTATTAGTGTAATATAATATGTATATATATAAAAAATTATTTTTTTATAGACATGTCGAGCCCGTGTAGTGTCCTAATTTTTTGGAATTTTCCGTATCACCGTGTCCGTGTCCGTGCTTCATAGTCAAAATGTAATGTTTCTTCTATTAATATTTTTCCTTGTGAAATCACATGTACTTGATAAGCTATTTTTGGTGAGTGGCTTCATCAAATCTGAATGATTTAGAAGGAATTAAAGAAAATGAAAATAGAAAATTGAAATTAAGAACCTAATACTAAAAAAAAGTTGATAATATATGAATATGTTTATTTAAGGTAAAATAGGGATAGTATATAATGTACAAAATTGCAATAATTAATGAAATAATTTAAGAGGGATGTGATATGACTCTACACTATTAGGAAAATGTCTTAAATTATATTGTAATTAGGTTTTCTATTTAGAGTTGTATTGTAAAAGGAATTTCTTGTTAGAGAGTTTTATTCTTCTAGGAGTTGTAATCCTTATCCAACAATAAAATGATTTTTTCTTGTTCAACAAGGAAAGTGGTTTAACTCTATAAATAGGGACCTAGGGTTTGTGTTGAGACTTAGAGAAGAGATGTGAGGAAAATAGGAGAGGAAAAGGGTGCGAGGGTGATGTGTGCACCGGGTGAGGGTGCTATGTTATTCACCTATGTAATATCTTCCTAATAAATATTTCTTCTCTCCGTAGACGTAGGCCAAAGTTGGGGCTGAACCACGTTAAATATTGTGTGTTATCTGTGTAATTTATGTGTGTGAGAAAAGACAATTGTTGATGATCTTGGGCGGGATTAATTCCTAAGTGTGAGATGAGAATTAATTCCTAAGAGAGCTAGGTTGAAGCAGATCGATATTAGAGAGTTCCAGGTTGAAGCAAAGAAGAAACTCGTAGGTTCTGACCCAGATTTGAAGATTATAGTTGTTCGAAATCAGAAACCAACCATACCAGGAGCTTCGTCTTGACGAGACAAAGCTGGGACAGTCAAGCGAGTTGCCGGAAACAACTGCACACACCCCCACGTGCTGCCTTAAGTTCCAGCCAAATTTTTGGGCTCCACGCGCAACAGTTTTGTTTAGGGCTTATTTCACGGAGCATCGTTGTTCGAGACAATGTGTATAATATATCAATGGGAATTTCTTTTGATGATGAACGTTTCTGAGCAAAAATCATTCCCATATGAGAAGGCACGCCCTCGTACGCGCCCCGAGAGGTTTCTGACATCGTCAGTAATTTTGTCTTTTGTGCTGATTTGTTTTTTGCCCCATTTGGAGTCGTGTTTGACCCATTTTTGACGCGGTCAGAGGCGTTCTTAAGGTTTTAGACCGTTCCAGACACAACAGTAAAATCAATTTTGCATTATTCGACTCCGAACACCTCAAATAGGCTCAATGGGAGTTATGGGAGAAGAAAAAATAAAAATGTCAGATGCAACAGAACTTGGTTGTGGCTGTTTTTGATGTTGATGAGGTGTAGGTTGTGTTCCGATTAACACATGAAGGCATGACGCACAACGACACGGTGGAAAGCGCGTAGCAGTGGTGGCTCGCATGTGCTATCGAAATTGTTGAGTTTCAAGTTGATGATGATGTCGAGTCTTTGAGTGATTTGAATGAGACAATGAAGAGACATGTGGTTGGGACGAGGTTGAAGGCGCTAGTGAGACGATATGTGAGAAAATAATTCGAGGGTAGTGGTGTTTTTCTTGGAATGATTGTGTCATGTGATAGTGATTAGATAATATAAAAAAAAATAAAAAATTTGAGATGATGAAGATTTGATGAATGTGGAGATTGCAGCTTGGTATAGAGGTGATTGAGTTTGAAGAAGATAAAGATGATGATGAAGATGAAGAAGATGAAGTGATCGCGGAGAAAACGCGTTCATGAAGTTAGTGTTGAAAATGATGTTGATATTGAAGAAACACACATAGTCACGGTGGATCATGATGCGTGTAGATGAAAAAGAAAAAATTGAAGAAGAAGAGTGTTGATGAAAAAGAAGAAAATAATGAGTAAAAGAGTGTTAATGTTTGAAGCAAGATGAAATTTTGAAAAGATGATAGAATTTGAGCCAATGTGGAGATTATTAGGAAAATGTCTTAAATTCTATTATAATTAGGTTTCCTATTTAGAGTTGTATTGTAAAATGAATTTCTTGTTAGAAAATTTTATTATCCAAGGAGCTGTAATCCTTGTCCAATAAGAAATTGAGTTTTTCTTGTTCAACAAGGAAAAATGTTTAACTCTATAAATAGGAACCTGAGGTTTGTGTTGAGACTTAGAGAAGAGATGTGAGAAAAATAGGAGAGGAAGAGGGTGTGAGAGTGATGTGTATGTAATATCTTCCTAATAAATATTTTTTCTCTCCGTGAACGTAGGTCAAAGTTGGGGTTGAACCACATTAAATATTATATGTTATTTGTGTGATTTATGTGTGTGAGTAAAAACAGGTGTCGATAATCTTGGTCGGAATTAATTCTTAATTGTGAGATGATAATTAATTCATAACATACACATCAATCACATAATTAGAGGACAACATGGGGTGTCACAATGTTCTATAATCTTATTCCTCATGCATATATTATTCCTTGAATCAGACAGTATAAGACTATAAGTTACTATTTGTAAATTGACCAGCAAAGTATTCTTTTTATTTTTATTTTTTATTTATTTTTAGAGCAAGCAAAATATTATGTTTGATTACATTTACTTCCTCGAAATTTTGATTTTAAATTGTAGATAAATGGCTATGATCGGTCTTTATTATACGGAATAATAATATTGTTACGAAATAACATTAAATTTACGGTATGTATCTTAAGTATCTCGATAGAAACATATTTTTCTCAATATGTAATATTATTTTTATTATAAAATTGAAGAATATTTAAATTATTACCCAAAATTCTCCTAACCAATCCGACTTTAAAATAATAATAGAAAAATATTGTTATCATATAAGTAGATCACAAATATTACCGCTATGAGTAATTGAATTAAAATTTAAAAATGTCAACATATTTTACCCCTAATTAATTAAAATACATGTGGTGCCTCGGTAGCATTGGATAAAAGTATAAATACCCATACTACCCTGCTGCTGAATTCATGTAAAAATGCCTAGATTCACCTATAAGCATTTTTATATTATAGTCTAACAATATTAATTATGTCCATATATTATCAGAAGATATGTTGTGAAGAAGAGTGTTGGTTGATGGAACCAACACGTCTGTTGCTTACGACCTTTTAAAGAATGGTCACAACCCTCTTTAAATATACGATAAACAAATCTAAAATTCATCGTTTAATATTATACTTAAGGTAGATGGTTGAAGATTGTTCCTACAGTGAATGGACATGTACAAAATTCTAACTATTTTTATGGACTATTCATATTCAAGTATCTCTTCTATTAATGTTTATGCATTATGAGCCCTATTTGTTTTAAATGCTTACATCACCTACCATGATGTGCCACTATGTTGTTAATTGGGTGACATAAGTCCATGTAGGTGTCACATTGGTGTTAAATTGTTGGCATAATTTCATTATGCAAATAATTAACCAGCTTAATCAATTATTTTTGGATGAATATGTGAAATCAATAAAGTATTTTTGGATGTATTTACGTGAGCTATTGAATGTATTGACCTCATATATATTTACGTGATGTCATTCTTTCTCATCTTGTTCGTTGGGCTAATTAAGTCTTTGTCTCCGAATTTGTACAAAATATAGTTCGTATGAGACATACATGGTTAAATACTGACGCAAGCTATGATTCAGCACAACAAATACCATGTGATATATCATATATATATGTATATATAATACATATGTTGCGACTTAAACTAGAGTTTATTCATTACATAAAAAAGTGAATGAATAGTTCATCAGTTAAATTATTCGACAAATAAATCGATTTATGTATTTCTATTTAATATATAATTAGTTGATAACAGGTGATGTGAAATTACTAATATTATTACTGGAATGCTTCTCTTCCCATTGAAGATAGTAAAAAACGATATTCAAAATTTTGGCTCATGTTTTTAATAATTAGTAATTGGTATGTTTCATGATTCACAATATCATTTGATATATTGTTACACATCACTGAATTTGAGCTCGTAATATTTTAGAATGTGTTGATACCGTTAATTTATATTAATACTTGTTTGATATTTGATTTTAAAATTAATATTATTTGGTTCCGTTTCAATGTTATTGTATATGTAACCGATGCACGATGTCAAACCATGATATATTTTGAGCTAAATTTATATTTACAAAGTTATTACTTTTCTAAAATAAAAATTCTTATTTCTCTAAATGTGTTAAGATATGTTATCATGATCCATTATTTAAAAGTGAGTTTTTTTTTTTTTTCTTCTGTTTTGGTGAAAATTGACAGAGAGAGTCCATTGTCTGTTTGGGATTAAAAATGAATGAAGAGACAACACACGACCTTGAAGTTGGAGCACCCACAACTCCCACATTTTCTTGTGTTTTACTAATAGAGTCAAACACAAACCAAACTATAAGCAAGTTGCGAATACATTACACAAATATATATATATATATATACACACTTTACCCCCCCACAAATATTATATCCTTATATAACTAGCTAGCTGTTGTTTCCCTCCGTGCGCGTGACACAATCTACCACCACCTCCCTCCCTTTTTCTAAACAAACTCCTCGCCATACAGAGACATATATGTTCAATAAACAATCATATATACACAATACATATATATGTATACATATAATGCATCCTTGGTGGTGGTGGTGGTGGTGTCAGCTCGCTGATCTCAATGTATTCCTTCCTTGCTTGCATTTATTTAATTATTAAATCTCTTAAATGAACCTTTGTTAGCCTTGTGCTCTGTTATATGAACTTCTATAGTAGAAAAATAAGGCCAAGTGTACACCCTTATTTCAGCTCGAGTTCAAACCAAGCAAAAGTTTAATTACAACTCCCCCACTCACTCACACACACAAAAACACACACACACACACACACACAAACACCCAGAGAAACACACACTCCCTCTTACAAAAACACACACAAATACACACACACACACAGAAACAGAGGAGAGAGAAACATCAAACCCCAAATGATGCAAACCCGAGAAGAAAGGTTTGGAAATTGAGGCAAATGTCTATGATAAAAATGCTCACCTCGAGGCAATCCTCCTCCTCTTCACCATCACCATTCTTACCCGCCAAATCTCCACCACCACTCCTCCCTCTTCTCTACACCCTTTTCCTCCTCCTCACCACCGTCACCGCCACCGCCACAACCTCCGCCGCCAACCCAGAAGCCTCAACCCTCCTCTCATGGCTCCAATCCTCTGCTTCGCCCCCACCTCCGTCATTCTCCAATTGGAACCCACTCGACACCACTCCATGTAATTGGACTCACATTACATGTAACCCACAAGGCTCTGTCTCCCAAATCACCATCCAATCAATCCCTTTACAGCTCCCATTGAATCTCAACCTCACTCCATTGATTCACCTCCAAACTCTAATCATCTCCGACGCCAATCTCACCGGAACAATCCCAAATCAAATCGGCGACCTCTATTCACTCACCACCATCGATTTCAGCTCAAATACCTTAGTGGGTCCCATCCCACCCGCCATTTCCAATCTCAGAAACCTCCAAAACTTGATCCTCAACTCCAACCAACTCACCGGAAAAATCCCAATTGAGCTCAAGAACTGCAAAGGCCTCAAGAACTTGATACTATTCGATAACCGCCTCACCGGGACGATTTCGCCGGAGCTAGGCCTATTGTCAAGCCTCGAAGTCCTCCGCGCCGGCGGCAACAAGGACATCGTCGGAGAAATTCCCGGCGAGCTCGGAAACTGCGGCAACCTGACTGTACTGGGTCTCGCCGATACCGGGGTTTCGGGTTCGATACCGGCTTCACTGGGTCGGCTTGGAATGCTTCAGACTCTGTCTATATACACCACAATGCTCTCCGGCGAGATACCGCCGGAGATAGGTAACTGCTCTGAGCTTGTGAATTTGTATTTGTATGAAAATGGGCTTTCGGGTCGGATCCCGCCGGAGCTGGGGAGGCTCCGGCGGCTGGAAAAGCTGCTGCTATGGCAGAACAATTTGGGGGGAAATATTCCAGATGAGATTGGGAATTGTAGTAGCTTGAGAATGATTGATTTGTCATTGAACTCATTGTCTGGGACTATTCCATTTTCATTTGGTGGCCTAGTTGAGCTTGAAGAGCTCATGATTAGTGACAACAATGTGTCTGGTTCAATCCCATCTGTGCTCTCCAATGCCTCCAATTTATTGCAGTTACAAGTTGATACTAATCAGATCTCTGGTTTGATACCTCCTGAGCTTGGGTTGTTGTCTAAGCTTGTGGTGTTTTTCGCTTGGCAAAACCAGCTTGAAGGAAGCATACCTTTGAGTTTGGCCAAGTGTAGTAGCCTCCAAGCACTTGATTTGTCACATAATGCACTCACTGGTAGTGTCCCTAGTGGCTTGTTTCAGCTCCAAAACCTCACAAAACTTCTCTTGATTTCGAATGACATTTCGGGTTCGATTCCATTAGAGGTTGGGGATTGTAGGTCACTTGTGAGGCTTAGGCTCGGGAACAATAGGATTGCGGGGGAGATTCCGAAAGAAATCGGGGGTTTGAAGAGCTTAAACTTTCTTGATTTGTCGGGAAATCGTCTTTCTGGACAGGTGCCGGATGAGATTGGGAGCTGCATAGAGCTGCAAATGGCGGACCTTAGTAATAATACACTAGAGGGTCCTCTGCCTAATTCATTGTCATCTATATCTGGGCTCCAAGTTTTGGATTTTTCGAGTAATCGATTCACGGGTCCTATTCCATCGAGCTTTGGACGCCTTGTTTCGTTGAATAAGCTTGTTTTGAGCAAGAATTCGTTCTCTGGATCGATACCTTCGTCGTTAGGGCTCTGTTTGAGTCTCCAGTTGCTTGATCTTAGCAACAATGAGCTCTTTGGGAGCATCCCAGTTGAGTTGTGTAAGATTGAGGCTCTCGAAATCGCTCTCAACCTCAGTTGTAATGCGCTCACAGGGCCAATTCCTGCTCAAATATCAGCACTCAACAAGCTTTCGATACTAGACCTTTCACATAACAAGCTTGAGGGGGATTTGAATCCTCTTTCTCAGCTTGACAACCTTGTCTCTCTCAACATCTCTTACAACAACTTCACCGGTTATCTTCCCGACAACAAGCTCTTCCGACAATTATCGACATCCGACTTGGATGGAAACAAAGGGTTATGCTCTTTTGGCCACGACTCATGCTTCTTAAGCAATGCTGCTGAGAAAGGGCTGAAGGAAAATGATGTTAGGCGGTCTAGGCGGCTTAAAGTAGCAATTGCATTGCTAATCACTATGACAATAGCAATGGTGATCATGGGAGCATTTGCAGTGATTCGGGCACGAAGGACTTTTAGAGGTGACAATGAATCCGAGATGGGCGACTCATGGCCTTGGCAGTTCACTCCTTTCCAGAAGCTGAACTTCTCGCTAGAGCAAGTGTTGAGATGCTTAGTGGACACTAATGTGATTGGAAAAGGGTGTTCGGGTGTGGTGTATCGCGCGGATATGGACAATGGAGACGTTATCGCTGTGAAGAAGCTGTGGCCAACAACCATGGCTGCAACCAATGGTTGTAACGACGAGAAGTGCTCAGTTCGTGATTCCTTCTCCGCGGAGGTGAAGACTCTTGGTTCGATACGCCATAAGAACATTGTTAGGTTCTTGGGTTGCTGTTGGAATCGGAACATGAAATTGCTCATGTATGATTACATGCCTAATGGGAGCTTAGGTAGTCTCATGCATGAGAGGAGTGGAAACCCCTTGGAGTGGGAATTGAGATACCAAATTCTGTTGGGAGCAGCACAAGGCCTTGCTTATTTACACCATGACTGTGTCCCTCCCATTGTTCATAGAGACATCAAAGCCAATAACATCCTCATTGGTCTCGAATTCGAGCCCTACATTGCTGATTTTGGACTAGCCAAGCTCGTCGATGATGGTGATTTTGCCCGATCCTCCAACACACTTGCAGGTTCCTATGGATATATTGCGCCTGGTAAATGCTTCTTCCTCCTCCACAATAATTCAATAATCATATGCTTCTTATATTTGTCAATTTTATTATGTAATTAGCCAAATTGAATGCTAGTACAACATAATATTGACTTACTAGCATGTTTGGAAATTTTTATGTTAAAAACATATGATACCTAAGTGATTTAGGCCCTATTTGGATCGACTTTTCAATACCTTGCTTTTGTCTTTATGGAGTGAAAAACTGTTATGAATGTTGTTTTACAAAGTATATGTAAGACCTTCTGGGCCTTAGAAGAGCCTTTTGAAGAAGCTATAGTAGATACCGGCTTCTAGAAAAAGGTTTTTGCTTCTCTTTTTCTTTTGTGTAAAAGTTAAAGCAGAAGCTCTCCCAAACAGGGCTTTCGAAATATTTCAATTTGGCAGGTCTAATTTTAATGTTTCTCAAGTAGTACCTCACATAACCATATCAATCCCAATTTAGCCATCTTGTTCTGATTCAAGTTCTCACTTTTCAGAATATGGTTACATGATGAAGATCACAGAGAAGAGTGATGTTTATAGCTATGGTGTAGTGGTACTCGAAGTTTTGACAGGGAAGCAGCCTATCGATCCAACCATACCAGACGGGCTACATTTAGCGGATTGGGTGAGACAAATGAGGGGCAGAATCGAGGTCCTCGATCCAAGCTTGCTATCGCGATCCAAATCAGAAATCGAAGAAATGATGCAAGCCTTGGGCATTGCGTTACTATGCGTAAACTCCACCCCGGACGAAAGGCCTACCATGAAAGATGTGGCTGCAATGCTCAAGGAAATCAAGCATGAAAGGGAAGAGTATGCCAAAGTTGATGTCCTCCTCAAGGCCTCTCCTGCCTCCATCAATAAGAACTCCAATGCAGTTCAGGCGACGTCGTCAACGGCGAAGACAATGCAAAGTTTGTATCCAACAAGCAATAACACAAGCTTCTCTGCATCCTCATTGCTATATTCATCTTCCTCTCGGGCCAAAATGGGATTCAAGTGAAGCAGAAAAGAAGCTTAGTTGTCATATTGGTAGTTCTGTTTTACTAAGTTTCTAAATATGTTTGTATTTTAGTTTGATGTAAAGTGTCAAAAGTTTAATATTCTAGTTGTTATAATTAAATTAAATGAACGATAAATGAAGAGTCCAACATGTGCAATTTTTTTTTAAATTTTTTAATTTTTGGCTTTTGAAGCATCTGAATAGCTAAATGCCAGAACAAGTTCAGGTTTCTCCTCCAGGTTTTGAGTTTCAATTTACAGCTTAGAAACAAAATTGTAGGCCCCAACGAGAAAATATAAAATTGGTGTCTGGGTTTTTGTTAAAGTCACACGTGAGTTAGGGTTTTAGGTGATGTAACATGTAAATCAATTGAGTTGATGTTTGGAGTTTAGTATTTTACATTCGCGGATGACGTGAGTCTTGTCATAAGAATTAATTTATAATTTAAAATAAAAATGCAGGAATTGCATAAAAGACTGATGAGCGAGGTTGATTAATTATTATGAGAGATTTCTATCCAATTTAGATTCACCAAATTAAATTTAGAAACTCATATCCAACTGATGAGCTAGGTTGATTAATTATAAAATCGTAACTTGATATATATGCAAAAAACTTTTAAAAATATTTAAATCATTTTTTTGTTTAAATTATGTTTTAAAAATGATCGATCATATTCTCATTTTCAACTCTCATAATAATACTTAAAATGAGTGCTCAATAATGGATACTTTCATTTTAAAATATCATAGGAGAGTTTATTAATCTTATAAGTTATAAGCTTAAAACGAAAGTATGATTTGCCTATAATTATATATAAATTATTCAAAATTGAGAAAAACATGCCAAGTTCACAATAGTTAGAGTGGAATGATTCTCATAATATATATACATCTATAATATTTTTTAAAAACATGCAATAATTAAGGCATTCAACTTAAAGCAAAAAAAAAAAAACCTTAAAGCAATATAATATTATAACTAGAGAGAATGGCTATAGAGTTGAGAAAAAAAGTTGATACATGGGATTGGGATGGATAGATCATGTGATGATGGGTTTTGGAACCTAGGGTTTGTAGGGTGGGACCCATAAGAAGTGGGGTCTGTCATTACATATATGATTCCCTGCATGTGTGGTGTGGGTGTATAATGGAGTTAGGTATCTGCCTCACTTTTTTTCCTCATTAGTATTTAATTTGAAAGAATTGAATTGATTCCTAATTTGTAAATTGTAACCAAGTGAGGTTCCTCAAAATCTTTGACTGCTGTGCCTATTTTGTCCAGAGGAGCTTTCAGGCAAAAACGACTGCATTTCCACTGGAAAAGGTCTCAGTGTATGTAATGCACAGTACATGGTTTTTATGAAACTATATGCTATCATCTTTATATGCTAACAAATTGTGATTCATCATTTTGATCTAATTTTAAGTATAACAGAGTTGAATGGTATTAGTCTTAAAAATAAGTATAAATAATATCACCGTATTTCAAAAATATTATAAATTAATCGATACATAACCAATGGAACACAATCGAACGATATGGTCAACCATGGTCAAGTTTTAAGACACCCCATTACCTTTTAAAATAATAGAAGATCATATTATTGAGAACAATCTCACAGATTATTTTTTTCTCTAAAAAGATTTCTTCTCAACACTAGGTCGTGCACTTTAAGTTGAATTTGTTAACTACCAACTATTTTAGTTGACAGAATCCTGTTAGATATGGTGACTCATTTCCTTGCAGAGAAAGTTAAACTTAACCACCAAGCTATCTCTATTTGACTAAGATCTTGTTATATTTGGTGACTCCTTTGTTAAGGGGGAATATAACTTAGCCATCAAGCAATCACAGTTATGGTAGGAGATCAATTCCTAATTGGATTGATTAACTTGTCCTCCATTCTAGACTCTCCTATAAATATAGGTGTAGCCTATTGTATTCGGTGTACCAGGCAGAGAGCCAGATTAGGTCGGCGCCAGAGGGCCAGATTAGGCCGACGCCAGAGGGCTGGTACCGGTGTGAGTGAAACACCTAGTGCGAGTAAAGCACATGCGGTGCGCAGAGAGTACACAGAAATAGAGAGAGAGTTAGGAATAATATACGTTTATATTATTTCGGTGATACAGGCGTGAGTATACACAGTGTGTGTGCGTGTGTGATCTGCGAATCACCCCCTTGTAATCCTCTCAGTGATTTTTTAGTGAAACGATGCTCTCCGTGGACGTAGGCTTATTTGGCCGAACCACGTATATATTCTTGTGTCGATTGTTTGGTGTGTTTGTGTGCGTTTTCTGATTTGCAGGTGTGCACGGCTTCGTACATAGGGTGTGCGAACCCTAACAAGTGGTATCAGAGCGTTTTCTGATCCTAACAAATCCAACATGAATTTGTAATTATATATACATATATATATCTAGATAACATGAATATATTCAATTATTTGAATATTATCCACCATACAAGATATTTTTCAACCAACTTCTGTATTTTTCTTTCTAATATACATATTGGGACTAAGAGATATATCTTCTATATTTCATAAAAAATTGTATTACTTGTTTAGGGATTAATGAATTTCTCCTCTCCCCTTATGAGGAGGATTCATAAACTACTCTGCAAAGTTGATTTTGTTTTTTTGTAATTAGTTTCTGCAAAATTGGATTTTAGCTGCAAAAGCACTTATTTCACTGCAACAATCTTGTGATGTTTCACTTCATTTACCTTTTTTCATCCCTTAGAAATTCGCAACCATATTGTTACATACAATTATCCAGTTGATATGATCCGAACAGAATCTATATGACAGACTAAGTTACATTATAAATAATAATTCTGGCATGAATATAAAATAAAAAAACACATATTAGATGAGTTTTGTTTAGCATCCTTTTATGGCAGTCAAAATTACCCTTTTTTGCGTATGATATTTTAAAACAAAAAATAAAATAAAAGGAGATAAAAAAAATCTGAAAAATGATGTGTAATCTAATCATCATTTCGAATTAAAAACCCGCAGAGACCTAAAATTGTAAAATAATAATAGACTAGGCAAAATGGCTGTCATATATTCTTGGAATAAGATGAACAATAAGACATGCATGCTAACAATATTGAAAGGGTGGTCTCTATGCATATAACATACCACATGATATATAGAAAATTGTTATACATAATACATTGTACATGAGACCTGTTTATACTACTTCCATGAAGTTGGATGGAGTTTATAATAAAGTCCATGGGCCCAATGAGTCTCAGAGGCAATGGGTCACATGAACTTAGCACATAGTGTTGTTATTTAACAAGGGATGATGAATCAAGTACACTGCAATGAAGATATTGCTTTTATATATATATATATATATACACACACTAGTAAAAAACATGTGATATGCACAATAGAGTTGATGAATTATTTAAGGGTTAACTTCATTTATATTTATTGAAATTTATTTTTATTTCAATCAGATTTTTTAAGATTTGAGAATTTTTATTTACATTCCTTATTTTTTCAAACTCACATCATTTACACCCCTATACCGAAACTACCCTCAATGTTAAGATATGTGGTGTTTGCAAACAAGGTTTACTATCCTCATATTTTATTATTCAAACAAGACATTGATTTTTTATTTTGGCATAA
Organism: Cornus suecica; assembly: GCA_963922005.1. Lineage (NCBI taxonomy): Eukaryota > Viridiplantae > Streptophyta > Magnoliopsida > Cornales > Cornaceae > Cornus > Cornus suecica. The sequence continues at coordinate 7,842,998 of OY998246.1, read as the reverse complement.
ATAAAAAAATAAATTCTTTTATAGTAAAATATTTTTAAAAAGAAAAATCTCTGGTGAGGGTGAGTTAAAAACGATTAATATTGTGTTAGGATAGAGAGGGGGCTATTACAATACTCATGGAATACTCATGGTGATGTAACTTGTAATGATATTTAAGAGTTTGTATTTTGTTAAGATATATAACTACCTAATCGAATAGATACTCACGAGTTTAAGTTTAATTAGTTTAAATAAATTCTACTTTAATTTAAAATTAGGATAATAATTCAATTAAATTCGTATCTAAAATTTTAAGTATAATACTGAAATTCTTCACAATTTAAGACTGGTATAGATATATGAATGTTTTGTACTGTGAGATACAAGTCTCAAGGAATGAACCACAAGTGTCAATTACAAACCAAATTTCTCATGTAATTGAGGACACTCACTTACCCATTAAATTTTAAATCTTAGTTCTTTTCATCATATAATCAAAATAAAAGTGTCCACATTAGTCTAGTTGGTAAGTATAATCAGCCTTATGGGCCTACAAACTCTTTCACTGCAAAATTGGGTTGAGTACTTGTAGTGGGCCGAAAGAGTGAATCGTATCAGATAAGTCGTACGTAATGGGCCAACAGTTTGATGGGCTGAGCCTTTTGGGCTTCTTTTGAACTAGGATGTGGTTTTGCTAAAGGCAGTCAAAATCGGGATTCTAGGTAGAATCATTTTTGGGTCCGTAGCATTGAAATCGTTGAATATTAAGATTCATATTAATTTTTTTCAAAAAATATTAATAAAAAATATTTAATTTAAAAGTCTAAATCATATTAAAATTTTTAAAATTTTATAATACATTAACTTTTTAAATATTTTTTTCATAAATTTAGGCCATATATTAAGATATTGGACTAAATCATAAAGTTTTTGAATATTTCATATGATGAGCGAAATCGTCAAATTATTATAAAAACGTAATAGAATCGGGATTAAGACTACCCGTTTTGCATTATAGGTATAATTTTTAATTTTTTTTAGTATTTAAAGTCCAAATTTGACCTAATTATGAAGTTATGAACAATAAAGACTGACGAAACTGATACAGTTGACCATTAGCCCCAAGAGTCCGTTGGAAATTGTTCTCTCCTGTTGGGGCCATAAATACTGTTCAGCAGCAGATTTGATTAATAGTGAATCAGTGGGCCCAAAATCATCAATAATCTCTGATCTTCTTAGTGGGCCTGACACATATATATGCTTTCAGGTTGCTATGCATGTAAAGTAACTACTGTGTATTGGTTCTAACTTCTCAATGCCAGAAACGCTGTCACAGTCGCATACATACAGGGCATTGAATATGAAACTAAAAAATAAATTGGTGTTATATACTTACACTGTCCGGAATTAGTTGTTGAATTTAAATTTTTAAATTTTTTATTATATTGATATAATGATAATGATATATAATTTATTATAATAATATTAAATTTTTTTTTTTTTTTTTTATCCTTGTGAGATGAATAATAGATAAAAGTTAGTGGAATCTGATACTTGTTTAAAGTCAATAGAAGAAGGGTAATTGAGAAAAATAAAAAATTATATTGTATTGGATTTGAAACTGGACAAATATTTTAAACAAAATTTAAAAAGTAGACAACTAATAATATTATCAATAATACACTTTTATTCTTATTTATTTACATTAATGTTCAAGTATTTTATTAAAAATTTAAAGATACCCCCATATCAGTTTACCTAATCTTACCCAATTTATATATTTTTAATTCACATATAGTATCTCTCTTTTTCATTTATTCGACTCCTGAGAATGAATTTTCTGCTACCAGTCACTTATATTTAATTGAAAATTTAAAAATATTCATTACTTATGTTAAAGGTCAAATATTTGAACACAATCAACAGTTATCAAACAAGCCACGAAGATAAGCAATTTTTTTTTATTTTTTTATTTTTGCCTTACTTCCTCGTTTGTTCAATAACTTAAGGTAAATTATGCAACAACTATAGAATTTTTTATTTATTTAATGTTGCACTTAGGGTCGTTTGGGAAATTGGTTTTGGTTTTGGTTTTGGTCTTGGGTGGTTTTAGGTAAATCTAAAACCAATATATAGTGTTTGGTAAGGAGTTGGTTTTGATTTTGGTCTTGGTCTTGGTCTTGGTATAATTATATATATATATATACTAATATGTATTAAAAATATATAAATATGAAAAATATATATATAAAAAATTGGAAAAAAAGTAATTTTCGGGAAAAAAATATTTTTCCGAAAAATATAAAAGAATAATTTTTTGGAAAATAATTAATTTTCGGAAAAAAAAATAATTAATTTTTTCAAAAAAATAATTTTTGTCGAAAAAATAATTTTTTTCCGAAAATTAATTTTTTTCCGAAAATATGATTTTTTTCCAAAAATTAATTTTTTCGAAAAAATAAATATTTTCCGGAAAATAATTATTTTCGAAAAAATAATTTTTGTCGAAAATTTTTTTTTTTCCGAAAATATATTTTTTCCAAAAAATTTTTTTTTGACGAAAAAATAATTATTTTCCGAAAATTAATTTTTTTCCGAAAAAAATTATTATTTCCGAAAAAAATGTAACTTAATATTCTAGATGCCATTTATGACATTTATATATATATATATATATATATATATGTCAAATTAGCAATTTGGCAACCTTATAAATGTAACTTAATATTCAGTATGTCAATGAATGGGTGTGTCGTCATTCATTGTGATAGCTTTGTAAATTCAACCACGGAATAAATTTCCTATTTTCATGGTCCAAATAGATTATCCATATTAATTTTTTTTTTTCCTAATTCTAAGTACAGTGTAGTGTATTCATTACCTGAAGGCTAAATCTATCATCCATTTGTTTCACTTAGATGTTCATATTTACATATAAAATTACTTGATAAATTATCTACCAAATTAACAATTCAACCTTATAAATCAACTAAATATTCAATTTTCCCATAATCGTACGTGGGTCATTCAACGCATTAGTCATTATCCTAAATTCACCCAAAATTAGATAATCTTCCTAATCATTATTTGTTTTTCCTAATACTACATAAAATATAGTGTATCCTTGTCTAAATCCATAATCTGTTGAATGATAGTTCCTGGTTACTGGTTAGTAAGAATAATAATTATTTTTCCTCATGAATTTATTCAATTTAATTTTTTGCTATCCTTTTTCTTCCGTGTAAAAGCCAAAACAGAAATTTTACCAAACAAAAATTCTAGGGATATTTACAAATAAATTAATCCAATTTTTTTTTTTTTATGACAATAGGTATACTCTCAATATCCCACACACAATGCTAAAGTTGGTATGGATTTGTCGATTTATAATTTTATACCAGATCTTTTTATTGTTGGGGACTATTTTTTGCTCTTTTTTTTTTGAGTGGGATTTCAAAGTTGTAGGCCACTGATAACATGAAAAAGAAAATCAAACATACCTAATACAATCAAAAGGAAAAAAAAAAAAAAAAGCCAAATAAAGTTTTCATTCTTTTATTTTCGAAGAAATAGTAAATAACAACACTTCGTAAGTAAGACCATAACAATAATTTTTCTTAAGCTGGAGGTTCTTGGTTCAAATCCTACCAACTACGTTTCAGTCTGGGTTACTGGAGGTTTACCCGGTCGTTAACTTTAGCCCCCGATGATTTGTCGAGGTGCGCGTAAGCTGGCCCAGATCACCTCATTACCAGGAAAAAAAAATTTTAAGCATTCATTTATTAAATTTAACTCCTACGCCCAATGATACTGTAACTCATAAGCATGTATCTTTTTGTTATAGAGAAACAATCCATCTTCAGTAACTGTCCAAAGACACTGATTATCAGCACACCCAGAGCCATAGTCTTTCTTGGTTTGAAAGATTTCAAAACGGCCATGCAAATCTTCAATTCCCGCGCTCATATCACAAGTATACGAGACAGATTTTCCGACCACAATATCGGCAATAAAATGAAAATCCTCATTATAGCTAAGAATACGAGTCCCGAAATCTTTATTTGGCGCGTAACAATTCAAACCCAACGGTCCACCATGACGACCATCATCTACATGGTTACGAATCACCACTTTAACTTGAGCTATGATTAATGATTCTACATGCAACTTATTCATGGTTAGTGCCATGATAATTAGGAACACAAATTTTTTGAAAAAATTCATGACTATTCTCTATTAAATTTTTTTTGGGGATTACCTTTAAAAAAAAAATCCCTACAATTTTTCCGCAAAATTCATTGGGCCTAATTAAGCTTGTGATATACCATACAAATTTTCCGAGTCTTTCGTGTCATCTCAAATTTTAAGTATTTACTAATAAATAAACAATAAAAAGCTAAAACATTTTTAAGTAGATAGTATATGTAGTATGATATAAGATAGAAGGATTAACAAACTATGTGTAATAAGATTCAATAACATAATAATTAATATGATCTTATATAATGAATACATGATTGAATATACCATAAGCAATCTAATTCGAAATGTATTTTCCAAATATAATATACAACTTTAAATAGTTAAAAATTTGAAGTATTCATAATATGATCTTATGTACATTAATTTACTGTTTTTATTATTTACTTTAAAGTTCTATCTTCGAAAAACAACCCCATTCTGGAGTGATTATGAATCATAGAATTTTCACTATTGCTAGTTCGATATACTGATAGCAAATATATATTGTAGAAATATTATTCAAAGGTTGAATAAAATACATTGTATCAACCTAGCTAGAGATCGATTAATTTTAATGTTACCTCATTTTCCTCTCTGAAATTGGAGGAAAAAACATTATTTTCTTGATTTTAATACATGTATAAATGATAACATTTTTTTACTGCAAAATGCAATATAGATTATATGATATAAAGTGGTACACAAATGTACAAATTATTATTAAACAAAGTAAAAGTGGTTTATTTACGCCAAAATCGATATTCTAAGGAGTTATAAATTATTCAATGCCAAGAAAAACAAGACTAACCATTAGCCAATTCAATAAAAAACAAGGAATGATTTTTTTACTCTTCGGGAAAAAGTACATGACTTAGACTTTATAAGGTTAAATCATGCCAATTTTCTTTTCCGTTCGATACAATTAAACTCATGATTATTTGATGTCTTGATATACAAATATAATTCATTTTTATACAAATATACAAATATTTGATGTCTTGAAATTGATTTTTGGTTGATGAATCTGCTGATACCTTATTCATGATAAGTGCCATGAGAAGTACGAGCATATAAGTTTTGAAGAAGTTCATGATTTGAATGTTGATGTAGTGCATATTATAATAAGATTTGATTAGAGGAGAAGTCAGAATTGTTCAGATGGTATCTAATATTTAAGTATAAAAAATAATATATTTCTATTAGGGTTCAAAATTTAATATATTAAAAAATGATGAAAAAATAAAGAGCAAATAAAAAAATAAGAATAAGAATAAAATGTTTTAGGATAGAGATTAAATAAGCATAATTTTGGAAATAAAATAATTTAAAAGAAAATGATGAGCAAATAAGGAAATGAAAGAAGAGGAGGGAAAATATTTCAGGGTGGGTATTTTCATGCTATTATATACATATAAAAGTAAATTAAGAAATTAATAATATACAATACATGTATAACAGATAAGGAGCTTAAATGCATCCGTCTTTGTGACCGGAGCGGAGTAAGAAATTTAACTCAGGGGGGCACATGAACATAGAAAGGAAAAAATACAAGATAAAAAAATAAAGAACAAATAAGGAATTAGAATAAGTAAAGAACAAATAAGAATAAAATATTTTTAGGGGGGAGATTTAAGAAACAGAATTTAAAAAAAGGAAGAGCAAATAAGAAAATAAAAGAAGAAATAAAATTGTTTTTTTTATTTTAGGAGGGAAATGTTTTTTAGTATGGCCATTTTCAAGCTATTATACCGAAATAAAATTGATTTTTTATATTTTTAATAATATAACACACATAATACATATATAAGGTATAAGAAGCCAGTTGTAATGGGTGGATATTTTGCATTTCGACCCAAAAACTTAAACCAATAGGTTAGGCTAACATTCACCCATTGAAACCCCATTCACTTTCTCTTCTTTATCCGATGTGAAACAACAAATGCACCTCTAGGCTCTAACATTCTCCCCCATCCGAACCCGCGCAACACCCTTGTTGCAGTCGGACCACCTGCATGCCCGACCTTGGACCCAAACTCCGGCCCGAGGTTAGAGACTCCAAGCGAGTGCTTGACGTGACACCGGATGAAAGACTAGGTTTGACTCTGATACTAACTGTAACGGGTGGATGTTTCACGGTTCGACCCAAAAGCTTAAGTCAATGAATTAGACTAACATCCACCCATTAAACCTCATTCACTTTCTCCTCTTTATCCAATGTGGGACAACAAATGCACCTCTAATACCAATCCCCTTGGGATCATGAAAATTCAATAACATATTATATATGTTTAGTATTCTCAAATGAAAATTCAATAATAAAAGAGTTTTACACAAGATATTTCCAAATTTGAAATTCTGTATTATTTTCTTTCCCTTTTTGAAAAATAAATATTGCATCTATATTTATCCCATTAACAAATAATTGACTAATGAGTCCGTATTAGATTGATAATTAAATAGAGGCATAATGATAGGTTAATGAGTATGAGTATTAGGTTCTTTAAAGGTTTCTGCTATTATGTTTCTCGATGTAAAAGTTGAAGTAGAGTTTGGCCGGAAATAAGTGTGGGAGCGTGCACAAATTCTTAGGTTACGTTCAATGAGAACGTATAGGTCTCGTCCGAGGGTGATTATGACGTCCCACATCGTTCGAGTATAGGTCTCGTGATCTATTTATATGTGCATATGTGTCTCAAATTGATACGAGGCCTTTTGAAGGAAGCCCAAAGACAAAAACGCGTTACAAAAGTTAATCTAAACAAAGATTAAGTTCGAATATTTGAAAGGCACTTGTCTAAAAAACCATGTCAACTTACCAAGCAACTAATTCTACGGATGTATACAAATATTTTTTCTTAATTTAAAAACAAAAAAGAGGCTATTATCGGTAAACCCCATGCAATTTCAAAATGGATCAACTAATTCCCTCTATTTCAAAAAATTCCCTCATCGTTATTAAATTGTATCAACTCGTCCCCTTCCTTTCAATTTCAGACAAAACTACCCCTGAAACTAGAGGGGCTTTACTGATAAACCAATTTTTTTTTTATGCCGAAAAAAATCATTAATGCCAAAATATATATATTTTTGAATTACCAATTATGGTAAAATATATATAAAAAAATAAGTTCGATATATAAAATAATATTTCAAACTACAAAAGAGATTTTTTTCCTTTTTAAATTTATATATATATATATTACTATAAACGAAAAAAAATATTGATTTATGCCAAAAAAAATCTAATTTGTAAGTTGAATTTTTTATATATATTTCAGACTTAAATTGTTTTATATTTTACCCTAATGGGTAGTTCAAAAAATATATATTTTGGCATTAATTTTTTATTTCGACATAAACTAATATTTTATTCTTTTATAGTAAATATAAAAAATAAAATTTAAAAACAAAAATCGAATTAGTCGTTCAAAATATTTTTTTATATTTCGGACTTGAATTTTTTATATTTTATCAAAATTGGTAGTTCAAAAAAAATATTGAAGCATTAATTTTTTATTTCTGCATAAATCAATTTTTTTCGTTTATAATAAAATATAAAAAATGAAAAAAAAATTCTAATTTATAGTTCAAAATATTTTATATATTTTGGGCTTAATTTTTTTATATTTTACCCTAATTAGTAGTTTGAAAAAAATATATATTTTGGCATTAGTATTTTTTTGGGGCATAAAAAAAAAATTGGCTATTATTAAACCCCCTCTAGTTTCAGGGGTAGTATTATCTAAAATTTGAGAAAATGAGACAAGTTAATACAATTTAATAACAAAAGAGAATTTTTTTAAAATAGATAAGGATTAGTTAATCCATTTTAAAACCACATGGGTTCACTGATAATAGCCCAAAAAAATTTGATGACTATTAAGTTTTTACCCTCAATATCCCATACCCAATGCTAAAGTGGTATAGATTTGACAATTTATACCAGATCTTTTCATTGTCATGGACTATTTTTTGCTTTTTTATTCAAGTGGGATTTCAAAGTTGTAGGCCACTGATAACATGGGGGGGGAAAAAATCAGACTACCCAATAAAGTTTTTATTCTTTTATTTTCGAATAAATAGTACATCACAACACCATGTAAGCAAAATCACACCAATAATTCTTCGTACACGTTCATTTATTAAATATAACTTTTACGCCCAATGATATTGTAAGTCATAAGCATGGGTTTTCTTGTCAAAGAGAAACAATCCATCTTCACCAACTACCCAAAGACACTGATGATCAGCACACCTACCAGAGCCATAGTCTCTCTTGGTTTCAAAGATCTCAAAAACGCCATGCAAATTTTCAATTCCCGCGCTCATTTTACAAGTGTAGGAGATAGATTTTCCGACCTCAATATCGACAGTAAAATTAAAACTCTCGTTATAGCCAAGAATACGAGTACCGAGATCTTTATTTGGCGCGTAACAATCCAAACCCAATGGTGCAGCATGTAGACCATCAGACACCTGGTTATGGATGGACACTTGAATTTGATCTATGATTAATGACTCTACTTGGAAGTTGTTCATGGTTAGTGCCATGACAAGCATGAGCACAAAAGTTTGTAAAAAATTCATCTTGAAAAGTTGGATTGTGAAGAGTTGAAGAGGAGAAGTTGAATTTTCTTGCAGAATTGTTCCATTTATAAATAAGATGAAAATATATATGGAATTATGCAATCCCATTTGACCTTATTTATTGACTCAATATTCCACTTTCCAATTTCGGTATGCCCTTCAATGCATTAGCTGTATCTAGAAAAAATCAATTATGGATTCTGAAATAGGAGGTAAGTATTGTCCTTTTATGAACTTAAACATTAATGTGAGAAAATTTTAAATTTTTTCTCTGTGTAACTTTTGTATTTGATTTTTTAAATAAAAAAATTATTGATCTTATTTCTTTCTATTCGTGATTTATCTAATATATCTAATCTAATATTGAATTAAAAATAACATTTATTTTTAAACAGAGATAAAATTAGTTAATAATTTTGTTTAAACGATATGACTATTTTTAAAGCGTAAGAAAGATTTAGTTGGAGAAAATTCTTACTCAACTAGAAAACTTTAATGCCATCAATAAACATTAATTTTTATGTTGTACAAATCTTTAGAGCATTTATATTTTCTATATTGGGGTAAATCACTAACCCCCCTTAAAGAAGGTCTAATTACACAATACTCCTAAATATTACTAAAATATCACAAGCCTTCCTTAGCACTGGGAAAAAGTTCCGGTAAGAATTGAGAAGGAAATGACTTAAACACCCTCTGATTTTTTAATATATTCAATTTTTTTTTTCTTACATATTATATTATTACACTATTACCCTCAGCTCTTTTAAGGAAAAGGTTCGGCCATGCTTGTTCCTCCCATTTATTATTTTTGAATAACCGTGATATCCGGGTCAACTTACGCGTATCTTGACTAATCCATGAGACTTGTGCAAGGCGACCCCCCTGGAATCGAATAAGACTCGAATTATGTCCGCGGTCGTGGCCCTAACTAATTGTTTGCACATAGTAGGAATCGAACATAAGACTTGATGCTTCTTAAGACACCAAATTCCAAATATTTTTCAACGGCTCAAATTTTTTACCTCCCATTTTCATCCATCATCCTTTTCTTTTCCAAACAAATTAATAGAAAGATGGGAGTCATAGAGGAAAGAAAGCAAATAGAGCAAACATATATTAATGTTCTCAACCCAATTGAAGCCAACATCATTTTGAAATTGGGCTACAATAATATTTTTCACGTTGACACTGACTCAATAGCCATCTATCTTCTCTCTCTATGTATATATTCTGTTTATGAGATTTGGAACTCAAAGGATGCCAAAACAGCAGGTTCCATGGTGGAAGTAATAGTGGGGTTGTTGAGAGCCGAAGATCAAACTTCATCTCCTACCGAAAGTGATACTTATGAGTTTTGCAAAAACATGATGAATGTGAATGGGATATACATTTTTGGTAAAAAAAATACTGGGGTATGCTAGTAATTTGATATAAAAGTAAGGTTTAAAATGTCCTTGTAAATATAAGAAGGGTAAATTAGAAATTTTTGGAAAAAAAATGACTTTAATATCACTCCTTAAATCTATTTTCGGCATTGACTACCGGGGGAAGGGGGAAAGTGTTATACCGGAGCTAAAGTTGAGGGAGGTGTTTGATATTTTAGTAACATTAGGGGTACTGCCTGTAATTAGGCTTAAATAAAGGGGAGGTTAGTAATATTTTCCCTTTCTATATTGTTTTTATTTTTTATTTTTTCGAGAATTAAGCTTTTATAACAACCAAGCTAGCCAAAAAGGCTAAGCTAGACCCAACTTGGATAGAAATCCAAGTAATATAAAGGAAGTAAAATGTAGAAACCCCACAACCACCGGACTACCAGAGGCAAAGGATCCACCACTCCAGACATTTGCCATTGGGCAACGGCTAGTTGTTTAAATTGGTTCATGTTTTTTGGGTTGGGCTTACTGGACTTATGGACCCATAGTTAATTACCTTTTCGAATATTAAATTAATAATAATGAAATATGGAGTGAGTAATTAGTTTTATCAATTATTCAACATATTTCAAGGATGCCTTATTATCGCCCCCTCAAAGGTTGGGGTTAAAATTTGCATACAAGGAAAACAGAGCAATCTGCGTTGACAAGAACCTTCTATTGATACCGGTGGATGAATCTAATATCCACAAGAAAGATATATATATATATATACTCGGGCACGGACCAGAAATTCAAGCGAGTGGAGACGTAATCGTATTATTTTAAGTTCAGTAGGGGTTTAGGGGATTTTTAAAAAAATTAAGTGGAAGCATAAGCATATTTATTCTATATTTAAGGATAAATAGTATAAATAAAAAAAATTTCAATAGGGGCACCGCCCCCACTAGTCCCCATGCAGGTCTGTACTTATGTATAGAGCTGCAAATGAGCCGAGTTTTACAATGTTCAAGCTTGTCTATTTACTAAACGAGTCTAAAAATTGTATTCAAGCTTGGTTCATTTGTTAAACGAACGAGCCTGAGCCGAACGCTAGTTTTAGCGAGCTGAGCTCGAATCTGTTCACGATCAGCTCGGTTCGGTTGTAGCATATATTACTCTTACCAATAGTCACCTAGATTGGGTTATTTATTAGAGATTAGGATTTTTGATCATTTTTAATATAATAATATTGTGTTTAATATGTTTGTTGGAGAGGACTTTGTCCTATATGAGATTAAATTTGTGTAAAGTAAATTAAGCTTTAGATATCTTAATATGTTATATATTATATAATATAATAATTTATAATACATATATATATAAGTAAACTTTTAACAATCCTTGTTCACGAGCATCGTTTACGAGCTTTGTTCGGAAACATTTTTGAGCCGAACTCATATTTGTTTGAGCTTGGTTCATTTATGAAGCGAACTTGAAAAAATTATTCGAACTTGATTCACTTATTAAATAAACCAACGCGAGTTGTTGAATTTTTATCGAGCCGAGCTCGAGTAGATTGTCGAGCATTTAGTTGGTTTGCAGCCCTACCTGTATATATATATATAATATACACACATGGGCGGAGTCAAAAAAAATTATCACCTATTTTGATTATGGCTATTTACTCAATGTATTAATGAGAAGTAAAGAGAAAGACTAAAATGGAAATGGATTACAACCCAATTAACCTTTTAAATGTAAGACATGGATTGGCCCCTATAGCTTTTCTGGGCCTGTTGACCGTTTGTGTCCATTGGACTCAATTTAATAAAGGGTTAATTTCACTAAACTCCTTTATACTACCTAATTTAATTAACTAATCTTTATTGTATCTACTTTGCCCCCTATATTATTCAATTTCATCACTATGCCCCCCTCTCTCACATTTTGAGTCAAAATACCTAAACTACCCTCAATAGTATAGGGGGGTTTAGTGAAATCAATCCTTTAAAAAAATTATTTTTCGAAAATCAATTATATTTTTCGCAAAAATTATAAATTCAAAAAAATATATATTTTTCGAAAACAATATATATTTCAGACAAAATATATATATTTCGTAAAATATATATATTTGGAATATATATATATATATATATTAGAAAATTGATTTTCAAAAAAATCATATTTTGGAACATAATATATATTTTTCGCAAAAAAATCATATTTTTTTTAAAACAATTCGGAAAATATATATTTTTAACGAATTATATATATATATATATTTCGAAATATATATCATTTTTCAATATATATATATATATAGATTTCCCGAAACATATATATTTTCCGAAATATATATTGTTTTCTCAAAAAAAAAAAATTCCAAAAATATAATTGATTTTCGAAAAATAATTTTTTTTAAAGGATTGATTTCACTAAACCCCCTATATTATTGAGGGTAATTTAGGTATTTTGACTCAAAATGTGAGGGGTAGGGGGCATAGTGATGAAATTGAATAGTATAGGAGACAAAGTGGACACAGTGGGGATTTCGATTAAATTGAATATTATAGGAGGTTTAGTGAAATTAACCCATAATAAACCAATGAATAATACTATGAGTAGGGTAGTAGGGTATTTAATAGTGATTAGTGATGATTTTTTCTAGGATAAATTACACAAATTTTATCTGAGGCTTGGTTAAATATCATATAGATAGAGTGTTAGAAGTTTGTTAATTTGATCTCCCTTAATTTTAATAGACAGAAGTTAAAATTGAAAATAAAATATTGTTATACCCTTTATATTTTACTACATGTATAATAAAAAAAATCGTGTCAGGGTAGTTTGGTCATCTTACAATTTTTATTTTTTTATATATGACTATTCATACACAATTCATAAGAAAACCAACTTAAAATAATTCATTCCCAAAGAGCAAAGATACTCAAATTTTCATTCTTACATTTTGGAAGAAAATTATACATACACGAATTAACAAGTAAAATCAAACCAATTCTTTTTCAAACTACCTGTATTCTTGTACAAATACAGTCGATCCATATCCACCCTGCAAACACACTCATCGTCACCAGTTCACCACACCTTGACCAACCATAATCTCTCTTGCTTTCAAACATTACCAAAATGACCTTGCAATTTTCCAAAAATCAACTCACTATAAGTGTGATACAGATTTTCTAACAACAATATCTACAGTCCATTGATAGTTGGCACCAAATGGAACGATACGAAACGCCCAGATCTCTATCGTGTGAGTGACAATGCAAGCCAACGACGTGTTCTTGCTTAATTTTCATGTCCAATCAACGGCTCAAATTCTATTTCCAAATTAAATTTTATTAATTATTTGTCGACTTTTCTGCAGAAATACTCTTGACAATCTGAATTCTCTACTACAGAAAATTTAATCTCAAAACGTTATCCATTCAGGTGTTTGTTTGTACTACAGAAAAGGATTTAATTTCCTCCTTCGGAATCTAGTTAGAGTGGAATGATTCTCATAATATATATACATCTATAATATTTTTTAAAAACATGCAATAATTAAGGCATTCAACTTAAAGCAAAAAAAAAAAAACCTTAAAGCAATATAATATTATAACTAGAGAGAATGGCTATAGAGTTGAGAAAAAAAGTTGATACATGGGATTGGGATGGATAGATCATGTGATGATGGGTTTTGGAACCTAGGGTTTGTAGGGTGGGACCCATAAGAAGTGGGGTCTGTCATTACATATATGATTCCCTGCATGTGTGGTGTGGGTGTATAATGGAGTTAGGTATCTGCCTCACTTTTTTTCCTCATTAGTATTTAATTTGAAAGAATTGAATTGATTCCTAATTTGTAAATTGTAACCAAGTGAGGTTCCTCAAAATCTTTGACTGCTGTGCCTATTTTGTCCAGAGGAGCTTTCAGGCAAAAACGACTGCATTTCCACTGGAAAAGGTCTCAGTGTATGTAATGCACAGTACATGGTTTTTATGAAACTATATGCTATCATCTTTATATGCTAACAAATTGTGATTCATCATTTTGATCTAATTTTAAGTATAACAGAGTTGAATGGTATTAGTCTTAAAAATAAGTATAAATAATATCACCGTATTTCAAAAATATTATAAATTAATCGATACATAACCAATGGAACACAATCGAACGATATGGTCAACCATGGTCAAGTTTTAAGACACCCCATTACCTTTTAAAATAATAGAAGATCATATTATTGAGAACAATCTCACAGATTATTTTTTTCTCTAAAAAGATTTCTTCTCAACACTAGGTCGTGCACTTTAAGTTGAATTTGTTAACTACCAACTATTTTAGTTGACAGAATCCTGTTAGATATGGTGACTCATTTCCTTGCAGAGAAAGTTAAACTTAACCACCAAGCTATCTCTATTTGACTAAGATCTTGTTATATTTGGTGACTCCTTTGTTAAGGGGGAATATAACTTAGCCATCAAGCAATCACAGTTATGGTAGGAGATCAATTCCTAATTGGATTGATTAACTTGTCCTCCATTCTAGACTCTCCTATAAATATAGGTGTAGCCTATTGTATTCGGTGTACCAGGCAGAGAGCCAGATTAGGTCGGCGCCAGAGGGCCAGATTAGGCCGACGCCAGAGGGCTGGTACCGGTGTGAGTGAAACACCTAGTGCGAGTAAAGCACATGCGGTGCGCAGAGAGTACACAGAAATAGAGAGAGAGTTAGGAATAATATACGTTTATATTATTTCGGTGATACAGGCGTGAGTATACACAGTGTGTGTGCGTGTGTGATCTGCGAATCACCCCCTTGTAATCCTCTCAGTGATTTTTTAGTGAAACGATGCTCTCCGTGGACGTAGGCTTATTTGGCCGAACCACGTATATATTCTTGTGTCGATTGTTTGGTGTGTTTGTGTGCGTTTTCTGATTTGCAGGTGTGCACGGCTTCGTACATAGGGTGTGCGAACCCTAACAAGTGGTATCAGAGCGTTTTCTGATCCTAACAAATCCAACATGAATTTGTAATTATATATACATATATATATCTAGATAACATGAATATATTCAATTATTTGAATATTATCCACCATACAAGATATTTTTCAACCAACTTCTGTATTTTTCTTTCTAATATACATATTGGGACTAAGAGATATATCTTCTATATTTCATAAAAAATTGTATTACTTGTTTAGGGATTAATGAATTTCTCCTCTCCCCTTATGAGGAGGATTCATAAACTACTCTGCAAAGTTGATTTTGTTTTTTTGTAATTAGTTTCTGCAAAATTGGATTTTAGCTGCAAAAGCACTTATTTCACTGCAACAATCTTGTGATGTTTCACTTCATTTACCTTTTTTCATCCCTTAGAAATTCGCAACCATATTGTTACATACAATTATCCAGTTGATATGATCCGAACAGAATCTATATGACAGACTAAGTTACATTATAAATAATAATTCTGGCATGAATATAAAATAAAAAAACACATATTAGATGAGTTTTGTTTAGCATCCTTTTATGGCAGTCAAAATTACCCTTTTTTGCGTATGATATTTTAAAACAAAAAATAAAATAAAAGGAGATAAAAAAAATCTGAAAAATGATGTGTAATCTAATCATCATTTCGAATTAAAAACCCGCAGAGACCTAAAATTGTAAAATAATAATAGACTAGGCAAAATGGCTGTCATATATTCTTGGAATAAGATGAACAATAAGACATGCATGCTAACAATATTGAAAGGGTGGTCTCTATGCATATAACATACCACATGATATATAGAAAATTGTTATACATAATACATTGTACATGAGACCTGTTTATACTACTTCCATGAAGTTGGATGGAGTTTATAATAAAGTCCATGGGCCCAATGAGTCTCAGAGGCAATGGGTCACATGAACTTAGCACATAGTGTTGTTATTTAACAAGGGATGATGAATCAAGTACACTGCAATGAAGATATTGCTTATATATATATATATATATATACACACACTAGTAAAAAACATGTGATATGCACAATAGAGTTGATGAATTATTTAAGGGTTAACTTCATTTATATTTATTGAAATTTATTTTTATTTCAATCAGATTTTTTAAGATTTGAGAATTTTTATTTACATTCCTTATTTTTTCAAACTCACATCATTTACACCCCTATACCGAAACTACCCTCAATGTTAAGATATGTGGTGTTTGCAAACAAGGTTTACTATCCTCATATTTTATTATTCAAACAAGACATTGATTTTTTATTTTGGCATAAATAAAAAAATAAATTCTTTTATAGTAAAATATTTTTAAAAAGAAAAATCTCTGGTGAGGGTGAGTTAAAAACGATTAATATTGTGTTAGGATAGAGAGGGGGCTATTACAATACTCATGGAATACTCATGGTGATGTAACTTGTAATGATATTTAAGAGTTTGTATTTTGTTAAGATATATAACTACCTAATCGAATAGATACTCACGAGTTTAAGTTTAATTAGTTTAAATAAATTCTACTTTAATTTAAAATTAGGATAATAATTCAATTAAATTCGTATCTAAAATTTTAAGTATAATACTGAAATTCTTCACAATTTAAGACTGGTATAGATATATGAATGTTTTGTACTGTGAGATACAAGTCTCAAGGAATGAACCACAAGTGTCAATTACAAACCAAATTTCTCATGTAATTGAGGACACTCACTTACCCATTAAATTTTAAATCTTAGTTCTTTTCATCATATAATCAAAATAAAAGTGTCCACATTAGTCTAGTTGGTAAGTATAATCAGCCTTATGGGCCTACAAACTCTTTCACTGCAAAATTGGGTTGAGTACTTGTAGTGGGCCGAAAGAGTGAATCGTATCAGATAAGTCGTACGTAATGGGCCAACAGTTTGATGGGCTGAGCCTTTTGGGCTTCTTTTGAACTAGGATGTGGTTTTGCTAAAGGCAGTCAAAATCGGGATTCTAGGTAGAATCATTTTTGGGTCCGTAGCATTGAAATCGTTGAATATTAAGATTCATATTAATTTTTTTCAAAAAATATTAATAAAAAATATTTAATTTAAAAGTCTAAATCATATTAAAATTTTTAAAATTTTATAATACATTAACTTTTTAAATATTTTTTTCATAAATTTAGGCCATATATTAAGATATTGGACTAAATCATAAAGTTTTTGAATATTTCATATGATGAGCGAAATCGTCAAATTATTATAAAAACGTAATAGAATCGGGATTAAGACTACCCGTTTTGCATTATAGGTATAATTTTTAATTTTTTTTAGTATTTAAAGTCCAAATTTGACCTAATTATGAAGTTATGAACAATAAAGACTGACGAAACTGATACAGTTGACCATTAGCCCCAAGAGTCCGTTGGAAATTGTTCTCTCCTGTTGGGGCCATAAATACTGTTCAGCAGCAGATTTGATTAATAGTGAATCAGTGGGCCCAAAATCATCAATAATCTCTGATCTTCTTAGTGGGCCTGACACATATATATGCTTTCAGGTTGCTATGCATGTAAAGTAACTACTGTGTATTGGTTCTAACTTCTCAATGCCAGAAACGCTGTCACAGTCGCATACATACAGGGCATTGAATATGAAACTAAAAAATAAATTGGTGTTATATACTTACACTGTCCGGAATTAGTTGTTGAATTTAAATTTTTAAATTTTTTATTATATTGATATAATGATAATGATATATAATTTATTATAATAATATTAAATTTTTTTTTTTTTTTTTTATCCTTGTGAGATGAATAATAGATAAAAGTTAGTGGAATCTGATACTTGTTTAAAGTCAATAGAAGAAGGGTAATTGAGAAAAATAAAAAATTATATTGTATTGGATTTGAAACTGGACAAATATTTTAAACAAAATTTAAAAAGTAGACAACTAATAATATTATCAATAATACACTTTTATTCTTATTTATTTACATTAATGTTCAAGTATTTTATTAAAAATTTAAAGATACCCCCATATCAGTTTACCTAATCTTACCCAATTTATATATTTTTAATTCACATATAGTATCTCTCTTTTTCATTTATTCGACTCCTGAGAATGAATTTTCTGCTACCAGTCACTTATATTTAATTGAAAATTTAAAAATATTCATTACTTATGTTAAAGGTCAAATATTTGAACACAATCAACAGTTATCAAACAAGCCACGAAGATAAGCAATTTTTTTTTATTTTTTTATTTTTGCCTTACTTCCTCGTTTGTTCAATAACTTAAGGTAAATTATGCAACAACTATAGAATTTTTTATTTATTTAATGTTGCACTTAGGGTCGTTTGGGAAATTGGTTTTGGTTTTGGTTTTGGTCTTGGGTGGTTTTAGGTAAATCTAAAACCAATATATAGTGTTTGGTAAGGAGTTGGTTTTGATTTTGGTCTTGGTCTTGGTCTTGGTATAATTATATATATATATATACTAATATGTATTAAAAATATATAAATATGAAAAATATATATATAAAAAATTGGAAAAAAAGTAATTTTCGGGAAAAAAATATTTTTCCGAAAAATATAAAAGAATAATTTTTTGGAAAATAATTAATTTTCGGAAAAAAAAATAATTAATTTTTTCAAAAAAATAATTTTTGTCGAAAAAATAATTTTTTTCCGAAAATTAATTTTTTTCCGAAAATATGATTTTTTTCCAAAAATTAATTTTTTCGAAAAAATAAATATTTTCCGGAAAATAATTATTTTCGAAAAAATAATTTTTGTCGAAAATTTTTTTTTTTCCGAAAATATATTTTTTCCAAAAAATTATTTTTTGACGAAAAAATAATTATTTTCCGAAAATTAATTTTTTTCCGAAAAAAATTATTATTTCCGAAAAAAATTATTATTTTCGAAAAAAAAAATATTTTCGAAAAAATAATTTTTTGGAGAAAATTAGTTTTTGTCCGAAAATATGATTTTTTCCCGAAAATTATTTTTTTTCCGAAAAAGATAATTATTTTCGAAAAAATAATTTTTTCCCGGAAATTAATTTTTTTTCGAAAAATATAAAAAAAATTTCAAAATAATTCATATTTTCGGCCATATATATATATATAGAGAGAGAGAGAGAGAGAAAAGTCAAAAATGGTGAGCCAAAACTAGATTTTAGTGGTTGGTTTTAGGATGTCCAAAACCGGTCAACCAAACATGACATTGGTCTTGAAATCAAAGACCAAGACCAAAACCGAATTGCCAAACAGAGCCTTAGGGAGCTCTTAGACTACAATCTCACAAGTCCCACAAACAATGTACATAGCCCAATATGCCCCTAATTTTTAGGGCACCCCGGCCCTATGACTCACAAAGAAGCCTATAACGTGACAAGGAAAGTTGAATGTCGTGACAAACATTACTACCTTAACTCTATCTCTTCTTTTTATTCACCTAACTCTGAGAAGCTCACATAAATTCAAACAAATACCATTCTCGAGACTCTTCAAGCAAACTGTTTTTGCTACCACATTTACTCTCCTCTTTTATTACCCAAACTGTCCTCACCGTTCACTCCCCCTATAAATAACCACCCCTACCTCATCATCAAAAACACCTACTAATAGTGTAACTGTGTGTGTTTGAGAGAGAGAGAGAGAGCGCTAAAAGAGAGTATTTGAGAGACAATATGGCAAAGTTGTACGTAATGTACAAAGTGGTTGCACTAGTACTAGTCCTACTAGTACATGCCACAGCAAGGAATGTGCCTACTTTAGCGCCAAACTATGTTGGTCAAAATAATGACCAAAATACACTTCAAAATGTACCTAAAGCCACTGCCCCTACCGGCCTTGATGACAAGAAGAATTTCATCATGTACGGTGGCGTTGGCGGATTCGGCAGTGTTGGCGGCTATGCCGGGGTGCTGCCGATTGGCGGCATTGGCGGGCTCGGCAGTGCCGGTGGATTTGGTGGTGCGAGCGGGCTTGGTGGGCTTGGGGGACTCGGCGGCGTAGGTGGCGGAGTTGGTGGTGCTGGTGGTGCTGGTGGCATATTACCATAGATATATATATATATATATCACGTTTCAACTTAATATATCTATTGTATTAGTGCATGGGATTTATGTTTATGGGAGGGTCTAGTATGAGCAAGTTGTGGTAGTTATTATGGTTGGCTATTTTGTGTTCTGTTGTGTGATGTGTTTAGGGTTTATTAGTAGGGTTTGGTGTGTTGTCGTTAGTGTGATTGGGGTATGTATTGGAGCTATTTTGTAACTCGGTTTGAATTTTGAAGTGCATGCATGCATGTTCTTGTTTAATGTGTTAATTAAGTGGTTCAAAAATTAGCTTTTCTTCACTTTTTCATTTATTGATTTCTTTTGGCATGCATGCATGGGTTTAAAATTTGATCCTAGATAATATTTGATAATTTGTTGCTTGACGATATTACCGAGTAGATATAATACTAACTAATAATGTTATATATAATATATAGATGAATTATGTCCAACATGTTTTTTTTTTTTTTTTTTAAGTTAAGAAACTCAGCCCATTTCCTATATATGCTTTGGAAATTTCAATAAAAAATAAATAAAAATTATTTATATCTATATTCAAGCTTTTAAAGGAATAATCATAAAAAAATTCAAAGGAACAATACAATTAATTGCATGTTTCTTGAAAAAGAAATCTACTCAGCCAATTTTTACATCCATCACATCTCAAACCATGCATCTAATACCATAAATAAGTAAATATATGCTAGTGATTTATATGACTCCTCAAATTAAATTATTGGTATTATTATTATTATTTTTTCATTTGAAATTGAGAAAGGATTTTGACTTGAAAACTCAGTAGCTTTGGCTATAATGTGATATGGTATGATAGAAACAACCACTTTTTTTTCCGTCCTCAAGTTCTATTCTTTAATATATAAGTCCTCAAGTTCTATTCTTTAATATATAAGGCATACAAGTCAAAAAACAAAATAAGTGAAAAAACTGTTTATAATAAAATGTAATTTATTATAATATTTTTATACACCAAAAGTCAATCCACAATATATATATATATTCTGTGAGACTGGCATACACACTGATAAATAAACAATTTAAAATTGGTTCATTTATGCCAAAATTTATTTTTAGATCGAGAGCTGTAGCCCATGCCAATTGGTTCAATACAATCACTTTGTCCATGGAAACATAAGCTCGAAAGTATTTAAGTTGACATTAAAAATATATAATCCACTAAATTCAAGCGACCAAAGACACTCACCACCACCATGACCATCATCACCACACTTACCGCTAGTAAAATCTCTATTTGTTTCGAAAATGTTGAAAGTCCCATGCGAATCTCCGGCAGACATGTCACAGTCGTACGACGCGGGTTTCTTATAAACATTATCGAAACTCCATTGAAAAACCTCTCCAACGGCAATGCTGTGAACGCCAAGATCTCTATCTGGTGATTTACAATGTATAACAACTTGCCTGTTATCGTTGAAATTGTTATTGATTATCACAAGAATTTTACCAGTGACTAGTGACTCGACCAAGAACAGGTTCATGGTTAGCGCCATGAAAAGTATTGAAAGAAAAGTTTTGAGAGAGTTCATGACTACTTCACTGTATTTGTTCAGATTGAAAATATATATGACAAATTAAATTTGTTCAAGTATGTTACATTTATATATATAAAAAAGCTATCTGCGGAATTAAGATTTTGCCATCCTCTTCTAGATGCCATTTAAGACATTTATTGAAAATTCAAAAAGGGATAAAGTTTAATGGTTAAGGATAACATTTTATAGCCATGAATGTGTTATTCCTATTTTGACAAAAGAATTATTGCATCCTTGATTAAATTCATCATCCTTTAATGAGAATGTGTTTAATTATTCGTGACATTTATATAGAAACAGGTCAATCATCTTCTTACAATCATCATCTTCCCTTTAATGACGCACAATATCAGATGTAATACTTTAATACAAAATTGTTTAGTTATATTTGCAGGCATGTAATTAACAACATATAATACAATTAATTAACAATAAATACTCATGCAATTATATATACATATTTATATATATAGGCAAAAGTGCAAAAAAATCCTTACCTTTCCCAAGTGCCCAAAATACCTCCTTGAACTTTAAAAACGAGCAAAATATCCTCCTCATGTTTTAAAGTGAGCACTTTTCCTCATTCACTCATTTATGCATTTACTCATTTACCCATTTAGCACTTTGCTCCCTTCAGTACTCAGTTATACATTTATCCCTAGTTATAACTAAATAATAAATTAAAAAAACTAAACTAATTTTTTTGAGAAGTAAAATTAAACTAATTTGTCAATTACTTAATTATAATTAAGTTTTAATTTTTATTGTATATATTTATTTATTTTCATATCATACTTTAACTCCAAACTTATTTTACTTATTTTATTTTTTAGAATTTTATATTTTATATTTCATATATTATGTTTTAGATTTTAATTAAAACTCTATTAATACAATTCAATTGTAATAAGACTAATTGTATTTATAACCTAAAAATTATAAAAATAGAGAAATGTTTAGTCCTCTACTACTATTACATTTTTAACTTATATGTATTTAATATAATCTAAATTAGTATTAGGTTTTAGTGATGGAGTTTGAATACAATTACGCTTATTACAAATGAATTGTATTAATGCAATTTTAAGTAAAATTAAAACATAACATATAAAATTCTAAAAAAAAAAAGTAAAACAAGTTTGGAGTTAAAATAAGACTGAATTTTTTTTAAAAAAATAATAATAATAAGATTATAATTAAGTAATTGAAAAATTAGTTAAATTTTGTAAAATTTTTAATTTAGTTATTACTAAGGATAAATAAATAAATAGATAAATGAGTGAAGGGAGCAAAATGTTAGAGGGGTAAATGAGTAAATGCACAAATGAGTGAAGGTGACAAAGTGTTCACTTTAAAACATGAGGGGAATATTTTGCTCACTTTTAAAGTCACAAGGAGGTCGGTAATTACTCTTTTTCCTCACTATGCCGGGTTTTAACAAAGCTTGCTTATAGAAAGAAGATAGGTCGGGCAATCAAGAACATGCCAACGTTGGTACTTTTATCTCATTTCTTAGGAATTCTGATCTATGCTCGGGATTTCATCCATAGTTTTAGGTGATGGGGCTTGCCGGGGTCTACCTATCGTTCCAATGCTCTCATATGCCCTATTTGACATAGCTTCTACTTCTGGTTTTCTGTAAAAGAAAAAGAGAAGGAAAAACTGTTTTAAGAAGCTGGTACCCCAACTTCTTTAAAACCCTATTTCAAGGCCCAAAAGTTCTTCTAAATTTTTTTTCAAACACCGTTTAGAACAATTTTTTCCACCAGAAAACCAAAAATAACGTTTGAAAAGCCAATCCAAACATGTTTCAGGATTATCTTTAAATTTCTTCAATAAATCTGCAACTGCCGCATAATAATTCTATTACCTTGCACTAACGAAAAGCCCATTGGGAAGGGGTAGGTTCGGGGGTGAGACGGTTCTGTATCAATTCCCGAAGAAGACGCAGAACGGAGTCTTCAACTGCAGTATACCCCTAGGCCTGCAGTTATGTTCCCCCCGGTAACTCGCATTTCCGAAATAACTCTTCCTATTAATAAAATTATTATAATTCCAGTAAGAATACAGTATCAAAGTACATCTCCCGCACTTTTCCTGATACGTAGAGAAGATTCCATGCCAATAGACTCCCTTTCTCAGGAAATTTTTTTTGTACTTTTGCCTATAATATAAAAGTGTTATTTCCCTCAACAATGAAATTTTTTTATCAGACCCAATCACAAATAATCATTGGATGTGATTATTCTTTTTTTTTTTTTGTGTGTGTGGTAACTACTTTATTTACCTTAATCACACCCAACACTCAATACGCTAGTGTAGATAATTTTTTTATTTATCACGTGAGTAAAATATATAGTTGTAAAATTGATAAGGGCAGTATCGAATTTTTCAGTATATATATTTGGACTTATTTTTCACTCTTCATAACTCAGTATATTAGCATCATTAATTAGTATTAGCAACATATATAAGCCATCTCTCTTTGAATGGCCTTTCTCGTAACTGTAAATCAAAATGTGTGTAATACTATAGTATTATTTTTTAATATAATTTTTAATATATCACATAATGTATATATTTATATTTAATGCAGCACAAGATATATATACTATATAATAAAATTAAATATATATATTAAACAAAATATAATATTAAAATAAAGAATTTGTTAGGTTGTGTCTAGAATTAGATTGTATGTTCTTAAGACAAATTCGTCCCACTACGGTGCTCACATTCTTTATAGCGTCTATCTCCCAGG
Organism: Cornus suecica; assembly: GCA_963922005.1. Taxonomy (NCBI): domain Eukaryota; kingdom Viridiplantae; phylum Streptophyta; class Magnoliopsida; order Cornales; family Cornaceae; genus Cornus; species Cornus suecica. The sequence continues at coordinate 7,818,447 of OY998246.1, read as the reverse complement.
ATACAACAACATTCCTTCTCCAATAGCAACATTACAAATTGGAGACCTAACGAACATCTTCTGTGTTGCACTCTCTACAACTACTAATACTATACTATACTATATGTATGTATATATATATATATATATATATATATATGCAGAGAAGTGAATAAAGAAGAAAGGAGATAATAAATTAATTATGGAATTCTGAAATTCTAGAATGATTTGCATATGACCCATGGGGGTATTTATAGACCTCCAAGGATTGTGACTTATTGTGAACAATCACAACATTTTGTTAAAGGGTGTTATCAAGGGTCACAACCTTTCTATTAAAGAGTATTTCCAAGGGTCATAACATTTCTAGTAAAAGGTGTTTCCAATGATTACAATCTTTGTAGTAAAAGGTGTTTCCAAGAATCACAACTCATTCACTCAATTTTTCTAACAATAAGTTTGTAGAAATTGCATACCAGTAAATGTTTAATTTTTACTACTTTGACTCTCTAAAATTTAAGCATGTTCTTAATGACACACTCATTATTATTATTTTTCGGATGAATTTGTTGATCAAATATTGTGAAATGACAACTTTATTCTTCTCTTTGTATAAATTACAATAGGGCCATAGTAACCGGGAGGGGAAACTGATTTAGTGAAGGTCAAAGTACCGGTCTGTGATTATTTCTTCCTAATTTGTCAAAATCTAAAATTATTTTAACTTACTTCAAAATTTCAAAATAAAAACTATTGCTTTTAATTCAAATTACAATTTTGGCGGCTCGGGGTACTCAAATAATACGTGAACTTTTTCATTATTCATAAAACCACAGAAGACATCATAATTGAAGCCCGAGACATATCTCCTTTTACTCTCACCGAAACAGTTCCCACTCTTTAATTTTTTTTCCGGTTAATGTCCCACTCTTTAATTCAACTGAACCTAATATGTTAAATGACCATATTTGATCCTTCGACAGAATAAAACGAGAGAATATTTTTTCCGATTATTCAAAACGTAACGTTTGTGATGTATTATTTATATCCACGTTTTGTTGATATTGTACCACTGACCCATTTCCATTTATGGACCACTTTAAGAAAAATATACTCCTTCTCTCAATTATCGGGTTTAATCGTTTTATGGTTCTCCATTTAGATTGAAAATGTTCAATGTTGCATAAGCATACACAAATATCTAACTTGTTATATCAACTCACTCCTCAATTAATTCTAATAAAATACTACTTCTACCTCAAGGTTCCGAATTCAATATTTTAAGCATAAACGAATTATCAAATATATTTTTCATTACTTTTACTAAATTAAATTCACAGTAATCTTTTCATACTACAAAATTCACTACACCATGCAAAAATTTATTCGTTAATTATTGGCTTCTTTCCTCCTCTCTTCCAGAGAAAAAAGAAACCCCACCAAACCATATCAAATTCGATCAAAATAAAAAAATAATTCACTTAAAACACACACCGGACACTATCTAATTCAAACAAAAGAACAAGATAGCTGCAAAAGAAAAACAAAAACGAAAGCTCTCGTACTTTTATTTTAGAAGGAAATTATTATTATTATTATTATTATAACCGTGATGTCCAAGCCAGTTTACGCGCACATCGACTAATTCACGGGACCATACAAATTGACCCCACTGACAATTCGTGTCAACAGGTCGACCCACGGGTCAATGGGGTAATCTGATACTAGTTGACACGAAAATCAAATATTTTAAATATGATACAATCCAACACGAAAAATAAAAAATAAAAAATAAAAATGAAATTGAAATTGAATTTGACACGATTCAGTAATAGTTTATTAATGTATTTCAATCCATGACCAATTAGAGAATAGAAAAAATTAGCAAATAAATATAACAATAAATGTAATCATGTCAAACGAGTCAATTTGTGTCAAAAATTGCCAGCTCACATATAATAATTATGAACCGGTGTATAATTTATTTCCGATGATATTGGGCCACCGGCCCATTTTATGTCCTAAGCAAATGTTTTAATTAGGATAATTTGTATTGACACCTCCTGAGATTTAAGTCAATTCCACTAAATTTACCGTCAATGCACAAGTTTACACACACATCCCCTGAGGTTTAAAAAACATTACAGTTACACCCCTTTATAGGTTTTACACCCTATGCATGGACTTTTTTGCCCCTGGTTCATTATAAAATGGATTTTGCCAACATTTGATGACCAAAGTACCCCTTAAAGACATGTTTGTGGGGCCAACTTAACTGAATCCTTATTTGACTGTAACAAGCACTGGAAAATTTAAAACCCAACTGCTAGAAAGGACCATCTCCCAGCAAGCACTGTACATTGTACACATTGTAAATTCAAAACCCAACTGCTAGTAATAAAATTGGACAGATTTAGCCGTTGGAAATAAGTTACAAACCATGTATACAAAGTATAACATTGGAGGGGCATATTCAACCCAAGCCACTGACAAAATATAAGAAAATACATGCAACTGCAGCAATCAGAATACAACAACTGAAGCAATTTCCAAATCCATTCAAGGTATTATATCCCTCATTGTCATTCAAACTTTATTTGAGGAAAGCACTAAAAATATTAATAATTGCCTGCAGATTTACATGGATAGAAATATGTTGCATAGAAGCAAGTTTGAAGCAAAAAGCAACATGATCATTCCATTCCATTTCAAGTTTAGTAGCATAATCAAGTCCCAATTTACAGTTCCAGTTACAAGTCTGCCATTCAGTTCTAGTAGCAGAAAATCAGTAGCAAAAATTCAAGATCCAAGTGCATAACACATTACATGTAAAAAGTCCATCCAAGACATGTAAGTAAACTAACTATCAGCCTAAGTCCACAAAAAAAAAAAAAAAAAAAATTTAACATTTGTGGCTCTTCCATGTGTGTCTATGTGACATGTACAAAAATAACATAAATTGTCATTGTCCAAAATAGTGCACTATCCAAAAAATACCAACAAATAAACTATCCAAAATATGGTAATGTTCAAGTCCAAAAATATACAAAAAAAAAAAAAAAGTCTCTTGGGTGATATTACCATTGGGACCAAATGGAATTTGAGGCTGAATTTTATCCACTAGTGATCTACAATTGTCATAAACAATAAAAATATCAGAAATATGTTAAAATGGAATAAATAGAAAAAAATGAATTAATCATATGAAAATGAGATGTTTAATTCTTTACAATATTTATCTAATTGATTTTTTCATCAAATTACAATCCTATTTCTTATAAATTAATTTAACCAATTGTCATAGTGTTTCTCCAATAATTAAAAGCCAAGAAAACAGGCTCATCTCAATGGGCGAAATGGGAAAAAAAAATAACGATAACTATATATGTCAGATTCATTAAAATATTTATTTCCTTATAACTAATGACTAATGAGTGATGACTATATATGCCAGATTCATTAAAATATTTATTTACTTATAACTAATGACTAATGAGTGATGACTATTTACGTAATTAACTTCATGTCGTATATTCTTGATTAAATGGTAATGAGACACCAACTTCAATCACTTTGAAAATTGGCTAAGCTATATTGAACTAGATTACTCAAGCAAATAAATCAATTAATTTTATCTAAAGTCATATCATCTGATGTTTTTATGAAAGAACCACAAAGAATTAAGCATATATACAAAATATATGACTAAGCAAGTAATACAAGAACATTATGAACTTTGTCGTTGTCAATGAATAAGAATGAATTTCTTACAAGCAACTAGAATAAAACATAAATTGTTTCTTTGGGCACTTGAGATTGGGTCTCAAAAAATCAACGCTTTCAGACCCAAAAATATTAAATAAGTACAGAAATAAAGAACCCTAGGGAAATATATATAACAAATTAAATCCTAAATCATATACGAAAATATATAAAAAAAAAAACCAAAAATATATACATAAAATTAAACCCTAAACCCAACAAAAACTAAATCCTAAATAATAAATCATTATATGAAAATCCAAAAATAAAAATCACGAACACTTACAGAAAAATATATTTTTTTAATAATTGATGAATCAAAAACCCTAAATCTAAATCAGTCCAGAAATTAAATATGAAATTATATACAAACTAAACCCTAAAAGCAACAAAACCTAAGGTCTAAATAATGAATCAGTACATACAAATCGAAAAAAAGTATCGTGAAAACTTACCCCCAAATCAGTTGGTATGTGCATGGTTGATTTTGTATGAACATAGACCCTCAGACCCAAAAAACGAGATGAATCAACCCATGATTTGTGGTTGATTTTGTAGTTGAAGATGATGAAGAACAGAGAGATGAAGAAGAGAGATATAGGTTGATTTTTAGGGTTAGTGAAATGAAATGGAGAGGAGGAAACAAAGTGATAAGGGAGTAGTATTAGTGGGGCAATATAGTCTGAAAATTACTAACAAGGGCAAACATGCCTTTTCACGTTTTAAAGGGAGTGTCACTGCAACATTTTTTAAACTGCATGGTGTGTGTGTAAATTTGTGGGTTGACTATCCGTGACATTGACCTAAACCTCAACCTTAGGGTGTCAATGCAAATTACCCTTTTACTTATTGTATGTGAAAATCATTTTATTGATGTTCCATTTAGTTTGAATATTGGAGCACACAAATATAGTATAATACTATTCCTTCAATGGGTAAATGTTAAATATTTTAAGCATACAAGAACGAAATATCGCTTCTTTCTTGCTATTTTTAATAAATAAAATTCACTGTAATTTTATTTTTTTTACAATAAAATTCCACTACAAAAAAAAGATTTAGTGGCGATCGTAACCGCTACTAAAATCAGTAAAAAGTGTTGCTAAAAACTCATATTTTTTGCTACTTTTGTTCTTGAAATTGAGAGCATCATTTGCCAAGAGGATCAAAGTAGAAGTGTAATTTGTTCTGATGAGAGATTCATGTGAAATATATATATATATACACACACACACTTGTAAATAAACAATTAAAATGACTTCATTTATGCCAAAATTTATCCTTAGAAGAACAAGAAGCGAATAGAGTTTTTTTTTTCACTCATTCCATCATCACGAGGTATTCAAACACATGACACTTCGGTCAATACAATCACTTTGTCCATGGAAACACAAGCTGGAAAGTATTTAATTCTACATTAAATATATAATCCACTAAATTCAAGCGACCAAAGACACTTACCACAACCTTTTTGATCATCACAACACTTACCGCTAATAAAATCTCTCCTTGTTTCGAAAATGTTGAAAGTTCCATGCAAATTTCGGGCAGTCATGTTACAGTCGTACGACGTCGGTTTCTTATAAACATTATTGAAACTCCATTGAAAAGCCTCTCCAACCGCAACGCTATGAACGCCAAGATCGTTATCTGGTCACTGACAATGCATAACAATTTGCTTGTTATGGAAACAAACATAGGTGTTATTATATAATTTATATGTGGTTACACCCTTGTAAAACTGATTATATCTAAGCCCAATCTCTACTAAGGTCATGTTTGGTAACATGGTTTGGTGCCAAATATTTGGTTTTGGTGCGAAAAAATGGCACTAAACCATGTTTGGTAAAATAGTGTGAAAATTTAGTTCTGTACTGTAGGAAACCATGGTGTGAAAATTGAGAAGAAATTTGGAACCATCAAAGTGGATGGTTTTGTATGGTGCGGACACTGTAGCAAACCCACTGTAGCACCAAATATAATATTTATATTTTAATATTATAAAATTTAATATTAATATTAATATAAATTTTAATATTAATATAATATAATATTAATATTAATATTAATATTATATTAAAATATATTAATATTATATTATTAATATATTTTAATATTATAAATTTAAATATATTAATATTAATATTAATATATTTTAATATAATAAAAATATTTTAATATTATAAAATTTAATATTATAATATTAATATATTTTAATATTACAAAATTTTAATATTTATAAATAAAATGTGAAACCATCCCAAGTTACCAAACATGGTTTGGTTTCAGAATTTTAACCCATATCAACTCTACCAAACATGGTTTGGTTTTTCAGCATCACTTTTTCTCACACCAAAATCATCTGCACCAAACATGGTTTGGAACCAAAATAAAACCACACCAAACCAAATCCAACCCAACCCAAACCAAAACCAAAAACTAACACCGCACCAAACCGTTACCAAACGCAACCTAAGTGTCTTTATAGATTGGGCCAGTGGCCCAGTTCCATTTATGGACCACCATTTATATATATATTTTCGAATTATATATATTTCAAATTTTATATATATTTTTTAATTTTTTATATATATTTTTAAATTTATATATGTTATTCGAAATTATATAATGTTTTGAATTTTGTTTTTGAATATATATATATTTTGAATTTTATATATATATTTTGAAATATATATATTCAAATTTAAATATTTTTCAATTTATATATATTTTTTCGAATTTTATATATATTTTTCAAAATTTAAATATTTTATTCTAATTTTATATATTTTTTGAAATTTATATATTTTATTCTAATTTTATATATTTTTTCAAAATTTAAATATTTGTTTTCGAATTTTATACATTTTTTTGAATTTTATATATTTTTTCGAATTTATATATATGTTTTTCAAAATTTTATATATTTGGGGTTGGGGCATAAAGGTCATTTCACATTATCCTTAATATTTTTGAATTTTATGAAGGGTATTTTGGTTATTTGGGGTGTCATGGTAAGCAAAACCAAACTTCATGGGGTGTTAGTGCAAATTACCCTTCTATATATATATATATATAATTCATGGTGGACCCCGCTAACCACTATTCTTTACACTCGCTTTCTATATATATATATATATATATATAGGCAAATTACAGTTTCACCCCTATTGTTTGGACAAATTTCATTTCCCCCCTCTTGTATGGATAATTACGCTTTCCCCCTTTTAGTTTGGATATGGGTAATACTTTCCCCCCTCCATCTGAGCTCAGGCCTAGTCAACACCAGTCAAAAATATTTTTTAATGCGAAATGACAATATTACCCTTATTTACTGAAATGACCCATTTACCCCTCACTTTAATGGACCAAAAAACCCTTTTATTTAAATGTAATTAAAATGGAATTTCCAAACTCTAAATTCAACCCCAATTCCCAAATTCTAAATTCAATCAAATGTCAATCCTCAAACCCTAACTATCTACTTTCATTCAATCCCAATATATATATATATATATATATATAGATAGATAGATAGATTTACACACACACATATATATATATATATATATATATAGAGAGAGAGAGAGAGAGAGAGAGTAAAAAGAAAACTGGAGCAAATCGTGAAAACCTCCACTGCTTCGACACCGATCCGTCCTGGGTAAACATATATATGGGTTATATATGTATATATTGCTGAATTGGATTTTGAAATGAGATTGAATATGAAATTGGGTTTGAGAAATTGCTGAGGGTTATAAATATATATGGGTGTGTATATATATATATATATGTATTGCCGAATTGGAGATTGAAACGAGATTAAATATGGAATTGGGTTTGAGAAATTCCTGAGGTTACATAGGCATATATATGAGGTTATATATGTATATATATGTATTTGATGAGGTTATGAATATGATAGATATGGATATGTGTTAGGGATTTCCTGTAAACAACTATATATACATACATATGTGTGTGTGTATATATATATTGTTCAATTCGTCTCTCTACTGGTGCAAGAACCCACCCACATCCCGCGCCGATCGTCGTTGTTGTCACTCACGCCGCTCAACAGGAACGAATAGACTGCAAACTTGGCCGACTTGATGGAGCTGTCTCTATGTATTACCGGAGAAGATAACCCGGAGTATCTACTGAAGTGGGTTCTTTTTTCTTTCTTTTATTTTTCTAAAGAGGAATTTTTTGAAGGATGAAATTTAGAAGGGTTATATATTTTTACTTTGACTGTAGTTAGTTTAGGGTTTTAGGGTTTAGGGGTAACTAGGTAAATTTATATTTAACATATTTTTGAAATAAAGTTTTGATATAATAGAATGGGCAAATAGGTAATTTCACATTTCTCAGTCACCAAAAATGACTTAGAAGGGGGAAAGCGTAATTATCCATACAAGAGGGGGGAAAATGAAATTTGTCCAAACAACAGGGGGTGAAACTGTAACTTGCCCTATATATAATTCATGGTGGGCCCAGCTGGCCACTACTCTTTACAAAACTACACAAGACCAAACAAAACCAATATAGCCAGACAAAACCAGACCAGACCAGAAATCAAACGGGCCCTTAGTTTGAATTTTTAGCACACAAATATCTAACTTGTTGTGCAAGTTACTGCTCAATTAATTTTAGTGATATAATATATACATATTTTTCGCAAAAAAAATATTTTTCGAATGGAGCATATTATTTTCCAAAATATGAATTATTTTGGAAAAATTAATATATACTTTTTGCAAAAAATTATTTTTCGGAAAAAAATCATATTTTGGAACATAATAGTATATATTTTTCGGAAAAGATCATATTTTGGAACATAATAGTGTATATTTTCGGAAAAAAATTCATATTTTGGACCATAATAAATACTTTTTCGCAAAAAAATTCGTAAAAAATTCATATTTTGGAACATAATACATACTTTTTCGTAAAAAAATATATTTTGTGTAATATATAATGTTTTTGGTAAAAATTATATATTATGTTCCAAAATATAAATTTTTTTCGAAAAATATATATTATATTCCAAAATATGAATTTTTTTCCGAAAAATATTTTTTTGCGAAAGAGTATATATTATGTTCCAAAAATGAATTTTTTTCCGAAAAATAATTTTTTTGCAAAAAATATATATTATGTTCCAAAATATGATTTTTTTCTGAAAAATATTTTTTTTGCGAAAAAATATTTATTATGTTCCAAAATATGAATTTTTTTTTGCAAAAAAAATATACTATTATGTTTCAAAATATAATCTTTTCCGAAAAATAATTTTTTTGCAAAAAATATATACTATTATGTTCCAAAATATGATTTTTTTTCCAAATTTTTTTTTTTGCAAAAAATATATATTATATTTTTGAAAATAATTCATATTTTGGAAAATAATATACTCCCTCCAAAAAATAATGTTTTTTTGAAATATATATATATAATAATTTTAATTTATAATTTTTGCAAAAAATATAATTGATTTTTGAAAAATAATTTTTTAAATTGTTGATTTCACTTAACCCCCTTATACTATTGAGGGTAATTTAGGCATTTTGACTCAAAATGTAAGGTAAGGGGGCATAATGATGAAATTGAATAGTATAGAGGGCAAAATGGACACAGTGGAAATTAATTGATTAAACTAGATAGTATAGGAGGGTTTATTGAAATTAACCCTAAATAAAAGTAGAAGTTTCTTCTTTTTATTTAGAAGAAAAGTAATGACAAGACCTTGCAAGCAAAACATGCCAATCCAATTTCATGTTATTCATTTTATTCATTGCATACAATAACTGTGGCCAAGTGAACTGCAATTCCTAAACAAATATTAAAATAAATGGAAATTAATGGCATTTTTTTTAATTAATTTATTAAATTACCGGAAAAAAAAAAACCACGCCAATTCCATTTTGTGTTATTCATTACATACAATCTCACTTTGGCCAAGTGAACTGTAACTCATAACCACCATCTTTTTTGATGTATAGATACAATCCAAACTCTGTAATCATCCACTCACACTGACTATCAGCACACCTACCAGTTGCATAGTCTCTATATGTCTAAAATATATCAAATGTACCATGCAAATTTCCAGCACTCGTATCACAAAAATATGATGTATTTTTTCCAACTATAATATGGACAGTCCATTGATAATTGAGATTAAATTGAATGTCATGACTACCGAGATCGTTATCTGGTGAGTGACAGTGAACATTCAACGTAATATTTCCACTAATTTTATTAGTTAGTATCACTTGATCCTGAGAAATGATTATATCCTCACCTATTTTGTTGATCCGTATCATTTGGTCCTGAGAAATGCTTACTGACTCCAAAAACAACTCGTTCGTGGTTAGTACCACAAAAAATACGAGCGCGAAAACTTTGATAGAACCCATATTTTTAGCTACTTTTGTTTTTGAAATTGAGAGCATTATTTGCCAGGAGGATCAAAGTAGAAGTTGAATTTGTTCAAATGATAGGTTTATATTATATATATAGTAAAATATATATATATATATATATATATATATATATATATGTCAAATTAGCAATTTGGCAACCTTATAAATGTAACTTAATATTCAGTATGTCAATGAATGGGTGTGTCGTCATTCATTGTGATAGCTTTGTAAATTCAACCACGGAATAAATTTCCTATTTTCATGGTCCAAATAGATTATCCATATTAATTTTTTTTTTTCCTAATTCTAAGTACAGTGTAGTGTATTCATTACCTGAAGGCTAAATCTATCATCCATTTGTTTCACTTAGATGTTCATATTTACATATAAAATTACTTGATAAATTATCTACCAAATTAACAATTCAACCTTATAAATCAACTAAATATTCAATTTTCCCATAATCGTACGTGGGTCATTCAACGCATTAGTCATTATCCTAAATTCACCCAAAATTAGATAATCTTCCTAATCATTATTTGTTTTTCCTAATACTACATAAAATATAGTGTATCCTTGTCTAAATCCATAATCTGTTGAATGATAGTTCCTGGTTACTGGTTAGTAAGAATAATAATTATTTTTCCTCATGAATTTATTCAATTTAATTTTTTGCTATCCTTTTTCTTCCGTGTAAAAGCCAAAACAGAAATTTTACCAAACAAAAATTCTAGGGATATTTACAAATAAATTAATCCAATTTTTTTTTTTTTATGACAATAGGTATACTCTCAATATCCCACACACAATGCTAAAGTTGGTATGGATTTGTCGATTTATAATTTTATACCAGATCTTTTTATTGTTGGGGACTATTTTTTGCTCTTTTTTTTTTGAGTGGGATTTCAAAGTTGTAGGCCACTGATAACATGAAAAAGAAAATCAAACATACCTAATACAATCAAAAGGAAAAAAAAAAAAAAAAGCCAAATAAAGTTTTCATTCTTTTATTTTCGAAGAAATAGTAAATAACAACACTTCGTAAGTAAGACCATAACAATAATTTTTCTTAAGCTGGAGGTTCTTGGTTCAAATCCTACCAACTACGTTTCAGTCTGGGTTACTGGAGGTTTACCCGGTCGTTAACTTTAGCCCCCGATGATTTGTCGAGGTGCGCGTAAGCTGGCCCAGATCACCTCATTACCAGGAAAAAAAAATTTTAAGCATTCATTTATTAAATTTAACTCCTACGCCCAATGATACTGTAACTCATAAGCATGTATCTTTTTGTTATAGAGAAACAATCCATCTTCAGTAACTGTCCAAAGACACTGATTATCAGCACACCCAGAGCCATAGTCTTTCTTGGTTTGAAAGATTTCAAAACGGCCATGCAAATCTTCAATTCCCGCGCTCATATCACAAGTATACGAGACAGATTTTCCGACCACAATATCGGCAATAAAATGAAAATCCTCATTATAGCTAAGAATACGAGTCCCGAAATCTTTATTTGGCGCGTAACAATTCAAACCCAACGGTCCACCATGACGACCATCATCTACATGGTTACGAATCACCACTTTAACTTGAGCTATGATTAATGATTCTACATGCAACTTATTCATGGTTAGTGCCATGATAATTAGGAACACAAATTTTTTGAAAAAATTCATGACTATTCTCTATTAAATTTTTTTTGGGGATTACCTTTAAAAAAAAAATCCCTACAATTTTTCCGCAAAATTCATTGGGCCTAATTAAGCTTGTGATATACCATACAAATTTTCCGAGTCTTTCGTGTCATCTCAAATTTTAAGTATTTACTAATAAATAAACAATAAAAAGCTAAAACATTTTTAAGTAGATAGTATATGTAGTATGATATAAGATAGAAGGATTAACAAACTATGTGTAATAAGATTCAATAACATAATAATTAATATGATCTTATATAATGAATACATGATTGAATATACCATAAGCAATCTAATTCGAAATGTATTTTCCAAATATAATATACAACTTTAAATAGTTAAAAATTTGAAGTATTCATAATATGATCTTATGTACATTAATTTACTGTTTTTATTATTTACTTTAAAGTTCTATCTTCGAAAAACAACCCCATTCTGGAGTGATTATGAATCATAGAATTTTCACTATTGCTAGTTCGATATACTGATAGCAAATATATATTGTAGAAATATTATTCAAAGGTTGAATAAAATACATTGTATCAACCTAGCTAGAGATCGATTAATTTTAATGTTACCTCATTTTCCTCTCTGAAATTGGAGGAAAAAACATTATTTTCTTGATTTTAATACATGTATAAATGATAACATTTTTTTACTGCAAAATGCAATATAGATTATATGATATAAAGTGGTACACAAATGTACAAATTATTATTAAACAAAGTAAAAGTGGTTTATTTACGCCAAAATCGATATTCTAAGGAGTTATAAATTATTCAATGCCAAGAAAAACAAGACTAACCATTAGCCAATTCAATAAAAAACAAGGAATGATTTTTTTACTCTTCGGGAAAAAGTACATGACTTAGACTTTATAAGGTTAAATCATGCCAATTTTCTTTTCCGTTCGATACAATTAAACTCATGATTATTTGATGTCTTGATATACAAATATAATTCATTTTTATACAAATATACAAATATTTGATGTCTTGAAATTGATTTTTGGTTGATGAATCTGCTGATACCTTATTCATGATAAGTGCCATGAGAAGTACGAGCATATAAGTTTTGAAGAAGTTCATGATTTGAATGTTGATGTAGTGCATATTATAATAAGATTTGATTAGAGGAGAAGTCAGAATTGTTCAGATGGTATCTAATATTTAAGTATAAAAAATAATATATTTCTATTAGGGTTCAAAATTTAATATATTAAAAAATGATGAAAAAATAAAGAGCAAATAAAAAAATAAGAATAAGAATAAAATGTTTTAGGATAGAGATTAAATAAGCATAATTTTGGAAATAAAATAATTTAAAAGAAAATGATGAGCAAATAAGGAAATGAAAGAAGAGGAGGGAAAATATTTCAGGGTGGGTATTTTCATGCTATTATATACATATAAAAGTAAATTAAGAAATTAATAATATACAATACATGTATAACAGATAAGGAGCTTAAATGCATCCGTCTTTGTGACCGGAGCGGAGTAAGAAATTTAACTCAGGGGGGCACATGAACATAGAAAGGAAAAAATACAAGATAAAAAAATAAAGAACAAATAAGGAATTAGAATAAGTAAAGAACAAATAAGAATAAAATATTTTTAGGGGGGAGATTTAAGAAACAGAATTTAAAAAAAGGAAGAGCAAATAAGAAAATAAAAGAAGAAATAAAATTGTTTTTTTTATTTTAGGAGGGAAATGTTTTTTAGTATGGCCATTTTCAAGCTATTATACCGAAATAAAATTGATTTTTTATATTTTTAATAATATAACACACATAATACATATATAAGGTATAAGAAGCCAGTTGTAATGGGTGGATATTTTGCATTTCGACCCAAAAACTTAAACCAATAGGTTAGGCTAACATTCACCCATTGAAACCCCATTCACTTTCTCTTCTTTATCCGATGTGAAACAACAAATGCACCTCTAGGCTCTAACATTCTCCCCCATCCGAACCCGCGCAACACCCTTGTTGCAGTCGGACCACCTGCATGCCCGACCTTGGACCCAAACTCCGGCCCGAGGTTAGAGACTCCAAGCGAGTGCTTGACGTGACACCGGATGAAAGACTAGGTTTGACTCTGATACTAACTGTAACGGGTGGATGTTTCACGGTTCGACCCAAAAGCTTAAGTCAATGAATTAGACTAACATCCACCCATTAAACCTCATTCACTTTCTCCTCTTTATCCAATGTGGGACAACAAATGCACCTCTAATACCAATCCCCTTGGGATCATGAAAATTCAATAACATATTATATATGTTTAGTATTCTCAAATGAAAATTCAATAATAAAAGAGTTTTACACAAGATATTTCCAAATTTGAAATTCTGTATTATTTTCTTTCCCTTTTTGAAAAATAAATATTGCATCTATATTTATCCCATTAACAAATAATTGACTAATGAGTCCGTATTAGATTGATAATTAAATAGAGGCATAATGATAGGTTAATGAGTATGAGTATTAGGTTCTTTAAAGGTTTCTGCTATTATGTTTCTCGATGTAAAAGTTGAAGTAGAGTTTGGCCGGAAATAAGTGTGGGAGCGTGCACAAATTCTTAGGTTACGTTCAATGAGAACGTATAGGTCTCGTCCGAGGGTGATTATGACGTCCCACATCGTTCGAGTATAGGTCTCGTGATCTATTTATATGTGCATATGTGTCTCAAATTGATACGAGGCCTTTTGAAGGAAGCCCAAAGACAAAAACGCGTTACAAAAGTTAATCTAAACAAAGATTAAGTTCGAATATTTGAAAGGCACTTGTCTAAAAAACCATGTCAACTTACCAAGCAACTAATTCTACGGATGTATACAAATATTTTTTCTTAATTTAAAAACAAAAAAGAGGCTATTATCGGTAAACCCCATGCAATTTCAAAATGGATCAACTAATTCCCTCTATTTCAAAAAATTCCCTCATCGTTATTAAATTGTATCAACTCGTCCCCTTCCTTTCAATTTCAGACAAAACTACCCCTGAAACTAGAGGGGCTTTACTGATAAACCAATTTTTTTTTTATGCCGAAAAAAATCATTAATGCCAAAATATATATATTTTTGAATTACCAATTATGGTAAAATATATATAAAAAAATAAGTTCGATATATAAAATAATATTTCAAACTACAAAAGAGATTTTTTTCCTTTTTAAATTTATATATATATATATTACTATAAACGAAAAAAAATATTGATTTATGCCAAAAAAAATCTAATTTGTAAGTTGAATTTTTTATATATATTTCAGACTTAAATTGTTTTATATTTTACCCTAATGGGTAGTTCAAAAAATATATATTTTGGCATTAATTTTTTATTTCGACATAAACTAATATTTTATTCTTTTATAGTAAATATAAAAAATAAAATTTAAAAACAAAAATCGAATTAGTCGTTCAAAATATTTTTTTATATTTCGGACTTGAATTTTTTATATTTTATCAAAATTGGTAGTTCAAAAAAAATATTGAAGCATTAATTTTTTATTTCTGCATAAATCAATTTTTTTCGTTTATAATAAAATATAAAAAATGAAAAAAAAATTCTAATTTATAGTTCAAAATATTTTATATATTTTGGGCTTAATTTTTTTATATTTTACCCTAATTAGTAGTTTGAAAAAAATATATATTTTGGCATTAGTATTTTTTTGGGGCATAAAAAAAAAATTGGCTATTATTAAACCCCCTCTAGTTTCAGGGGTAGTATTATCTAAAATTTGAGAAAATGAGACAAGTTAATACAATTTAATAACAAAAGAGAATTTTTTTAAAATAGATAAGGATTAGTTAATCCATTTTAAAACCACATGGGTTCACTGATAATAGCCCAAAAAAATTTGATGACTATTAAGTTTTTACCCTCAATATCCCATACCCAATGCTAAAGTGGTATAGATTTGACAATTTATACCAGATCTTTTCATTGTCATGGACTATTTTTTGCTTTTTTATTCAAGTGGGATTTCAAAGTTGTAGGCCACTGATAACATGGGGGGGGAAAAAATCAGACTACCCAATAAAGTTTTTATTCTTTTATTTTCGAATAAATAGTACATCACAACACCATGTAAGCAAAATCACACCAATAATTCTTCGTACACGTTCATTTATTAAATATAACTTTTACGCCCAATGATATTGTAAGTCATAAGCATGGGTTTTCTTGTCAAAGAGAAACAATCCATCTTCACCAACTACCCAAAGACACTGATGATCAGCACACCTACCAGAGCCATAGTCTCTCTTGGTTTCAAAGATCTCAAAAACGCCATGCAAATTTTCAATTCCCGCGCTCATTTTACAAGTGTAGGAGATAGATTTTCCGACCTCAATATCGACAGTAAAATTAAAACTCTCGTTATAGCCAAGAATACGAGTACCGAGATCTTTATTTGGCGCGTAACAATCCAAACCCAATGGTGCAGCATGTAGACCATCAGACACCTGGTTATGGATGGACACTTGAATTTGATCTATGATTAATGACTCTACTTGGAAGTTGTTCATGGTTAGTGCCATGACAAGCATGAGCACAAAAGTTTGTAAAAAATTCATCTTGAAAAGTTGGATTGTGAAGAGTTGAAGAGGAGAAGTTGAATTTTCTTGCAGAATTGTTCCATTTATAAATAAGATGAAAATATATATGGAATTATGCAATCCCATTTGACCTTATTTATTGACTCAATATTCCACTTTCCAATTTCGGTATGCCCTTCAATGCATTAGCTGTATCTAGAAAAAATCAATTATGGATTCTGAAATAGGAGGTAAGTATTGTCCTTTTATGAACTTAAACATTAATGTGAGAAAATTTTAAATTTTTTCTCTGTGTAACTTTTGTATTTGATTTTTTAAATAAAAAAATTATTGATCTTATTTCTTTCTATTCGTGATTTATCTAATATATCTAATCTAATATTGAATTAAAAATAACATTTATTTTTAAACAGAGATAAAATTAGTTAATAATTTTGTTTAAACGATATGACTATTTTTAAAGCGTAAGAAAGATTTAGTTGGAGAAAATTCTTACTCAACTAGAAAACTTTAATGCCATCAATAAACATTAATTTTTATGTTGTACAAATCTTTAGAGCATTTATATTTTCTATATTGGGGTAAATCACTAACCCCCCTTAAAGAAGGTCTAATTACACAATACTCCTAAATATTACTAAAATATCACAAGCCTTCCTTAGCACTGGGAAAAAGTTCCGGTAAGAATTGAGAAGGAAATGACTTAAACACCCTCTGATTTTTTAATATATTCAATTTTTTTTTTCTTACATATTATATTATTACACTATTACCCTCAGCTCTTTTAAGGAAAAGGTTCGGCCATGCTTGTTCCTCCCATTTATTATTTTTGAATAACCGTGATATCCGGGTCAACTTACGCGTATCTTGACTAATCCATGAGACTTGTGCAAGGCGACCCCCCTGGAATCGAATAAGACTCGAATTATGTCCGCGGTCGTGGCCCTAACTAATTGTTTGCACATAGTAGGAATCGAACATAAGACTTGATGCTTCTTAAGACACCAAATTCCAAATATTTTTCAACGGCTCAAATTTTTTACCTCCCATTTTCATCCATCATCCTTTTCTTTTCCAAACAAATTAATAGAAAGATGGGAGTCATAGAGGAAAGAAAGCAAATAGAGCAAACATATATTAATGTTCTCAACCCAATTGAAGCCAACATCATTTTGAAATTGGGCTACAATAATATTTTTCACGTTGACACTGACTCAATAGCCATCTATCTTCTCTCTCTATGTATATATTCTGTTTATGAGATTTGGAACTCAAAGGATGCCAAAACAGCAGGTTCCATGGTGGAAGTAATAGTGGGGTTGTTGAGAGCCGAAGATCAAACTTCATCTCCTACCGAAAGTGATACTTATGAGTTTTGCAAAAACATGATGAATGTGAATGGGATATACATTTTTGGTAAAAAAAATACTGGGGTATGCTAGTAATTTGATATAAAAGTAAGGTTTAAAATGTCCTTGTAAATATAAGAAGGGTAAATTAGAAATTTTTGGAAAAAAAATGACTTTAATATCACTCCTTAAATCTATTTTCGGCATTGACTACCGGGGGAAGGGGGAAAGTGTTATACCGGAGCTAAAGTTGAGGGAGGTGTTTGATATTTTAGTAACATTAGGGGTACTGCCTGTAATTAGGCTTAAATAAAGGGGAGGTTAGTAATATTTTCCCTTTCTATATTGTTTTTATTTTTTATTTTTTCGAGAATTAAGCTTTTATAACAACCAAGCTAGCCAAAAAGGCTAAGCTAGACCCAACTTGGATAGAAATCCAAGTAATATAAAGGAAGTAAAATGTAGAAACCCCACAACCACCGGACTACCAGAGGCAAAGGATCCACCACTCCAGACATTTGCCATTGGGCAACGGCTAGTTGTTTAAATTGGTTCATGTTTTTTGGGTTGGGCTTACTGGACTTATGGACCCATAGTTAATTACCTTTTCGAATATTAAATTAATAATAATGAAATATGGAGTGAGTAATTAGTTTTATCAATTATTCAACATATTTCAAGGATGCCTTATTATCGCCCCCTCAAAGGTTGGGGTTAAAATTTGCATACAAGGAAAACAGAGCAATCTGCGTTGACAAGAACCTTCTATTGATACCGGTGGATGAATCTAATATCCACAAGAAAGATATATATATATATATACTCGGGCACGGACCAGAAATTCAAGCGAGTGGAGACGTAATCGTATTATTTTAAGTTCAGTAGGGGTTTAGGGGATTTTTAAAAAAATTAAGTGGAAGCATAAGCATATTTATTCTATATTTAAGGATAAATAGTATAAATAAAAAAAATTTCAATAGGGGCACCGCCCCCACTAGTCCCCATGCAGGTCTGTACTTATGTATAGAGCTGCAAATGAGCCGAGTTTTACAATGTTCAAGCTTGTCTATTTACTAAACGAGTCTAAAAATTGTATTCAAGCTTGGTTCATTTGTTAAACGAACGAGCCTGAGCCGAACGCTAGTTTTAGCGAGCTGAGCTCGAATCTGTTCACGATCAGCTCGGTTCGGTTGTAGCATATATTACTCTTACCAATAGTCACCTAGATTGGGTTATTTATTAGAGATTAGGATTTTTGATCATTTTTAATATAATAATATTGTGTTTAATATGTTTGTTGGAGAGGACTTTGTCCTATATGAGATTAAATTTGTGTAAAGTAAATTAAGCTTTAGATATCTTAATATGTTATATATTATATAATATAATAATTTATAATACATATATATATAAGTAAACTTTTAACAATCCTTGTTCACGAGCATCGTTTACGAGCTTTGTTCGGAAACATTTTTGAGCCGAACTCATATTTGTTTGAGCTTGGTTCATTTATGAAGCGAACTTGAAAAAATTATTCGAACTTGATTCACTTATTAAATAAACCAACGCGAGTTGTTGAATTTTTATCGAGCCGAGCTCGAGTAGATTGTCGAGCATTTAGTTGGTTTGCAGCCCTACCTGTATATATATATATAATATACACACATGGGCGGAGTCAAAAAAAATTATCACCTATTTTGATTATGGCTATTTACTCAATGTATTAATGAGAAGTAAAGAGAAAGACTAAAATGGAAATGGATTACAACCCAATTAACCTTTTAAATGTAAGACATGGATTGGCCCCTATAGCTTTTCTGGGCCTGTTGACCGTTTGTGTCCATTGGACTCAATTTAATAAAGGGTTAATTTCACTAAACTCCTTTATACTACCTAATTTAATTAACTAATCTTTATTGTATCTACTTTGCCCCCTATATTATTCAATTTCATCACTATGCCCCCCTCTCTCACATTTTGAGTCAAAATACCTAAACTACCCTCAATAGTATAGGGGGGTTTAGTGAAATCAATCCTTTAAAAAAATTATTTTTCGAAAATCAATTATATTTTTCGCAAAAATTATAAATTCAAAAAAATATATATTTTTCGAAAACAATATATATTTCAGACAAAATATATATATTTCGTAAAATATATATATTTGGAATATATATATATATATATATTAGAAAATTGATTTTCAAAAAAATCATATTTTGGAACATAATATATATTTTTCGCAAAAAAATCATATTTTTTTTAAAACAATTCGGAAAATATATATTTTTAACGAATTATATATATATATATATTTCGAAATATATATCATTTTTCAATATATATATATATATAGATTTCCCGAAACATATATATTTTCCGAAATATATATTGTTTTCTCAAAAAAAAAAAATTCCAAAAATATAATTGATTTTCGAAAAATAATTTTTTTTAAAGGATTGATTTCACTAAACCCCCTATATTATTGAGGGTAATTTAGGTATTTTGACTCAAAATGTGAGGGGTAGGGGGCATAGTGATGAAATTGAATAGTATAGGAGACAAAGTGGACACAGTGGGGATTTCGATTAAATTGAATATTATAGGAGGTTTAGTGAAATTAACCCATAATAAACCAATGAATAATACTATGAGTAGGGTAGTAGGGTATTTAATAGTGATTAGTGATGATTTTTTCTAGGATAAATTACACAAATTTTATCTGAGGCTTGGTTAAATATCATATAGATAGAGTGTTAGAAGTTTGTTAATTTGATCTCCCTTAATTTTAATAGACAGAAGTTAAAATTGAAAATAAAATATTGTTATACCCTTTATATTTTACTACATGTATAATAAAAAAAATCGTGTCAGGGTAGTTTGGTCATCTTACAATTTTTATTTTTTTATATATGACTATTCATACACAATTCATAAGAAAACCAACTTAAAATAATTCATTCCCAAAGAGCAAAGATACTCAAATTTTCATTCTTACATTTTGGAAGAAAATTATACATACACGAATTAACAAGTAAAATCAAACCAATTCTTTTTCAAACTACCTGTATTCTTGTACAAATACAGTCGATCCATATCCACCCTGCAAACACACTCATCGTCACCAGTTCACCACACCTTGACCAACCATAATCTCTCTTGCTTTCAAACATTACCAAAATGACCTTGCAATTTTCCAAAAATCAACTCACTATAAGTGTGATACAGATTTTCTAACAACAATATCTACAGTCCATTGATAGTTGGCACCAAATGGAACGATACGAAACGCCCAGATCTCTATCGTGTGAGTGACAATGCAAGCCAACGACGTGTTCTTGCTTAATTTTCATGTCCAATCAACGGCTCAAATTCTATTTCCAAATTAAATTTTATTAATTATTTGTCGACTTTTCTGCAGAAATACTCTTGACAATCTGAATTCTCTACTACAGAAAATTTAATCTCAAAACGTTATCCATTCAGGTGTTTGTTTGTACTACAGAAAAGGATTTAATTTCCTCCTTCGGAATCTAATTAATCATATTCTCACACTCCACTCTTCCTCTTGAAAAAATATTGATTGCAATGGTAATACCACATCAATCCAATATAAATCAATCTCAGCTTAATTTAAGAACACAACTCAATTCAGAATAAACATCATCTATTCGAAATTTACAAGATCGAACCAACGGAAGGCAATTTTGGCAATGTGGTGACAAGGCATTACAGTTAATGGAAACTATATATATATATATATATATCCAAAAACAGACAAATGCAAGTGCATTACTCTAATTTCTTAGCACTCTGGATTCAGTAATATGTAGTCACTCTTTACTTCACAATACAATTTCAATGCAGTTTTCAACATATGCTATATAGTAATCACTCTAAGCAATTTACAATTTTAATGGAGTTCTCAGCATTACAGTTCATGAAAGCCAAAAATATACATCAATACAGATGAAATTTACTACTCTTAACTTCTTAGCAGTAGATTGTAATATTTACTCTCATATGGGCACCAAAAATTTCAATGCAGTTTCCAGAAATCAAACATATTTTTATCTTTTTTCGGCATGGAGCTGAAGATAGAAACTTACCTGTTATCGGCTAGTCCCACTAGGTGAGCAATAAGGCCTTCGAGGTGAGAAAAATGAGTCAAGAACTTCTCATGAAGTTCAACCGAGTCGAATTGATTTTGCTGTTGCCACTGTGAAAGACCATCACCGATATATTTCAAACCAGTCTGCAGCAACTCCACTCCTTGGTTAATTCCATCAGGAACTTTTCTTTTCTTGTTCACTTTGATTTCACCTTCAATGTCCATGGTTTTACATTCCATGACCTCAAGTTCAGGCTCAGGCTCAACACTTGTAAATTTTTGTACTTTTTCTTTTAACATAAGACCTTCCTTTATGAGCAGCCGAAGCTGATCAGAGCTAGGGGTCGTTGTAAGAAGAGCAGTTTCCTTATCAAGAAACGCCTTCAACTCCGACATAAATTTCTCCTCCTTTGCCTCGTTCCCCGACTCTAAATCAAACGAAAGAGCTGCATTTTCTGGCACAAATCTCCATAGCTCAGTGCAAGAAGTACGCGCAGCGAAATATCCAAATGCTGTAATTGCCAAGTGAGCAAATGCCCAGTGCCGCTCCCTCAATAACATGTGAAATAACTCCCACAGAGCTGAGTTCTTTTCACCTTCTTCCAATTCCAAGTGACCAAGGCCAGCCATGAAAAGAGCTAGACTCGGTTTGCACTCGTACAATTGTCTGTCTGGGACTGATGGACCAGAAATAAAAAGGTTTTGGAGCTCCGAGATGGTTTTTTCCATTTCATCAAATGCATATAGCTGTTTCACAGTTGATATAAGTGCTAATGTTTCACTCAGAATCTTGCGATAACAGACCTTCGTTGTAATGTCCGCAGAATTTCTATACTTGTGAATAACAGAAACTAGGAACTTTAAGGTCTTCATGTCAACATCCATAATGTTGACCTGGCTACAAAACATATGGAAAACGCTTCAATCAGATTTTTTGGCGTTAAATGCAATAATGCCATGACAGATTTACAGAAATTTTTACTGTTAAGAAATAGGCTAATGATGATGATTGTGTTTAAACAGAATTCAGGAACTTATAAGAAGAGACGAAGTTGGAAAATTTTTTGAGGAAATAACTGGAACAAAACATGGCCGTGTTTGTGTTTATTATGTATATATATGTCAAGACTGGGTTTGAGCAACGTAGAAACAAGGGATAATGAGTTATGCAACTCTGCAGTTCAGCAGATAACCATTAAATATCGCATCAAGTTAATAATCAAGCCTTGCAATTTAAGACACTCAAGACAGACAAGCGAGAGCATTTTATGATTAGAGTAACTATTATTCACAATAGACAATGCCAAAAGTTACAAAATTTCTCAAGTCTGCCCTCCTAGCACTCCACACAGGCGGGGACTAACTCTGCATAAAGGCAAAATCATCTTAATGTTCTCTGCTTTTCTGCAAATTAGTATAGACTATTGATTGACATTGTTAGAACAAGGTAAACTATTTGAGATCATGCTGAGTTATTTGGTCACAGATGGAATCAAGGGTTCAAATATTCATTTTCAGTATAAATAATCACATGTTAGTAAGGAAATGCTACTTACAGAGACTGAGAAACAGCAGCCACAGCAAAGACTGGTGCACCAAAGGCATCAGAACCACTCAATCTCATTGATTCATCATTGAAGCTCTCCATGAACCCGAAATATTCAGTTAAAATTCTTTGTTTGACAACATTTTTCATCTTATCCGAGAGCAAATTCAGCTGGAATCCTTCCATAAGCAAGGCTACAAACATAATCGATGACAACTTCGATCCACTACTGCCAACAATGGAACTGTAAACTCGATCAACAGTAGATTGTGGACAACATGAAAGAATCAAGCAAATTGATCTTGCATTTCTGTGTAGAGCACTATCAGGAACAAGAACCGAATCTGAAGACGCCACAAGCCTCAATAATAAGCATAGTTTATCAATAATGTCAGTCACCATGTCTATTTCAGCATGACGCACCATAAAGCACCAAAGTTCCATAACAATCTCCCAGCAAAGGAAGTGAGGATGGAAGAAGTTTTCAAGCAGGAAGGCTTCCATTTCACTCCAAGCTAGACTGCTGGAGACTACAATCATGAATGTCTTAAGTGCATGCAGAATAGAAGAAAACATGGGCTCATAAGCTAACTCCTGGTTTTTGCTAGAACCATATAATATAGGAACTTGCAAGGAGAGGACGGAAGAATACACCTCTTCACCAACTAAAACATTCAAAAGCCATCCAAGCTTTCTAGCAATCCCTAATCTTACATCTTCTTCAAGATCAGTAGCACTTTTCAGAAAATTAAGAAATAAAGCAACCCGACCGAGCAATAATATTCTGGCCCCATGCATAGCATCACATTTTAAGGAAAATATTTTATCAATTGAATGAGTGGTATAGTAACTATTCAGATCTCCAGGGATGATCAATAAATCACTTTCATCAATGAACAACCAGTCCAGAATTTGGAACTTATATTTATGTTTCACTTGAGCTGAATTTAATAAAGAATTCAGTAAGTGGAATGCTGTTGGCTCCAGAAGTTCTCCCAACACTTCACTAGCAGATTTCAGGAGTTCCTCTTTACTCAGTGAGATTCTAAAGGTTGAGATCATCAGGACGCAAAATGTAATATCCTTGTATATGGAAACTGCTTGGCATGGGTATTGGGAGGATAGTCTTACTGCATTAATCAGGTAAAATTTTACTGGTAGGAATATCCTTTTAGCATCTGCCACAGAAACTGCTTCCTTCAGCAAAGATGACCAATTCTCAGCTGCACACCTCAAAGATTCATTTGCCAGTGCAATTAGAGTTAGAACAATATCAGCGACATTCACCTTTACTGCTAAAGCGCCCTTGCTAAGCTGAAGCAAGGCAACCACACCTTTCCATGACAAATTAAGTATAGTCACAAGATTCCCACCATCTTTAGCAGCAAGGATACCCAATTCACACAATTTTTCTACACAGTGTCTTGTGACATTGATAACATGATTTGCATTAGCGACCTCATCAGAATCTATGCCGTTTTTAGTTGTATCGATTCTTGCATTGAAGGAATCCCAATTTACAGCATCAGAATATACCCTGCAAAGTCGTATCACAGCATCGAGGACTCCCTCTGCTTTCTTCAGTTCTTTTGAACCAAAAGCAGGAATTTTCTGTTCGGGGATGATAAAAGAGACTACTTAGCAACGGATACTAATGAGTTTATAAGATTAACAATGAATTAAGTAGACATGTAACAGTTTTTTACAAGGTGGACTGATAAAGGAAGTGACATATTGCCACACAATGTAGCAGAGAGACCAACGGATTGGCTCTTAGAAATAGAAAATTATGACTTCGGAAAATTCATACCATCTACACATCATTCAATACCTACTATAAGGATGCAAATGAATGAAGCCGGGCTGAGTTCTGGAAAGTAATTGGACTGGTTAGTCAAACTAAGATCATATTCAAGCCAAACTGAGTTCTAACTGAATTTGGCGAAACATGTTCAGTTCAACCAGCCAGGATAAAAAAAAGCCAAGGTTGAGGCCGAGTTCCATTTAACAAAGAAATTTGCTCAATTGAAGGATAATGATGGGGAAATACACATAAATTAACTAACTTACAGAATTGAGGTCTAGAATGAAGCAATACTGCCTTTTCATCAAAATTACAATAGGTAAAATGAGGGGGAATCTGTGCCACATTAATAAGTATTATATCATCCTCAGTTTCACCAAAGTAACTATGTCAAGCTTGGTTCCTCAAGCTCAGGACATCAAGAAACTAAAGCTTTATACCGAGGCATTAGATTGATTCATCCAAGAAGTTGATGATGTCATTGCGAAGCTGAGCCAGTGGGTTGAGTTTGGCTTATTGCAATAAAGGCTCTTTTCCTTACTCCAAGAGCATAGGTCTCAAAGGCTCTTGTGTGGCTTAAAAATCATAATATATAGAAAATGCTACAAACTGTTTGCATCATTTTCCACAATTATTGTGCATCTAAAAGATAAAGAAAAAGTAAGTGTTTTCTTGTTTCTAGCAAATTTCCAATGGTATGGAATTATATACATTTTTTTACTTCACACGCAACTATGTAATATGAGACAGATTTAATTTGGTTGATCACATAATAGTGGTGACTCTCTTAAACAAAACTTTCTCTATCACAAACTGACACATGTATAATAGATGCAAATATTCAGTACCTTAATCTCCAATATTGAATCCTTTGTCAGATTCAACTGTTCAATAGTGAAGTTCTCGACAATAACCATCAACTCTTTGTCAACTGGAAGAGGATGTCGTGCCAAAGCTGAAAAACTAGCAGCAGAGTAGCTCAACATATCCAAGAGCAGCTGAAAAATAGAAGTTCATAGCTGTCAAATAGAATTGGATGGCATGAAAACTATGTCAATGCAGAAACACTAATGACTGACCTTTAAAATTTCCAGAAGTCAAACAAAACAAGCACAAACTAACACTTATAAAAGAACAAATAAGATAAAAATATGATGAATATTTATACAACAAACAAGGTACATAAGATCTCATCTACAGAAGAGGAGATCCATCAATGAAGAAATAAATGCTTTCAACAAGATGGATGGCAGTAGGAGGTTAATTCGAGAAAACACAGATGAAGTGATTCTAGAAGTTAAGAAATTGTTAATCTAAAAAGTAATCTTGCTGAAAGAGGTCAATTTTCCAAAATATACAAATTTTCTCCTCCGAGATTTTCCTTTTCTTGCCCAGTATTATGCCAATAGTCACCTCGTTCACTACATCATGTAACATTTGATAGAAACTAAACATAACTATGTTTACATGTTGTTAACAATCAACTACTCTAAAAGCTTAATCTGTTAGAGAGGGTGTAACTTATATATTTATATCCTTCTACACGCCCCCTCACGAGTGGCCTTCTTTTGGTCCAACACGTGAAACAATAATTTTTTCAACAAAGGGTAGCGGCGAGGTTCGAACACGAGACATTTGGCTCTGATACCAGGTTAACAACCAACTACTCTAAAAGCTTAAGTTGTTAGAGAGGGTATAACTTATATATTTATATCCTTCTACACATGTCAAAGATACTGTGCATGAACCTGTCACAAGGAGAGTAGAACAAGTATGCCGTCCTCACATAGCACATAAATAAGTGTATGATAACAATCTAACAATTGAGATGTTGTCTAAGAGGTTCACTATCATCATCCATGTCTGAATCCCATATGACTGGGGTTGGCCATATTGATTCTCATTTTTCTGCACCTTTCTTCTGTTTTTCAGACAGTCCTTTTATATTCATTCACTAGCTTCTTCCTACAGGAAGCAAATTGACATAAAAACTTCTTGATTTAAATAAATTAACAAATTATGCAAATGGAAGTTGGCGCTCCTCTTTGCCTATTTCTGTGAAAAGATTTCCCTCAGATAACTAATTGATAGGAGAAGGCACCATATATCCCAACCGGAAGTTGGCATTTCCTCCTGCAACCTCAATACTACAAAAGGAGGAAGAAGAAATCATACAAATTGTAACTTTGATATTCCAAAATCTGTGAACTATCATTTACCTGAAAGAAGAGGCTAGAATGTTCTTCTTCCTGAGGTTCATCAATTGACATAAGTGTCATCTTCAAATGCTTTCCGCACCATACACTTGCCTGATTATTAAATGAAGATATTAAAAATCATTTTGCTTTCAAGTTCAAAAAACTATAAAATATCTTCTGTTAAGAGAAGTATTCAATAATCTAATGAAGTAATTACAGGCCAGGAAAAATTCTACCTTGGTCCCTAGGGCAAGAAATAGTCCAAGGCATCCGGATATGTTTGACTCTAGGTGTTTCGCAGCCACATGAAGAATACTTTTGTTTAGCATGCACTGAGAAACGTCCAAACAAGTGAAGTCTTCCCAAAACATCTGATCCTTTGTTAAGACAAATTAGATGATAAACAGTGAAGAGCAATCAATAAGCTTGTATAATATGTGAGTTATTGATTACCTGTCAATTCCATAAAATTTAGTGGTACACTAAATAATAGATCTTGTAAATGAACATTCTCGCTCTTGCTTCAGGCCACAGTAACATCAAGTGCAACATTAACAAGAAAATTTACAAATATATTAGCAAAGGGTTTCTTGAGGAATGGGTTGTGAACAGAGAGAAACAGTCGATACTGGGAATAAAGAATTACTGTATGATAGCGTCAGTAAGTCTGACAAAATATTTAATTAACTACTCAATGATTTCCTAGATCTTTCTCCTTTTTAGATGTTTTCGAAGTCTTCATGTTTGCTGCTTTCGTTTTGTAGTAATATTGACTCTATTACTAGAATAATAGTTTCTGTAGAGGACAAACTTTGTGAGAACATGATTGTGTTCCAGCAGCACAACTGTTAATCTTGCTCCTTTCAAGATAAGAAGCATAATGTCTACCACCACCCACCAAACAAAATTAACATTTAGTGATCAGAACTCAATAAAACAGACGGAATTTTAATGACAAAGATTTATGAAGTTGGACATCTCGTCTTCGCAGTGTGGGAAAAATGCAAATAATAAGTAATGGTTTTAAGAAAGTAAACCACTTAGTGGACTGAAATATGATGTTCTACTCAATTCAAGTAAGAGTCTGGACACTAGATAAAGAAAATCTTAATGATTTCTATCTAAGGAGTATACATGGAGTAGGTATTGTTGCAAAAGAATTTTAAATATGTACACTACAAATTATGCCACCCCTCCCTTATTAGGACCAGATGCTTAATTTTAACATTTGAGTCCTTTCGGAACATTATGATGCCAGATATGCCCGAGTCCAATGTATACAAAATTCATATGTATATGCAAGAAAATTAATGGCATTTTAGATGTGGAAGGAATGATAAGGTGGATACAATGAGAGATTCAATAAGAGAAGCCAATTCAGATTTCCCAGGTATCTCCAACTCCCCAAGCTTGCAAAGCAGTTGAACCCGACTCTCAACAACCTGTAATTTTCAAAGTGTAGCTGGATGAATACAGCAGCAACCGAAGCTTATCATTTTAATTTATTGTTTGCTACAAATTTATAGTATCCTTTTGCAAATAAAATTTCAATCTTAAAGCTAGTGTATAATCAACACAGCATAGCAACAATGTAAGATCTTAAACTCAAGGAATTTCTGAGGTCAAGAAGACAAATTTTAGTACTATCACTTTATTTTCAAAAGCTTGTTATACCTAGTGTTGCGGAACTATATGGCTTAGTTGATCCTTTTAAATTTTGGAAAATAAAAGTAAATACGACTGACAAGACATATATATTTATATATATATATAGATGCTTTATTTGCCCCCATTTTCTCAGTCACCAAACAGATAATATTTGTATATACACGAATATATCTGCTTTATTTCCCTCATTTTCTCAGTAACCAAACAGAGAGCAAAGAAAAGCGCACGCAAGCTTCAAAGGGAGAGTATGCACAGCTAATTTCCTGAATCCTCTACACAATTTCAGTTTGATTGTGAAAAAATAGGTGGAAACAAAAGGATTCAAGTAAAATCCCTAAAATTGAGCGCCAAAACTGCATAATCTACAAATAAATTGTGGAGATTTGGTTGAATTGATAAAGTGATTAACACAATAACGATGGTTTCATGAAAGTGTACTGAGTTTTAAGCTAATATGCTTAAATTTGATAGATCTAGGGCAATCATATATATATTTATACACACATATATATGAACGAAACAAGTGAGATGAAATTAAACTACGCTTAGAACTGTAATGAAGCTTACTTCTGATGATTTGATGGCTTCGATTAAGCTCTGTAAGTCACCATTCGAGCTCTCTCTCGCCATTTCTCTCTCTCTCTCTCTGGCTCTCGATATATATATAAATATTATATATATATTTGACTCTCTTCGCTTTCCCGCCTTTTCCAATCTGAAGAAAGTGATAATTTTTTGTAGTTATTGAGGCATATTCTCATAAAAATACGATTTTGCCCCCACTAATTATTGTTTTCTATATATATATTTTTTCAAATATAATTTAGCTCTCTGTTTAGTTGAGTTCTCTATATTATTTCATTTTTTTTAAAATGAAAATTATATAGGAGGAGTACAATCTATGAAGCACGAATATGGATACGGGCACAACGACACAGTAAATTTTAAAAAATTAGGACACAACACAGCTATAAAAAATTATAATTTTTTTATATATATACATATTATATTATACAAATACTTCATTTATCATTTAAATAATGGGAATCAAATAAACTTATAAACAAATAAATTCAAAATTCTTCATTCTACTACTATCCAATAAATCAAATGTATCTTCCCCAACATCCGTCATCTTAATTTCTCTCTCGTTATATTGTAAAAAAATTCTTGATTGAAGACAAATATTGGAAGGTATAAATACCAAATTTTCAGCTATTTGTAATGTTATATTGTTTCTCTTCAAATAGTAGATAAATGAATATGTGCTCTAATTATTCTCACAAGATGAGGAGGAACAAAGATATTGAAGCATCTTCAAAGCCAAATATTGAATTAGAAGAGTTGAAGTTTCATAAGTGATACATTAAATTATCGGCTCTATAAAATTTATATCTTTCATTGAATCTACCGACCTACTGCGTGTCCAACACGTAGGCACGCGAGTGTCCTCCGAGTATCTACTAAATGTCCAATTTTTAAAAAAGTCAAGACGCGTTGTTGATGTGTTGGACACGTATTTTTGAAGTATCCGTGCATTCGACACGGGTACGGCGACCCTAGGTGGAGTGCTCGTGCTTCATAGAGTACAAAGAACTTGGAGCATAATTTTAATAGGGTAAAAGGCAATAAACCCCCCTAAACTATTGTAGTTTTGCAACAAACCCCCTGAACTACAACAACCCTCCTAAACTATTGATTTGTTGCAATTTGCCCCAATTTCATTACAGAAGACTATCCCACCCTTCTTATTATATTTGTAAATTCTTTAAATTATCTTAATAATATTTCACTTATTATCATAGTTAAAAATAAATTATAACAAAATGAAAACTTATTTTCATAGAGATGCATTCATAAATAACTAACTAATTATTTAAAAATTAAACACCTTTTAATTTTCTCATATTATATCTATAATTGTGGTAATTACTTAAGTATTCTAAACTTTTTACTTAATTTTTATTTAAATAACCTAAAAGTATTATTTAAATAATTAATTTGATAAATTATGTGTACGATTATGAAAATTTAAATGAAGAATATGCCATCAATTTAGTAACAATTGTTTCATATTTTATGTTAATAAAAAAATCGATTAAGTAAAATTTAATAAATAAAGGGTAGTTTGGTCATTTATGAAAAAAATATAAGAGAATGGGGTAATTTGCAACAAAATGTAATAGATTAGGGGTTTGTTGCACAATTCATAATTCACGGGGTTAGTTGCACATTTAACCATAGTTGAGGGGGGTTTATCGCATTTTACCCTTTTAATAATGGGAAACTGCAAATTGGTTAAATGAAATAGAGTGCCATTTTTCAGATGAAACTGTGTAAAGAAATATGGATAAAAAAAGGTGTAGATAAAGTAACACTAGCGTGTCTATCAAAGTGAATTTCATAAAGTAGTAGAAGAATTACAAACATTAAAATATATACATACATATATATATATATATTTCGTATTATACCCATCAAAACTTATTACAATTTTGAAAAACATTATTACAACAA
Source organism: Cornus suecica (assembly GCA_963922005.1). Lineage (NCBI taxonomy): Eukaryota > Viridiplantae > Streptophyta > Magnoliopsida > Cornales > Cornaceae > Cornus > Cornus suecica. The sequence goes on along the minus strand of OY998246.1, from coordinate 7,786,825 downwards.
AAAACAATTCAATAAAACTTGTTTTTTATTCTCCTTTTCCGTTAAATAAAACTTTGTGAAAAACGAAAAATATTTACCATCCCTTCTATTATTCTCTCTTTGGTTCTTTTTTCACTCATTTGGTCATTTCCTTTTATTTTTTATCTAGTGTTGAAGGAGGATGGTTTGTATGATGTTTCCCGATTTCAAAAATTTAATCTCATAGGTGAGATTAATATTGGCTTTCTCAGGGTAGACCTGACAATGGATCGAATCAGTTAAATTCAAATCTAATTTATTAAGAAATCGGATTATCGGATTCGGATCCTAATCGTGTCACGCCCCGAATCCGAAAATCCGGATAATGACTTAAATTTAATTAAAATTCATAAAAATATCAAATGGTCAAACTGGTCAACCAACATTGTTTATAATTCACTAGCGCGGAAACGAAATAGAAATAATAAAATCACACTCAAATCCCGAAATCAAATCAAATTACAACACAAACACACTAGTCTAAAGTCAAACAAGTACAAATCATAATAAGCACTCAATCTTTATTATTACATAAAGATGTAATTATTATAAGTTCAAATTTCACAAATTTTCAATAGCTCATGCATCATCCATCAACGGTTCTTTTCCTGAAAAATGATAAGGGGTGAGCACAAACGGCCCAGTAGAGAAAAATCATGAACCGTAAGATTCCGTAAGTATGTAAATTAATGAATACGTATAGGGTCAAGTCTTTACCCTAGTCCAATGTCAAGATATAAATGCATAAGGAATCACAATATAAACACATGTAGAACAATTTAAATAATACCATCATGATAATTTAAAAGTTCTATAATCACGAAATTAAAACCAATACTCTCAATATGAACTCAAATCCAACTATCACAACCGAAATAGCATCAAAATCATCAAATGGAAAAATTATGTCATGAAACAAACCCTAGGACATGAACTACCTGTTCATCTACCTAGCCGTCTTGGGGCTACTAACCCTACGGTGACGTCAACCAATCGCGCGATAATTCGAGGACTTGCACCCCGGGAGCTCCTTCGTCCCCCCCATTGCTCACACCACATGACCATTTCCCAAAATCAACAACCAATCCACCATTCACAATTCATAAATATCATTCACATGTGCACATAAGTAATAATTATATCCGCACTCCATGATCCACCTAATAAAAATTATGTCATGGCATGAATCAATGCATTTAAACACATTAATGTAATTTCACAACTCATGTCAAAAATAGCACAATATGATGATGAATCTATATATAAACATTAAAATGCATAAAATGAAGATTCTTAAACTCACACGATACCCCAATAAATCCCTACCTCAAACTTGATAAAATATCCAGTAAAATATCAACAATCAAAACAATATGATTGTGTAGAGAATGAAGAAACGAACGGTTCTCCCTTCACGCCTTCATTTGTACTCTGTTATGCCCGAAACCAATTAACACATATTGAATAATTTTTATATACATAACCATATTTATTTTTATAATAAGATTTGTCAATAAACATTCTGATATATATAAATATATACTCAAAAATATTCGGGATTAATAGACAAAATTTAGCTACTTAATTAAGAATCGAAAAGTTCGGTTTCGAATACTACTGTAAAACGGACAGCAGGTAATCTATGATTTTTAGAAAAATATACAGGTTTGATAAAAATATGAAATTTACAAGATACACTCCAAACCTCTACGTAGGTCTACTGTAAAATTTTCATAAGCTTTAATCAAAGGACAGTGGTCCAAAATAATTATAAAAGACAGCTTTCCTAATAGTTCCGAAAACTGAACACCCTTTACTCCAAGATTTTTACAAACCTATCCATGAATTATATGACTACCGAAATCTCCATATTTACATCATATATACTCAATATCAGGTGATAAAATTATAAGTACAAAATTAGAATTATAGATAGCTCAAATTGGTAACACAAGTTCCGGTTTTAAACTACGATTGAAACTGAACAGTTACTACTCAACAATTTTTATTACCAGTATAAATTAACTTAAAATTCTTGATCTTTAATACATATGTCCTAGACATATACAAAATGTTATAATAAAAGTTTCAAGATTTATAAGAATACGAAACCATATGAAACAATTGGCTACACCGAAACCGAAATCGGATCAGCAATCAGTAAAATATCACTGGACAGCCTACTTACGTGATTTTTAGAAAATTAAATATTTATCTAAATGATCTAAAATTTTGAGAGACGATAATAGACATATACAAAAGCATACTGTAAAAGTTTCAAAAATTTATAAATAATTTAACATGGTCTATAAATTGCTCAAACCGAGTAAAAAAAAACGATCTGCAGCAACAACAATATCCGAATAACATGTTTTTCCTAGATTTTTAATTAACTCTCTACTTATCTATAAATTCTGAAATTTTCAGGAACATATAATCACATACCTATATATGATCTGTAAAAGTTTCATAAACTAATTTTGACCCGTACATATATTATAAATTAGAGATCTAAAGCCTTGATTTTCACTAAACATGTAAACTAGCAATCTGAAATTTTTTGAAAAATCAAATCAAATTAAATAATATAGATCACATACCGTAATTGGTATTAAACCGAAGATCGAAACACGTAGAACAACTTCCTAGTTGAGCACAAAATTGAATCCCCACTCTAAGATGCCCAAAATGTAGAGAGAAGAAGATAGGGGAAAAATAGAGGATGATGGAGAAATGATTTTGCTTGATTGTTGAGAATATGCAAAAGCCAACCTCAACACATCAATATAATGGTTGAAAACTTTCATCAATAATGTCATAAAGTGATGTCAATATAATAGATGTATGATTGCACCTTTAAATAATGGAGGAATATGTTTTTGGAAAGTTGAAGATAAAAATAAAAATAAACATGTGCCGGTCACACATTTACACATAATGAATATATTGCAAAAGTTACCCTCATCTTTATCAAACTCAAAAGTAACCCCCACATTTAATTAAAATATCGAAACTACCCGGTCAATGACAAAAATGAAAATTTTACAAAACATAGGAATGAACCCAAAAATTCAAATCATGAAATCCTTAATGCACGAAAACACATGCAATGCCACGTAATGCATAAGATAAAAATATATATATATATTAACCGAAGAAAAATAAATTATTTAAATTAAGCCGGTCATTACAAATCGGGTTATCGGATTTTATTTCCAATCCATACCCGGTTAATATTGGATTCGGATCATAATCGGATTATTGATAAGTTTATTGATAAGAATGACAAAACCTCCCAATCCGCGATCCAAATCCGTTAATTCGATAGATTTTTACTTAATTAATTCATATTCGAATTTCTCCATTATATGATATCTGATCCAATTATTTAATTAAAAAAATACAAAAATCAATAAATACTAAAACACTAAAATTATTCTCACTTTTAATAATTATATTTATGATCAATCATTATTAATAAATAATAAAATAATTAACAATTAACATTTATATACATACATGTACAGTATTAAATATATACATATCAAAATATAAAATATATATTTATATATATATTATATATCGGATCGAATTGATATAAATTCAAATCAAATTTGTTAAAAAATTGAATTATCGAATTTTATTTTCAATTCATATTTGACTAATCGGATCGGATTCAAATCATAATCCGATCCATTGGCAGGATTGGTCTAGTGATGGGACAAGATCCTATAATAGTTTGTTTGTAGTGTTGGGCCTAGAGCATTCCAATATTTAGATTAATTGTAGGCTTATTTATAATTAAGAGCAATTGAATGAACTTCTCAAATTCAGGCCCAACACAGAAAACTCCTTTTACTAAAATAGATGCAAATCTATGGGTATATATCATCTAATCAATGCACATTAATTTATTGTTATCGTGATTAATTAATTACTCTATTTACCTTTATGGTAGATATTTCCTTAATTAATTCCCTTTTAAAAAGTAATTTACAATATCTCTAGTTTGGCATAATTTAAGACCATAGCTTTATAGGAAAATATAATTTAAGGCCATTATAAACCCAGGGAAAGTTGCCAACTGTAAAGTCAGCACTATTGTGTTTAACGTGTAGGTGTGCAACATGCCAACGTACTTCCAAGTTCCATGTGAACTCATTTATGTATGATTATGTAAATTCAAAGATTGTTAAAATACAAGTGGGACACTATTTTACACACACACATATATATATATATATATATTTGAAAATAATTTCACATGCAATTCACTCTGAACAACATGATTATTAAATTAATTTTTTATAATAATTATTTTATTTACGCTAAATTACATTTAAAAGTCAATCTCTTTGGCGTGGATGATTTTTTTTTTCTGACATCACAACTCTATTCATATATATATTTATGTATATACATTGTAATTATATGGGTAAAATTACAGTAGAATTCATCCCAATCAAACCCAATCCATATATGAATTCATCCCAATCTTTCTGAAGTGCAAAGTTTGAGGTTTATTATGTTGACTGACTTCTCATAATAGGTAGAAAATATTAAAATTTAATATAAAAAGTCTACTATAACTTTAGTATTTTAATATATATTCTAGTCATCTTAATATATATATAATTCTTATTGGCTTTTCATACAAGGGAATGTCGTTTTCACTGATTTTTTAGTTTTCTTTATTTGGGGTAGCAGAGTTCACTGGTCAAATGTGAGTGGAGTTAAACGCTCTACTTGTGTGGGATTTATCCAATCCTCAGGTAACGTCAATGTAATTTACCCTATATATTATACATATATATATATATATATATATATATATATATCTAACATGCCATATATACAATGATGCTTTCTCTTATAGTACCATCATCCGTGCATAACTTTTCCCATCCATTCCTTGCATTCACAGCAACAAAAACTCACCCTCACATCATTATACATTCCCATACAACATGATCAAGACTAATTTGCAACCAAAATTGTTCCTTCTTGTACTCGTATCCCTACTAGCATCATGCATGTTGTTCATGTCCATGACATTACCATCCTTCTTCCAAGACATGGAATTCGATGTCCGAATCGTCAACGGCTTCTCCAACAACTCTTCTCTGCCACTGGTGATATGGTGCTCCTCCTCCAGAGGCGGCGAAATGGGGGGCCGCGCTCTGCAGGAGGGCGACGATTTCGGGTGGAGCTTCAAGACTAAGTACTCCTTGTGGGACACTAGTAGTTTTTTTTCTTGCACCATGAAATGGGACAAGAAGAGGAAGAGCTTCAATGCCTTTCATTGGCACAGGTGTGGTTCTCTTAGAAAGTGCTTGTGGTTGGTGAAGGAGGATGGGTTTTATTTTAGCAACAATGATCTTATTTGGAAGAAAGTTTTTTCATGGTCATAGTAGTACGATGTTTCATTTTATCAAGAGGATATAAACATATATATATATATATATATATATATATATATATATATATATATATATATATATGCAAATCTAAATGTGTTGGCTTATAGATGAATTTTGTTGTTTTTTATTGTCTCTAGAAGGTTTTGATTGTTCAAGGACGAGGTTTATTTAAGTAATGATGATCTTCATTGGAAGAAAAGTTTTTTCATGGGCATGGTATGATGTTAATTTCATTAAGAGGATATAAATTAACAAATTAATTATACATGTGAATTTTGTTGTTTTTTATTATTATAAAGGGTTTTGTGTTCAAGATACATTTTTTTAATGGATTTGTTGGATTAATAACATTTCATTTATATATCACCAAATTTGCATTTGCTTTATTTTATTGGTCTCATTTATATTAGGAAGTGTGTGTTTGTGTTTGTTTTGGTAAGTAAAGCTGTAGTATGATGTTTCATGTCTGCTTTCTTAGGGTTGGTTTGGAAATGAGATGTTTTTGTTCTTATGTTTTGAGGGTAAGAATAAAAATATTTTTTGTTCTTGTCTTTGTTTTTTCCACCTAAAAACAAAAAATAAATTCTTGTTTGGAATTGGTTGTTTTTATTCTCACTCTCACACACACACGTTTCTGCAAATTGGGTATTCAACACCACGTCTCCCATCTCCTATCTCCCTCTCGACAAGGTCTTCAACGCCACATGCCTCGTCTCTCGCTCCACCTTCGTCGCCATGGAGTCTGCAAATTAGGTGTGTGTTTGTCGCCAAGGTCTTCAACACCACACAAATGTTTTTGCAAATTGGGTGGTTAGAGTTTGGGTGTGGGCGTTGGTCATGGAGGTAGTGGAAGGTTGAAGATGGAGTTAGGGTTTGGAGGTTGAAGAGACAATTTTGAGGGTTTTGGTATTATTAAAAAAAAAAAAATTAAAATTCCAAACTGAGAACAAGAAAACACCAATTTTGTGTTCTCATGTTTTTTGAACTGTTCATCCAAAATATTTCCAAACTGAGAACAAGGTGAATAGTAAACAGGTCTCCAGACGTGTTCTTCTCATGAACAGTGCCAAAAAATAAGAACAAGAACGAAAATAGGTCTATTCAAACGCACCCTTACAATTTTAATATGACAGAGTTATTAATTAGGAATGTAAAAGTTGGATAAGTACAAACTTAATGCTTCAATTTACCCCTCCACAAAAAAAATTTAATAATAAAAAAACAAATCTGTAACATTGTATATTATATTAATTCAGGGTTCTAATTAAATAATATTATCAAGTGTGTTTGCAAAAACTAGTATGTTATTTGAGTGGACACTTAACTTTGAAAAAGTAGATATGCAGGAGTAATTCCCACTGATTTAGACATTAGGAATCATAGAATGGAGGACTGATAATACTTTTCAAAAAGTTTTTCTTGTTGTTTTATTCTACTGATAATTTACTTTAATCCATGTTGATCAACTTCACTTGTTCCAAGTAATTATTTTAGGCCTTAAAATCTCTAAAAGCACATCAGATCAACTAATAGAAATATACTTATCTGTTTGTGGACCATATATTCATAAAATATATGGTGAATATATGTTCACTTTCCCTCTCTAATTTTATCAACTTTCCGCATAAAATATATTACAAAGCCAAAACTACGTACATTTCTTAGAGTAACAATACTTGTACCAAATTATATAAAAGAATTGAGCCAGAATTCCATCCAGCAGTTGATAATTATTTACTGTCCCAAATCTTGGTATATTGAAGTAATATTTTCGCATTTGTTATGTAAGCAAAAGTGTGTGAGTACTTTCTCTCGGGGAAATTTTTTTGGAGAATTAAAACACGTAAAATTTTTATGACACATATATGCCAAGTAATTATCAGTATTAGGTAAAATAAATGCATGTTTATTTGGTAATTTTCTTGTATTTATTGTCGGTTTAAATCATATATAAACATGCATATGTGTGATAAATCATGGTATATACATGGTAAATTGGTGAATAGATGAGTTTGCATAGACCAAATAGATAAAATTTGCCACCAAAAAATATTAATATATATTAGTAATTTGTAAGTATTAAATCAAAACACATTAATTTACAATGATTTTTTTTAATTAAACAAAATTAAAAATGTTCCCAAAAAGAAAGATAGGTGTTGACAAATCAAGACAGAAAGGTTTATAATCATAATATGATAAGTCTGTTTCTGCTTTTATTATGAAAATGTTCCTATCAACACCAACAAAAATAAAGCTCAACTTTTTATCTCCTCATTGTTCCACTTGCATTAACATTTCATACTTTTTATCAATACAACCTTTTTATCTCTTCACTGTTCCACAGTTTCATCCACACTTCTTTTGTTTTTTGTTATTATTATTATTATTATTTCATCATATTTAGAGCAAGTCTTTCATGTTATTGTTTGATTTGAACACCTTCTTACCTCTAAAATGATTTAATAACGAATGAATCAATGGAAATCATTTTTTGATAAATCAATCATCAAACTAATTAGCATTTAAGGTGGACGCTAAATCAATTTGAAAAATAAGGAACATAACAGAAAATGGGAAAATTTAATAATATTGAGCAAGTAAAAAAGGATTAGCACTTTGTTTTATTTATTGCTCTATCGGGCTGAAAACCGAGGGGGCAAAATGTTTTTTTTTTTTTTGTTAACTTGCCTCAACATCTAATGTTTGAAAACATTAAGAGTTTCATTTAATTTTCTATAATTGGTACAAAAAAATTTCATATACTCAATAATTTAGGGGATAAATAATGAAGCCAACGAATTTAAGAACCTTAGGCCCAATTTGGTAACATGGATTGGTACCATTTTTTTGGTTTTGGTGTGAAAAGATGGTACCAATCTATGTTTGGTAAAATGATTTTGGGTCAACAGTATTGGCACCATTGACACCAAATGGCCAAAATTTGGAACCATGTGAATTGATGGTTTTTGGTGGTGTGGTACTGTAGCAATCCAAACCAAAACCAAATGGTTGCACCATCTCACCCCAAACCAAAACCAAATAGTTGCACCATATTAATATATTTTAATATATTAATATTAAAATATATATTTTGGAAATTTAATATATTTTAATATTATAGTTTTATTATCTTTCCTAAAAATTAATATATTAATATATTAATATTAATATATTTTGATACTATAAACGGAATCAGATTATTTGAATAAGCGGAAATGAGGTTAATTGAATTGAGCAGGAACATATCACAGTATAAATATAGATTTAAATCAGAGAAATACAAGCAATTGTATAATATAAACAGTAAACAGTAAATATATTTATATATTAGTATATAGGACACAACCGTCCAAGCAATTTATATATATATAACAGTAGGATAAGTATATAGGATAGTAATATAAGTATATAGGACACAACCGTCCAAGCAATTTAATAAATTGAAGTGGTCTAGGCAGAGCGAGACTCAAAGTCTGTCATACACCGTAACTCTCTTCAAATTTAATTATAGAAGAATTTAAGACAAACTAAGTAATTGCAATTGACTGAAAATCTTAACTGAATATTATTACGATTCAAAAATACATTTAACTATGATAGACGAACTTACAAGTGGATGTATGACAATCCATCTGGGTTCGGATGCTTAGTATGCTTTCAGGAGAGAAAAGAATAGAATTACAAAGTAGAAAGAAAAATGGGAAACTAAAACCTGATCTAAGACCATTACATTTGCCTGTTTATATAGAGGATATAACAGAGTTTACTGTAGGTTTTGCACTATTGATCTCATGACTTCTGGGCCAGACAACTCTTGTCTTTCACTGTAGTATTTTTGACTTTAGGGGCAGAGTACTGTGACTTTTTACTGTTTGCAATAGTAATCTGTTGGTACTGTATTTGTTTTTTGTGCCGACGGTTATTTTTTACTATTCACTATTCTTGTCTTTTTGTGCCTTTTTTGTATCTGTTGACTTGAGCTTGATTGTGTTCCTTTTTCTTAATTTTTTGACAGATCAAAGGGATCTTGGGCATCCTGGTATGACTTGTATTTGGATTCTGTAGACGATCCATCTTCTTCATTACTGCTTGAATCTCCTTCTATTTGGGCAAAGAGTTTTTCCATTTTTTCTTTGAATGTGATTTCTTGTTTAACGATGTTGACTTCTGCTTGGAGATCTTGTATAGTGACTTCTTTTTTATGAGTAAAACGTTCAAGAGTTTTGTGAAGACTAAAATTTGGTTTGTTTATGGTAGGGGGTTGAGTATCTTTGTTTATGGTGAGTAATCTAGTAAGCTTTTGAAGATAATAATTTTTTAAATCTGGGTCTTCAACTTTACTTATGAGGTCTAGCAGAAGATGTTGTTGTTCTTCTGCCTTGGTGAGAACATTAAGGGTTTTATGTTGGTGTCGATTTAACATATTGACTGTTTTTGTACAACAACTATCTTTGCACCCAAAACTAATATCAGGTGAACTGGGACAAGAGGCAAAAGATTCAGTAGAGGAACTAGATTCAATTTCAGTATCACTGTCACTTGTGTTTTTTAACTCAAGAATTGTGTAAATTTGTTGTTTAGTTTCATCAGGGATTTCTAGCTGATTAATTTTATTTTTTACAGGACAATTTCTCGCGTAGTGACCTTTCTTACTGCACTTATAACACGTAACTTTAGTTATATCAATTTTATTATTCTTCTCAAAAGGTTTTGTTTTCCTCGTATATTTTTCGTTCTTTTTAAACTTTTGTTTATCATAGAATTCATTATGTTGGAATTTTTTATTATATCTTTTATAAGGACGAGTATATCGTTTTGGGAAGGATTTTGTTTGTTTTGAATTCTCTGTTTGCCGAGATGGTGCAATTGGGGGTAATCCATATTGTTAGCAGAATGTGTCCATTTCATATTTAGTCTTGTTTTTATCTTTACTAAGCTGATTATTAATTTTCATATCTATACACATTTTGAGTCATACTTTCTGGATTAGACTAATAATATTACCATAGGTTAGACTGTCATATTCAATAACACCAGTTGTGTTACTAAGGCCATGTTTGGTAGGCGGTCTTTTTGGTCTGGTCTAGTCTGGTCCGGTCTAGTCCGGTCTGGTCTGGTCTAATATGATCTGGAAAAGTCTGTTTGGTAAGCGGTCTGGTCTTACTATTTATTTATTATTTATTTATTATTTCTTCACTTTATAATATATTTTATTATTTTATTATTTATATTATTAAATTATTATTTATTAATTTATATATTAATTTATAAATATATTATATTTATTTATTATTATTTCATTATTTAATTCATTTTATTTATAAATTATTTATTCATTTTTAATTATTTAAAAATATATTTTATTAATTTAATATTAATTTATTATTATTATACTCATTTTTTATTATTATTATGAAGTATTTATTCATTATTATATTTACTTATTATTTATTATTATATTTATTTATTATTATATCTATTTATTATTTATTATTATATTTATTTCATTTTGTTTATTATTTATTATTTTTATTACATTTTTAAATATTTTTTATGTAATTTATTATTTATTTTATTAATTTATTATTATTATTTATTACTTTTTCCATTTATTATTATTATTATTATATTTATTTATTATTATTGTATTCATTTTTTATTATTATTATGTTTTATTTAATTTATTATTTATATTATTAATTATTCATTTTTAATTATTCATAAATTTATTTTATTATTTATTCATTTATTTTTTATTATTATATTCATTTATTTATTATTATTAGGTATTATTTATTTCATTTTGTTTATTATTTATTATTTATATTTTATTTTTAAAATATGTTTTATTTAATTTATTATTATTATTATTTATTCATTTTTAATTATTTATAAATATATTTTATTAATAAGACCAGACCGGACCACCATGAACCACCTTTTTTTTTGTCTGAAATGAGGCCATTTTGGTCTGATTTGGTCTTACTTGGTCTAACCAAAAATTTGGGACCAATCCTACCAAACACGGTCTGGTCCCATAAAACGCAAGACCAGACCAGACCACCTGGGACCAGACCACCAACCAAACAGGGCCTAAGTTCTGTGCGTATTTTATGAGAGAAAAGGCTGGGCAATCCATTAATAAATTTTTCTTTCCAAAATGGTTTATTACTTTCTTCACGTAGCACAACAAGTGACAAGAAAGTATCTTTGTACCATCTAAAATCACTTAATGTAGGACATTTAAGGTTACTAAGTTTATCATGAATTCTAGAAGTAATGTCACTTGGTCTGCCAATGAAATGGTCTATAATTGTGTAAATTAATGTATTGACTCCATCAGGGAGTCCGAGGCCAATTTCTTCATTAAAAATAGGGGTTCCATATTCTGTTTTTTGGACTGCATGTGTTATATTATCTCTTGCTTCTTGGGTAAGATGTTTATTCCACCAATTTCTTAACATGCCTGAAAATCCAGAGGCTAGTAATTCTACAATATCAGGTTGAGGCATATTGTGATGTGTAAGGTAACTATTGGCTGTCATAAAAAGATGGTTTAATTTGATTAAAATTTCTTGTTCAAAGAGTCCATCAATATTCCATTCATAAATTTTTTTAGATGATACAGAAAATTGGTTTTGGAAGATTCTTTCTTCATATTGAATATCGACAGGAGTGGGTTGGGTGTACCAATTTTTCGTAATACTGGTAGGGTTAATCGGTCGATGTGTGATCCTATTGATCTCAAATGCATATTCTAACTTGCGTATATTGTTATTTGTATCTTCTTCAAATGAGGTTTTAGAGTTATCAGTATCATTATGAGAATCAAAATTGAGAACTGTGAGGGTTTTTTCGTCCTTGATTAGTTGTGATTCTAAGGCTTTTAACAATTTATCAATTTGGGCAGAGGAGTCGCTTATGCTTGGTTTGTTAGGTAGTCCTTGACGTTTTGTAGGAAGCTTGATTAGAGGGGAATCAATAGTTTTTGTCACAGGGGTGGAAGCGTCAAGTTTGGATTCTATTTTGTTTAATTGAGAACCTAGCGTACTTAAATATTGATTGGTGAAATTGTTTTGTTCAATAATTTTTTTAGTATTAGGATCGAGTGTGGAGGTAACTACCTTAAAAGGGGAGGCTGGGATTTCGGTTCCCAGGTGGTTAACAATTAGGTTTTCTAAAGGAGGGTGACTAGAAGAAACAATTGTTTTATCATGTTTTGTCCATTTATGTTTTGTAAGAACATTAATTTTTTTGTAGTAATTTTCAAGATAATCAAAGAAACTAATTTCTAACTGGTTTGTTATTATGAATTTTTGCCATTTTTTTGTAATTTTTGTTCTTTCCTCATGCGTGTAACTTGTTTTATATATTTGTCGTCTTGTTTTATTTTCTTTGGACTTGACTTCAACTTCTAACTTTAGAAGGTCATAGGAAAATGATTTACTTAAAACACATAGTTGTGGATTAACAGTTTCGGTCTCAAAGTCAGTTTGTGTATGAGAGTGGTTAGAGATTGAATCTTCAGTTTCTATGTTTGGGACATAACATGGAGTAGATACTTGTTCATCCTTTTGAATTCCTTTTAATCTATGATCACGTCTGGATCGGTGGATTAGAGATTCTACAAATTCTGTATCATGGATAGTAGTATTTTTTCTAATTGGTAAGGGGGTGAACATTTTAGAGCTTAAACTAACGGAAGAACAACTATGTCTAGATCTATCAAATGTTAACTTAACAGTTCTATCAAGGAATTGTTGTACATGTTCAAGGTTTCGGACATCATTTTTTATTTTGGTTGGGTGATTTTCATTTTCAAGTAACCATTCATTTGGGAGGGAAACATCTTTCCAGATAATCGTTTTTGGTATTCTAATATTTGCATTAGAAGTACTGCTTTGAATTAATAAAGTTTGATCTTTAGGACTTTTGACTAGAGCATGAACATTTAAATTGGTTTTCATAGTCTTGTAGTAAATTCTATAAATTAAGCTTAGAGGCTGGGCACCTGCGAACATGGCATATCCTGAAGTTTTGATGTTTAATGTTAAAGCTTTTAGTATGTGAGGGTCACTTAGGCTTAACTTAAAATTAGGAAAGCAATCAAAGTAGACTGGACCATTACATAGGTTGGTTTCAATGACACTAATTAAGCTTTGATTATAGTTGAGAATCCTAACATCTCTTAGGCAGAGAAGAATCGATGCATTTTGTCCTAAAATAATTAATGGATCAACTGCAACTTGTACAAGACCAATATGGATAAAATTGTATCCTCTTTCGCGATGTTGTTTTATAGTTTTTGGAGAAAATAATTGACATTTTTCGTGTTCTTTATTTATAGCATAAACTTGTTCAACAGTTTTGACTGTGTATTCTGTAAAAAAGGTTGACTTAATGAAATTGGTTTTGTAAATTTCATTTGTGGGTACTCTTGGGATATTCCAATCATTGTGACATTCAAGATTAGTGTAGGTGTGTTCTTCTTCATTAATTATGTCATTACTATATGGAATGGAAGGTAAGTTTGTTCGACTATGTCGAGAGGAGGATGATCTAAATAAACGACTTATGATTAATCAATAATCTTATTATCTGAACATTATAATTGTGTTTTATCCTATTTTCAATATTTGTTGCATTTCATAACACATACCTTAGCCCAACGACATCACCGCTCATGCCCTAAAACGCCTAAAAGCTCACCAAGGGACTTAATGTTTGGTTTTACGGTTTATGGGGATGTGGCACCAACAAACAGAGAAAGAAGATGAAGAATAATATAAACGGAACAGATAAAAGGCTATAGATTAACAGATCTGAGTAAATTACTAGAAAATCAACGAGACTTTATGGAATTTTAATATATTAATATTAAAATATATTTTTGGAAATTTAATATACTTTAATATCATAGTTTTATTATCTTTCCTAAAAATTAATATATTAATATTAAAATATATATTTGGAAATTTAATATATTTTAATATTATAGTTTTATTATCTTTCCTAAAAATTAATATATTAATATTAAAATATATTTTTGGAAGTTATTTTAATATTATAGTTCTATTCTCTTTCCTAAAATTAATATATTAATATTAAAATATATTTTTGGAAATTTAATATATTTTAATATTATAGTTTTATTATCTTTCCTAAAAATTAATATATTAATATTATAAATTTTAATATTTATAAATAAAATGTGAAATCATTCCAAGTTATCAAACATGGTTTGATTTCAGAATTTTAACTCATACCAATTATACCAAACATGATTTGGTTTTTCAACATCACTTTTTCTTACACCAAAATCATCTGCACCAAACATGGTTCCAATTTAAAATAAAATTACATCAAACCAAATCCAACCCAACCCAAAATAAAAAACTAACACCGCACCGCACCGTTACCAAATGCACCCTTAATGGTTTATTATTAGGAGAACTCGGTCCAACAACAATCAAGTGGATGTAGATAATTTGAGGGCCCAACAATGATAGTGAAGTTGAAGCCCAAAAATGGAGGATAGTGTATATTCAAGTGGATTGGTCCTGGGCCTAGGGCTTACTTACTCGGACCAATTACTATGTAGTGAGCCCCACAAATTCGTGGAGGTGGGCCCAATTTAATCGGCTTGGGTTAGGTATATCAAAACCAATTTATGGATTAAAAAATATAAGGTTATTCCCGAAACCTAATTGTTAAGTCGAATTTAAGACATAATAACATGATAACGATTCCGTGACTATTTTAACATTTTTTTGTAAATTTTACACGAGCAACGATGGAGCATATAGCCAAATTAATGGCGAATTCACTAAGGGCCTATTTGGTTGGGGTGTTTTTGTGTTTGTTTATGTGTTTTGTGTTTATAAACTTGTTTGGTTAGTGTTTTTGGGATATGTGTTTAAAAACACTTTTTCACTTTAGGCAAATTTTAGGCATTTGAGAATAAACATGAATTTGGTGTTTATTGTGGTGTTTATCACTTACACTTTCTTCACTTTATAATATATTTTATTATTTATATTATTAAATTATTATTTATTAATTTATATATTAATTTATAAATATATTCTATTTATTTATTTATTATTATTTCATTATTTAATTCATTTTATTTATAAATTATTTATTCATTTTTAATTATTTAAAAATATATTTTATTAATTTAATATTAATTTATTATTATTATACTCATTTTTTATTATTATTATGAAGTATTTATTTGTTATTATATTTACTTATTATTTATTATTATATTTATTATTTATTTTTATTATTATTTATTTCATTTTGTTTATTATTTATTATTTATTATTATATTTTTAAATATGTTTTATGTAATTTATTATTTATTTTATTATTATTATTTATTATTTAGTCCATTTTTTATTATTATATTTATTTATTATTATTGTATTCATTTTTTATTATTATTATATTATATTTTATTTATTATTTATATTATTAATTTTTAATTATTGATTTTTAATTTTTCAATTTCAACCCAAAAAACATCCCTACCAAACATATTTCTGTTTTTGGATGAATAAACAAAAAAACAAAAAATGTGTTTTTTGTTTATTTCAACACAAACACAAACATAGCTCTACCAAACAGGCCCTAAAGGGTAAGCCACCTAACTTATATATAAGAAAACGCTTATTTATTGTGTGTTAGTTGTCATTGATTTAGACAAAGTGACTGATTTAATTACTTGTCAAGATTTATAAATTAAAATGAAAAAAAACACATTCCCAAGCATTTTATGAAATGAAGCTAGATAGATTGTTCGAAAAGAAGTTCGTCAAGTAAATAATTTTTAGCTCGTTTAATTCATCAAATATATGGGTTTTTGTAAAGAAAAAATAATAATAAAAACTCCAATTTTTTGTTTGAAATTTGCCAGCTTCTTCTGGTTTTGTTTTTTTCCTTCTCAATTCTGATTCTTATTTTCTTTTTATAAACAATCAAAAAGGCAAAATCATCGTGTTACCGACATGATTCTCAGTACGATATTGATTGCAGTCGTGCTCACGATATAACGAATTTGAATAATATCAATTTTAAAAAATAAGTGTCATACAAAGACATGTAATTGTTTATTAAAGTGCATAAACACACCACTATCTCAAGAAATAAAATTATAAAATTCACACTCAATTTAGTCTCCATAGATTGAAAAACATTTATTATTATTATTATTCTTTTTAATCAAGGATTGCCAAATTAAATGGTACTTTCTCTTATTTTCAAAGGAGGTGGTCGGTGGTTCAAGTTTTTGTAGGGATATTGTAGTGTGGGAATAAACTTGTAAAAAAATTTGAGAGTGTGTATATTAATGTAGGCTCATTTTTATCTACTTCACGATGATATTATCTCTTGGGCTTAATAAAGAAACTAGGATGATGGATTAACATATGAAGCTCAGAGTCCGTACCTGGACCATGTGAAATAAAATAAATCTTCCTCTTAAAAATATATAGATGGAAAAAACACAGTAAAGGAAAGAGAATTAATTTAAAGATAATTTTTTGATATTTGATCACAATTAAAGATAAAGCACAATAATTGTCTACTCGAGTCCTGAGATGGCGAATTAAATTCAATAAGAAGTTGGACCTCACTGGTATCTATCTACATATATATATATATAGATCATTGCACACTAGTATTTTCTCATGAAACATTCAACATCCCATCTTTTCCACACCAAATAGAATTAAAAAACATGAGTTCTTTCACCAAATGCACAATGTTGCTAATCACATTGTCATTTTTCCTATGTAATTACATGGTTATTCCAACCTCAGCCACCCAAGATATCAAAATACCGGTTCCGCCCTCGGGCACGGTCCGAATTTACAACCTCCTAAGTACTAATCAACAAGGAAAACCTATACAACTCAGTCTTCATTGTAAATCCAGCAACAGAGATTTGGGTACTCAGGTGTTGAATGATGGGACATACTTTGAATGGGCTTTTAAAAACGGGCTCGGAAACGGCACCGTTCCGATCGTTTTTACGTGTGACTTGTCTTCGGAAATTCATAGAGGGACATTCACGATATATGATCAGCAGAGAGATGGCGGGAGATGTCAACAGTGTGTTTGGAGAGCTGAACAAGATGGATTGTATGAGTACAATGGTGTCCAGGGACCGCTTATAAGTCAGTTTAAGTGGCCATAGTGATGGTTAGAAAATAATTCTTAACAGGCATGCATGTAGTGCTATATATATATATGTGCATATATTTGTATATGTGTATATATATGTTACTCCATTGTCGAAGTCCGTAATAATCTTTTGTAATAATTGGAGTTTTTCTAACTCGATGAATAAAGTGTAACGTTATGCCTTGGATTGCCAGAGTAAAATTATGTTTTTTTTTTGGGTTAATTTTATTTACACCCCTTGTTTGCGTATGTTTTTATTTTAATCAGATCTCTTATTTGATTATTTTCATTTACATCCCTCATATTATGAAATGTCTAAAATACCCTGAAACTAAACACCCCTTAAATCAATTTAATCCTAATTAACCTTTAAATCAATTTAATAATCATCCACCTTTCATCTACAATGCGTAGCCTCCACCATCCCCAACCCCCGCTTGCATTTGCACGCACGCGCAGACACACACACACATATATATATATATATATATATATATATATATATGTTTTCGGGTGTTAGATCTAGGTGTCGCGATGTTGGTTCTCGCTTGAAGGCGACGGCTTGGTGGCCTTCTTGCCGGAGCTCGCGCGCGGCGACTACTAACCGATGACGGCGACGTTTTGCGGGGTGATGGAGGCATTGGAATTGGAGGGAAGTGAAGAGTTGGTGTTGGAATTGGTCCCTTTTATCCGTCTTTAGTTTGTAAGAGGATCAAATTCTTAGTCACTGAAATGAGAAGGATCGAGTTCTTAATTTAGAGAATGAAAAAGGATCGAGGTTTAAATTGACTGTTCTACATTTCAGAATTTTTGTTTTTTGTTTTCCTCTGTTTGGATGCTGTGAAAATGAAGGAAAAGCAACCAAGATGTTGCATTTCTGCCAATTTATCATTAAGTTTTAAAGAGGATCAAATTCTCACCGAAAGAAGAGGACAAGTTCTTATTTTAGCGCAGAGAAAAGAATTGAAGTTTAAATTTGGACTTTTTCGACTAATTAGAGAAATTTCGTTTTTGTTTATATCTGTTTGGATGGTGTGAAAACCAAGGAAAAGAGAAGAAGATGTAAGCTGTTGAGGTTTGACCTTCTATCCTTCTTTAGTTTACAAAAGGATCAAATTCTTACTCACTTAAAAGAAGCGGATCGAGTTCTTCAGTTACCAAAGAAG
The DNA here is from genome assembly GCA_963922005.1 of Cornus suecica. Classification (NCBI taxonomy): domain Eukaryota; kingdom Viridiplantae; phylum Streptophyta; class Magnoliopsida; order Cornales; family Cornaceae; genus Cornus; species Cornus suecica. The sequence continues at coordinate 7,768,029 of OY998246.1, read as the reverse complement.
AAAGAACCAAAAATTTAAATTTGACACCCTAACCCACTGTTCCAAACACCCCTTATTTTAATCTTAAGGGTAGTTTAACAAGTGCTGAAATCGCCCAAATCTAGGTGATATAGATTGTTTCTGAGATAACCTTCTCCATAAGCAACACCATCCAAAAACATATCCAATTACTTATCACTTATTTGGAAAGAAAATCCAAATTTAACAAGTGATGGAATTGAGACTAAATTATATCGGACACTAGGTGCATAAAGCACATCATGCAATAGTAGTGTACGTCCTAAGCGTAGTCTAAGCTGATATGTACCAACTCCAAGAACCGCCTCACTAGTACCATTTCTCATTAAAATGCTTTGACTACTTATTGGTATCCGATTGGTAATCTACAAAACCAACTCGCTCTTACATCACATGCATCCAATATCCACACAGGAGATGAATGAGCAACAAGTACATGTGAGCAAACCAAAGTAAATAGAGAGTTTGGTTTAGTACTTACCCTCTTCGGCTCAGTGCACTCACTGGCGAAGTGTCCCAGCTTCAAACAACTGAAGCACTTCAGCTTAGACTTGTTTTTCTTTATACCACGCTTACCCTTTTTCGTTTGTTGACACTGCTAGCACCTATGCCAGCATCTGGTGTCAAGTCACTAGTTCCTCCTTGCCTCTTCTGACTACCTCATCGTCTTTTATGATTAGGCACACGTGCCATATCATTGCCACCTTGGACGACAAGTGTGGTAGTGCGAATCGCCCCTTGGCGCTCCGCTTCTAGATCCAAATGACGCAAAATATCAGAAAAAAGTTTTGATATTTTCATTGTGAGTTAATATTTGCTTCATTTGGTTCCAGGAATCAGGCAAGGAGCGGATAACAGCCAGAATTTGTTGTTCATCCGTAAGATCATTTCCAGCAGACTTTATATCCCTGATCATTGCCGACACCACCCTTAGGTGTTTATCCATTGGAGTAGCTAACTACTCCATCTATCCACCATTCTCCAACAACCACTCCATACATCTACGTTCATACCTCACTGTCAAAACAAAAAAAAAATATACCAAATTTTAGCTAATATTTAACATGGTTGGAGGGCAAAGCCGGATGGGCTACATGAGTATGATGGGAATGATGTGGTGAGAGGATTTTCTTTAAGTGGGGTACTGGATATGCACCACCAAAAGCTAAGCTACTTTCCCTCTAGCATGGAACACCACAAATACTAGAGGATGATGGTGTGAAAAAAGAATTGCACCATATCTATATTTATATATAGAGATAGATCTTTTTGTTGAGAAATAAGAATTCAACCATAATAATAAATCTTCTTGTTGTAGTTTTTTATGAGTTCAGAATTAAAAAATTGGGTATTTAACTGAATGAGTTGGTCCATTTGATTTTTTTTAAAAAAATTAATTCTCTTTTTTCTAACATGTTTGGCCTTTCTCCCATATTAAATTAAAAATTTTAATTGGGTATTTTAATTTTTATAACTATAAATAAATAACGAAAGGTCTGAATCCAATTATACAATCAGATATCTAAATAAATATTGAAAAAATCGTTCTCAATTTGTGTAATTTTAATTGGGCAATGCTTGCCTTAGGCCAAATAAGTAGAAGCTCCTCCTTATAAATATAGGTGGCTCAATGAAAAATTGACACCTATTTATGAAAATAAAATAAAATAAAATAATATTATATTATATTAATTTAGTTACTTATCTTTCTTTCACACACCCCCTCTCTCTCTCCTCGCTTTTAATTCTCTTCTGAAAAACCTCTCTCTGAAATATTCACCGCACCCAATCGTCCCTACCACATCCATTCACGACTCTTGGGCGTGTATGCTACAGAGGGAGATTGTTGGCGTTGACGACCTTGGGGGCGGCGGCGACAGAGCTACGCCGACGGTGGGTGGGGGCGGCGGCGACAGTACCAAATATATATATATATATATATATATATAAAGCAGAGGACCAATCAGACAGTGTATCACAAAAGAGTAGCAGGGCAAGAAAGACTTTGTGTAGTTGAATGCAAGTCTAAACCTTTTTCAGTGAGCAAGAATTTTTTTAGGCATGGTTCGTCGTGCAATACATTATTGCATATGATTTGTAAAAAAGGTATGGTTCCATATCTCATTCTTGGAAAATGTTGATATCATCCAATTGGACGATATCGGATTCGTAATGATTCCTAATGTTCTTGGAAGATGGAAGATATTGATTCGTAATGTTCTTGGAAGATATTGATACCGTCACGTAGCACAATGTCATTTGATTTGTAACATTTATCCGCGATACACCATATTCATTCATCCAATATTCACATTTTAAATCGTTATTCCGTAACACTGCAACAGCGAATCATTAGAAGAGGTAGTCGCTAACAATGGTAGCATTGGTATTATACTAATGCTTGTACATCATTACAATAATAGTTTGATTGAATGTCCATGAGAAAGCAAGACATATTAAAGCAACAATTCCCATGATGACATTTATCATTTAAACTATAATAAATTTACAAGGAAGAATTAGCACTAAGAAATCAGCTCAGTTAAAGAAATATACAAACTGTTACATACACTCATGAGGCATCATCTTTTAGAGGCAGATCAAAAACTGGAAGATGAAATAAAACTCCTGTCTAGCTCGTCCGACTCGATCAGCATCAGCACAACTTCCCTCATCGATGGACGATCAAAAGGCGACATACTAGTGCACATAAGAGCAATTTTCAACACAGCAATCATGTAATTGATCATACGATCATCGTTTAGGTTTAATCGGCTGTCAAATATCCCGGATGTCAGTGAATGCTCCCGGACATAATTCTTCACCCAAGAGACAAGATCGCCGCATTGATCTACTGGCTGCACGGGAGTTCTTCCCGTTAGCAACTCCAACAGAACCACCCCATAGCTATATATATCACATTTCTCTGTAACCTTCATGGTGTATGCATATTCTGGCGCGAAGAAATACATCGTTATAAAAGAACAAATTTTAGCTATAAAGCATAAACACGGACTTGACTCAAGTTTACCTCTCTACCTATCTATCCAAGCAAAATCGGTGACCAGATAATCCTAGTGAAAAAATCTCATACGGATGAACAAATGAGATCGTAAAACATATAGCTCCGAAGAAAAAGAAAAACATCTCAAATTTCATCTGTTCAATATTTGTCATGACTAGACCTATGTATGTAAATGCCACTAGGCTACAACCTTCGTTTTTACGCCATAATTCTTCAATCAAAAGTATTTAATTTCCTTTTTTTTTTTCTTTTTTTTTTTTTTGCTTTTTGAAAATAGACTACACATCTTAAAACAAACATCAATAAGTTTCAGAGGAAGAAGCAAGGAGAGAGCTTACCAGGGGCTATGTATCCATATGAACCTGCGACTGCAGACATGGACTTCGACTGAGGCATGTCAATCACCTTTGCCAAACCAAAATCACCAACATGTGCTTCAAAGTTTTGATCAAGTAAAATATTGTTCGACTTGATGTCACGGTGAATGATCTTCGGTTTGCAGTCATGATGTAAATAAGCAAGACCCTGAGCCGCTCCAAGAGCGATCGTAAAGCGTGTCGGCCACTCCAAGCTACAAGATGAACCATGAAGCAACTCACCTAAGCTACCCCTTGGCATGTACTCATAGAATAGCAAATTCGAGCCCTGGTGATAGCAAAAACCATAAAGCTTCACAATGTTCCGATGCCTGATCTTTCCCATAGTCAAAATCTCAGCTCGAAAGCTGCTTTCGATGTTGTTCCCCTCTCTGTGAGATGCTAGCTTCTTAACAGCAATTGTTTGTCCCGACTGCATAACTGCCTTGTAAACCGTCCCAACAGCACCTTTTCCCACAACATAGCTGCTATGGAAATTGTTCGTTGCCTCAACGAGATCTTCAAAAGTGAAACCCTCCTTTGGACGAAAATAGATGTCCGAAACTGAAGAAGATAGATCCTTGTCTTGCACGGACGCAACCACCTCAACCGGACGCCTCATGAAATATATAATGACTACAATCAGAATAAGAGAAACTCCACCTACAGCAGCTGCAACTATTGCGATTATTTTATGCCGAGGTTCGTCTCCGCCTTCCAAAGATGGGTTCCGAGTAAGAGATGAGGTACGACCACAATCACCAAGAGGCCCGCCACACAGCCCTTTGTTGCCAATGTAACTGCTGACAGCCATGTTCTGAAACAAGGGTTTGGGTGGTAGAGGTCCCGAAAGGTCGTTGTATGAGAAGTTGCAACCCAACAAGCTTGACAGATTCTCGAAAGTGCTTGGAATTTCACCGCTCAAATGATTGTCATTGAGCAGGAGGAGTTCAAGTAAAATGAGATTCCCCAACTGAGGTGGAATGCTGCCAGAAAGATTATTGTTACTAAGGTTCATCGCAATCTGCAGGCTCGTAAGAGCGCCCAACTCAGCAGGAATTTCCCCAGTAAATGAGTTGCCTCCCATCTCTAACTCGGTCAGATGAGAAAGATTACCCAATGGCAATGGTATGCTTCCCGAAAACTTATTTTCCGAAAGCATCAAAAGCTCCAACTGGGAAAGGGTACCGAGCTCGTCTGGTATCGAACCCACAAAGCTGTTCTGGCTAAGATCAAGTCTTTGAAGCAACTTGCAGTTAAGAATTTCAGGGGGCACCTGTCCGGTGAGCAAATTTAATGACATATTAAACGTTACCAACCGCGAAAGATTTCCAATTTCCCTTGGCAACTCGGATGCAAAGTAATTATCTGACAGATCAAGCCTCTGCAACTTCTTGCAATACCCGATTTCCGGAGGTATAGGACCACCGAACTTGTTTTGGCCTAGTTCAAGAGCAGAAAGGTTCACCAATTTGCACAGCTCAGTAGGAAAACTCCCTGTTAGCCTATTTCCGCTAAGACGAAGTTGCACCAACGTTTCGCACTTTTTTACCCCGTTTGGGATGTTTCCATACAATCTATTAGACTCCAGATTCAAGAAAGTCAAGTTAGAATTCCCACAAACATGAGGAGGAATGTTTCCCGTTAGGTGGTTGTCCGAAAAATCAACCACCCACAGTTTACTGTGTAAACCAAGCCCTTGAGGAATACTACCACTCAGAGAATTGTCGAAAAGCTGTAGCTGAAGCATTTCGGGTAGATACTGAAATTCAATTGGAATAGTGCCGGTAAGGTAATTGATTGAGAGGTCAAGCTTTGTCAAGTTCCTCAACTCTCTGAACTCACTTGGAATAACACCTGTAAGGTTGTTCTGGAAAAGATAGAGTAACTTTAGACCCTTTATTCGACTAAACTCAGTCGGAATTGCTCCCATCAAACTGTTCTCAGAAAAATCGATCTCCGTAGCTAAAGAAAGATTCCCAATCTCTCTTGGAATAGTTCCGTTCAACTTATTCCTGTATAGATACAACTTCTTTAGAAGCTTGAGGCTCCCAATTTCCACAGGAATAGCTCCTACAAGGTTGTTCTGGTATAAAGCAAGGGTCTGGAGATTAGTACAATTTCCGAGCTCCTTTGGGATGAAACCGGACAACTGATTGTCCCAAAGGATTAGCTCTCTCAAGCTCCCAAGCATACCAAGCTCTTTTGGCACATTCCCTCCTAAATTGTTTTGCGCCAAACCAAGATATTCCAAGCTCTCACAACCCCCTATTTCTGGGGGTAGGCTTCCAGAAATCGAATTCTGACCTGCTCGAAACGTTGTCAAAGTCTTGAGATTGCCAATAGAACGAGGCAATGAACCCGTCAGGTTGTTAGTGTAAGCCACGAATTCGAGGAGTGAAGAGAGCCTTCCAAGCTCTTCTGGTATGGGACCAGAGATGATGTTATTGCACAAATTCATCTGTGTTAAACGGGACAGATTACCCAATTCGGCAGGAATCGGCCCCTCGAACTTGTTATTGTTCAAATAAAGATTTTCCAATCTCGAACAGTTCCCAATCTCTTTGGGAAGATTTCCAGTGAACCCATTGAAAGAAATGTTGAGATTGGTTAGGTAGACCAAGCCACCAATGCTAGGGCTTAAGGTTCCCGAAAGGTTCATCGAACTTATGTTGAGCGACCACACCACCGGATCAAAACCGGATGTGCAATTCACACCTTTCCATCCACAAGGTGTCTCATCACTGGAATTCCAACTACCCAGATGGTTGAATCCATCTTCAATGCTTTGCTTCAACTCCAGGAGGTATAGTCCCTCTGAATTTAACCCCTCTGAAGTGCAAACCATTAGAGAAGCAACAACTAAAAACCCCACAACCAAACCTCTCCTTGGTTCAGAAACCCCAGACATTCTAATGCAAATCAAAACTACAGCAACAACTCCCAAAACTTAATCAACTCAGATTACTATGTCAACAGACCAATGTAAGACACCGGAATTCACCAGCTACAACGTAGCACTCTCTAGTGCATTAGGGTTAAAATTTTCAAAATGAACATGAAAATTCAATCACCTAAAGAGTCCAATGCATAAGTTGGGACAGTAGGAGTGATGATTCAATGATTTGTAGGAAGTGAATTAAAAATTCAGAAATTCCACAAACCAGTCAAAGCATTTCAGATAACCCAAAAGTTCAGGAATAATTGTCCAAGGAATTCAAACACACACATACACACACAGTGGAGTGATGAATCAACAAATTCAAACTACCCAATACTCCAGAAATTCTAAGAGAGCTTAAGGGTATCAATATACTGATTAAACAAGCATTTGAAGGAAATTCAGCAACACAATAAAAAAAAAAACCCATCAAAGAGCAAGGCTTGAACATACCTCTGAGTCCATAACTTCAATCACTCCCCCAAAAGAGAGACCCAAAACAGCAAAACCCACTAGGATTCATGTGATTCCTTGAGAAGAAGACAAAAGCAAAAACCATGGAATCTCATGAATTAAAAAGACAATATACACAAAACCCAGGTCCAACTTTTTCCAAGAAAGGAGGGATCTTTCAATATTCATGCAGGATTTGTGAAGAAGAAGAAGAAGAGGATCAAACCCTTTTGAGGGACAAGCCTTTGGAACCACAAAAAGAAATCAAATCATATGGCAATGAATCAGAGACCCTTTGGGGCGTTTGGTACTTGGGAAAGTTTTTCCGGGAAAGGAAAGGAAAAACAAGAAAAAGCACAAATCCCAGGGTCTTGAATGGCAATGATGGTGAAGTATCTATAGGTGAATGGAAGGGATGGGTGAGAGCTCTTCATTGCAGCTCTAATGGCCGACAAAGCATGCTTTCACTTGTTTCTAATCTTCTTCTGTACCACCTCCTTTCTATATTTCTTTCTCACTCTATAGCATAATATAGCTTGCGTATATAATAATACTGTATTAGTTTTTCTCTCTAGTCTCAAGCTTCTCTCTCTTTTAGTGCTTAAAAAAGGTTACAGAAATGTGAACCTTTTCGAGCCAGAAAGGTTTATTTTTTCGAGAAGATTTGCATTTTTAATTATATTAGGACAGGTTTGGTAGGTAAGGCACGAATATATTCCTTACCAATCAAACTCATTCTCACCAATTTTTTCATTATATATATTCTGAAGTGATTCTTGAGAAAGAACTTTATAAGTCTTATAATATTATTCTTATTATTTTTTTTAATAATTTTAATATCCAAGCCAACTTAGGTGCACTTATCTTATAATTTTATTCAATTATTTTTGCGACTTTTGTGATACAAACATCTTCTCATGAAAGTTTTGAAATAATTTTATTTAACGATTTTGTTATGAGTTTGGTGAACCGAATTTCAAAATGGTCAAGTTCGTTTTATTTAATAAATGAGTATAAAAAAAATATACTTAAATTTGATTCATTAAACTAACATGCTCAAACTTTTTACGAATTATGTGCTCGAATCTGTTCACAAACACCTAAGTCAGCTTTAGAGACCTAGTTCGAGTTAGCTTCTAAAAATATAAATTATGAAAAATAAATGTGGGATGATTTTATTTCATTTGCTTTTACCTTTTCGCTAAATATGAAGTGAAGTGGTGGTATACACGTGGAAAAGAAGTGGTGGTATACACATGGAAAAGGCTCCATCCTTTTTGGCGCCCATTATAGAGATGGTCCCACCATATGAAATGTATGGAGGCTCAAATTGGAAGATAGCTCCTCAGGCTGTCCCAAGCACTTTCTTTATGTCCAAATCAATAATTCATATGCTTGGATGTTAGTCCAGGCACTAATCAGTTTCTTCTTGAATTATCAATTGGTAGGCCAATCAAAATCGAATAATACATGATAGTACAAAAATATAGATATTCAATATTATATATATATATATATATATATGTATGTATGTATATATGTATATAGGAGAGTTGTATTGGTGGGAGCACATGTCAATTTGTCATGGCAAGACTAGATTCCTCGGTTGTGATCGTATATGACTGGCTAGTGGATGTAGTTGTACCAATGAGGACTTTAGGGGGTTTGGCTCATTTCCACTGGACTAAGGTTTTTCATAGTAATCATTTATATATCATTGTCAAAATCATTTAATTAAAATGTGAAATATGCAAAATAACAATTCTAATAAATTAAAATTCAAGTTTAAATTTTCATATAACAATGAAACGAATACTGTTTTGGAGTAAAATGAAAATATTATAAATTGTTAAAAAGTAGTATTCAATCTTAAAAATGAAAATAAAATGTTATATACTTTGAAGGCTAAAGTAATTCACTATTTTATATGATTAGATGTGAGTTTAAACATCATCTGGAATTATTTGGCACACTATGAGTTCACTATGAAATTATTTGTTTAAATAAATAATTTAATTATCCCCCTCCCTCACAAAACATGCAAATAAAGGTCAAATTTTCACCAAATCTCATCATTATGTAGTTTTTAAAAATCTTGGTCCAGCCTAATATTTCTTGTCACTCTCATTATGGAATTTTCTATTTCAAATTTTTTCATAACTTGCCTAACTTTGTTGATTTTTGAGGGGGTAGACAATTAGCCAACTTATTATAGTGGATAATCCTTAATCTGCATCAAGAAGTGAATGGACAAAAATGTTCTCTATGCTTCCCATCATTAAACATTGAAATCGGTAATGAAAGAAGAATAGTTGGCTAATGTTTGACCCCATCTTCAAAACGAACCCAAATCGTCTCCAATCAGACCATTAAGTGAGAGGTAGTGCGGGTTTCATTCCATTCCATTCAACGGTCTAAATGGTGTGAAATGTGGGTCTAATCTCATATAGATTCCACCATTAAGGTCCCATTATTATGAATTCGTGATTCAAATTCAAATCGAACAACTTCAGCAGTGAACCCGACCTCACTTGATTTCAAGTGGGGAAACGATTTTTTTTCCTTCAAAACACTGACGTCTAAGAGAGCAACGTATCTTTTTGTCAACCTGCAATAGACTAATTTAAAACCTACACGACAATCTATTATAAACGTGTAAGAAGGATTAATTACTTCCTTATTTTCCACATACATACACACTCATATATATATATAATAGTCAAGGATTTCTAGATTTTTGGGTGATGTTTAAGCCCACCAAAGCACGAGAGCGAGTCATTTAATTCTCGCGAGGTATGAGTTCATACCTATACAATTTATAAAATATTCCAGATATTTTTTATATACATAGAAAAATATATGTGATTTTAAAACGTACAAGCAACTGAATTAGTTGAGGTGATTGATTGATATCAAGAAAAGATATATATAATTGGTTGGGCAATTTATTCTTGCCAACTCCCTATGCCCCGTTTGGAAATTTTATTTTTGTTCTGTTTTTTATTTTTTGGCACTGTTCAGGATAACATAACATGTTTGGCAACCCTTTTTACTGTTTATTATGTTCTCAATTTGAAAACTGTTTTAGTGAATTGTAGAAAAAACAAGGGAACAACAAAAACTTGTTTTTTTGTTCTTTTTGGAATTTTTCAAAAAAAAAAAATTTGTGGTAGAGGAAAAATTGTGTGAGAATATGTATATTTTTTTGCCCCAAACATATTTTTTGTTCTTGTTATTTTGAGTAAGAAAATAAGAATAAGAACAAGAACAAAAATTGTTCTTGTTTTTTGATTTTTTGGTTCTCAAAACAAAAACAAAAACAATGGTTACCAAACGAGCCCTATATTTTTTCCCAAAAAGTTGGTTTATACTACAAAACGAAAAATGTATAGTGTAGAACAAAGTATGGCTACTCCAACTTGCCCCAAATTCAAATCTTATTCATAAAATTCAGCATTGAAAGTTAGGCTAGAACAACTAGCACTCGTGTGTTTAACACCATCCTATAACACCCTTGGCTTGGCATGAAATTGCACTGTGATGATTCGCGAACCCAAGTTTCATTACAAGTACGACTTTGATGATTGATTACAGTAGTGGTGGAAGTGGTGTAACGAATTCGGATAATATTAATCTTAAAATTAATTATAAAACAAGTATAAATATTGCATAACAATGCCGCATATATAGATGTTATGCGACACTGTTAAACACCAATCAGTACATAAAGTGTTATCACCAAGAAATAGATATATAGATGTTTCATCACAATGTCACATCTTTCAAAGGCGTTACGAATTAGAGGATACAATTGTGGTGTTTACTAACAGAAAATATTTCTTGTTTCCTGTTTTTACTTCCTGAAATTAAGAAGTAAAAGTAAAATCTTGTTTACCAATTTATTTTTACTTTTGCCTTTCAGGAAAGGTTTCCTCTAATTGTAAAGAAAAGAGGAAATAAGAAAAATGGTACTTCCTCTTTTTGTTTCCTCCTCTTTTTGTTTCCTCTCGCCTTCAAAATGACCAAATTTCAAAGTTGTAAAATTGGGACTTTCATGTCTTTTGCACTAATAAATTTAAATATTATATATAAATAATAATAAATAAATTAAATATTTTTATAAATTAAAAAATATTTAATAAATGAAAAATATTTATAAATAAAATAAAAGTAAATGAATAAATAATAATAAAATAGATTAAATAATACATAATAATAATAATAAATAAATAATAATTATGATAAATAAAAAATAATAAATAATAAGAAATACAAATAATAAATAAATTATATATTTTTATAAATTAAATAAAAATATAATAAATAATAAATTAAACAAAATATATTTATAAATTAAATAAAAATAATGAATTAATAATAATAAAAATAATAAATAATAAATAATAAATTAAATAATATACAAAATTAATAATAAATAAATAAAACTTATGATAAATAATAAATATAAATAAAAAATAATAAGAAATACATATAATAAATGAATAAAAAGTAAGAACAAAAAATTTTTAGTAAACATAATTTCTGTTTTTTATTTTTGTTTCTGAAAAAAATCAAAATTTAGTAAACAAGATTTTACTTTCTGTTTTTCTTAAGGAATCAAAAATATAATTCTACTTCTTCAGGAAACGGAAACAGAAAATATTTCATGTTAGTAAACATGCCCAATGGACTATGACTAGCTGCAAATGAACCGAGTTGTTCACTATTCATGAACAACTCGGACTCGTTCGTTAAGCAAACGAGCCGAGCAATAATGAACTTGACTCGTATATGTTCATGAACATAAACTCATATAGGCTAATTTGAGTTCATCTCGTATAGGCTCATTTGAGTTCATGAACATAGACTCGTATAAAGTTCGTATTATTTCATAATTATACATTTAAATTAATTTTTTTGCCTAATAATATCTTAATTATTGTTTTTATATTTTATTTTATTGCAAATGATTAAAAATTTAGAATTGATTTTATATATATTATTTTTTTCTTAAACGAATCGAACCCAAGACGAGTCCGAGCTGAGCCCAAATAGAATTTACAAACGAATGAGCCCGAGCCAAATTTCGATTCATTTACAGCCCTAACCATGACCACTCCATAACACAAATAGATTAAGCCTATGCAAAACCTCAACTTTAGATTCATTATCTAAATTGTTCTAGCAAAGGTTTAAAATTAAGGGTGAACAAACTGAATTATTTTCTGGCCTCCAAGACAAGCTATAACAACTTAAAAGATGCAAGACCAAGGCAATTCTCAACTAACCAAGATTCACCATATCCTCATATTAGGGCTAGTAAAATTGGACACGATACGATAACACGAGATGAATACTAGGCTATTTAAAAGGGTTATGATTGAACATAAAAGGGTTCAGGCCTAAAAAGGGTCGACCCAAACATGACACGATAATATAAGGGTCAACCCAAACACGATATGAATAACCCGAACACGACACGTTTGACATGATTATATTTATATTTATCTTTATTTTTATATTTTTCTCTTCTCTAATTGGTCATGGATTAAAATATATCAATAAAATAATACTAGATCGTGTCAAAATCAATTTAATTTTGTTAATAATAGGTTAAATAGTTTATTTCGTGTTGAATTATGTCAAATTTAATTTAAAATTTTATAATAAATAGGTTAAATGAATTACATGGGTCTACACGGACACGATATGGGTTGAGTTAGGGTTGAAGATATTTGACATGTATATTAACCAAATATTTTTGATACGATACAATTTCAACCCGATACGAACATAACCCGTAAGCCGAAATTGCCAACCCTACCTCAGATACACTGCACATCATTCAATTCATCGTCTGCTATACCGCGCATCATGATTCTCATATTTAACACCAATATTTTCGAAGTCCATTACATAAATATCCTCAAATTCATTACACCGTCACCATGAGCGGTCAACGATAGCTTAGGCCCTGGATAAGTTTTATACATACATGTATATATGCTAGTGTAAGCGTCCACATCAATGTCCATTAAATCAAAACCTCCCCCATGCATACACAACCCACTCCATTCACTTAGATTCCACATAGTAGCTCCAAATTTTTTGCACCACATAAATTGGTCAATCTCTCTCCACGAAAAAACATTATAACCTTCACCAAGTTGATCATCAATTTTGGTAAAATCAAGAAGTACCACCAAATCCAATCTCTCTAATTCCTTGGGAATAACACTTTATGTACGGAATGGTGTTTAACATACAAAACCACCATAAACTGGAATTGGTGGTCAAAGAAAATGGCAGAATATATCAGTACATCGCAATCCGGAAATACCCGGATGCCTGGGATCACTATTGATGCCTTACAGTATAGCCATCATGCTCTCTGAGTTCCAACTTCCAACTAATATTATGTTGTGGTTCTTTATTTAAAGTGATTTAGAAATAATATCCACACACTCTAATACTCGACAACAATGATGTCTTTTATTGAATGCGGAATGATTTAAAGAAATATCGAAAGAGAAGGAAAGATAAGAACAATTACATAACCAAAAGATCTAAGAATCGTTCTCTCTCTTTCTAAGAATTTCTCTCTCTTCCTCTCTCGGACCTCCCCCAATTGAATCCTTGACCACTTATTTATAGGCATTGATCCAGGCATAAGTTATTGTCACGTCATCATGATTATCCGCGATGTAGATCCACAGTTAGCCTCCATAATTTATCCAAATCGCGGTGTTCAATCCGCGCTCCAGGATGTTACCAATCCGCTGATTCCTTTATTTGTTATCATAGTTTCCTGGGTCATGTCCTTTATGCTTATTTACCCTTTACATGACCCTGAACATTATTTGACGCATTTCGGGTACTTTACTTTGAGTAATTTTGATGAATAAGGTCGCGACCCACTATTCACCATCCCAAAGTATTTCCCTGGACCAGTCAAATAGCACTCCCTACGCGATAAGCTCATAGGGTCGCGAGGTTGACTTTTGACTATGACCTCCTTTGTCAGTCTCCAACGATTGCTTCTTTGCAGAGCATTATCGCGTACCTGATCTCATTCAGAGATATCCTGTTGGTCTTTTTCCAACCTTTCCTTACCGGACCCCTGGATTCGCAGATTATATCAAATCGAATCCCCTTTACATATTATAACCACTATCTAATAGAGAAGAGCACAGAAAACAAGGCGCATTTCATTCTATGTCAAAGGTAGGGATGGCAATGGGGCGAGTCGGGGCAGGTATCACCCGCCCCGCCCCCGAACCCGATTATTTTTCCCTGTCCCCAATTAATTTTTTATTTCCCCGCCCCGTACCCGCCAACTCCCCGCCCCGCCTAGATTACGTTTTTTTTTTTTTGAATGGTAAGAAACTCACACACCACACCCACAAATGCCTCCTAAGAGGCTCGAACTCCTCACCTTCCCAATTTGGGAGTGAGATTATACCTTTGCAACACATGTGCGCTGGTTTACGTATTATTTTTACCCCAAATAACAATAAAATCCCAAAATCAAACCTAACTATAAGAGATCAAAATCAAACAATAAATCTATATAAAATCAAAATCAAAGATTTCAAAAATATAATAAACAATCCGTCAATACATGTTTATTCATATATATAGATAAATATATATATAGCTAATTGGGGCGGGGCGAGGGTGCCCCATACCCGCCCCGATTAGCTAAACGGGGCGGGTTGGATTTTTTTGCCACCCCTAGTCAAAGGTTCATACTCAACACAATCTTAAAGTCATACCTTTGATGTCATAATAATGGAAGAAGTTGTTCAGCTAACTCAACAAAATCTTAAAGTCTTACCTTTGATGTCATAATAATGGAAGAAGTTGTTCAGCTAACGGCAAAGGCTTTGACAAGTTCAGTATGAAAGCACCACACTCGAAGCTCAGCATTGCCGTTTGTTGCCTCTGATCTGAGGAGTAAATTCAAAGACGTGAAAGTTCGAATCTTTCGATGACCCCCTCAACAGAAACAAGAGCCACAATTGTCAGGACACAAAGACTAGATACTTCCAAGCACCTCGTATCATAGGATAATACACTGTTCTACACCCATGTACTTATAACAAGGTTATATAGACAGATAAAAGTATATATGCACTTACATTCAAGGAAAAGGAAAGACAACACAATTTAAGATGGATTTCACAACATTCATTACCTGAAAAAAGGTTCAGCAGAAAACAAAAGCAGGTCCAAAAGGATTTCAGCAATTAAACTTACAATACCGTCTGCGTAACCAAGAACTTTGCTAAAGATTTCACCATCGCACAAAGCCTAAAAAATGTTGGCTGCATTACACCTCAATCAACATCAGAGACAAGTTAGCTAAAAAGCAAAAACCTTTATACCCTCCGAAAAATAACCAAGAACCCTTGTTTCTGCAATTCACATTAGCCAAAAACCAAGAACTTTGCTAAAGATTTCACCATCGCGCAAAGCCTAAAAAATGCTGGCTGCATTACACCTCAATCAAAATCCAATCAACATCATAGACAAGTTAGCAAAAAAGCGAAAACCTTTATACCCTCCGAAAAATAACCAAGAACCCTTGTTTCTGCAATTCACATTAGCCAAAAACCAAGAACCCTCTGTTTCTGCTAATCAACATTAGCCAAAACTGCATCATCTCCAATCATATGAAACAAGAAATATATAAATGGGCAAAACTAAAATCACTAATTTTTTTTCGGTTTTCTATTCTAATGCAAGACCAGACACACTACTTTCAAATTTCCCCTAGCGGATTTTGAGAAAAACAATGCAAATATGGTTCAACTAAGCATCTATCCCATTACAACAAACCCTAATTTCCAACTATGCTAAATAAGAGAAATTCTCAAAAACTAAATATAAAATAACCTCACAACTACACTACCCTATATCCACAGAGATCATCCAACCCCACCCCTTCTCCAACCTGCTGCAGCTGCTTCACCTTTCTCATCTCCATTATCTTCCTGTGAGAATTGGAATGCACCGTGTTAGAGAAAGTCGGACTACTTGCAGGGCGGTACTCGGGCACAAGGCGCCCCGACTTGTACCGCACCCCACAAGCATTACACAACGTCTTCGGCCCCATTGGACCAGCCCGCCACTGCGGGGTCTTCTCAGCTAGGCAATGCTGGCACCTCCTCCCAATTGAAGTGTTGCTTTGTGGTCGTAAGCTTTGCCGCGGTGGAACTCGTAGCAGCGGATAATTTAGTGCCAAGCTTTGTGGCAGTAATGTCGGCGAATCTTGTTTTTCGTTCTTGACATTTGTTTTGCTCCAACGCCAATATTGCTGCCCCGGCAACTCTGGGAACCCTCTTCGCCGCCTTGGCCTGCGTTTGCTACGTAAACCAACCGGATGGCCCACTGGGACTTGGACGCTGCCACAGCAGCTTGTCATTGTGCTAATGTTGCTATTGCTGTTGCTACTGCCACTGCTGTTATCAAGCACAGCTAACGGACCATTGCTGTTTTCGAGCACCGATACAGGGCTCTCATGCGTCATTATAATGTCGGGGTTGTCGGAGAGAATGCCGAAACACGTCTCCACCGCAGGAAATGCCTCCTTGTTTGATAACCATTCCAGTTCTTCCAATTCCTGAGTAAGGAAATGCATGACTTAGTACCTATTTGTGCAATCAACTGAGTCAAACTGTTGTGAAAAATTGTTCCAAACAGCTTCATAAGAACAATATCCCAAATAGATACATAAATAAATAAACAAACAAAATCACTCCAAATTTACTAGAAACGAAAATTAGTACAATCTGACTCAAATTTTCAAGAGGGGTTCAATTCAAAAATTAAAATAAATATAAACTCCTAACACTCAGACTAGTGAGCCTTCAACTCCTGGTGATAATCACTTTCTTTTGATAAAAGAGGAACCATAATTTTATTTTATTTTTCGGGGGGGGGGGGGGGGGGGGGGGGGGGGATTCAATGTATGAGCAATCAAATTTCAGTTCAAATTTTCTTAACCAACATATTAGATTATCATCAAAATCAAACCCATTGTGCAAAAGAATGTTTGGTAGGGATATAACTGTCTTTTCACTCATCACATAGTAGTTGGTACAGTACTAGTGTAAACAATCGTTAAAGGGCAAATATGAAATCTCTGTCTTGGTCTCATTAATTATTTTTTTAACTTTTTTCCAACTTTTAGGTACAATACAACTCAGCATTCTCGCTCAGTGGGCCCCATCAATAAATATAATAATAAATTATCAAATGCTCAAAGTACCCTTTAGCCCCCAACTTCGATACAGTAAACCTAGGGTTCGAAGGGCAAAACTGTCTTCCCATAACAACATTTGGGTTTTTCACTCTCCGAGCGAGTCATGTCACTGAGTCAACCAACTTTACATGACCCAAAATGCCCATTTTTTCCCTGTCTCAGTGAACAACTACTCGCAATTTAAACCGACTCGTCCGAGTCAACTCAGTTCAGAACGACTCGCAACATTTATAAACCGAAAATGCCCCTTTTTGTACTGTCTCAGTGAACAACTAAACCGGACTCGTCCGAGTCAACTCTGTCCATACCTTCAATATATATATATAATATAGGCCCAGAAAATAAGAGCAGAGTCCCGTACCGTCCGAGTTATGAGTCAACTCGGTGCAAACTCGGACTGGGTCGGGTCATGGGCCAAAGAAACGGACACGAAAGCAACAAATACTTACAGGGAGTGAAGGGCAGTGATGATCTGGGTCTTGGATGAAATTAGGGTTTGGTGGAGAAACCAACGAGGAAGAAGAGGGTTTGATGTCGATATCATCATTTTCGTCGTCGCCGATGTCGGAGGAGAAGTTGAGGAGATCATCCACCATGAGAGACTCCGTCGCCGGGTCGATAACCACCATTTTTTTTCTAGAGATAGAAAGTGAAGGGGGCGTTTGGGTTTTGGGGGTGTTTTAGAGAGAGAATTTTTTAGAGAGAGAGATATGTGTGAGAGGCTCTCGCTTTCTTTTGGCTATATTATCAACATTTTGGTGAGGGTTTTTGGGTGGCCAACGAGGGTTGTCCATTTTAATTTTTTATTTTTTGGGTTTTTTTTTTACGCTCATCATTTATTATCCCCTGCTTTGCCCTCCACAAACCTTTCCCTGCACCTCCATATTTAATTGCCTTTGAAAATATGGAGTATTTGGCGTATATTATCACAAAATTACTTGGATTATCAAAAATATCCTAAAATCTTTTTTAATGTCAAACATTCCCTCCAATTATAAATATGTATTATGATTTCCCAATTTATAAGGTAATCCCTAATGTTAGTTAAAATGATTTTATTGTACTCTATAACTTTTGATACTAGGGGACATTTTTGTGCTTATAAGATTGTTGTTGTTAAAAGACTAATAAAAAATACTTTCATAATTACAATAACACGAGTTATTTTTGTCATATATGACTCCTTATTGTTATAAAAAATACTCTTATAATTATAATAACACGAGTTATTTTTCGTCATATATGACTCCTTAGTTAACGATCTAGAATTAATCAATATATTTGTTAGTTGAAATAATTTTATACTCCCTCAAGTAATAATTTTAGTTGGATTTTTTTATTTTTAAAAAAATATATTTTATTATATTGATATTAAGTAACTTTTCATCTTTACCTTTTGTAATTAGAAAAAATATAAAAATTTGTGGAATTCAGTACTAGTTTAAAGTTCAAAAAATAAAAGATAGTTTAAAAAAAAAAAAATTATGCTATATAGGAATCTGAAACTGACAATCAATTAAAATAATTAAAATTTATTTTAGCATTGATAAATTAAAAAAAATGAACTATTAATATGTGACAAAGAGTAATATAAATCTTTTGATAACATAATACCTATGAAGCACGAACAGGGACACGGCAAATTTTTAAAAAATAGAACACGGCACACCTGAGATACGTTTATAAAAAATATATCATTATATATACATATTTCATTGCACAAAAACTTCATTTCATATTTAAATAATGATAAGTAAATAAACTTTTAAAAAAAAAATACGTTAAAGGAAATGTCTAAAATGTGCAAAATTCTTCATTTCATATAAAAAAAGTCAAAAATTGAATGATAAAGAAACTTATAACATGTTAGTTATTTTTCCTAGATAATATAACAAGGTCTCATTTGACATAGTTTTTTATTCTGTCTTTCCGCAGAAGAAAAAAAGAAGTAAAAGTTATTTTGAGAAACTAGTACTCTCAGCTTCTTTAAAACGCTCTTCTAAGGCCCAGAAAATCTTCTAAAAATTTTGTCAAACACTGTTCAAAACAGTTTTTTCTCCAGGAAGCCAAAAACAACGTTTGAAAAGTTAATCCAAACAGGGCGCAAGTCATTAACAACAAAAACCTAAAATTTTATTTTTTCTACAAGGAGCTAGAATGACCCCGGAATGGAGCAACTGTTGTCGATCGTAGATGAGGAGATGACTAGTCGAGGACCTTCTCTAAAGTTTATGAGGCTTAGGGCCCGTTGGGGAACCCTTGTTTTTGTTTTTATTTTTGTTTTGGGAACAAAAAAACGAGAACCAATTCTTATTCTCATTCTTCTTTTGGGAATCAAAAAATAAGAATCAAAAACTTGTTTGGGGCAAAAAATAAAATTTCAGTTTTGTGTCACACACACCAATACACCAAAACACACACACATATATACACAGGGTCGGCCACTCCTCCTCCCCCTTATTCACCTTCACCTCCACCACTCACACACATATACACACAACTTCGAATTCAGGCTTCGAATTGGGGAGAATAGCTTCAAATTAGGGCTTCGAATAGGGAATAAGATCTTCGAAATGGGGAGAAGAGCTTTGATTGGAGGACCGTCATCGGCGACAATGATGATCAGAGGTAGGGGTTTTGATTTTGAAGGGGTGGTGGTGCCGATTTGAGTTTTTGTATGTATATATATAAATATGTGTGTGTGTGTGTGTGCCAATTTGAACTTCAATTGGGCGACAATGATGATGGAGGTGGTGACCATCGTTGACCAAATATGGAGGAAGGATATGGCCTGTTTGCCATCGCATGAAGAGGAGAAGATGAAGAAGTTGCCCTAGCCCTTTCTTTCCAGATTTTTTTTTTCAAATAGTGAAAAGAATATCAAATTCATGTTTTCATAATTTTCACTATTGTTCATCAAAAAGATTCTCAGATAAAAAACAAGTGAACAATGCCAAGCTTTCCAAACACGTTTTCTTCTCATGAACAATGTCAAAAAATAATAACAAAAACGAAAACAAATTTATCCAAATGCACCCTCAGGAAAAAAATAAACTAATATGTCTTTTAAATTTTAACAAAAGTTTTTTAATATAGCTATCGTTAATCACATTTAATATCCAAATCTTTTTATATTTTTAGTTTTTAATTATATTTTTCAAAATCATATTAAGCTCTCTATTAAATTTTATATTTTAATTTTTACTCCCCATATCCATCGTGTGTATGCTGCATGTTCATTTTTAAAAAAATTCAAAACATATTTTTTATGTGTTGGACACATATTTTTTACGTGTCCTCATATCGGATACGTGTGCAACGACCTAGATAAGTGTCCGGATTTCTTAGCATAAGACCATATGATAAATTTTGATACCATGATTTGCCTAATTGGCCCCCAAAGCCACCAAGATTTGTGTGAGTGTGATTAATGCAATAGAAAGTTATAATCCTTTTGTGTTAGTCCTACACATGTCACTTTCTCTGTTGGGATAACGGTAATATCGTCAATAAACGGTAATATCGAGGGTAAGTTTGTCAAATTAGGTGAGTTTATATATATATATACACATGCTATGTATAATATTATATAGAGAGAGGGAGACGGCCCGCCTACGCAACGGCCTGCCCCGGCGCTGCCCTAAGTGGATGAGCCCAACGAAGCTGCCCTACTTCCAATAGGTCCTATCTCACACGTCGATTCACTAATCAGAAACCGACACGTATATATTTTAATTCGAATTTTAAACATCTTTTGACTCTTCCGACACCCCACGTGGCGGCGTTGATGCTGTGATTTGGTTCCATCGGAGGGGTATTTGCCACCATATGAGTGGGACCCATCATTTGCACGTTAGTGGGATCCACCACCCACGTCTCAATTATCTACTACAGTAGGTGGATTATATTTGACCACGTGCGAGTAACGAGTAAAGCTGGCATGTTCTGTAATGTTGTAATCTTCTTGTTGATTTCATAGGAATATTATTGTTTCTGTATTTATATATAATAAGGGTAATTTGCAGTCAGACCTTTGAAGTTTTGGTCAATTGTAATTAGTGGTTGGTCAACGCAATTTCGGTTCAAAAATTTCTTGAGATTTCAATTTCGTTGCAATAATACCCCTGGGTTGGTGAAATGACTACCCTACCCTTTAATTGTCTCACTTATTATATTAGGGTAATATATGAAGTGTGAAATTATCCATATGCCCAAACATTTCACCCGTTTCTGAAATTACTAATTACATTTCCACTCGTTATTACTATATATATATATATATATATATATTATGAAAATTACAATTTAAATTTTTTCTTTATAAAATTCTAAATAAACACATAAAATTTGAAACAAACATATAAAATTCGAATATATATATATAATTTGTAAAAAATATAAAATTTGAAACAATATATAAAATTAAAAAAAAACATATAAAATTGAAAACAAAAATATAAAATTCGTAAATAATATATAAAATTCGAAAAACATATAAAATTATTAAAAAAAAACATATAAAATTCAAATATATATATATATATAAAGTATGACTGAAGTTTAAGTGAATAAGCCTTAGAGTTATTAGTCAAGGTAACGAATCCTCTCCAGCTCTCTGCAGAGCTATTTCAATGGCCACGATGGCAACACATTCCCCATGATGGTGACCAAAATCGGAATCGAACCGATACTTTATTAAAATATTTTAATCAAAATTAAATCTATTAATATTTGCATCAAAATTAACGGTTCGCTTCCGATTCTCATTTTTAAAGAACCAAAAGTATCGATTCGATTTCGATTTCGGTCGGAATCGAAAGCGAACCGCACCATGAATATATTAATATTTGAATACAAAATAATAGTTCGGTTCCTGTTCTCATTTTTAAGGAACTGAAGTATCTGTTCGATTCCAGTTTTGGTCAGAATCGGAAGCGAACCGGACCGTGTGCAACCCTAGATTTGGATACCAAAGGACCATTTAATCGGTATAGTTAATCCATTAATTTTTTATTTTGAATTTTATTTTATATAATTTTGATTAAAATATTAATATATTTAATTTTGATTTTATTTTATATAATTTCGATTAAAATATTATTTTTTATAATTTTTATTTTATATTTATTCATAGAGAAGAAATGTGATAGTGATGGAGAGAGGAAAGTGGTAGAGAGAGAAAGAAATAAGTGTTGAATAAAAAATTATTTACGAATTTTATATGGTTTTTTTTAATTTTATATATTGTTTCAAATTTTATATATTTTTTCAAATTTTATATGTTTTTTCAAAATTTATATATTTTTTCGAATTTTATATGTTTATTTCGAATTTTATATAAAAAAATCAAATGTTAATTTTTGTAATATATATATATATATATATATATATATATATTGTAATAAGGGGTGGAAGTGTAATTAGTAATTTCAAAGATGGGTGAAGTGTTTAAGCATATGGATAATTTCACACTTCATATATTACCCTAATGTAATAAGTGAGATAATGAAAGGGCATGCTAGTCATTTCACCGGCCCAGAAGTATCATTGCAACGAAATTGAAACTTCAAGAGTTTTGGAATCAAAATTGCATTGACTAACCACTGATTACAATTGATCGAAATCTTAGGGGGTCTGATTGTAAATTACCCATATAATAATGTTGACTGATCATTTGAATTGGAATTTTATTTTGTGTACTTTGTTGTTTGAGTATATTTTCGTAATTTCCTACTACTGCAGATACAATCTTGACTGATAATTTCAATTTCAATATGAATTTAATTTTAGGGTAATTTGCTCTAATATTCCCAGAGGTTTGCATCAATTTTATCTTTATGCTGATTTTTGAAACATTTGCACTAACACCCCCTAAGATTTGGTTTTGCTTACAATGACACCCTGAACCAATAAAATGACCAAAATACCCTTGATAAAATTCAAAAATAAAAAGGGTAATGTGAAATAATCTTTATGAACCAACCCCAAATATATAAAATTTTGAAAAATATATATATAAATTCGAAAAAATATATAAAATTCGAAAAAATGTATAAAATTTGAAAACAAATATTTAAATTTTGAAAAAAAAATATAAAATTAGAATAAAATATATAAATTTCGAAAAATATATATAAATTTCAAAAAATATATATATAATAAAAATATATATATAAAATTCGAAAATATATATAAATTTCCAATTGTTTTGATAAAATTCGGATATAGTATATAAATTTCGAAAACATCATATAAATTTTGGAAAAAATATATATAATAGAAGGTCTCTAATTGATGTTGGTGGTAAGTAGTTTGATTAACTTCATTAGAAAAGATATGACATTTTACCAATATATATATATATTTCTAAAATTATATAATTTTTTGAATTTTATGTTTGAAAATATATATATTTTTAATTTTATATATATTTTTTGAAATATATATATATTCGAATTTATATATTTTTGAATTATATATATATTTCAAATTTTATGTATATTTTTGAATTATATATATATTTTTAAATTTATATATGTTTTTCGAAATTATATAATTTTTTGAATTTATTTTTGAAAATATATATATTTTGAATTTTTTTTTAAATATATATATTCTAATTTATATATTTTTCACATTTTATATATATATTTTCTAATTATATATATTTCAAATTTTATATATTTTTTGAAATTTATATATGTTTTTCGAAATTATATAATTTTTTGAATTTTGTTTTTGAAAATATATATTTTTTGAATTTTATATATATATATATTCTGAAATATATATATATTCAAATTTAAATATTTTTCAAATTTTATATATATTTTGGAATTTTATATATATATTTTTCGAAATTTAAATATTTTATTATAATGTTATATATATTTTTCAAAATTTATATATATTTTTTTCGAATTTTATTCATTTTTTCGAATTTTATATATTTTTTCGAAATTTTATATATTTTGGGTTGGGGCATAAAGGTCATTTCACATTACCCTTAATATTTTTGAATTTTATCAAGGGTATATTTGTCATTTTATTGTCCCAGTGGGTGTTATTACAAGCAAAATCAAATCTTAGGGGGTGTTAGTGCAAACGTTTCAAAAATCAGCATAAAAGTGAAATTGATGCAAACCTCAGAGGGTGTTAGTGCAAATTACCCTTAATTTTATGTTATATTATGTTTCAGTGTATAGATTCAATTTTGTGAATCCTCATCATCATTATTCTTGTCATTTATATCACCCAGATTCACCCTGTAATCAATAATTGTTAGCCTAGAGCGTAGAAATAAATATCACCAAGTCTTGAGCCTTTTATTGCACATGTATAATCCTTCTTCTTTATGCTATAACTTGAATATTGGATAAGAGGACTCTAAGGGTGCGTTTGGATAGGGTGTTTACGTTTTTGTTTTTGTTTTTTTCACTGTTCACGGGAACAAAAATGCGTTTGGGAGCCTTTGATGGTTTTTGTTTTCGTGAACAGTAAAAAAACGTTTTCTCACCCTTAGTTCAAAATTTGAGAACACCAAAATGGTGTTTTCTTGTTTTCGGCACTGTTTGTTCTCAACCAAAAAAAAAAAAAATTGTTGCAGATTCTCTAACCTCCATCTTCAACCTCCAAAAAATATATTGTAAGTGTCAAATTTCACTCACATCAAAAAGATATCTTTATTCAGGCTCAAGTGGCCATATTTATACATTTGTGTTTGTGGATCATGGCCTAAGTTCATGGGGTCATGATCCACTCTTTTTAATAACTACCCACTTTCCTCTTGTAGTGGGTTGTTACTCCCTTTTTAAGGGAATGGCTTAATGTTGATGGTCCCACTTATATTTGGTGGGCTCAAATACATGGGTTGTTCACTATCTACACTTTACATGGGCTCAATACACCTTGGGCCTAATAAATGGACCTGGGCCTTTAATTTTCACTATTTACACTAGCCCCATTCGGATTTGACATACGGTTCGTGGGCCTGACCCGAATTTAATTGAATTGATTGATGGCAGCCGTTTTTGATGACGTCAGCGTCATTATTGTGGAGAGACGTGTGATTTCGAATTTCATAATGGCGGCCGTCGTTTCACTGTATTCGAGGCATAGGGAATCGACGCACCCCTTCAGCCTTAATGATGTCTGTTGGTATGCCGTGTGTATATAAATCCTTATGTAGCCTCATTTTCATTCTTTATCACTTTCAAATCTTGCAAGCAATCTTCAGCAGTGTTCAAATTTTGACCGCCGATTATACTTTGGTTGCCGGAGGTTCTTTCTTCAACCGGTTCTCTGTGTAAGTTGTCATTCTCATTCTCATCATGTCTGATAGTAGTGCCACAGGGTCTACCGAGGAGATGACTCACCAAGAGTATGGTGGATCTGAGGTTCCCAGCCCCCCTTCTACAAATCCATCTTCTTCGTCCTCTCCTCCTTTGTCCATGCCTAGTCGTCCGGAGCTATCTGGCTTGAGAACAACTATTTCGGAGATAAAAAACCAGACAGATGTTGCTGATACTGTTCTGATCGGGACTTCTGTCATATCTAACCCGATTGGGGCCAATGCTCCTGGAGGCGCTCCCGTTGGATCTTCCACTGAATCAGCCCCTTTCGTGGCAGAACCATTTGAAAGTCATAAAAGAAAATCCGTAAACCTTAAAAGTCTGAGGAGGGACTGTAGGATCCCAAAAGAGGTGATCTTGACGGAGTACGACTCTTCTCGTGACTTCAGAGTGGGCGACGGAGTGGGTCCGGACGAGGTGTTGTTATCAGCCCTTCAGATAAAGATGCTCCGGTTTCCTCTTCATCCTCTGTTTCATTTTATCTTCTTCACCCAAGGAATAGCCCCTCTGCAAGTCAATCCAAACTTCTTCAGGATAATTTCCATGTTAATCCTGATCAACAGAAAGAAAAAACTTTCCTTGGGTCTGGCAGATCTTCTGTTTAGCTACAAGATTGTAGGTCTGAAAGATTGTGAGGGGAGGTACAACTTCTACCCATTCAAGGGTCGGGCGATCTGTCAGGGGACTGAGAAAACAGAGAAATACTGGAAGGAGAAGATGGTTTTGGTAAATGGGGCTTGGTTTTACCCCTATTCTAGGAGATGGCCGATCCCCTGTGTTTTCAAGCATCTAGCCCTTCTTCCTTTTTCATTTATCCATAAGGAATCCTGCCTCTGTTCCGGATGCGACCAGCTCAGGGCGGATTTTGTTTATAAGTCTTTAGGTTATAGGGATACAGATATAGTGGCTCAGGATGTAGAAGCCCGTATTTCTTTATTAAAGTCTAAGGTCTGGTCGGACCGTATGTCATGTGCTGACCTGCTTACTCCTGCCAATTTGCAGGGTATATCCAGGTTAGGAGCCAAGTACAAGATCATTATGGATCCGATCAGACCAGTGATTGAGGATGATGATGATGACATCGAGGAGATGGCTGCTCCTTCGGCTGATCAAGGGCAAATGCCTCTGGAATCTAATGCTCAGGCTGCGAATGTCTACTCGACGGGCGATGTTTCTGGGTATGCACTTGTGCAGACCACCATCCCTGCACTGCTTCAACCTTCTTCCGCCCGAACCAGACCGATGGGGGAAGAAAGGCCTAGTAAGAAGAGGAAGCATAAGGGTAAGGAGAAGAGTTCTGCTTCTTCTGACCAATCAACCTCCAGCCTTACTTCTATGTCTGCCATGATAACACGGGCGCAGGCGCTCTGGACGTCGGAGGAGCTCGAGGCACAGAGGCATGCTGATCCTGACCGCCTTGTGCGCAAAACTCCGGGGTTGTTATTGGGGGTACGTATTTGCTTGATTCCATGTTATTCCTACTTCTGTATACATTACTGACCCATTTTGTCTTGTATTTTTCTTCTTAGGCTCTCTTCAGCGTCAATGCGTTATGCCTTTCCCACGAGGAGGGTGTGAAGGAGCTTGAACGCCTGAGAGCTGACCTAGCTGAGAAGGACGATCAGGAGAAAAAACTGAAAGCTCAGCTAGGAGACCTCCCATCCAGGGTTGCTCAATTGGAAGAGGAACTGGCTCAAGCAAAAGAGCAAAATGTCAGGCTGACCAGTGAGAAGGAGAAGCTGGCATCTGACCATGAGGCTCTTCAACACCAATTCGGCATCTCTCAGTCAGCCCTGGAGATGTGTAAGAAAGGAGGGCTTGACATGCATCAGCACTATTCACAAATGAATAGGATTGTAGCTGGTGAATTCTGGATGAAGGGCTTTGTTGTTGGAGAGAAGGATCCAGCAAGGAGGAAGATCAAAGATCCAGATGCCATGGATAGGGTGTTAGGGGTGCAGAGGCCATATTCCAGCCCTGAGCCTAGTCATGCTCAGAATCTTTTCACAGAATTCCTTAAGGGATATCTCCCTACTGACCCTCTCAACCCCTCCATAGAATTCTTCCCTCCGACCACACATGTGGATACCTTAGGAAAGGATTTTAGTGGTTCAGGCCAAGCTTAGGTCACTCCGTATTCCTTTTGTAGTGCTGTATTTTGTAACATGCCTTTCAGGCAATTTTGTAATACAAAACAACAATTTTTTGCTTATTTAATGGAATATGCACTTTTCTATGGTACGAGTCAGGCAAATTTTTTATCGTGAATCAGGCTTATGAGCCTCTGTCATTTCATTACTTGGAATTATTTTAGTTTTATTCATCTGGGAGTGAATCAGGCTCATAAGCCTCTGTCATTTCACCACTTAGGAAATATTTTAATTTTATTCCTCTGGGAGTGAATCAGGCTTGTAAGCCTCTGTCATTTCACCACTTGGGAAATATTTTAATTTTATTCCTCTGGGAGTGAATCAGGCTTGTAAGCCTCTGTCATTTCACCACTTAGGAAACATTTTAATTTTATTCCTCTGGGAGTGAGTCAGGCTTGTAAGCCTCTGTCATTTCACCACTTAGGAAACATTTTAATTTTATTCCTCTGGGAGTGAATCAGGCTTGTAAGCCTCTGTCATTTCACCACTTGGGAAATATTTTAATTTTATTCCTCCGGGAGTGAGTCAGGCTTGTAAGCCTCTGTCATTTCACCACTTAGGAAACATTTTAATTTTATTCCTCTGGGAGTGAGTCAGGCTTGTAAGCCTCTGTCATTTCACCACTTAGGAAACATTTTAATTTTATTCCTCTGGGA
The DNA here is from genome assembly GCA_963922005.1 of Cornus suecica. Taxonomy (NCBI): domain Eukaryota; kingdom Viridiplantae; phylum Streptophyta; class Magnoliopsida; order Cornales; family Cornaceae; genus Cornus; species Cornus suecica. The sequence goes on along the minus strand of OY998246.1, from coordinate 7,739,812 downwards.
GTGAATCAGGCTTGTAAGCCTCTGTCATTTCACCACTTAGGAAATAATTAATTTTATTCCTCTGGGAGTGAATCAGGCTTATAAGCCTCTGTCATTTCAGGAAACATTTTAATTTTAGGCTATTTGTTTGCAAGAAGGATGACCATCTTTTATTATAACCGTGAAATTACAAAGATTAGAACATCTGACTGAATCAGGATAACAAACATGGAATTTTTAAAGCTATCTATAAAGCTAGGCTCAGACGCCTCTGTTTAATTATTCTAAAAATGAAATAAATATCAAGGATAGTACCTCTTCAGTCGTGAGGCATTCTGTGAATTGGGTACCATATTGCCGTCATTATTCATGAGGCGGTAAGCCCCACGTCCAATGACCTCTGTGACTGTGTATGGTCCTTCCCAATTTTCCCTGAGCTTTCCGATAAGCCCGATTTTCTTTCGCAATACCATATCGCCCACCTAGAATTCTCGTCTTTTGACTTTTTTGTTGAAGGTGTTCCTGACCCTCTGGTGGTAGGCTGCTAGTCTGATGGCAGCTTGTTCTCTTTTTTCTTCGAGCAGATCGAGTCCATCAACCAGCTGTTGGTCGTTCAGTTCTTCCTGATACAGCTCTGTTCTGGCTGTTGGCACTATCTGTTCTGTTGGAATGACTGCTTCTGTCCCATACGCCATTGAGAATGGTGTTTCTCCTGTAGGGACTCTTGATGTTGTTCTGTAAGATCATAATACCTCTGGAAGCTTGTCTGGCCACACTCCCTTGTGTTCTTCTAGCTTCTTCTTCAGGGTATTCAGTATGGTTCTGTTGGATCTTTCAGCCTGGCCGTTTCCTTGAGGGTATGCGACCGATGAGGTTCTCAACTGGATCCCATGTTCATTACAGAATTGTCTGGTCCACTGATTATCCAGATTTAATCCATTGTCGATCACTATCACCCTCGGCACTCCGAACCTACAGATGATATTGTTCCATATGAATTTGATTACGTGTCTGTGAGTGATGGTGGAGTAAGATTCTGCCTCGACCCATTTTGTGAAATAGTCAGTTGCTATCAGTGCTTGATTTACCGATCTGAGAGCCATGGGAAGTGGTCCAACTGCATCAATCCCCCATTGCGCAAATGGGTGCGGGCTGAATATGGGGTTAAGCAGTTCTGGTGGCGGATGGATGAAGTCTCCATGGAACTGACACTTTTTGCATCTTCGGACAAAGGCTTCAGTATCATGTGAAAGATACGGCCAAAAATATCCTTGGCTTAGTACCTTATGGGCCAAAGCTCGTCCCCCGGAGTGATTGCCGCATGAGCCTTCATGGATTTCCCTCATTACAGCCGATGCCTCCGAAGGTGTGAGGCATCGAAGGTAGGGTCCACCAAAAGATCTCCTATATAACTGGCCATGTAGCAAGGCATATCGGGCCGACTTCATGCGAATTTTCCGAGCCTCTGCTTTGTCAGCAGGAAGTGCACCATTTCTGAGGTATTCTGCTATGGGGTCCATCCAGCTCGGCTCCCAAGGTATTGCGCACACCACATATGTTTGATGGATGCTTGGGACATCAAGATAGTCGATCGGGGCGATTCTGGTCAGGTCTTGATTATTGACTGAAGCCATGTTGGCCAATCGATCCGCATTTTCATTTTCCTCCCTTGGGATCTGACTGAGGGAATACTGCTCCAGTCTGTCTAGCTCCATCTGAGCCAACTTCTTATAGGGCTGCAGTTTTTCTCCAGCGTCGTACTCGTCTTGAACTTGTTTTACCACCAGTTGTGAGTCACTGAAAATACGGAGCCTCTTAATACAGAGGCTCTGAGCTAGTCGCAGCCCAGCTAGGAGTGCCTCGTACTCAGCTTCGTTATTGGTGGCGGGAAACTCCAGGCGCACTGACTGCTGGATTCGGGTCCCATCTGGTGTTATAATTTCGAGCCCAATTCCTGATCCAGCTGAACTAACTGACCCGTCTACAAAGAGCGTCCATTCGGGTTCGTCTGGATCTTGGAGGATTGACTCTGGCTCTGCTTCTAGGAGAAAATCAGCTAAGGCTTGACCTTTGATAGCTGTTCGTGGCACATACGTGATGTCAAATGTCCCAAGTTCCAACGCCCATCTGGTTATTCTTCCTGTCAGATCGGGTTTGGACATGATGGACCTCATCGGCAGGGTGGTTGGCACAACGATTGGATGAGTTTCAAAATAATGCCTCAGTCGTCTCTTTGCGTTGATTAGAGAAAGAACAGCTCGCTCCGCCATGGTGTATCTGGTTTCCGCATCAGATAGGGATTTGCTGCTGAAGAAGACTGGTTTCTGGCACTTTTTGTCATCTTTTACCAGTGCTGCGCTAGTTGAGGTTGTTGACATGGCAAGATACAGATGCAATGGTTCTCCTGGATTTGGTGAGGCAAGGATCGGTGGACTTTGGAGATACTGCTTCAACTTCTGGAGGGCCTCTGCCTGTTCTGGCCCCCATACGCTGCCCTTTCTGCCTTTAATTTCCTGGAAAAATGGTCTGCATCGGTCTGTCAGTCGGGATACGAACCTGCTCAGTGCGGCTACCCTTCATGTCAGAATTTGGACCTCCTTTTGTGTTTTTGGCTCTTCGCAGCTTATTAGAGTCTTGACTTGCGATGGGCTGGCTTCGATTCCTCTTCGATTGACTATATGTCCGAGGAACTGTCCGGAGGAGACTCCGAAAGAACACTTGGCCGGATTGAGCTTCATTTTGTAGCTTCGGAGTGCATCGAACACTTCTTCCAGATGCTTGAGATGGTCGCCTTTCCTCCTGCTCTTTACCACCGTATCATCTATGTAAGCTTCAACCGTTTTGCCCATCTGACCTTTGAATATCCTTCTGACAAGTCTTTGATAGGTGACACCTGCATTTTTAAGTCCGAAAGGCATTACTTTGTAGCAGTACGTACCTTCTTCGGTAATAAAGGATGTTTTCTCCTCATCAGCCTGGCTCATCGGGATCTGGTTATAGCCGGAGTATGCATCAAGAAAAAAGAGTCTTTCATATCCCGAGGTGGCATCTACCATCTGATCAATTTTCGGCAGAGGGAAGCAATCCTTCGGGCAAGCCTTGTTTAAGTTGGTGAAGTCCACGCAGACTCTCCATTTTCCGTTCTTCTTTCTGACTACTACCACGTTTGATAACCATGATGGGTACTTAACTTCCCTTATGAATCCAGCTTCTAGCAGTTTTCCCACTTCCTCGGATATGATCTGGTTTCTTTCTATCCCGAACCTCCTCTGCTTCTGCCTTACAGGTCTGACATTTGGATCAACATTCAGGTTATGCTGAGCGATCAAAGGATCAATGCCCGGCATGTCGAGATGAGACCAGGCGAACACGTCTGAATTCGATTGGAGGAAATGAATCAGCCTGTCCTTTTCTTCTTTCTGGAGACACGATCCGATGAACGTGACTCTTTTGTGATCCGTCTGACAAACTTTCACCTCTTCTAGGGATTCCGTTGTTGACTGAGTCCCCTGACCTTCTGAGGTAGGGTCTGACTGTAATTGTTATTTCTCGTTGTACAGGGACTCTCCTGGTGCTTCCAACACTTGTTTACTTCTCTGGTTCAGGTCCTTCATGCATACTGAATAGCATTCCTTCGCTGCTACCTGGTCTCCAGGAATATCTGTCACGTCCACTCCATTCGGGTCAAGACAACGCATGACCTGATGGAGTGTCGAAGGAACACCTTGCATCCGATGGATCCACCCGCGTCCCATCAGTAGATTGTACGATGGTTTGACGTCCACCACTACGAAAGTTTCTCTCAGGGTTCGGCGTGCTGCTGATACTGACAAATGGACTACGCCTATTGGCTCTACGCGTCGTCCGTCAAAGCCGGCCAGAGGAATCCGAGCCGGTTGAAGCTGTGATACATCAATTCCGATTTTGTCGAAGGCCCATTTTGTCATGATATTGGTGCTGCTTCCTGGGTCAATCATTACGCGTTTGATCAGACAATTAGCTACCAGAAGAGTGATTACCAGAGGATCTTCGTGAGGCATCTGAATATTCTGTATGTCAGCCTTGGAGAACATGATCATTGATTCTCCCTGTAGGAGGGTTGTCTGGCAGACTTCACCGATTCGCCTGAGTTTGTGTGTTTTTCTTAGCTTTGACCTTCTGCTTCCTTCGGCCTCCAACGCCTCTTCACCCCCTTGGATCATGTGGATAACCCTCACTGGTTGCCCTGATGTAGTGCTGTTCGGCTGTGTCCTGTGTGGTTTGTCTGGTCTCGGCTGATCCTTCATTACGTAATCTGCAAGTTCTCCTTTGGCGATCATTGCCTCTACCTGCCTTCGGAGATTTCTGCAGTCATTTGTATGATGACCGTACTCGCTGTGAAAGGCACAGTGCTTGGTCATGTCCCTCAACTCCATCGGTTGTCTGATCGGTGGAGGTGGTCTGAAAATCCCTTTATTCTTATTTTCTTGGAAGAGCTTCCCAAGGCTGGTTTTGAGCGGAGTGGATCTTTCTTCCGTTCGTTGACGCTTGTCTGAATTTCTGGATGATGAGGTTTGCCGAGATGGATCTTGTCGTTGTGGCCTCTGATCCTTCATCCTTTCTTTGGATTTTGCCTCTACCGTTACCAGAGAGGCTCTTCTGTGTCTGACTGCTTCCTCCTCTACTATTCTGAGATACCCTTGTGCTCTGGAGTTGAGCTCACCGATGTTGATAGGGGGTCGTTTTACTAGTGAAGAGTGGAATTTTGTGCCAGGGATGACCGCCATACGGAATGCCTCTACCGCTGACAGTTGATTGCAGTCATCGATAGAAGACATTTCGACGTTGAATCTGGATAAAAAGCTCTTGAGGCTCTCCCCTTTTTCCTGGGTCATGGTGAAGAGGCTTGATATCGTCTTCCTCTGCCTCCGATTGCTGAAGTATTGACCAATAAAGCGTCTGCAGAGATCATTCCAACTGCTGATGGATCCAGGAGTCTGCTTCCTGAACCACAGAAGTGGTGCCTCCGTCAAACTGGTTGAAAAGACTTTGCACAAGAGTGCTTGGTTCCTTCCATAAACAGTCATCTTGGTCTGCACTTGGTAGATGTGATCGAGTGGATCTTTTGTACCATCATATAGTGTAAAAGTTGGCAGCACAAACTTCTTCGGGAATTCTGCTGCTTCAATTTCTTCGGTGAATGGGGACTGAGTCATATCCGTTGTCGCATGGATGGCCAGATCATCAGGGGTCTGCAATTTCAAATCTTTCATCACTTCTCTCTGGATTTTGGCAGCCATTTCGTGCAGGTCATTCTGAGTCGGGACCTGTATCCTTGGCATTCCCCCTGTTATGGGGTGAGAGGACTCTTCCTCTTCCCTCGGGATTTTATCTCCTCGGGCGGCGGATGCGTCTTGCCCGTGATGAGAGTTGAAAGGCTCTGGCTCTTCTGCGCATTCTTCTGGATTAGGACTCTGGAGAGGAAAAGGGCCCTGAGTAACTTGATGGAGCAATTCAGCATTCTGCCGCTCGAGGGCCGCATTTCTTTGCTCGACAGCCTCCAACCTCCTCATGACTTCTTCGAACCTGATCTCATTGTTTGTTGACCGTGTGGACACCATTTTAAATAAAACTTGTTGCAAGTGGAAAAATATTATCGTTTCCCACAGATGGCGCTAAATGTAAGTGTCAAATTTCACTCACATCAAAAAGATATCTTTATTCAGGCTCAAGTGGCCATATTTATACATTTGTGTTTGTGGATCATGGCCTAAGTTCATGGGGTCATGATCCACTCTTTTTAATAACTACCCACTTTCCTCTTGTAGTGGGTTGTTACTCCCTTTTTAAGGGAATGACTTAATGTTGATGGTCCCACTTATATTTGGTGGGCTCAAATACATGGGTTGTTCACTATCTACACTTTACATGGGCTCAATACACCTTGAGCCTAATAAATGGACCTGGGCCTTTAATTTTCACTATTTAGATATATATATATTTTTTTGTTCCCGAAAATTTTTTAGACAAAATTTCCAACCAAACATGTTTTTGTTTCCGGATTACCCTTAGGACAAGAACAAGAAAAAAATCTGTTCTCAAGAGATAAAAAAACGAAAAACGAAAACACTAGTTTCCAAACGCACCCTAAGATTCTAGAGTAATTTGCAGCCACACCCCCTGAGGTTTGCATCTATTGCACCTAGCGGCTGATTTTCGCAATTTTGACACCAACACCCCCTGAGGTTTCGTTTTGCTTGCCATGACACCCCAAATGACGAAAATACCCTTCAAAAAATTAGAAAATATTAAGGGTTATGTGAAATGACCTTTATGCCCCAACCCCAAATATATAAAATTTTGAAAAACATATTATAAATTCGAAAGAATATATAAAATTCGAAAAAATGTATAAAATTCAAAAATAAATATTTAAATTTTGAAAAAAAAAATATAATTAGAATAAAATATATAAATTTCGAAAAATATATATAAATTTCAAAAAATATATATAAAATAAAAAATATATATAAAATTCGAAAATATATATATACTTTGAAAAATATTTAAATTCGAATATATATATAAAATTCAAAATATATATATTTTCAAAAACAAAATTCAAAAAATTATGTAATTTCGATAAACATATATAAATTTCAAAATATGTATAAAAAATTCAAAAAATATATATATAATTTGAAATATATATATAATTCGAAAATATATATATAAAATTTGAAAAATATATAAACTCAAATTTATATATATTTCAAAAAAAAAATAAAAAATTCAAAATATATATATTTTCAAAAACAAAATTAAAAAAATTAGATAATTTCGAAAAACATATATAAATTTCAAAATATATATATAAAATTCAAAAAAATATATAAAATTTGAAATATATATATATTTTCAAAAATAAAAAATTCAAAATATATATATTTTCAAAAACAAAATTCAAAAAATTATATAATTTCGGAAAACATATATAAATTTCAAAAAATATGTATATATATTTTATATATATATATCTTTTCAAATTATATATATATATATATATATATTTTGTTTTTTTCGAATTATATATATTTCAAATTTTATATATTTTTTGAAATTTATATATGTTTTCCGAAATTATATAATTTTTTGAATTTGATTTTTGAAAATATATATATTTTGATTTTTTTTTTGAAATATATATATATTCGAGTTTATATATTTTTCAAATTTTATATATATAAAATATTTAATTATATATATATTTCAAATTTTATATATATATTTTTGATTTTTATATATATTTTTTGAAATTTATATATGTTTTTCGAAATTATATAATTTTTTGAATTTTGTTTTTGATAATATATATATTTTGAATTTTTTATTTTTTTTGAAATATATATATATATATATATATTCAAATTTATATATTTTTCAAATTTTGTATATATATTTTCGAATTATATATATATTTCAAAATATATATAATTCCTGCACGAAAAGGAAAATTTTGAGGAAAATCAATTTCCCACATCGACGAATTTTCCTCAAAATATTTCCTGCAAAAAACACGCAAAAAAAATATTTCACGCGAGAAACATATCAATTTGTCTACTAGTTTTCTATTTTAACCTCATATTCTTCACTTTATCAATCATTATTTTCTACAAAAAATCAGTTCTTTTCTACACAAACTCAGTTTTGATTGGTGGATATACAGTAGTAACAAATAAATACACTTTCTTGAAATTTGTGTTTTATTGAATAAAATAAACTAAATTAATGATATTTGAATAAGATTATAAGTCTATACAAATTGTATTTACAATAAAACTCTATAAAAGTTATATACGTATGCAAATTGATTATAACTATTATTTCTTATTATTAATACTACTAGGATAATCATTACTTATATACAATGTTATATTACTTTGTTATGGATGAAATTATTAATTTTGATAACAATTACAAGTGGAGAAAAATAAAAATAAAAGACTAGGCAATTTAGTAGGAGGGACACCACGTAAAAACCAATTGATATCATAACAAAAAAAACCTCAACAATACACAAATAATGAACCAACTATGGCTCTTTAAAGCAAATTCGGTACCAATTTATACACCATTATGTTGTGTATATTAAGTATTTAAAATATAATAGCAATTTTGGAAATAAAAATTATTTTATTTTCCATTTCATGTTATCCAAACTAACAAAATAAAATTTTTCCATATCATTCTTCAAATTTTTTTATAACCAAATGCATTCTAGAAAGTGATTTTTCTTTTCACTTTATTTCACTTTTACTTTCCATTTTATTTCTGTCTAACCAAGCGGATTACGGATTAGTATAATACTATTATCTTAGATTTTTATAAGCTTGAGCAATAGTACTAGGACTCTCCTCTTTTGAATTTCAAGTATTTACTAAAAAAGTAATATTTTTTTCTCCTTATATTTGAATTTAAAATGCACACATATAACTTTATTTATCATATAAAATGTCGCAGTTCTTTAGCAAAACATTTTTCAACTTTATAATTAATGAAGACAAGGACAGGAGTTATAACTTGTAACGGTATCTCTTTGACTGTTTCTATAATGAGAGTAATATTTGAGACATTAATTTAGATATAACCACTAAAGAAAAATTTATCTACTTGAACTTAAATAAGGAAATATCAAAGTCTTTTTAGTGGGACTTTCTGACTCCTTCTTATCTACTTGATAATTTTAAATTGGGAAAATTATACAAACTACCTCTAAACTATGATCTAATTATAAAAAGTATCTTTAATGTTTGAATAATATCAGTTACTATCCCTTAGAACACGGAGTAGAGCCTTCGTCAGATTTGTGTCAGATTTGTGCGTCAATTTACTTAAAAACCCTTATTTTATATTATATTTTAGGCTTAATTTCAAGAAACTCCCGATACTATACAATTTAATCAACTAACTCCCACGATACCCACTTTATCTCATATACTATTCAATTTCATCATTATGCCCCCTCACCTCATATTTTGAATCAAAATGACTAAACTACCCTCAATAGTATAAGGGGGTTTAGTGAAATCAACCCATTAAAAATATTATTTTTCGAAAATCAATTATATTTTTTGAAAAAATTATAAATTCAATAATATATATATATATTTTTCGCAAAAAAATTATTTTTCGGAGGGAGAATATTATTTTCCAAAATATGAATTATTTCGGAAAAAATAATATATATTTTTTGAAAAAAAATTATTTTCAGAAAAAAATCATATTTTGGAATATAGTATATATTTTTCGCAAAAAAAATATTTTTTAGAAAATATCATATTTTGGAACATAATAGTATATATTTTTCGCAAAAAAATTATTTTTCGGAAAAGATCATATTTTGGAACATAATATATATTTTTCGCAAAAAATGTATTTTTCGGGAAAAAAATTCTTATTTTGGAACATAATAAGTACTTTTTTGCAAAAAAATCATATTTTGGAATATAATATATATTTTTCGCAAAAAAAATATTTTTCGTAAAAAAATTCATATTTTGGAACAAAATAAGTACTTTTTTGCAAAAAAAATCATATTTTGGAACATAATATATATTTTTCAAAAAAAATTCATATTTTGGAACATAATATATACTTTTTCGCAAAAAAAATATTTTTCAAAAAAAAAAATAATATTTTGGAACATTATATATAAATTCAAAAAAAATAGGATATTTAAGTAATTTTGTATGCAAAATTGGAACATGCAATGATATGAGGGCAACAATGGAAGTTCAGTACAAAAACAACATTTATTGATCAATACACAAAGTTTTCGGCATTGATTTTGAATAAAAGGGGCTAAGTGTTACAGCGGAGGTGATTTTAAGGATAATTTATGATATTATTGAAACGTAAAAGATATCGCGTGCAATTAGGTCATAATTCATAAATAGTTTATATAATTTTTCCTTTTAAATTTTCTACAATTATGGAAGGGAAACATGTTATCATAATCAACACACATTTTGAAACAAGTTGTTGTTGACTTTTCAATTCTTTTTTAATTATTGTATGGTTTTAATTTTATCCTTTATAATATAGGCCGAGCCATAATTTGAAGATAGGAAGAACGATTTTTAATTTTATCATTTATAATATACAGGGGCATAGTCAGGATTTGAAGATAGGGAGAATGGTTATTAATTTTATCCTTTATAATATATAGGGGCGGAGTCAGGATTTGAAGATAGAGGATTGGCCGACTGCCCTAACTATTTTTTTTTTTGTAATATAAAAATATTTAATAATTAATTATATTTATTACAAATATATAAATAGCTAACCTTTGATTTTTTAAAAAACAATAATAATAATAATAATTGGTCTTTATTTAACCATTACAAAAAAAAACTCAAAATCTAAAATAAAATATGAACTTGAAGATTTTTTAAAGAGTAAAAATAATTAATTATAAAATTTAAAGTAAAAATAAATAAATTGCATGATTATTTTTTTCATACTGATACAAACTTTCGTTTTGTAACGAAGTTGTGTTTTAATAAATTTTATCCTAAAAAATATCTTTAAAAAAAATTTCATGTAACTATTTGTTTAGTTCCACTACCGGTCTCAATTTTATCTAAAGCTATCAAATTAACAATTTTAACAACTTAAACAAATTGCACTTCATTATAATTCATATTATTAAATTAAAAAATGTTATACATCTTTAAATGAATTTCATGACATAATCATGAATAATGTGAAGGAATATATAACCCAATGTGTGTCCAAAATAACAAAATAAAAAGTATGAGGCTTTTTTTGAAAGTAAAAATAGAATTGATGTTAAAATAAAAATACAATTAATCAAAAAGACTAGAATGGAAGTAAATTGATAACAAAATCTTAATATTTTTTAATTTATAATCCAATCTTATCATTGTTTTTCTAGGAAAAATATCACATACCTCCCCTGAGGTTTAGTGATATTACACGCGGTATTCCTACTATTTCCAAATCGAGCAGATACCTCCTTCCAAGTTAACTCCGGTATCACTTTCACCCCCTCCGTCCAAAGTCAAACCGGTCAACTCTGATTTCTATGTGTGAGTTTATTTAATTGCCCTTCATATTATATTATAATTTTATGATTAATTTCAATAAACCCCCCTAAACTATTGAATTTCATATTGCCCCCACCCTAATGGGTAAATTACAGTTTAACCCCCTAAAATTTGAAAAAATATATGAAATTCAATAGTTTAGGGGTGTTTATTGAAATTAACCATAAAATTATAATATAATATGAATGGCAATTAGGTAAAATCACACATGAAATCAGAGTTAACCGGCTTGACTTTGGACCGGGGGGGGGGGGTGAAAGTGATACCGGAGCTAACCTAGAGGTATCTGCTCGATTTGGAAACAGTAAGGGTACCGCGTGTGTAGATGCAGAAAAATACACAATAATAATTAGGTTCAAAATTGGATCCTTTATTCAATATTTCATCATGTATTTATACACAACTTGGTCCATGGGTCAAAAACCCTTTCCCAAGTTTATTAATCCCTCAAATCATGGGATTTGATAAACCTTTTTCCTTTTGGACTCTATCATCCATAAATAGAATAACTCTATGACTTGTGGATCACTTATCTTCCAGAAAATTCTATGGGCCAATTTATTTCTTCGGCCTATCCGTCCTTGATCCATCTGTCTTCGGCCCATTAGTCTTCAACCCATTAGTTATTAGCTCATCAGTCCTGTGGCTCATCCTAGTTGGGCCATATTTTATTTTGACTATTACACAGGCCCTTGAGGTTATGGGCTTATGATTTTTTTTTAAAGCCCATGACCGAAAATTGAATGCCTCTATATATGCGTATATACATTTATTGCTTATGGGAAATGATGGTGATGATTTGTCATGTCATCATTAGGTATTAATGACATTTCAAAATATGAGGTCATTACTTCCTCAATTCTTGCACCATGACGGCTCATCGTGGGTTGTGCGACCTTCGGGCTTCGTGTAATCCTTTGGCATACCCTTTTCTCTCTATAAAAACTCACCTCAATCTATTTCATTTCTTCACTCACCTTATTCATAACTTTTTGCTCCTGCATATCTCTCCCCATTTCTGCTTCTGGAAACCATTTTTACTTCATTTTTGTACTTTCTTTCATTGGTCAGCTAAGGTCCAGTACCAGAATCGAAGTCTGCTTCCACCCGAAGCTTTTCCCCGACTTTTCACTACCAGCTGAGTAAGTCGAACAGTCTCTTCTTTTTAATTTTCACCTCTACCCCCTTCTGTCTCTTCTACATTTCTTGGCACAATGTCTGACAGCGACGACACCTGGTCGGTAAAAGAGGTCGTATGGTCCTCTACAACTGGCACCGATCCTACCAGTAGTGACAACCCTCAGTTTACCTGTCAAGGAGCCCTAAAAACAACTCCCCAAAACACCGATCTTCCGGGTTCGTCAATGAATCCGGGAACACCCATTTCAAGGGGTCCCAACGAATCTGTGGACCCTAAGACCTCTGAACCATTCGTAGTGGCCCCACTTAAGAGAATCCGTCTTGAAGTAGATGTCAAACATCTTCAGGCTGAGACCCAAGTACCTGGGGATGTTGATGTGGACCCTTACCCAGGTTACCTAGATTTTACCAAGAGTCAGGGACTAGCACCCAGTAACATTCTGCTATCGGCAGTTCACCTTAGGGTTTTAAGGTTTCCCCTTCACCCTTTCTTTCACTATGTGTTCTTCATGTTTGGCTTACACCCCCTTCAACTTAACCCGAATAGCCTTAGGATTATGTCCATGATCCTATTATACAATAGGGATCTGGATCTTAACCTAGGTTTAGCCGACTTACTTCTCTGTTATTTTTTTCAAAATGCTAGAGAAAGTAAGGGTAGATACAACCTTTTTCCCTTCCATGGTCGGAGTATATGCTCTGGTACCAAAAAGTTTGACAAGGGATGGAAATAGAGAATGATAGTTATGAGTGACAATTGGTCTTACCCATTTTCTCGTATATTCCCGATCCCAAACACATTCGGTGCCATTCGTCTACCCGTCTACTGTCCTATTCACAAAGTCTCTTGTCTCTGTGAGTACTGTGATCTTCATCGGGGGGATTACGCATATAAGTTTCTGGGTTATGAGAATAGGGACATCCCCCTGTATTTCATAAAAGAACGTATAGGCCTCCTGAAAACCCATATCTGGGGCAAAGTCCGATCTGCTACAGACCTTTTGACTCTGGTAAAACTGGAGTCAATTTCTATCTTGGGCGCTGCTGTTGACATGATGGACTTGCCTGACAAACCTCTTTCTTCCAGATGCCCTCAAGTTCCTGAAGGGGTCACCCTGGTTGATGATGTACCGCTCTCAACAGCACCTCCGGCGCCTCCAGTACCTCCGCCATCTCAGAATCCGGTAGCTTCGCCTCAGCCTCTTCCTGTAAATCCTCCAGTTACCAGGACCCAATCCAGTACAGGCGGTGGGGCGGCCAATAAGAGGCCCATAACTTAATCAGCTGATGCCTCTACAAGTGACACCCCCAAGCTCAGGATGCCTCCCGTACTTTAATTCCCTGAGAACCGAAGTTCCTTCTACCAGATGGGACTCCGGTCTGCGTCGATTTGGAAGCTCTTTGGGCTATGGTAAAAGGGATTTGAACTTCGGTCAATAGGACCGCTTAATCAAAAATCTCCAGGACTGACCTTGCGAAGAAGACTTCCATAATGATCATGGAGGTATATATTTGCTTTTCCTTTTGCACTTGGTTTATTTATTATTACCACTTCATGTACTAATCATTTCCTTTTTGTGCAACTTCTTTATGGGGTCCAGGCCTACAACAATGTTGTGGAGTTTGATATCAAGGAGATGGCCAATATGAAGGCCCAGAGAAGGCAAAACAATGATCATCGGGTTGCTCTGGTCTAAGAAGCAGATGGCCTTCGTCAGACCGTCTCAGAGCAGAAAAACCTTCTGGAGACCGGTGAGGCAGAGAAGCGGGCTCTGACTGTTGAAAAGCTAACTTTGGCTATTGAGCTTGAAGAAATGAAAGCAGCTAACCAGAAGATGGGAGCTGAAAAGGCAGAGTTAGAGAACCTTCTGGCTCTTGAGCGGGCTAAGGTGGAAGTGTGCCGCCTGGGAGGTTTGGATATGTACAACCGATACTAGACTATCTGTGATATCCGATTGGTCAGAGCCTGACAAGAGAGGCACGAAATGGAGCATATTCCTCTGGAAGCTCGGGAGTTCAAGACCGCTGAGGAATTTGATGCCCACATGGGAGTGTCCACTCCTTACAAGACCCCTCCTGCTTCTGAAAATGAGAAGCAGTTTGCTGCCATTCTAAAGGGAGAATACTATCAGCCTCCCCAGTAGACTAGGTTTCTTTCAAGTTTCTCTGTACTTACCCTTTTCGGAAGGGTGTTTTTTGTAATTTCCTTTTTAATGAAAAAGACCTTTTCCTATCTCAGTGTTTATCTCGTCCTCTGGCTAGTTCATATTTTATGTTTCAACCCCAGCACTTATGAAAATTTTAACTTAATAATGGAGCCTTCGGGCATATGGCCCCTATGGCTTGTCCTTGTTCCTCTGGTTAGTTCAGGTTTGAACTCAACACTTAGGAATATTTTAATTTTAAAATTGAGCCTTCGGGCATATGACCCCTGAGGCTCGTTTTTGTTCCTCTGGTTAGTTCAAATCAGGTTTGAACTCAACACTTAGGAAAATTTCAATTCATAAATGGAGTCTTCGGGCATATGGCCCCTGAGGCTTGTTTTTGTTCCTTTGGTCAGTTCAGGTTTGAACTTAACACTTAGGAAAATTTCAATTCATAGATGGAGCCTTCGGGCATATGGCCCCTGAGGCTTGTTTTTGTTCCTCTGGTCAGTTCAGGTTTGAACTTAACACTTAGAAAAATTTCAATTTATAGATGGATCCTTCGGGCATATGGCCCCTGAGACTTGTTTTTGTTCCTCTGGTTAGTTCAGGTTTAAACTCAACACTTCAGAAAATTTCAATTCATAGATGGAGCCTTTGGACATATGGCCCCTAAGACTTGTTTTTGTTCTTCTGGTCAGTTTAGGTTTGAACTCAACACTTAGGAATATTTTAATTTCAAAATTGAGCCTTCGGGTATATGGCCCCTAAGGCTTATTTTTTGTCCTTTGGTCAGTTCAAATCAGGTTTGAACTCAACACTTAGGAAAATTTTACTTTATAAATGGAACACTCACAAAAAATATAATGTATCTTTATTGAAATGAACTTGAGAATCATGAAACAGAGGTGCCGAACATCGGGCACAAATGCTTTATTATAATCAGTAGAAGGTGTCACAAGTGAGACACAACTTTATTGTTTTATTAAGAAAAAGGAAACACCTATGGATAATACCTCTTCAGTCGATAGACATTTTGAGAATTGCACTCGATGCGGCCTGTATCATTCTTCCGTACCCGATAAGCTCCGCGTCCAATGACCTCAATAATTATGTAAGGTCCTTCATATGTCTCTCATAGCTTGCCAATAATCCCAATTTTTTTGTCTAAGTACCATATCTCCTACCTGAAATTCTCTTATCTTGACTTTCTGATTGAAACGTGCCCTGATTTGTTGCTAATAAACAGCCAGCCTTATCCTGACAACTTCCCTCATTTCTTCTAAGAGGTCCAGATCATGGGCTAGGTGCTGATTGTTCGGACCTTCTTCTCAGGCTTAACTTCTTAAAGTAGGTACTCTTAACTCGATCGAGATAACTGTTTCGGCCCCATAAGCCATGGCGAAAGGGGTCTCTCCCGTTGGTTGCCTTGGGGTAGTCCGATAGGACCATAACACCTCGGGCAATTTCTCCAACCATGCCCCTTTTGCGTCTTCAAGCTTTTTCTTCAGTGTATCAAAAATGGTTCTGTTTGTCCTTTCAACCTGCCTATTTCCTTGTGGATAGTCAACGGAAGAAGTGTTTTGATTGATCCCATGTTTTGCCAGGAACGCTTGAACTTTCCTGTTATCCAAATTGGTGTCATTATCCATCATTATAGTTCGGGGTAGACCGAATCTACAAATGATGTGGCTCCAGATGAACTTTATAACATGGCTACCTGTGATGGTGGGGTATGCCTCGACATCCACCCATTTGGTAAAGTAGTCCGTAGCCAAAAGAACATGAGTGGTAGATCGTATAACCTGCGGGAGGGGACCCACAATCTCCATTCCCCACCAGGAAAATGGATGAGGGATAATCGTTGGGTTTAGTAACTTCGGCTGTGGATGAATAACATCTCCATGAAATTGACATTTTTTGCAATGTCGGGTATAGACCTCAGCATCCCTTGACAGATAGGGCCAGAAGTATCCCTGGGTGAGAACTTTATGGGCTAAAGATCTCCCTCCAGAATGATTTCCACAAGTTCCTGCGTGACTCTCTTCCATGACCTCCGAAGCTTTAGAGGGCGTGAGACATCTTAAATATGGCCCGGAGAAAGATTTGCGGTACAGTTGGCCGTTATATATAACGTATCTGGCTGCCTTCATTCTTATCTTTCGGGCTTCTGGTTTTGACTCGGGTAATGCTTCAGTCCTCAAATAATCTGCTATAGAGTCCATCCAACTTGGTTCCCATGGTATGACCATCACCTCCTCGGGGGGCTCTAAGCTTGATCGGGTGACAAAGTCTATTGGTACTGTTCGAGTCATACCTTCCCCTGCCGCGGAGGTCTGGTTAGCTAGATGATCCGCTATGAAATTATCCCCTCTGGGGATCTGTTCGAAGGTTAATTGCTGGAACCCTTCGGCCTCTTTTAGCAAAATTTTTTTGTATGCTTCCATTTTTAGCTCTCGGATTTCATACTCCCCATTCAACTACCATAAGGCAGACTGGGAATCACTTCGAATCTCCGCTTTTTGTACTCGAAGGGTTCGGGCCAACCGAATTCCTGCAATAAGGGCCTCATACTCGGCTTCGTTGTTGGAGGCAGTAAATTATAGTCAAACGGATTATTGGATTTTGGTGCCATCTGGTGTCACGAGCTCTACACCGATCCCTGCTTCATTGACATTTGATGATCCGTCTACGAACACAACCCATAAGCCAGGTTCATTTTCTTCCAAATAGTCTGTAATTTCTGTTTCTAACAAAAAGTCAGCTACTGCTTGGCCTTTGATTACAGTTTGGGGGACGTAGGTTATGTCAAAAATCCCGAGTTCAATTGCCCATTTGGATACCCTTCCCAATAATTCAGGTTTTGCCATTATGGATCTGATCGGGGTTACAGTTGGCACTACGATCGGATATGCTTCAAAATAATGCCGAAGACGTCGTTTTGCATTGATCAGTGATAGTACCAGCTTCTCCTGCTTCGTATAACGGGTTTCTATATCAACAAGGGCTTTGCTGGTGTAGAAGACTGGTTTCTGGTACCCCTTGCCCTCCTTGACCAGAGCGGCGCTGGTAGACGTCGAAGATATAACCAGATACAGGTGTAGCGGCTCATCGACTTCTGGGGTTGCCAGTATAGGAGGCTTTTCCATATAGCTCTTGAGTTTCTTCAGAGCTTCTGATTGCTCCGGTCCCCAGACCTCTCATTTTGCCGCCTTTATAGCTTGAAATAATGGTCTGCACCGATTGGTTAATTGAGAGATGAAACGGCTGAGGGCCGCTACTCTTCCTGTTAGCACCTGGATCTCCTTCCGGGACCTTGGCTCTGTTGACTCCACGAGAGCTTTGACTTATGGTGGACTAACTTGTATTCTCGTCTAATCAACTATGTGTCCCAAGAACTGGCCCGAAGCCACTCCGAAGGAACATTTGGATGGGTTGAGTTTCATCTTGTATTTTCTGAGGGTATCGAACACCTGTTGTAGATCGGTTAGGTGATCGCTTTTTGCTTTGCTTTTGACCACCGTGTCATCAATGTAAGCTTCTATGGTGGATCCCATCATGCCCTGGAAAACTTTGTTCACCAACCTCTGAAAGGTTACACCTGCATTTTTTAGTCCGAAAGACATAACTGTATAACAATATGTACCTGATTTAGTGATGAATGTTGTCTTTTCCTCATCATCGGGGTTCATTCGTATCTGGTTATATCCAGAGTATGCATCCAAAAAACTCAAGCACTCAAACCCTGCGGTGGCATCTACCATATGATCGATCTTTGGTAAGGGAAAACAGTCATTCGGGCATGTTCTGTTCAGGTCAGTGAAGTCCACGCACACCCTCCATTTCCTGTTCTTTTTCTGAACCACAACAACGTTTTTCAGCCAAGAAGGATACTGTACCTCTTTTTATGAATCCTTCTTGGAGAAGTCGATCGACCTCCTTAGCTATGATCTGGTTTTGGTGAACCCCCATCCGCCTTTGCTTCTGTCTGACATGCTTTGCGTTAGGATCCACATTGAGGGAATGTTGTGCTATTAACGGATCGATGCCATTCATATCCATATGGCCCCAGGCAAATACGTCAGCGTTGAAGCGTAATAGGTCCTCTATTTCTTCCTTTTCTTAAGCACTGAGGCCAAAACCGATATATGTCAACCTTTCAGGGTGATCAGGGCACATCTGAACTTCAAGCAAAGGTTCAGCTGCTATTGATGACCCCCGCACCCTTTTCCTGTAATTGCTATTGATCATCGAGTACTGTTTTGGATCTTGATTCATGTTCCAGCTCCGCCCTTTTCCTCAGTCCTTTCATGGTGACATCATAACATTCCTTGGTTGCTACCTGATCGCCTCTGATGTCAATCACATCAACTCCGTTCGAATCGATGCACCGCATGACTTGATGCATGGTTGAAGGAACTCCTGCATCCGATGGATAAGAAGATTATAGGAGGGTTTGACATCCATCACCATAAAAGTTTTTCTAAGCGTTCGCCTTGCTGCTGTCATTGGTAGTTGGATCTCTCCCACCGGTTCTACTCTTCTGCCATCAAATCTAGCTATCGGGCTTCTAGAAGGGACTATCTCCCGGGGATTGATCTCTAATTTCTCAAAGGCCCACTTGGTGATAATGTTGGCGCTGCTCCCTGGGTCAACCATCACCCTTTTGATTAAACAGTTTGAAACCATGAGGGAGATAACCAGAGGGTCGTCATGTGGCATCTGAATGCTCTGCATATTCGCAGAAGTGAAATTTATCCGGGAGTCCTCTTTCGGGCTTCTAAACTTGTTGACTTCCCCAACCTTTCGCAATTTATGGGCTTGATGCATTTGGGACCTCCGAGCTTCTTCTATTTCTGATCGGCTTGGTCTGCCATGAACCGTGTGAATGATTCTTATGGGCTGTCCTATTGCCCCCTTGGCGGGTGTATGCGACGTTTGGTCTGATCGGGTGCCCTCCTTGGTGACGTATTCGGTCAGCTCTCATTTCGCTATCATGGCTTCCACCTGTCTCCTAAGGCTTCTGCACTTGTTGGCATGATGCCCGTACTCGCCATGGAAAGTGCAGTGTCTCGACATGTCCCTCTGGTCCATCGGTTGTCTAATGGGTGGTGGTGATCGGAAGATTCCTTTACCCTTGGTTTCTTGATACAGCTTGGCCATGATAACCTTCAACGGAGTGATTTTTTCATCAAACTTCTGGCGTTTCTCTGGTACTGGGGAGGGTGTAGGAGGAGTGCTCGGTCGCTTCCGGTCTGGTGCCCGATCCTTTATCCTGGAAGGTTCAGAAGCCCTTGCTTCTACGCTTGCGAAAGCTGTTCTTCTTTGGTGTATGGCCAACTCTTCTTCAATTCGGAGATGCCCTTGTGCTATGGAATTGAGTTCTCCGATGTCCGTTGGTGGCCTCTTGACCAAGGACTGATGGAACTTGGTTCCAGGGATCAGGGCCATTCTGAAAGCCTCGACAGCCGAATGTTGGTCACAATTATCAATTGAGGACATCTCGACATTGAATCGCGAGACAAAACTTTTCAGGGATTCGCCTTTCTCTTGGATCATGGTGAATATGTTGGAGATGGTCTTCTTTTGTCTTTTATTGTCGAAGTACTGGGCAATGAATAATTCACAGAGTTTGAGCTAGCTTCCGATGGATCAGGGTGGTTGTTTTCTGAACCAGAGCAGGGCTGCTTCGGTTAGGCTGGTAAGGAAAACCTTGCAGAGTAAGGCTTCGTTCTCGTTGTAGACATTCATCTTTATATGGACGTGGTAGATGTGCTCTGTTGGATCTTTAGTGTCGTCGAATAGGGTGGACTTCGATAATCTAAACCTCTCCGGGTAGGGCACACTGGTGATCGTCATAGTGAATGAAGTTTGCACGATGTCGATGGATGCTTCGGAGGCCAGATCGATAGGGGTCTGCACCTTCAGATTCTTCAGCACCTCTCTTTGGAATCTGGTCATAACTTCCTCTAACTTCCTCATGGTCAGAATCTCCTAGGGATTGCGCCCCCAAGCACCTATAGGGATGATTCTGCGTGATCGTCTCGATCGTTGTTGGATTTTACTTTGTGGTTCTCCCTTTTTGACCGGTGGCCTATGGACCGCTCTTGCTGGCTGGACTGTTCATCGTTCTAGACCTCTTGCGGGTTCTGAAATTGGGCCAGTTTTGCAACTAGTTCAGCGTTCTGCCTCTCCAATTCGGCGGTCCTCTCTTCCAAGGCTCGCCTAATCGGATCCTCCGCCTGCTGGCCCCCGTTTGGAAGTAAATTAGTTTGATGTGAATGGGTGATCACCGCCATTGATGGTATGAATCTCAGCTTTTTCGTAGAGAATGAGAAGCTTATTGAAAAAGGATTTCAATAATGGTGTTTCCCACAGACGACGCCAATTGTGTAGATGCAGAAAAATACACAATAATAATTGGGTTCAAAATTGGATCCTTTATTCATTATTTCATCATGTATTTATACACAACTCCTTTCCCAAGTTTACCAATCCCTCAAATCATGGGATTTGATAAACCTTTTTCCTTTTGGACTCTATCATCCATAAATAGGATAACTCTATGACTTGTGGATCACTTATCTTTCAGAAAATTCTATGGGCCAATTTATTTATTCGGCTCATCCGTCCTTGACCCATCTGTCTTCGGCCCATCAGTCTTCAACCCATCAGTTATTAGCCCATCAGTCCCGTGGCCCATCCTAGTTGGGCCATGTTTTATTTTGACTATTACAACGTATAATATCACTAAACCTCAAGGGAGGTATGTGATGTTTTCCTTTTTTTTTTTTAATTAGTTGCAAAGAGATTTTTAGTATTTTTGTTTTTTCTAATATTAATTATTGAGCCTTGTAAGCATTTTTGGAGGGGCCAACTATGTATATAATTTTTTTTATGCTAGAATATATAATTAGTACTAGAAGAAACTCAAAAACTTGGGGTGGGGGGTTGACTTTTATTATAGTGTTAGTGAATAATCAATGAGTCACTATGTGGATAAAATAGATCGAGTATAGACCTTTAAAAAAAATCACTATGGAAGGGAATCCAATTTTTAAAATGATGACTTTTATTATAGTGTTAGTGAATGAAATATCAACTTTATCCATGGTCCCACCATAGTAATGTGATAGTTTATAGTGTATATATTTTATAACTTTAATGCTTTAATGTTACATTGATAAATTGATTAAATAAAGTACTTTGACTTTTCAAAATGAACACTTATTTTGGGACGGAGAGAGTAATTTTTGACTTCTAATTTTACCATGAGGGTAATTTGGACATGAAGGATAATGTGGAAAAAAAGTATAAAATTATATTATATTATAATTTGAATATGGACAAGTATTTTGGAACAAATAAAATTAAAAAAATGAACAACTAATATGGACGGAGGGAGTAAAATAATTTATTAATTTTACTAAGATACCCTCATTATTAATAAAGGTGTTTTGTGAGAGAATTTTCATAATGGTTAAAAATGAGATATACATATTTTACTATAATTAATTTCTTCTCTCTCATTTTTTCCGATTACTAAAGTGCCCTACCTTTCCTATTATTGTCTCAAAAATAGATTAATCAAAACATAAGACGAAAATTAATCAAAGATTCATCGTTTCATTTGTTTACCTCCCCCATATTTCATGGTCATTACAAGAATGATGAAACAAAAATCTACTGGTTGTAATTTCAATAAACAGAGTAGCTTTTGCGGTAAATCAGTACAATATATATATATATATATATATATATACATATATCATTATCCTAGTTTTCTCATTATAAATTTCTACTCTATTCCCGCGTAAAATTCTGTTTTTCATTTATAGTAACCACTCTTAACTACCTTCTCAAAATTCCAAAATTGAATACTTCATTACTATACACATTCTCATTTCCATCTCACCCACTGGTACACGTGTCATCGTCCAAAAGGCCCACTCTTTGGCAAACTCAGGACAAGATAGAGCAAACCTACTCGTCACTCAACTGGGTGACATCAAACTCTTGCAGTCACAAATTCCTCTGATCGTCAGAAAAAATTAGGGTTAGGGTTTTGAAATTTGGGGATATGACTCTTTAATTCAACGCCTTTTGGGTGTTCCAAAATTGGAAAAATGCAAAGATTGGCTATTCATACATCAATATTATCAGGATGCAAACCTCCCTTGTTGGCCTTGGTACCTTGCTGTGGCACTCTATGTAAAAGACCCATACGCTCACCCTTATCACCATGTAAGTCTATTGTGTATGTATATATATATATATGTATATATGTATATATGTATATTTAGTTTTGTGTTTTCATTATCTTGTTTTATGTTTTTTTTGGATTTATGGAGCCATAAATTTGAAGTCTTGTGTTAGATACAGACCTAGATGTGTAGTACAAGAGCCTTAATTGATTAAATTACAAGTGGGATTTGGAGATTTTTGTCCCACATAACTTTGATTGTTTGGGATTTTTCAGATTGTTAGGTTTAGATAAGGTTTTTTGATTTTGAGCTATCTAGGTGGAGTAGGTATTAAATTGAGTATGATTCATGAATGATTATAATTCTATGGTAAATTAGTTATTATGAACTTGATTTCTGTCCTGTGCATTCTCAAATGGTGACAGTGGGATGAATTGAATATGGTCTGTTTGATAAATTTAAGTTTTATTGGGTTGAATTTGAGCTATCTGAGCTGAGAATGAATTCATTCAAGCGTGAATTAACTCCGGAAACATCAACTGTTACTGTTGTGAGTGGGATTAGCCATGTGTGAGTACGGCGATGACTTATAAGTAATCAGTGCAGATATTGTCAATTTAAAGACGAAATGAGCGAATGCATAATTTACTGCGTGTTGTGATAGAAGGTGCTGAAGAAAGATCAGCAGGATACCCATCAAGCCAAGTGTGGTTGGTAGATGAGCTTAATTCACTCAATACTTTTTGGGTGTATACAGAACAAAAAACAGTAAAATGCATTTGGTGCCACTTAAAAATTTCTTGACACACTCATTCCCGCACCAGCTTACATTCTAGAAATGATTTTTTAATCTATTTTTTTTACTTTTTTTGTTTCTTTTTTCTAACCTTCAAACTCTGGCATTGGAGCTGTTCTTGAAAATTTGATCTTATCTAAGTTCTGTGATAGTTTGAAACTATGCTGTGAAATAACTTACCTATCATGCTCTTCGATTACATCCTATGCCATTGAGGGTTGCATGACAATATTAACTAACATTTCCCCATCGTATATGCAGTAAGATATAGACACATATCAAAATTGCACTCCCTGTGTAGCACAATAAGAGTCCGGGCATCTAATGTTGGCATCGGATCGGGAGGCTATGAGGAAAGGGAGAACCAAAGCATCTACTCCGATAGTTCAACCAGTGAAAATTCATCTACAAAGTGAGTAATTTCAGTCTGTTTTTGGCAAAAAGGATAAGAGTCGGGAGTTCAAAATTTGAAGAACTAAAAAACATCATTTCCAAAGATGCTTAATGTTGAGAAGCCTCTTTCTTGTTCGATTTTCTCGCTGAACTTTAATTCATGTATCTATTGATTGCGTTCGAGTTTGTGATTTATACCACTTCTGGTGTATCATAATGAGATATCTCCTTTATTCAGTCATAACTGTTCTATGTTTCATCATATGGCAGCGACAAGCCTCCTTATCGAATTCCTTATGCTCTCTCTATAGCTGTTGTGCTATTTGGGTGCGCTCTATTATATTCATTGATTGCCTTTGTCAAAGGAGGGCCTTCATCACTCTTAGAAGCAGTTGCAAAGTCTGGATTTACTGCTGCATTCACATTGATATTAGTTTCTGAAATTGGGGACAAGGTAACTGAATATGCTAAAAGAAGAGGATTAATTAAATGATTTTTTCCCTCAATGTCCTGTTAATATTTTCATTCCTTTGTAATTGAAATGGTTGACATAACTTTCCATTTTTTACTGGATCGTCAATCATCTTTGAAAATCTGAGTAACTTCAACTATGCTCTCTATGTTGAACAGACATTTTTCATTGCGGCACTCTTGGCAATGCAATATGAGAAAGGACTGGTATTCTCCCCCATCTCTCTCTCTTTCTCTCTCATGTTTGTCTATTATATGAAAATCATTAGTTTTTACAGAAGTTAATTATTAGGAAATAGTTTTTCCACTTTTCACTATATATATAAACTTAAAAATGAATCTGTATATTGATTTTGAATTAAGAACAATGTTCCACATCTTTATGTGTAACTCTTTGTAGAGCTCCATTTCTGAAATAGACCTATGTGGAGCCTTTTTGTCTGCTTAAAATACATTCTATTAATAGATACTAAACTCTGGGTCCGACTTGACTTGAAAGCAATTTTGAATCTGTAACTTCTGTTGGAAAATTTGTTTCCGTGAAATACCGATAAGAAAATAGATCTGGAGTGTTTTCTAATGGGAAGTGGTGTTTAATCAGGTTCTTCTGGGATCTATGGGTGCTCTATCACTAATGACGGCCCTTTCAGTCATAATTGGACAGATATTTCATTCAGTGCCTGCTCAATTTCAAACGAGTAAGTTGTCTCGGTTGTCACCTATCTTTCTCACTATATGTCCTTTGGTTGCAATAATTTCAGTGACTGACACTGATGATGATGATACTGTCGTTATAGCTTCCATCTTGAACCATGTTGCTTCTAACTTGTATAGGCATGCCTTTTTTGCACACATTATAAATCAAATTTCGCTGATTTCCTATTCTTGTCCTCAATGGTAGCAATCGCTAAATTCTCACAAATAAATTCATTGCTGTCAGTGATTGATTATATCTTCTAAAGGATGTCAAATGAAGATGTTGTGAAAACGACATTGTAGGAAATATGAAACCGTGGAGGTTAGATGACATATGTTTAACACCTCCTAATTGTGTAGACTTGTCTGGAAAACCATGAGTATGGAGAATGTTCAAAGTGGACAGTAATACAGTATCACTCACGCTGCTATGTAAGGAATGAAGAAAAGATAAGTTGTAGCAACCCAACTTTCTGAATTCAAAATTACAGGAAGTTATTAAACAACTCCTTGTATTTAGAATCCAACCCGACTTTCTTTAAGATCCCCTACAAGGCCTTACTTATCTACCAGAAACAAAGAACAAAAGAAGAAGAAAAAAACCGAAAGAATGGGACACGCGTTGAACACGTATCCAGGGCGTGTGTTCATTCCCTGTCCGTGCCCTTCAACGTGTCATTGACCATGCCCTTTTAGGCTTGTCCATCTTCCTAGTAGTCAGCTATATGGCCTTGTTTTGAATTTACTTCTATGTCGTATATCGAGTACATGCACTATATTTTTTTTCCAATAACCGGGGTGTCCGGGGCGGGCTTTCGCCCCGTCTTATTTACGGGACCATGCAAAGCGACCCTCACACGGATTGGGTAGTGATTTTGTTTCCATTTTCTAGTGTATATGTTTCCAATTAACATGTCAACTTGAATAGAACAATCCTGTGTTTGACCCGGTATCATTTTGTTGTCACTTTATAATAGAGAGATTCTGAGAGTTTAGTGATTTTATTATTATATCTAGCATTGCCAATTGGAGAATACGCAGCAGCGACTCTTTTGATGTTCTTTGGCCTCAAATCAATCAAAGCTGCGTGGGATCTTCCATCAAATGTAAATATAGCTGCTGACAAGAGTAACTCTGAACTAGATGAATTTGTTGAAGCTGAGGAGCTTTTGAAGGAAAAGGTAGCCTTATTGATTTAGTCGCCCGTCTTTTATGAGGATTTATTCAGAATCGCATTTCTACTAGTTTCACATGCATTTGTTAGATGATTCTACATTGTGCATGCACTATTCCGTATCAGTGGTTTGAGAAAATCTCTGGGTATCGTCCAAAGATATAACTATAATCTGTATCAATGTCTTCAGGTGTCAAAGCGGCTCTCGAGTCCACTTGAAATCGTGTGGAAATCATTTAGCCTTGTATTTTTTGCTGTAAGCATCTTTTCCTTATTTGCAGCGACTTTCATTTGTGCTTTTAAGATTCTTATTGATTTTTTGTCCGTTTAACTTGTTGAAAACAAAGTTCAAATACTCTGATATTGTCTGCAAGCCAATTTCGCCCTTCATTAGGTTTGCTACTTGCTGCCACCATTTTATCAAGAAAAGTTACTCCTCTTTTTGCTTGGTTTTCTCCACATTAATTTGAAATACTTGACACGATAAAGGCACATTGAACAAGTACTTTTCGCAAAGATACTCCTTTTTCCTGGATGTGGCAAGATTGCTACAGAGGAAAATTGCAATTGTGGTCGCCCGAGTTCTATTCTATATGCAGTTTTTTTTTTTTTTTTTTACCAAAATCAGCAACTTCATCTTACTCCCCGGGTGGGGGAACAACATTTGCTTAAATATATAAACTATTAAGCAAGTTTTATGTTTTTAAGATACATATAAATTTTAATACAAAAATATTGCTAATAGGAATGGGGAGACCGCTCGATGCTTGCAACAATTGCTCTTGGTGCCGCTCAGGTACGTGTTCGAAAAGTTCATTATTTCATGCTTCAAAATTTGGCCATAAAAAGTTCGCTAATTTCATTTCCTGTACTTGCAGTCTCCTTGGGGTGTCGCGAGTGGAGCCATTGCTGGGCATCTACTTGCTACATTGATTGCAATTATAGGAGGAGCGATTCTCGCCAACTACATATCTGAGAAACTGGTAGGAGCGAAAAACTGTTCTCTTAAACCATTGCATTTTTGGTTTATATGCATCTCACTCCACTCCTCAAATCAGGTTGGCTACGTCGGTGGAGCTCTGTTTCTTGTTTTTGCCGTGGCCACATTTTTCGGGCTTTTTTAATGAAATTTAAGGAGTTGATGATTGAAGAAAAGGAACGAAATCCCACAACAGCGACAGGCATAACCATGCCTAAACTGGAAGAAAACACAGTTGATTACTGTAAAAGAATGTAGAGAAGGGGGGCCCGAGCTCTCGCAGAGAAGGCTATTAGATCATGCTGCAGGTAGGCTCTTCATGCTTTATTGGCCTATAAGAATTACTTACACTTTTTGTAGAAATTATAGATCTATTTAAGAAATA
This sequence comes from Cornus suecica, assembly GCA_963922005.1. Classification (NCBI taxonomy): domain Eukaryota; kingdom Viridiplantae; phylum Streptophyta; class Magnoliopsida; order Cornales; family Cornaceae; genus Cornus; species Cornus suecica. The sequence continues at coordinate 7,712,343 of OY998246.1, read as the reverse complement.
TTATTAGAGAACTCCATCCTCTGTTGAAAGATTAAGGTGCAGTGTATACTCATGTATATCAACTGATTCCATGGTAGGTCGGCCCAGCCTTTCACTTCAGTTCTGTGTTATGACAGGAAAGACTTCATAAACAACTGATGAATTTCTGAACTTGAATTTGACAATACCTCGATGTTCTGTTTGCACATTGAGAAGTAATGTTTTGTAGAGGAATTGGCTATTTTTAATATATATATATATTGCATTTTATCTTCATGGCCTCTCCATTGCTTTGAATTACTTCTCCAGTTCATCAAAACAGGTGCTATTAGAGTAGAGCTCATGTGTGTATATTTGGCAGTTCCACCATTTCATGTATTCTACCAGCTGTTATCACCATGTGTTGGTACTTGGTAGTTTAAGATTTAAAATTTTCATATTATTTATTTTAATTTTCATATTATTTATTTTATTTTGGTTCTTGGTTGTATTGATTAAGAAGTAGAGGTAATAACCTAACAATCTGAGGTAAAAAAAAAAGTTTCAAATATATAAATATATTTATATGCTTGGATACAACTAAACCAATTGAGCCCTTAACTTTTGTTCAGTTCTGTCATCTTCAAGCTATATGTACACTAAAACTAAACTCATGTTTCAATATTCAATAGGAGTCATGCCAAAATGTTGTAGCAGAGGCAGCATTATTACAAATAGTGCCAATACTTTTTTAAGTACTACAAATTCTTATTGGTTAATAGAACCAAGAATTCAATTTCTTACAAGGAAACAACATTAACAGATGCAAAAATTTCAATAATTTACATTCTTGACTACAATAAACTAACAATAAATCCATTATTCATCCATAAACGAATCAAAAAAATGAAATCAGTAGGTAACAAAATTTTAAGCAATGCGACAGTTAGCGAGGAACCTGTAAGATTGCCGAAGATGATCCATCTTCTTTTTTTTTTTTTTTTTTTCCGTTTTTCCATATCTTTGTTTTAGATCAAGCAACTACACATTGATGAGAACGAAATGTTCCATTCAAAAGTAGTCGAACATAAGCTTTTCAAGCCTTCTAGCTCCAGGACCGGGCCTCAGAATATAAGCATCTCCCCAAACAGAACATGTGTTATTCCCAATTTCCCCTAAACACCAGCCACCGGTTCACCAGGACCCCGCCCCAAAACCTCCCGATCAATGTGGTCAAGAACCGGATCGTCTGGTACAAATGGCGTGGCAAGTGCTGCCCCGCTCTGAATCATATCATCATAATTGCTGGCGTTGAGAGGTCGGGCCTCCTGTTTGGCGTCAAATGAAGTGTAGTGCAGACCATGGTTTATCGCGGTTCTCTTGAACTGCTGAGGATTACACAGAATGCTCGGGAAGTAAACCGATAGAGCTGAAGGCATGTTAGTTAAGTACAGGAGTAGAGTCCTTGGAAGGTTGTCTGTGCCCAATATGCAGAACTCGATAAACTTGCGACTTGAAATGGCTGATGGTGAACCTGCATCGGAAAATGATATGTTATTTATGTCAGTTCTACCACTGTTTTGATTTTTGTAGGTAATGCCTAAAGAGAGGACATAAAAACGGATTCGATCCTGAATTATACCAAAGCAACAGAAAGCATGGTTCGCGGTATTGTCCCATACGTTACCTTTGTTACCAAACTATTAACTGCTCTCAGGGATTCAAAAATAAAATGCATGCATTTGCTACTGGAACTAGCATGTATATACATATACATATACATATATAAATTGGCATTCAACCAAATATGAAACACAAGATTATAGTATATGAACTTTGAACATGACCTTAATGGAAATACAAAAAAAATCACCTGTAAACAAACGGTAAGCATTTGGCAGATTCCGTTTCTGAGTAACGTAGAAGGTCTCATCTTCTTCCAAAAGAAAAATCCCAGGATCAACAATTATCGATTTCAACCGCCTAGATCTACAAAAACCATACACATCCACATCTCTTAATACACAACTCACATCCATCGAATACATAAATATGTAGTTGTGTGTGTTTCTATGAACAACAAATTGGGGAAGTCAATGTTCATACTCTCTATAGCCGATATAACTCGTATGGTTCACAAAAGTAAGATCTTTAGGCAGATATGACAGAATGTGAAGAAGATCTGAAAACCCACAAAAACCCATTATCAGTAATCCAGTGCAAACTCAAGAATTCAACCCAATATAAATAAAAAATAAAAAATGAAAAGATATTTCATGCCCATTAACCTATACACGCACATACTTATATATATATATATATATATATATATATATATATATATATATATATATCTATCTTAAATCAGTGAAAAATCAAGAATTTAACTCAATGCAGATCGAAAAACAGAATTACAACTTATCAAAAAACAAAGAAAAACAGAATTACAATGCCAATTAACGCACATACATATATATTGTCAGTAAATCAGTGCAGAATCAATATTTCAACCCAATTCAGCTCAACCATAGAATGACATTACCAATTAATATATATACTTGTGTCTATGTATATGTGCATGTGTAATGCTTTAATTCAACCCAAATCAGAGCAGAACACAGAATTCCAATGCCAATAAAACACACACACACACACACACACACCTATATATATATATGTTATTATCAGTAAAACAGTGCAAAATCACTAATTCAACACAATCTAGATCGAATTATAGAATTCAATAAATCAGTAAAAAATTTAGAATTCAACCCAATTCAGCTCAAAACACAGAATTCCAATGCCAATTACCACAAACCCACACTCACACTCCCTTGTACACAGACATACACAGTACATACCATCTTGGTTAACCAATGGATAATCAGCAGCAGACAGATTGATGAACCAATCCCAATTGTTCGAAATCCGAAGCAGAATCGAACCCCATGCAATGTGGAAGAAACCGACCCCGACCCTTTCGGGTCCGCGAAATCGGCCTTGCCCACGACATTGACGTTCTGGGCAGCTCTGAAAATGGGTATGGACCGGACTGTGAGGGCGAGAAGACGACGGTCTCTTTGCGGCGCAGAGAGGTCGAGGTGGAGGAGATACTGGTTTCGCGGGTGGTAGACTGCGAAGAGGAGGCGGAGGACCCGACCCGGATCGTTGGCGGATCCGGAGATGAGATAGGCTATTCAAGGAGGTGTGGGTGGTGATGGGTCGATTGGGCTTCGCGGGTTGTGGAGGAAGAGGTGGTGGCCGTGGCGGTGGGTTCGGGTCGGGCGGTTGGGGAAGAGGAACGGGTCGGGTCAGGGCGGGAGGTGAAGGAGAGGGAGAGGATGAAGAGAAGGGAGGGGGCTATTAGGCAGTAGAGGATGGTGGTTCTGTTGTCTTTGGCGGGAATGGTGGTGGTGATAAAAATATATAAAATTTGAAAAAATATATATATGAAATTCGTAAAAGGTATAAAATTCGAAAAAAATATATATATATAATTCAAAAAAATATATATAAAATTTGAAAAATATATATAAAATAAAAAATAAAAAAAACAATTCAAAAAAATATACAAAATTCATAAAAATATATAAAATTCATAATATATATATATATATATATATAATTCGTAAAAATATATATAAAAGTCATAAATATATATAAAATTCATAAAACAATATATAAATTTCGAATTTTATATATTTGTTTTGAATTTTATATATGTTTACGAATTATATATATATATATATAGGGACCGGATTGAACTTTTAGGGGGTTTAGTGCCCATGGGCCAAACCATAGGGGTGTTTAAGCCCTTTACCCTTGTTATTAATATAACATGACCTTAGTTTCAAAATTGTTCAAAAAATCCTCCGATAAAAAACTCCTCTATAGTTTCACATTTGATCAACTTGCCTACTTCCTATTCATTGGGTGTCTACAACCTGGCCTTTCTTGAGGTTCGATGTGGAGGATGAGTGCTTTAAACCAATACCCTCGGCTCCCATACGGATGGATTGGTCGATCGTGTATTTCGGTGAGGTTGGAGGGCATTTGTATTTGATTCATTAAAAAACTAGGCCATGGACTAGTGATGTACTCGAGATGGAGAGTGACTATTCCAAATGGTGTCCCAAGTACTCCATTGATTTTGATTCGCTAGGGCTTGCCCCGCGGTACTTATTCTCTCTGACTATAGTTGAAGGTAATACAAGTCTTGTGTTCTTGGGACGTCATGATGATGGCGGTGTTGGATTATTCTGGTATGATATTGTTCACGGGACTTTCTTGGGACTTCCCCAAAAAATGTTATTCTGGTTATATCTATAATATATAGATGTTATATTATTGCCGATCATAAATCGCATTTGAAAAATATTGTTTCCTTCATTCAGGTTGTCTTGTGGGTGGGTATTGGATTGTGTTTTTCATTGTTCTTGGTTTAACAGGTTGTGTCTTGGATGTGTGGAGTGTTGAATGGCATTTTTTTTTGGTTCTTCGTGGCTTCTTAGGTGGTTGTGCATTTTGATTTGTGAAATTTTAGATGAAACGAGACGATCAGCAACAGTCGCGCACAATAAATAGCCATGTGTCTTTCAACATATTTCACAGTTTCACTCTTCTAAAAGATTAATTGTGCTTATAATTATGTATATCTATTATCTATATAGATTGTGTATATGGATAACATGTGTCTTTTCATTTGTTCATTTCTCCCAGGCTTGCTGTGATGATTTGGTTGAAGACACCAAGGGAATGACAGGCAGGGGCCATGGCTCCCCCAAGATTTCCAATTTTTTTTATATTTTTAAGGTTAAATAATAAATAAGTGTATTTTTTTTTTTGATAAGCTTAAATAAATAAGTGTATTTGGCCCCTCCTAAAATAAAGTTAGAAAATGCCCAATACTTTTTGTGGCCCAACAATTTTTAAAATAAAAAATAATTTTTTATTTTATTTTATAATAAAAAAATTAATTAATTAAAAAAAAACCTCTTTGAAATTCTTTTGTACTTTTGACTGTGTATGGGTGTATTTATCACTCAAAATTTTTAATCTTAGAAAATATCGATTAATTAAAAAAAAAGTCTCTTTATAACTCTTGTTAAAGGTTTAACAGTGCAGGGGTTTATTTGCCACTCAAATTTTCTATTTTGAGAACTTTAATTACCTAATTACATGTCTTGAATAACCTATTCATCTTTAAAAATTAAAATTTCTTGACATTAAATACATGCACAGTATTTAAAGTAATTACTATTTATTTAATTAATATTTTCACAATCATGACAACACAAACACACAATTTTGCGCATAATTGTTTTGTGTGAGTAAATTTGCGTAATTCTCAATTGTTGTGTTAGGTATAATTCATAGGGTGCATTTTTGTTCATTCAAAATTAATAATAATTGTCTTAATTATAAAAAAATTCTGCAAATTATCTAAATATCATCATTAAAAAAGAAATTGCTCAAATTTTAGTGAATTCTATAGAAGATGATTTTCAATTTTTTTAAAAATCTTCGAGATCAAAATTTCAAAAACTATTATATGTTTTTCAAACCCAAATTTTTAGTAAATAAACAAAATTATAGAGAATATATATATACGTGTTATTAATCTTGGACTAAAGTACGAAAAACTCGCCTAACTATCACCAACTTGCATTAAACTATCAAAGTGAGCATTTAAGTCCTGAACTTTTTTATTGTTGCATTTTGTCCCGCTCAGAGTAACCTTTATAATGTTAAAATTAGTTAATAATAGAAAAATCAGATATATATCGATTACATTGAAAATTTTCGAATCCTGTTCCAAAGTTTCACTTCTGCAATATTTGAAATTGTACTTGTGTAGAAAATTATATACGCATACAGAAGTATGAGATTGGTATAAGCTGCTGAGTTGGCAAAGGTGGACCCATTCCTTCGAGTGGACAAGCCCGAGCCGTTGGATACGACCGGATTTTTATTAGAAATATATTTAATAAAGCTTCATTGCTCTCTTATTCGTTGTTGTGTCTAATCAATTTTTATCTACAGCTTCCGAACTGCATGCGATATCACCTTTGGATTGCTGCCTTGCCATCTGTGGCATGCTTGATATTGTGGAGGTCAGTCTGTTGAAAAGCACGTATCTATTAATTTACTAAAAATAGCATATGGTTGCAGATTTGGGAACCCCATAGCTGTCCACCTTCCATTGTGACAGCAAGCGTGGATAAAAGAGAAGCGAGCGTGATTCTCTCGGATATTCTGGAACAGAATCAGGCCATAATGGACGAAAGAGAAGAGCAAGGAACCAAACGCTCGCTCGTTATGTTCCTTGCTTCTCTTTTGTCCATTATGCCTGATTCTGTTCCAGAATATCCGAGAGAATCACGCTCGCTTCTCTTTTATCGCGCTTGTTGTCACAATGGAAGGTGGACAGCTATGGGGTTCCCAAATCTGCAACCATATGCTATTGTTAGTAAATTAATAGATACGCATTCAAGCTGAAGCTTTTCAACAGACTGAACTCCACAATATCAAGCATGCCACAGATGGCAAGGCAGCAATCCGAAGGGTGATATCGCATGCAGTTCAAAGCTGTAGATAAAAATTGATTAGACACAACAACAAATAAGAAAGCAATGAAGCTTTATTAAATATATTTCATCTTACCGTCATCAGTCTGCAGCAGTTTCACCAGCCTTGCCGTTTTGGTTTCCCAAATAAATCGCCCCCACCATCACTTCCACATCCGACATATTCACCTGCAAGAAAATTAAATTAGAGACTGAGAGTGAAATCCCTGAATACAAGAGTTTGCATGTTCCCTATATACCCCGGTCTCCAATAAAAGTAGCCCGATTGAACGCAGTTTCTCGGTTAGACTGCCCAACGTATCTCATGTCCATATCTATGGCCAAAACTTCCTCCTGCAAATATAAGCATTTAACTGAAAGTTTAGAGGCAATTTTAAGATGATTAAAGAAAAATAAAATGCCTACTTCACCACATATACTGAAGGTAAAGAAAGAGCCAAAAATTGTAATGTTGTGGCCTGAATTTTGCTCTTGCCTCTGCCATGTCGCATCCCGGTTATGACCCGAAAAATAGGCTTTGTATATATATATATAAGTTAATATAAATATGAGAGCCAACTATATGAATATATATATATATATATATATATATATATATATATTTACATAGGAATAGAACTTTTTAAACTTTATCCCAAAAGAAAGTGAGAGCCCACTATATGAATGAATATATATACATAAGTTTATATATAGGAATAAAACTTTTTAAATTTTATCCTCCTCCCGTGTAGAAACGAAAACATTAAGGAAGAGAAATAAAGTGAATTACTCACCCAGTTTCGAGTATTTTCATACCACAACCTGGAAGCCCTACCCTTATCTGGACGACGTACTAATCCTTCCTCAAATGTGGCTGTCAATAAATGAAGAATAAGCACATATACAAGGCCATTAAGGAAAAGAAATTGTAAATGTAAACATTCAGCACAACATATCAGTATTGCATCCTACTCATATTTTTTTCTCTCTGCCTGTATTCTGAACAATACCTAAACCAAATATCCTTTATCATCAAATATAAAAATTTAAAACCTTTTATATGGGTCATATTATGATACTATTATTAAAGATGTAATATTAAATATATTTTGAAAAAGCAGACTTATAGAAGATATTTTATCCCTAATAATAAGTAATAGATTTAAAATTTATAATTTAAAGCACAAAAAATACATTATCGCCTATGACATATATCTTCAAGACAATACCAAATATAGATGCAGAATATGACATAATTATGTTGTAAATTTTGGAGGGATTCCAGACCAATCATATAAGTAATATATTTGTGCCTCTCCTTCCGTAATTGGTCCATATCACACCTCATATAAGGTAGTGAATATAAATACATATATATAATAATGCCTTGTTGAAAGGCACCAACCTCCTAATACCGAATCCTCCCTCCTGAAATGGTCTGCAAACCTTATCCCACCTAACAATATGATAGAAGGAACCATCCATATGCACACCCCACAAAAACTGTATATGAAGTCTCTCGAGCCTCGGTGCCACACTACACAAAATCTGGAATAGGGAAATGTAATAAGTTGGAAGATTGGAAAGAGTACTATTAACCAATGTAAGCTTCCCCCAATTCGAAAGGTACTAACTTTCCCACCCTACCAATTTCCTTTCCACCCGCTCCACCACAACATCCCAACAACTCCGACTCTGAGTTGAGGAACCAAGCGGCAATCCCAACACGGTAGGAAAAAGACTGACACTTCATCCAAGAACCTAGGCCAAAGAAGATAAACGAACTCTTACTAATGTTCACTTTCAAACCTGACATTGCCTGAAAGAAAATCAAAATGCATCGAAGGTATTGCAATTGTGCCACATCCGCATCGCAAAAAATTAAAGTGTCATCAGCAAAACGAATGTGAGATGCCTCTACCAATTGCGATGACTCGCCCCCCACCCTAAATCCTCTAATGAGCCTTAACTCAACAATACGACTCGAAGCTTCCACAACCACCAAGAAGAGAAGTGGGGATAGCGAGTCTTCCTGCCTCGAGCCTCGCGAACTCCCAAAAAAAACTGAAGGCGAACCATTTACCATAACTGAAAAACGAGCCGAGGAGATACAAAACTCAATCCCTTGTCTCCACCTAGCCCCAAATCCTAACCTCTCAAGCATATACAACAAGAAGCTCCAGCTAGCTAACATGATCATAAGCATTTTCCACTTCAAGCTTCACCTAGATCCCCGGGACACCACTCTGCAACTTAGCATCCACACACTCACTGGAATAAGAGAATAATCAAGAATCTGCAAACCCCAACAAAAGCGTCTTGGGAGTCCGAGATCACCCTACCCAAAACCTCACGCAACCACAATGCAAATACCTTGGCAATAAGCTTGTATATGCATCCCACTAGACTAATAGGCCGGAAATCCTTAATGTCTGCCGCATCGCCTTGTTTGGGGAACAAGGCAATGAAAGTGGCATTCCGAGATTTTACAAAACGCTAAACAAGGTAATTCCAGACGGTCCTTGTCCATCCCATAAATAGCATAAAAAAAAACTCATAGAGCCGGGGCATCCAACTAGAAGTCTCTGATAGTATGCAGTAATGTGTCCCCCCCCCAATTTCTCAGAGAGCTGAACTTTCTCTTTGACCTCCAATTTCTTCTTCTCGATCTCTTCCTCTTTGTCTTTGAGGTGAATATAGAACCTCTCCTCAAAGAGTTCTTTAACACGAAAGCCACAAAAAGAAAAAATAAACAATTAAATAAATGAAACCCCCAAAAATAAGAGCTAATTTTGTAAAATTAAACAATAAAAATGAGTGAAAGTAACACAAAGCAAATAGTTTCCTCGTCCGCATTTTCCTTTCCTTTACACACTCTTTCTCGAGAAAGAAACGTACTCTAATAAATCTCTCCACCCCAACCAAAATGAGAAAATTTAAAAACCTCTGTTTAATTAGTACCCACACTAACACTGTCACATACACACACAGAAATACATAGACATATATATATATATATACATATATATGTGTGTAAATTAAGTGAAACATGAAAACCCATGAAAGAAATTAAGGGATGAAAAGCAAAATACCTTTGTCTGCCTTCACATTCCATATTGTTCCCTCCAAACGAAGCCTCAATTCCCCAATCACTATTTATTTTTTCTTGGACAAAAGAGAGGAAAGAGAGGCGAGAGAGTCAGGAGAGGCGTTGTTGGGGTTTATGTTTGTGTCTGAAGAGAGAGAGAGGCGCTGTTGGGTTGTTAGGGTTTATGTTTGCGGGTTGAGACGGTACCGTGTTTTAACCCGTAAATGACCCGCGAATTTCATTGCCCCCTCTTAACTTAACCCGGTAGCGACCCGCGGTTTTAAACACCCTATGGTTTGCCTCATTAGCACTAATAAGCGCCCTATCTTTTATTTTGGGCAAAAAATTCTTAAAACATTAAAAAGTGGGTCAAATGCACCCTGTCGTATGCACCTCACATGATTTATTAAATATCAATATTATCCCTTATTGAAATAGTAAAAAGACCCTTTTGCCCCCCTAATAAGTTTTCATGAAAATATATATATATAAATTCGAAAACAATATATCAATTTAAATTTCATAAAATATATATAAATTTCGAAAAATATATAAATTAAAAATGAAATTTTCAAAAAATATTTATATTTCAAAATATATATATAAATTTCGAAAAGATATAGAGGACTAGGTTGTTTTTTGAAAATTATATATATTTTGAAAATTATATTTCTTCGAAATTTATATATATATATTAAAATATATATTTTAAATTTTTATATATTATTTTCGAAATTTATATTTATTTTCAAAATTTATATATTGTTTTCGAATTTTATATATATTTTTCTAAATTTATATATTTTTTGAATTTTTTATATTTTTTTCGAATTTTATATTTTTTCCACAAATATATATATTTTTTCAAAATTTATATATTATTTTTAAAATTCATATATATTTTTTAAAATTTATATATCACAATTAAAAGGGCACGGTGGACATTTTATAATTGTCTAATTTTTTAATTCATTTTTAAGTTATATAAACAGGGTTAAAAATGACAATTTATCCCTTAGTTAACGGTGTGTTGTCAGGTAGGGGTCCATTTGAGCACTTTCGAAATCATAGGGACTTGATTGAACTTTTAGAAAGTTTTGTGCTCATGGGCCAAACCATAGGAGTGTTTTAAGCCCTTTACCCTGTTATTAATATAACATGACCTTAGTTTCAAAATTGTTCAAAAAAAATCCTTTGTTGAAAAACTCCCATATGGTTTCACATTTGATCAGTTTGTCTCCTTCCTACCAATTTAAGAAAAACTGCTCCTGAAACCAAAATGGGTTTTTTGAATTATTTTTAAAAATTAATAATAATAATAATAATAAAATAAAAATACCCCAAGTAAAATATATATAAAAAAATAAAAACAAAAAATCATTTTCTCTCCAACCATATGAATTGTATTATATGTATTTTACAATAAATAGATTTTTTTTTACAATTAGGGTAAAATATAAAAAAATATTTTGAACTACCACCAGATTTTTTTTCGTTTTTAATTTTTTATATATGTTAATATAAATGGGAAAAAATGATTTATGCCGAAATAAAAAATGAAAGCCAAAATATTTTATTTTTGAAAATTTGCCACGGATTTTAATTTTCTATTATGTAAATCAAGTTGATGCATCCTATTTTAATTTTTTGTTCGGTAGTTCAGGCTGATGCATCCTTTGTGATCCATTATTTTGTGATATTTCATTTTTGTAATAGTGTTTTGAATATATAACTTAATTTGTATTTCAAACTGATCCATAATATAAGTGGTGCTAAGTTGTTAATTTGTATGCCATAATTATATAATTGAGACAATTTAATTTAATAGGATAATTAACAGTCCATTTTGTTAATTTAATAGGATAATTAATAGTTTATTTGTGAAGGCTTATTGGATCGGAGATTCGACAAAAAATATAATCGGATATGGATCAGTTATATAGAAATTCATCGGATTATCGGATCGGGTTGAGTTTTGAGCTTATCGGATTATGATTGGATTGACCTCGATCCAATCCGAATCCGACCCGTCTAATTATTGCACCCTATAGTCCCATCGGTTTGAGAATAGAAAGACCGGGGTAGTGTGCTACACACTTTCAGGTACAGTCACAAGAGGAGAGCTCGGCTTGAAAGATCATTAAAGGTATCTCATGTCTTTTAGCATCGATAAAATACGTTAATTTAATATTATTTTATGGTGTGTATTTGTTCTTGATTTCTACATGTTTAAGTTTATGTTGCAACATCCGACACTTATTCCCTTTCATTCCACAATACATAGACACAAGCTGCAAAACACCATCTAGCCAATAAACACTTCAGGGATCTCCCCTTTAGATTACACAAATGTAGAACATCAGACCAAGCATTGCTAGGCCAATTTAGAGCACTTGATTGTCTAATCCCATCCAAAACCTCCTGTGAAAAAACACAGTAAAATAAGATACAGTATGATTTCTAGATTCAGTGTATAATTAACAAAAGGAGCATTTCTCCACCACCTGCATGCCCATATGAATAAGTCTACTTTGAGTAGGAAGTGTATCATGAATAGTTAACCACAATATAAAGGCATGCCTCGGAATAGCATTATTAAACCACACAATCTGATCCCAACCCACTACATCACTTCTGTTTCTAAAACATTCCCAAGTAGATTTTATACTATATTTCCCGTTAGTAGGTATCCACACCAATTTGTCTTGATGCTGGCAATTAGGAGGATAGAAAGATTGAAGATCATGCCGAATCTGCTTAAGCTCAACAGAATTTATCCTTTTCTTGTACCATGTCCAACTTTCCCCTTCAATAATTCTAGAAACTTTTGCATCTCTCCCTAATCCAGAATCATAAATCACGTTAGAACCCATAAAATCAGCAATTGGTTCATGAACATCCTCTTAAATCTAGTTCTCAAACCAAGAATTTTTCTCCAAGACCATGTACAAACAGGAGGAATATTTAACTGTCATAAATTATTTGTTTTAATCAAGAGTTAATTTCAGTAAACCCCCTAACTATTGAATTTATTCAACTAACCCCTCTTATATCCGGATTGCCCCATTGGCCCTTATACTTTCCAATTTCATCACATTGCCCCCTCACCCTCACATTTTATTATATATATATAATTCGGGAAAAATATATATATATTTCAAAAACAAATATATATTTTGGGAAATATATATATATATATATATATATATATTGAAAAAAATATACATATTTTATAAAAATATATAAATTTCAAAAAAATTCACTTTGCCCCCTCACCCTCACATTTTAATATATATATTTCGGATCAGGAATATATATTTAGCGAAATATATATTTGTTTTTGAAATATATATACATTTTCCCTAATATATATATATTTTTCCAAAATATATATTTTTTCCCAAAAAATATATTTGTTTTTTATTTTATTTTTTTTCCAAAATATATATTCTTTTCCCAATATATATATATATATATATTTCTAAAATATACATATTGAAATGTGAGGGTGAGGAGGCAAGGCGATGAAATTGAAAATATATATACATTTTTTTCTGAAATATATATATATATATATATATTTCCCAAACTATATATTTTTTTCTGAAATATATATTTTTTCTAAAATATATATTTTTTCCGAAATATTTATATATTTACGAATTATATTTTTTTCCCCGAAATATATGTATTGAAATGTGAGGGTGAGGGGGCAAGGTGATGAAATCGAAAAGTATAAGGGGCAATCCAGATATAGGAAGGGTTAGTTGATTAAATTTAATAGTATAGGGGGGTGTACTGAAATTAGTTTAGATTTTTTTATTATTCAATTATTGTATTACTAAGGGTAAATAAGTAAATGCACAAAGCAAAGTTCTTAAGGGGTAAATGAGTAAATGCATAAATGAGTAAATATGTGGGTGTATTTTGCTCCCTTTAAAAAGTTAAGAGGATTTTTTACAATTTTGCCTTAAAAAAAAAAGTCTTTGATTGGCCGTATGTAGAGAAATATCAAGATTTATAAATATTTCGTTTGATTGGGAGACTTTTACGTGGTTGTACAAAAAAAATAAAAAATAAATAACTTCATAAATAAATAATATGTTTAGATTTTGGGTTAAGATTTGGTGAAGATGTAGAATTGAAAATCACAACTTCTACCGTGAAATTCAAATTGTAGAATTTGTGTATTTGGAATCAGAGGAATTGAGAATGTGGAATTAGCGCATTTGTAATTTCAAAGTATTTTGTTATATCCAAACAATTAATTTGGGATTGGAGCTCTCAATTCGTAATTCAAGAATCCTATTGCATGCTGCCAAACCATTAATTCTATTTATCGTTATTAGAATATTTTCTTTAGCAACAATCTTGTTTGTTCACAATAAATTTATTTTTAGTGGTATCATAAACTCACCTACCTTCAAATAAATTCTACCTTCGATTTTTAGAAGACAATTCCATCAAAATTAAATAAGATCGAAGCCATCAGCTAATAATGTTTTCAGACATAAGAAAATGATCAACATGATTTTTTATAATTTTGAGTTGCCAACATTGCTACCCAAGGGTTGTTAGACAATGATGTCTACAAAAAGGGTAATATAAACGTTTTTTTTATAATTTCTTTTTTTCAAGGCAAAAAATGGAACTTTTCATAGTTTTGAAATGGTAAGAACTGACCGAGTGAGTTTTAGGGCAAGCTAAAATAATATTTTCCAAATAGTAAGAACTGACAAAGTGTGTCTTATTACACTGTATTTGGATACCAAGGATTTGAGGGAATTTTATTTTAAAATAGAATTTAATGGAATTTGTGTTGTTTGGATAAAAAAAGATTCTTAAAATAATGGGATTTCATGGGATTGCAAGGGAAGTATTCATTCGTTTTCAAATCGGATGAAAACGGGTTGGATTTGGAATTTGGAAGAAGAGAATTAACAACTTACCAAAAGAATGATTAAATTACAAAAAGAAGCCTCCTTATATTTAGCTTTGTCTCTACTTGACTCTAAAAACTTTCATTAAGGAAAGTATTTCTGGCATTATTAGGAATGTTTCTGTTTTTCGGTAGGATTAAGCTATGGGTGCGTTTGGAAACTAGTGTTTTCGTTTTAATTTTTTTTCTTTTGAGAATAAATTTTTTTCTTGTTCTTGTCCTAAGGGTAATCCGGAAACAAAAACATGTTTGGTTGAAAATTTTGTCTAAAAACTTTTCGGGAACAAAAAACAAAAAAACACGTTTGGTAGACCAGAAAATCTGAGAACATAAACAGAAAAACATGTTTGGCAGCGTTTGTGTTCCCTGGATTTCTGAGAACAAAAACAGAAAAACATGTTTGGCAGTTGAATTATTTTTTTAAAAGATTTTACTGAAATTTTTGCATATATATGTTGGAATTGAAAAAATTCATACAACACATTCCCCTAAAAATGATTAATAATATTTTTTTATTATTAAAATTATAAGTAAATTTTTTTCTTTATAAAATAAGTAGCAATAAATATAAGAAATAGAAAAAAAAAATGACACGATTATTTGAATACCCAACATATTCTACATATATATTACTCCATAAATGTCAACAATATTTTACAACAGTCTCATACCACTAGGATCTCTTCATTTCAGTACAATAACAAGAAATACAATTAATATGAGAATGCACATAAGAACCAACAAAGAACTGAGGCAGATACAACCCATAGATAGCATGTACTTTTGCCGATGTTGTTCTTGTTGAATATCAACAACAACTTGATTCCAATATCTATACTTATCAAGTACTGAGAATATAATTGAAATAAAAATTAAATTTGAGTTATCAAGACAATTAATAAAATTTACAAATTATATATTAAGACCACTATATTTATATATATGTATAGAGTGAATTTATATGTATAAATGACCATATTCTGAAGTTTGAGAGAGCTCTATTAGAATAAATATTTTACATTATGGTATGAAGTTTGACATATTTAGTTTGATTTATACAAATGCAATGTTACATTGAACAATAGAAAGGACCATTACAAAATGCAACCTCCAATGACTAATCATGATCAGTTTATTTCCATTCTAGTATCCTAGAAGTATAGATTGTTGCTTAGAAAAGAGGGCAGAATAACATATATATATATATATATATATAATCTTAACAACAAATACAAGACCTCAGTTTCATTGTTAATGGATATCAAACACACCACATATGCTCTATTTCAAAATTCCCAACTTACACAACTGCAACAAAACTGAACCATGTTCACATATATAGCAATACAAAACCCACAATCCCAGGCTTCTTACAAGCTATACACACCAGTTCCATCTACATTTACACAAGCTGTGAACACAATTTCTAGCAGCTCCTTTTAAGGAAGTTAGATACCACAAACTGCTTCCCAATGGTGATGCTTGGATTCTAAATCAATTGTCTGACAACTCCAGTAGCAAAGCAATTATCAAGAGGTTCATGATTACAGTGATAAGCTTCCATACTAGTATCGACGATTATACATCTACCTGGATCATCCAATAAGAAACGTTACGTATCTAACATTAGAGTCCATTCCGTCTACTGGTTGTATTGAGATCTTCCATCCATTTCTCAACATTGATGTATACATATACATACATTTTCTTTTTCAACCACAATTGCATGAAACATAAAGATTGCAAACCATTATAGAGAGTTTAACTAAAGAGGGATGGTGATATCTACAACAATCATATCAATAATTTCACCACTGACAAAGAAATTCAATATTTTCATGCAAAGTTTACTTGTGAAATGATGTCAAGCTAGGAGTTTTTATTACTAAATACAACTACAAACTCGGAAGATAGACTTAATTTATTGACCGATATATATAGTTAATCTCCATTCTGACCACAACATAAACCTACATGCAATATTATTGAGCAGGAAGTTGTACATGAATGCCCAAACTTCAAGACTGATGCTTGGTTGTCCAAATTTTATCAAAATATCAAAAGCCAAGCAACAGTGCTCACTTCTCTTGGAGAGAGAAAAACAAAATTAAAAATCCAAATTGTTTCCTAATTCATTCCAGTGTTGAAAAAAGAGTGCTAAAACCAATGTAACACATCCTCTAAAATTATGGGACTTATACGGGTGTGTGTGTGGGGTGTGAGTATTTACCTATCAAAAAAAAATGTAAAACCTCCTCTAAAATAAAAATAGAGAAGCATGTCATGTTCCCTATCATCTTTTTCAAAAAAAATTATTTTGACTTGTAATCACATAAACCAAGAAGCCTACAGTCATTCCACTAAGAAATGCGATAATAACAGCTCTCAACTATGATATACATGAATGATTGTTTACAACTTTTTCAGAAACATAGTTTACATATCTATGGTCATTTTCATATGAAGTACATGCAGCTTATATAGAAAAACCAAATGGCACGTTCTATAATATTGTGAGCGTGTCGACCATCAAAAACTTTGCAAGTAATTCCCCTGTCCTTTCCCTATTTTCAGGAACAACCCTATAGCATCACAGATTCGTAAGTAGTCCCCAATTGTCCATTCCTATTTCCAAGAATAATCCTAGCGATATTCCTCAAATGGGAATTTCTGAAATCTAGTTTTTTCCAAGTATCAATTTATCAATAACTCTATTCGACAAAGGCTTTTACATGAACACTCCCTTCCAAGGTGATCAACCCTTTGAAGGCAAAAATGTTTTAAAAAAGAGACTCTCCAACTGAATAACAATAAAAAACATACACAAGGCATAAGGATGATCCCTTTTTTTGGTAATCAGTACTCCATTAAAAGAATTTTAGTTTAGTAATCCATAAAACCAAACAAAAAATATTCAAAGATAAAGTCAACATAGAAAATAAACTTGGAGTTTAACAAATATTATAAAAGCATGAAAATAAAATGAATTTCCTTCAAAATCTCAGAATTTGAAACAGGCAACCACCATTTATTTTACCTTAATTCAAGTTTTTGCTTTAGATATACACTTTTATCAAGAATAAAAGCATATATAATCAAGACCCAACTTGATTATATATATTAAAAAATATTAAAAAAACTTACAAATATATAGATAGATAGATAGATAATGAAGACCCAACTTCACCAGGAGAATTAGCTTAACCTAAATCAAACACCCAACATTTGATTCATCAAATACAAGCAGCATGCATGTACACACACCCAAAACCACACACACATACATAACTTTCAAGTTTATGATCAATAATCATTCTATAAAAATTCATGTGAACCTCACGATCAATATAAAAAATCATGTCACAAAGCAAATCCTAGAAATCATCGCATAATAGATACGAAAATTGAATCTATAATTGACCCAAGCACACCAAACGTACCATTCAAAGCTCCGTTTCACTTCGATTTCCTGATCTTATTCAGCGATCAAAGCCCTAACCAACAAAAACAAATAAAATCAATATATCAAATTTGCATCTGACTATAATTTCTGTTGACATGAAAAAGCAGGGTGTGAGAGTGAGAGATCAATAATCAATAAGCACTTCATACAATATGAAAGTGCATGTTGATCAATATATATATATAGATACAGAGATACACACACCTACATACCAGCCCAGAAACCATTTAAACAAATTTTCATCAAATTTCTTTAATATATCACGAATTCAAACCAGCCCAGAAAGTAAGGCCCTGTATATGTATATATATGCAACGAAATAAGAAAAATAGCAGCAAAAATAGAAAAGAAAACATGAACAACAAAATTTTCAACAAAATGAAATGAATATATGTAAATATATGTACCAGATATCGACTTTTCTGAAGTAGTTGTGCCTTTTCTCTTCCAGATCCAACCACGAAAGACCACAAATTTCTAGATCGAGAAGGGTTTGTGCCGGTTTTTTTTTTTGAAAATCCCCAAAAAGACAAAAATCGACCAACACATAAAAGAAAAACCCTAGAAACTTCAAAATCGGGCAATGGTTGCAGGAGAACAATCTGATCTATGGGTTTGTGAGAGAGAGGCACTACTGTTTCCATGGGTTCTAGGGTTTGTGGAGAGAGACGACCAACAGAGAAGAGAAAACCACCAAACATATTCTGATCATGAGTCTCCACAAGAACCCTAGCGAGAAAACCCCCAAAAAATGTTTCGTGAGTAGAAGATGAGACATTTTTTGTTTTTGTTTTTCTGAGGAGCTGAAAATATTTCTGGTTTATTTCTCAAATTCGAGAACATGCACAGTGACAAAAGCAAGAGGAGAACATCATTTTGATGTTCTCAATATTGGGCGTTTTTGACTCCGTGTTTTTTTTACTATGCTAGGAGATGGTGTGGGCCCAAAAATCAACCAAACACATTTTTGTTCTGATTTTGGGGACAAAAAACAAAATTGAGAACAAAAACTACCTATCCAAACACACCCTTTATTTGGTTATGATGTTGTTGCGATCTCATTCACAGAACTTTCAGGGAGCTTTTCCAAAATCTGACATTGAAATGTCATGTCTATTGGGGTGTAATTTCTCATTGCTCTGAAACCATATGTCCCGTTTAACATAATTGCTTGATTTTTGGTTACTACTTTAATTAAGCTTAATTAGATATATTTCAAAGAATAATGCACAATAATAATTTCAAAGAATAATGCACAAATGGTAAATATATTTCATACTCCTATCTCCCTTTTCTCCAACCCTCTTTTAGATCATATATGGTATATATATAGAGTAGGAAACAATTCTAGCTGTTTGGGGGTATTTTGGGTAATTTTGAAGAAGTTTGGACTCCAAACTAGCCGTTAGAATTCAAATTTCAGACATTGTATTCGACTAGGGACATTGGGTAGTCGACTAAGCCTTCAAATCTCATTTTCCGCATCTTAATTCTAATCTTCGACATTGTGTAGTCGACTTTGCATAGTCGACTAGGAGGTTTTACCCGCATAGTTTCAACGCAGTTTACATTTTTGGTCATAACTCAAGTTCCGTAAGTCGGATTGAGGCGTTCTTTAGCTTTTTGGAAAGATGACTTCAAGCTATTGATTTTAGACTTTAAATCACTCCATTTAACCCATTTTTGAGTGCGATATGATCATTTGAATGTGACGCTCCATTTCGAACAATTAACTCCCTTGATGGTTTTTTGTGAAATCTTTTGGGATTTTTCCAAAATGACTTAGACACATTTCTAGGATGTCTTAGAGACTTATTAAGATCCTTGACATTCCTAAATTTAATATTGAGATCATAAAATAATTTTCCAATTTAGATAAAATTCTCAATATTAGACAAAAGCTTTTCATGATTTAACAATTTTGTTCAAAGCTTTAATATGCATTTAGAATCCATTTCAAGTGATATGAGTTAAGTTAATGGTTCTAGGACAACATCTTTGTTGAGTTCTTCCATGGCTTATGAAAGCTTGAACTAATTCAACTTTAGCAAAGACTATTCATAAAAATGTGTCTTCAATAATGTGTGTAGTCTATTGTTAATGATACAAGGACTCAAGAATGATATGCATGGTCCTATATGCTATATGGTCAAGAGTTGAGCTTTCAAATAAGTTATTTCAAAAAATAAATTTACATTTAATCTAGCACTCACCCAATACTATTTTACTCATTTATTTGATCTTCAATTTCTTTAAGCTTTGAGTTGATGTCTCCATCCTTGTCTCCAATGTCTTTTGAGCTCTAAGCACCTTTGCTTGATCTTCTCATGGATCCACTAGCTCTCTTGAGTTTATCTTAAATCAATAACCTATTAAGCAAAACTCAAGTAGACTTTAAATTCACCACATTCAATGGTTTGTTATCATCAAAATGTCATGTTTACCCATGGTGGAAAACCTTGGGTCAACACTATTCACCCCTTCTAGGCTATTTTCCTTAGTCGCCTAGGTAATTTCAATTGGTATCAGGGCGTGGTTGCCCCGTTTTAGGTTATCTACCTAGGGTTAGATTCTGAACTTAAACGATGGATTTACCTCGTGAAGGAGGGTCTGTATCTAGGTCCCCTTTGTTTGATGGCTCGAATTACACCTATTGGAAAGCTAGAATGAGAGCGTTTTTGAAATCTCTAGATGAGAGAGCTTGACTTGCCATAAAGGTAGGATACTCACCTCCTATTGTGAAAGATAATACTACTAATGAATCTAAAGTAAAACCGTCAAGTGAGTGGACTCCTGCTGAAACAAACAGTGTTAGTTAGAATTCCAAAGCTTTAAATGCTTTATACAATGTTGTGACTACGAGTGAGTTTAAAAGAATTGCCACATGTGAAATTACCAAAGAAACTTGAGATATTCTCCAAGTAACTCATGAATGGACTTCAAAAGTTAAACAATCGAAACTTCAAATTCTAAATTCACAATTTGAACAGCTTAGGATGGAAGATGATGAAGTTTTTGGTGACTTTGAGGCTAAATTAACTGACATAGTAACTAGTTGTCACAATCTAAAAGAGCATATTCCCGAGACTACCATAGTGAAGAAATTTATTAGGTCTCTACCTGAACGTTTTCGGTATAAGGTTACTGTCATATTTAAAATCATGAGTTTCAAAGAGATTAAACTTGAAGAATTGACAGGAATCTAAAATCATATGAGATGGAGATTTCACTTTCACTTTCACTCTCACAATTATGTTCATATCTCTCCATCTCTTTCTCTCTCTATATATACACACACAACGACTCTTTCTACACGGCGGCACACACATATGTGTTTCACAAATATTGAAGATAATGTAATCCTGATGAATCACTCATGTCTCGACTTCTTTAAATTTAACGTCAACAACTGATTAATCATTGGGCACATATTAAATTTTCATTTTTCTGTTAGTTGAACATATAAAACCGATTAATCAATGGGTATAGAATTATTTTTATTATTATTTACTTATTTTTATTTATTTGTTATCCTGTCAAATCTTCATACTTTCCAAAGAAAGTTAAACTAGAAAGTAAAGTACAAATTGGATTCTTTTCTCTGTTGTAATTTTTTTTTACCCTTACTCATTTTTACTTTTAAGTTATTTTTTAATTTAAAACCTAATTGTAATAAAACTCTAAAAATTATAAACTTTATCACTTCTTTATAATAACGTAAGTTTGTCTTTTATCCATTTATATACATCCTTATATACAATTTCGGCTTCCTTTTACTACAATGTTACTTCAAGCCAACGTCTGTTTCTTTCTTTCTTTCTTTTTTTTGCCTAATTTTGTGCACAATCATATTGCTAATTCTATATATTCACTTTTCTTTAGGTATTATACTACTCAATATTGATATGTTTAACTTCTCTTATTTTTAGTATATATTTATTTTTAATTCTTACAAAATTATTATAATAAAATTATTTAACCATGATTTACAAATTTGTTATAAATATAGATTTTGCTTACGTGCAATGCACGTACTTTATATATATATATATACATTTGACTAATTTCCATTATGATTCCCATCCAATTTTTCTTTTTCGAAAACATATAAATACTCTTTAATCACTAGATTTAACAAAAATTCATGCATTGAGCAGTCTCGCAATCGCCAATTTTCAGCCATATTATTGCATTTTACCACAAAACAACTTTTTCTATTTTATAACTTTATATAAAACAAACTTCTTTATTTTTTTCCTTCTCTAAAATTTTGTGTTTTTTACAGATCACAATGCGCTAAAAAGAATATAAAATAATAATAATAATATAGCACATATTTATATTGCTCTTTATTTAACTAATTCATTGTCTGTGTTTATATATCTTTTCTTTCATTTTAATAGATAGGTTGAAAATGAACTCTCTAAATTTTCTCCAATGATAGCAACTAGACTTATAAAAATTATGCTCAACATATATTTTTATTTGAATAAAAGACAGTGATTGTGAATGCATGGCTTATAAATTTTATACATTCGAAAATTCAATATGAATATTTAATCGTTTATAAAACTATCAAAGATAATTAAAATAATTCTGAAACAAGAAAATAAAAAACTACTCCATCTATCTCAATTTATAAGGTCCTTTTGGGGAATCCAATTTTTTAAAATGTTGTATTAGTAATGAATGAAATACCAACTTTACATTTGGTCAACTTTTTAAGATGTTGTATTGGTAATGAATAAAATACCAACTTTACCCTTGATCCCATCATAATGATGCATGTGATGGTTTATTGTGTAGATGATTTATAATTTCAATGTATAAAGGGTAAATTAGTAAAGTGGTATGATCAAGTGTTTTGACTTTTCAAATGAGACACTTATTTTGAGATAGAGAAAAGAGCAAAAGTGGACACTTAGGGTGCGTTTGGAAAGCTTGTTTTTTGTATTTGTTTTCTGTCTTCAAATATAAAAACTGTTTTTGTATTTGTCTTTATTTTTTTCAGCAAAAAACTAAAAACAAAAAAGCGTTTGGATGAAAATTTGTATTGAAAAATAAAATGGTATTGGTGGCCGGCGGTAGTGGCCGGCAACGGCGGGGGGCGGTGGTGGTGGGTGACTGGAGGCGGCGGCGGCACCTGACGGCGACCGGAGGTGGTGGGGGCCGGCGGCGGCGACCGAAGGCGGGGGTGGTGGTGGTTGGCGGCGGTGGGGGCGGCGGCGAAGGTGGTACCCTAAACAGTAAAAACACTCAAAAAACAACTAAAAGTTGTATTTGGTGTTTTCACCACTTTTACACACTATTCACAGAAAACAGTTTTCTTGGGAAAAAAAAAGTGAACAGTAAACGCGTTTGCCAAACGTGTTTCTTTTTTAACTGGGTGAATAGTAAAAAAACAAAAATTGTTTTCTCGTATCCAAACGGACCCTTATTTTTAGACGGAGTGAGTAAAACGAAGTAATTACTTTTCACGAGTCATTAACTTGGAGCATATATTATTCACTCCATCACATGTGATATGTGTAAGTCTTACTACGTCGTTTCGCCGATTTCGTTTCCATCAATTTTCAAATATATACAAATACACAACACACACACACACACACACATATATATACTAGGAAAGAGAATGTGCGATACACGTGACCTAACTTTGTCAAAAAGTAAAGTTGAGATACTTCCTTCAACTCAAAAAAAATAAAAAAGGAAAAAAAGGAAATAAGTGAAACCGAGTCAAATATATCAAAACAAAACATAAATTGTTTTTTTAAAAAATAAAATAACATATAGAATTCACTTATACAAACACTTACTCTGTCACTGCAACACTTTGTAGTAATGTAAAATTGTAACTCCAGACACATCACTCAAGGAATCTTTGTTGTATTTAAACATTGCACAAATTACTACAATCCAAAACACTTGAAGACCACAAACAAAATACTCAATATCATGTAGGGATGGCAATGGGGCGGGTCGGGGCGGGTATCACCCGCCCCGTCCCCGAACCCGATTATTTTTTCCCGCCCCGTACCCGATTAATATTTTTATTTTTCGCCCCGCCCCGCCCCGTACCCGGCTATCCCCCGCCCCGCGCCCCGCCCCGCCCCGCCCCGATACCCGGCTATCCCCCGCACCCCGCCCCGCCCCGATACCCGGTTACAAAAGATTCAGAAAATATAATTTTTTTTTATTTAAAAACTCAGAATATTGCAATCAGTATCACCACAAATTCACAATACTTGGAATCAGTACAACAAATTGCAATCAATTTAAGTACAGCAAATTGCAATCAATATATAAAAAAAATTACAGGTCCCAACTTGGAATCAGTATATAAAAAGTTGACATATATAAAAAAAGTACAGCAACTGGTGATGTAATCTTTTGTAACAAAAGATCATGAAAATTAACAAATTGCAATCAGTACAGGTCCCAACTTGGAATCCTTGTTACACCGCCCAAATTGTAGTCAAATATTTTTTAGAACAATATTTCCATCAACAAAACAAGGGAATGAACATAGGGATTTTAACGAGCCACTTCAAAGCATCAGCACAGCACAAAGAGGGTCCAATAACTGCACAAAGGTTGTAGTGACCATACTTCTGAAACTCCCACTCACTGTTATCTGCACAAACAAAATAATCACAAAAATGAGGAAAATATATCAATGTGCAATGACACAAATACATAATATGACATGACCTCAAATTGTAGAGGAGCACATAACATGTATTATACCTCTATTCAAGAACCTCGGACATTAAAGAATTGTCATCATCACAATCACAAAATATATTATCATTTGTTGTATTCACCTCGGGTGGAATTCCTATAAACCAATAACATAATTTTTTTTAAAAACAATAAATCATGGCTATAAAAAATTAAAAATAAAAAATGAGAAAAAAGTAAACCAACAATTACCATTTTATTCGGCTAAAAGCCAACTTTGGGAACACATCAAAGCCTCCAACGTAGTTGGATGAAGTCTGCTACGATGTGGATTAACAAACCTACCACCAGTACTGAAAGCAGACTCTGAGGCAACGGTAGACACTGGAATCGCTAATATATCTCGGGCCATCTTTTGTAAGGTAGGATATTTCACTCCTGCAGTCTTCCACCACCCCAAAATATCAAAATCATCCGACTGAGGCAACAATTTCTCTTCCAAGTACGAGTCAAACTCGGTCTTCTCCCCATCTTCAGGTGCATTTTGACTAAGATATTTTCCAAAATTTGACTTATACCTCAACACCCCCCCCTTAACATCACTCACACTAGTAAGATTAGAAGACGAAACACTTGCATTATTTGCACTTTTTTTGAACTTTCTTGAATACTCGGAAAACATATTAGCACAACTTTCTCGCAATTTTTGAGCTTGCATCTTCCATTCATCACCATAAATTTCAGGATAGAAGAATTCAACCAATCGCATCTTATATTGTGGATCTAGCACTACCGCCATTGCCAATGCCTCATGACAAATATCCCAATATTTCACATATTTTGCCAACATGTTGCGTGCCATCTCATGAATTGTCATACTTCTATCATCAAGCCAATTATACAATGCAACTCTAATTTCACAAATAGAACCAAAAAATAAATTGGAAGTAGGATATTGTGACCCAGAAAATAACTCAGTGGTAGAGTAAAACAACTCCAACTTGTCACAAATTTTTTTTCCCATTTCCCAATCCTCATTGGTTGGCAATGTTTTGTAAAGTTTCTCACATTGCTTCAATCGTGGGAACACATCTTTATACTCGAAAGCAGTTGCAAGCATAAGATATGTAGAGTTCCAACGAGTTTTAATATCCATTACCAACTTTTTCGTACATGAAAGTTTCAATTACCGAGCTGCTTTTTCAAACTTTTCAATTCTACTCGGGCTTGCAGTCCAAAAACAAACGCTATCGCGTATTCTTTCAATTGACTCCCCTATTACTTCTAGCCCTTCTTTCACAATCAAATTCAAAACATGAGCACAACATCTCATATGAATAATTCTCCCATCTAGTATAAGTGAACTCATATCAACCTTATCAATGACACAATCAACCAAGGCATCATTGACAGAACAATTATCCAATGTAATTGTGGATAATTTTCTATCAATGTTCCAATCCAACATGGTATCAAGTAGCACATCAGTTAAAACTTCTTTATTATGTGGAGCAGGAACATATGTGAACCTATAACATATTAAAAATCAATTTCAATAGAAACCCTTGTTGAACTGTTCAGAATATAATTTCAGAATATAAATTATAAACTTTTTCAGAATATTATAAATGGTTCAGTTTTACAAATTTCAGACATGATTTTGGAGTGGTAACAACAATTTCAGATTATACTGCAGGTCTGTACAAATTTCAGATTATACTGTGTGGCTGCTTAGGAAATTAGCAATGAAGAGGATGAAAAGTTGAAGAATCTGAAAAATGAAAAGTTGAAGAAAAGTTGAAGAATCTGGCAGGTCTGTACAAATTTCAGATTATACTGTGTGGCTGCTTAGGAAATTAGCAATGAAGAGGATGAAAAGTTTTTTGAATCTGAAAAATGAAAAGTTGAAGAAAAGTTGAAGAATCTGGCAGGTCTGTACAAATTTCAGATTATACTATGTGGCTGCTTAGGAAATTAGCAATGAAGAGGATGAAAAGTTGAAGAATCTGAAAAATGAAAAGTTGAAGAATCTGAAAGGTAACAACAAATTTCAGATTATACTGTGTGGCTGCTTAGGTATTCTAACTCTCAACTCTTATATTATATGATGGGAACTAACAATTATCAGAATTGTGAACAATGATATTACTGTTCTAAATTGAATTTAGTTTGATATCCAAAATCATTATTTCTTCAATTTTGTTGCTCATGTTCCTGCAGAATATATGTATGTCCTAAAATATTTTAGAAGCAGAGAACTCTGTAAGAACTCAAGGCATTAAACATATTCCAGTAAATGATGCTAAGAAAAATGCATACAAATCAAATCAAATAAAATCCAAATTTGAAACCAAAACAAACTCAAAATAAAATTTCATACCTCAAAAGTCTTCTTTGCAGTTTCCACGAATCATCAATGAAGTGAGCCGTTACTGCCATGAAACCCTTCCTTGAATGATTACAAGTCCACATATCCGATGTGAGAGCGACTCTGTCATTAAGATTCTCCAAAAATCTACATGTTTTAGCTTTTTCAGTCTTATAAATATTTAAGATATCATTTTTGATTGTATTTCGAGAAACCATCTTAAACATCGGTTGAAGGCTATTCACGAATTTTCGAAAACGACAATGGTTAACCATGGAAAGCGGATACTCGTGCACTATTATCATACATGCAAGCTCATGTCTTGAGACAGTTTGATCAAACACATGATTGCGATATGAAACTTGTCCTTCACCTGTCTCATCATTTCTTTTATATGTGCTTTGTAAAACCGACTGTCTCAAACCACTACTGTCCCTCTTCAATCTTGGACACCTCTTTAGATGAAC
This sequence comes from Cornus suecica, assembly GCA_963922005.1. NCBI lineage: Eukaryota > Viridiplantae > Streptophyta > Magnoliopsida > Cornales > Cornaceae > Cornus > Cornus suecica. Next base: position 7,684,810 of record OY998246.1, on the reverse strand, counting down.
AATCAAACTATTAGTTCCATAACTACTAGGTGCTTTCAATTTCGTATTACAATGATGACACACGCCATACACCATTCCATTCTCTGTGATTTTACTAAAATCATTCCAAACCGCTGATGTTAATTTTCTTTTTCTTTCTGTAACAGTTGGAACACTAATTGGGTCATCACTAGCTTTAGGAATTTCAGGGTCAGGGGCTGAAGTGGGAGCCTCGGAGGTGGCGGGAGAGGGATTATCATTTGTAGGCTCTATAACTACATTTGGACTATTTGATTCCTTCTCTGACATCTTTCAATTTTGTAATATCTACAACAAAATTGCACAAAAAAAAATAATTTCAGAATATAAATTATAAACTTTTTCAGTTTTAGTATTGAAAGTTTGAACACTATTGACATATAAATTTGGTAACTTAATCTGAACCTTGTCTACACAATTATATAAATTTTAATAATCTGAACCTTGTCTACACATTTATATAAACAATGGAATGGACTGACTGACCAATACACCTTCATTGACACAAAGTGTCAAATGCACTTAATATTAGCAACTGATTTTTAAACTAAAACAGGATCAAACTACTAATCACAAACACACACTATCTCCCGGATGCCTCATTTACATACTAATCAAACAATACTAATCAAACAAAGTAGCAAATGGGAACAAATGGCAAATGGCAAACATAGGAAGGACTTCCTAACAGTCTACTTCGAAAAGCTGCATTGAAATCTCAGGAGTTTGAGGTAACAAATGGCAAACATAGGAAGGGGTCTGACAAGAAGTCGAAACAGATGTGTGAAGAACAGATGACAGTCATAAAAAACTATACCAAATAATATTTGAAGTTGCAGCAGATTTGAGTTTGAGGTATAAAAAAATATTTGAAGTTGCAGCAGATTTGAGTTTGGGGTCTGACAGTCATAAAAAAATTGTTTGAAGTTGCAGCAGATTTGAGTTTGAGGTAACAAATGGCAAATAATATGATGTTCTTCAAACAAAGACGAACAAGATTGCATTTTAGATAAATCACAAACACACACTATCTCCCGGATGCCTCATTTATATGTTCCAATTGATGTTACATGAACTCGGGTAAACATCAGATATACCAAATATTCAAACTAACTCGAGAAAACACCGCTAGATATTGATATTATTTAATATTTCTATTTATTTCTAAAGTAGCATAGCATTTCCACCCATTTTAAACCAAGAACTGAACAAAATATATCATAAAAGACTATTTGAATATATAATAAGCAGAACCATATACCATATTCATATCCATTACTTATAACACCAATATTGAAAACAGTAAGAAAAAATTAATTTAAGAACCTGTTTAGAAGCTGTGTTTACATTTATCCTCTCACTGTTCCTCCTGAATAAAGTAAAGAAACCCCAGAAATGAAACTGCAAACAAAAATTTCAAAAACCCAAATGAAAGTAAGTTTTGGAAACATAAACAGAGTATATTCATACATGCAAATAAAAAAAAATAAAAAAAATGACAAGGCCTCATGGACTGAAAATCCATACATCATAGACCCAAAACACCTCAGAATAAACATATTCCAGTAAATGATGCTAAGAAAAACAAAAAATCAAAAGAGATAAAAAAAAACAGTCAGCAATGATGTCTACAAAACCTTCAACATCAAAACCCCTTTATAAAAGGGCAAAAACAATACAGCAACAACAACAACAACAATTAGATGAGTATTTTAAGTGAACTAATTCCACCTTCCTTTTTAAGTGAAATTTGAAAACCTACTTGGATGATCATACAACAGAAAGGTAAATAGGATTGTGGAAAACATATGAAAAATTTCTTTGACACATCAGAGACATTTTAGATGGTGTTTTCAGTAGCTTTGCAAGCAATATTCAACTACTCTACTTACAATATTCATCACAGCTATCTCCAACTCATTTGGCTTTGACACATCAGAGACATTTTAGATGGTGTCATATTGCAAAGCTGAATTCTCCCATGTCATGAAGCTAAAAATCATATGTCAAGAAATACACCTATAACTGACCTACCTTTCTTGATTTTAGATTTTTATGGTGCAAGGAAAAACTCTGCTACTATATAGCTCAACAATTTGAAATAAAAAATGCGGATATATAGAGACATATAGACCTAATTTGCCTACAGTTCAACAAAAAATGCAGGTCACAGAATAAATTGATTTTGTATTATATCACAAAATTGGGATAAGGGTATTTTACAATTAACCCAATATGCCTAAAAATTGCAGGTTATGTGAGACATATAAACCAAATTTGCATACAATTAACAGGAGAGTTGTAATAAAAATACAATTAAGCTAAATACAAGAGAGGGTCATACTTGTTAGGCTAAATACAAGAGAGTGACAACCCTATGCTGCAAGCAGAGGAATAACTTATAGCTTTTAATAAATTACCCACCATCTATTCAAACAAAATCTTACCCACCATCTATTCAAACAATAAATTATAGCTTTTAATATTATATAGTCTCTTATCTAATTTTTTTTCATATTTTTTTGCGACACTCTCATAAATTAGATAATTAGATCACAAAATGAAATTCATAAGAATAAAAAGATCAAATCTTCCAAATGGGTATTCATCAAAACGGTAAATAATCAAATAATCTTCCCAATGGACATTAATTAATCAATTAAATTCAACTTACTCCCGATTTGCAATAACACCAGCAGTGAGAGTTGAGCCATTGTTTCCTCCCCAACCCACAAGCATAACCCTAACAAATCAATCCAACATCAGAACAAATGTATGTAAAATATATATAGATATATGATATATGAATACGTACACAAATAATTTGTTCTGGGTCAAAGTTATAGAAACAAACCCTAATTTCGGCACATGGGTTTCGGTCTTGAACTCGTATTTGACGGACTTGGGCTTGACAATCCATTGATAGGTTCCATTCCTGTTCTCATGAACAAGCTCTGTGGTAATAAAAAACCCTAGGTTCGATGTAACCGTCGGAGCTGCAGGCGACGAGAGGTGAGGGTTTGGGAGTGATGAGACCGTCGGAACAGCTAGAGTTGAAGACCGTCGGAACAGCTCCTGAGAAGTCACTCCGAGCGATGAGAGGCGAGAGGAAAACGGCGTGTTTGATTTAGAGAGAAGACTAGGGTTTGGGAGCCTTATGAAGATATATATATAGGGGTTATGTTTGTAATATATCAAACATGTAAGGGTAGTTCAGTAAATAGCCAAATAATCGGGGCGGGGCGGGTATGTTAAACGGGGCGGGTTCGGGGCGGGTTCGGGGCGGGGCGGGGGTGACCCATACCCGCCCCGTTTATAATCGGGTAATTTTTTCCCACCCCGTACCCACCCCGATTAGTTAAACGGGACGGGACGGGGCGGGATAAACGGGGCGGGTCGGGACGGGTCCCCATCGGGGCGGGTTTTTTTGCCATCCCTAATATCATGTTTTGAAAATGAAGTGTGAAATAAAGAATGAATGATTTCTATTTGTCAGAGACATCTTTTCAGGAATGTTGTAATCTTTATGAATTTGGACATCTTCTCATAAAGGTTACACCCTTTCTAAAAAGTTTAGTTTATTTTAAACCCTCAACGCACATGTCTTGTCTGAAAAGACATATTTGAATTAAGAAATAGATATAGAGAGATATAATGAATAAATACAATAAGATAAACCAATCTCAAAGAATTTGACTTGATTAAAATAGTTAAAATAAATTATGAAAAAATAGAAAGTTAAAAATATACTGCTGAAAAACGATTATAAAATCCAAAATATCAAACATATCATATAGGAAAGAGTTTTAAACCTAATAGAATTATAAGATAGGTATTGTAATTGTAAGAGTGGAAATGTCCAGCCCAACTGAGCCCATCAGGCATCAGGCCTATCAGGTTGATGGCCCAGCAAGGTTTTCGTGAGCCCGATAATCAAGCCCATTAGGAAAATGTATATAAAGGAAATCAAAAATTAATAAAAAGGGTTAGTCTGTGTTGAGCATTTTTGTGCATTTACACATTGGCGCCGTATGTGGGAAAGCTTTGGAGGAGTTCTTGATTTTTCAAATGCCCTTCGAGATCTGTAAAATCGCCTCCTTCTTCCCATCTCAAAAAGAAAAAGGCTGAGTCTGTTTGATAGGCAAAAAGATCTTCTATTTGGTAAGCTCAAAGATCCTCCACCTCCAGAAACCTCCACTCACTACCCCCCCGGACGAAGATGCCAATCACTCGTTCACAGGCAGGCATTCTACCCACTGAGGACAATCGTGCAGAGGATTCCCAGACCATGGAGCAAATTCTTCAACGTTTGGTGGCTGCTGAGGAGCGTAGCGTGGCCTTGGAAAAACAGAATGCAGAGCTCAGGGAGAGGTTGGCTCTACCAATAGATGTCTTACCGGTGGTTACACCTGACCCTTTGGTGGCGGCGGTCGACCATTCTCTGAACCAACAGGGCAGTGACAGACCTGAAGAGCATGCCGAGTCTTCTCAGCGCTTAGGAAAGGCTCCAGCAGCCGACGAGTCTATAACCCCCAAGAAACTTCAAGCAATGATGGATAAATTCCAAAGGAAAGTTCTCAGAGACTTGAGGTCCCGATCTACGAATGACATGGCCATCCAAGCGTCCACTGAATTGATACAGTCACCCTTCGTTCACGAAATAACCCAAAAGCCTTTCCCAAAGAAGTTCGTTATGCCACAATTCACCCCTTATGATGGCACAAGGGACCCCGAAGAACACATATACCAGATCCATCAGAAAATGACCATGTACGCTGAGAACGAGTCCCTGCTATGTAAAGTGTTCTCCACAAGCCTTGCTGAGGCCGCCCTATTATGGTTTAGGAAGCAGCCGCCCCGATCCATTGGCAGCTGGCAGCAATAAACCAGGCTCTTCATCGCCGAGTATTATGGAAACAAGAGACAGAAGAAGACCATATCCTGCCTCTTCACCATGATCCAGGAGAAAGGAGAGTCATTGAAAAGTTTTCTATCCCGATTCAACATTGAATCCTCTTCTGTGGATAATTGTGACCAGCACTCTGCAGTTGAGGCATTCAGGATGGCCCTTATTCCAGGAACAAAGTTCCATCAGTCTTTGGTCAAGCGCCCTCCATCGGGCATTGGGGAACTAAACTCCAGGGCCCAGGGATACTTAAGAATTGAAGAAGAGGAAACTATCAGGCAAAGGAGATCAACCTTTGTCGGTCTTGAGATTCAGTCCAAGGATCGGTTGATCGATCGGAAGCGATCGGCTCCACCGGGATCGTCGGCCCCACCGGGATTATCAATCCCGAAACCATTCAAACACCCCAGGTTCGAAGAAAGGTTGACACCCCTGAAGGTTAGCCTTGCAAAACTTTACCAGGAGAACAAAGCCAAAGGAATTTTCCAGCAACCCCCTACCATGCGACAGCCGCTTGACCAGAGGGACAAGTCAAAACACTGCGCTTTCCACGGTGATTTCGGGCACATCACGAACGAATGCCGCAATCTAAGGCAACAGGTGGAGATGTTACTACTTCGCGGGGAACTCCGAGATTACGTCCAACGAGACAGGCCAAGGCCCGATCAACGTGCCCTCGGCGCCCCACGGAACCACTCAGATGCACAGCCGGTCAGGGTCATCAATATGATTCATGGTGGCCCCCCATCCAAAGAGACCGAAGGATCACGCCGAAGCTATCTGCGGAAAGCTCACAAGATGAGAAAAATCAACAAGATCAGTGAGGCCCACCACAAAGCAGAGAAAACTCAAATCACTTTCTCGGTGTCGGACCTTCGGGGCGTCCAAACCCCGCATGAAGACCCTCTGGTTGTGACCCTAATGGTGGCCAACTGTCTTGTGAAAAGAGTCATGATCGATCCTGGGAGCAGTGCCAACATCATCACCAAATGGGCTTTCGAAAAACTCAAAATCAATCCATCTGAAGTTGTGGCATCCCGGTGCCCCATCGCAGGTTTCGACGGCAGGCAAAATCGAGTCGATCGGGGAAGTTCAGTTACCGGTGTCTGCAGCTCATAGGACCCTAAACGAGACATTCGTTGTGGTGGATGCCAAACCTTCATACAATCTTCTCATGGGAAGGGGATGGATTCACCGAATGCAAGGCGTGTCTTCGACTCTTCACCAAGTCATGAGATGTTTAAGCCCTGACGGTATAGGCACCATTGATGCCAAAGGCGACCAGGTGGCCGCCAAGGAATGCTATGCGGTCACCCTGAAAGAGATCCGGAAGGGGCAGGCCCCAGGGGTACCCCGATCCAAGGAGCAAAGCTCATGTTCCAAATAACAATTAAAGGAGGGGGATCCGGGAGCCCCGATTGTGGTTGAACCGCTACAACCGGTCTGTATTGTGCCCAACAGCCCGGAAAAAGTTACTTTTACAGGTACAACCCTCACCGATTCTGAATTTGAGGAAATAACACAATTGCTGCGTTGACTTTACCGACCTGAACAAGGCATGCCCGAAGGACAGTTTTCCACTTCCAAAGATCGACCAGATGGTTGATGCTACCTCTGGCTATGATCGTCTGACTTTTCTGGATGCCTATTCAGGTTACAACCAAATAAAAATGAACCCGAAGGATGAGGAAAATATCTCCTTCATTACTGAAACAGGTACATATTGCTTTAAAGTTATGCCTTTCGGACTGAAAAATGCAGGTGCTACTTTCCAGAGATTGGTCAACAAGATCTTTAAAGGTATGATGGGCACAGTAATTGAAGCCTACATCGACGATACTGTAGTCAAGAGCAGAAAGAAGGAGGACCATCTCACTCACCTACGCTAAGTGTTTGCCACCCTCAGGTCACATGGCATGAAGCTTAACCTAGCGAAATGTTCTTTTTATGTATCATCTGGACAGTTCCTGGGGCACATCGTGGACCAGACTGGGATCCAAGCCAGCCCGACACAAGTCAAGGCCCTAATAGAAATGAAGGAGCCCCGAACACATAAAGACGTTCAAGTCTTGACGGGAAAAGTGGTAGCACTTAGCAGATTCATTTCACGACTCATTGATCGATGCTGACCATTCTTTCAGGCAATAAAGGTGAAGAAGGGAGATATCTGGGGTCCTGAACAATCGGAGGCCCTGGCGAGGTTAAAAGAATACTTGACCATGCCCCCCGTCTTATCTACACCAACTCCCGATGAAGTCTTATACCTTTATTTAGCGGTATCCTTTGCGTCAACCAGCGCTGCCCTCATCAGAGAGGACGGGAACCTTCAAATGCCAATATTCTACACCAGCAAATCCTTGGCTGAGGCAGAAACAAGATACAGCAGGCAAGAAAAACTGATTCTGTCACTGGTGAATGCCAAGAGAAGGCTAAGACATTACTTTGAAGCCCACCCAATCGTCGTCCCAACAGCTACACCCCTACGGGTTATTATGTCGAAGCCTGACCTCTCAGGGCGAATCTCTAAATGGGCCATCGAGTTGGGCATATACGATTTGACATACATACCCCGGGTTTTCATCAAAGGACATGCAGTAGCGGATTTTTTGCTCGAAAGTGAGACTGAGGAGCCAGACCAGAAAAGTGAACTGGACACATGGAAGATCTTCGTGGATGGATCAGCCAGCTCTTCCGGATCAAGAATTGGTCTGGAAATTTTAACACCCGATGGGACACGCCTTCATATGTCGGTGCAATTACAGTTCCCAGCCACAAACAATGAGGCAAAGTACGAGGCCGTGGTATCCGGTTTGAGGGTAGCCCGAAGCCTCCAGATTCAGTCCTTGGCAGTACACAGTGATTCTCAGCTGGTTGTCCGTCAGATCAACGGAGAATACGAAACAAAGGACCCGACAATGGAGTTGTATCGGGCACTTGTGTTGAAAGAGACATAAAGTTTTTAAAGAGTAACCTTTACCCAAATCCCCAGGAATGAAAACTCTGAAGCTGACCACCTGGCCAATCAAGCTTCCTCAGCCGGAGAAGACCTAACCCGGGTTGCACTATTGGATTTTATTCAGAGGCCCAGCATTCAGGAGCCCGAACGAGTAATGCTCATCCCATGGGAGCCCAGCTGGATGGATCCCTTGATGGATTACTTGCGGAATGGAACTCTTCCCGAAAACAAAGCTGAAGCTTACAAGGTCAGGAGGAATTCGGCCCGGTACTCAATCATAAACGGGCAACTGTACCGGAAGTCCTTTTCCGGTCCTTACCTGAGATGTATTACACCGTCAGAATCTAGAGCAGTGATGCACGAGATTCACAGCGGGACTTGTGGAAACCACTCCGGCGGCAGGTCCCTTGCCCATAAGATACTGTCTCAAGGGTACTTCTGGCCCTACCTGTCTCGGGATGCCGAAGAGTACGTCCGAAGGTGTAAGCCCTGTCAAATGCACGGGGATGTTATCCATCGGCCACCTGAGTTCTTGCATCCCACTATAGTACCACACCCATTCGCCCGATGGGGAATGGATATAGTGGGACCTCTCCCGAAAGCAATCCGGTCGAATGCGTACGTCCTTCTGGCAACCGACTATTTCACCAAATGGGTGGAAGCAGAAGCCTATCCCACCGTCAAAGGAAGTCACGTCATCAAATTCATATGGACCAACATAATATGCAGATTCGGGCTACCAAGGACGATCATGATGGATAACGAAACAAACCTAGACAGCAAGGGGGTCAGAGCATTCTTTACCGAACATGGTATCAACCAAAACACGTCTTTCGTCGGCTACCCGCAAGGGAATGGGCAGACGGAAAGGACAAATCGAACTATATTCAACACCCTGGCCAAAAAACTTGAAAAAGCCAAAGGGGCCTGGTTAGAGAAACTGCCCGAAGTTCTCTGATCATACAGAACGACCCCCAGACAACCCACTGGAGAGACCCCCTTTGCCATAGCGTACGGTGCTGAAGCTGTGATCCCGACAGAGATCAGGGTTCCAACCCTTCGGAGCGAGGCCTGGATTGAAAGACCAAGTAACCAGCACTTGGCTCAGAATCTTGATCTTTTGGATGAAAGAAGGGAGGCTGATGGGATCAGGCTGGCCGCCTACCAACAACAAGTCCGGAACCACTTCAATCAAAGAGTCAAAAGAAGAGAGTTCCAGATCGGAGACATGGTCCTTAGGCGCAAAATCGGGCTCGTAGGCAAGCTCAGAGAGCCTTGGGAGGGCTCATACACCATCACCGAAGTCATCGGTCGGGGAGCATACCGAGTCCGAAGGAATATTGATGGCGGAATGAAACCAAACTCCCAGAACACCTCTCGCCTCAAGAGGTACTACCCTTAAGGGGCCAAGTCCTGTTTTTACTGGGATCTTTTTGTAAAAAGGCTATAGTACCTGATCAGTAAAAATCATTATTATGGCCAATTAAATAAATCGTAAAAATCTGCTGAAGTGCCCGAAGATGAAACGTAAACTAAGTGTTGCATTGACCTTCGCATGGCCTGAAGTGCTCGAAGATGCAACACAGATCCTGAAGAGATCATTGTTCCAAAAATAAACAAAGTGTTGCATTGACCTTCGCATGACCTGAAGTGCCCGAAGATGCAACACAGATCCTGAAGAGATCATTGTTCCAAAAATAAACTAAGTGTTGCATTGACCTTCGCATGGCCTGAAATGCCCGAAGATGCAACACAGATCCTGAAGATATCATTGTTCCAAAAATAAACAAAGTGTTGCATTGACCTTCGTATGGCCTGAAGTGCCCGAAGATGCAACACAGATCCTGAAGAGATCATTGTTCCAAAAATAAACAAAGTGTTGCATTGACCTTCGCATGGCCTGAAGTGCCCGAAGATGCAACACAAATCCTGAAGATATCATTGTTCCAAAAATAAACAAAGTGTTGCATTGACCTTCGCATGGCCTGAAGTGCCCGAAGATGCAACACAGATCCTGAAGAGATCATTGTTCCAAAAATAAACAAAGTGTTGCATTGACCTTCGCAAGGCCTGAAGTGCCCGAAGATGCAACACAGATCCTGAAGAAATCATTGTTCCAAAAATAAACTAAGTGTTGCATTGACCTTCGCATGGCCTGAAGTGCCCGAAGATGCAACACAGATCCTGAAGAGATCATTGTTCCAAAAATAAACTAAATGTTGCATTGACCTTCGCATGACCTGAAGTGCCCGAAGATGCAACACAGATCCTGAAGAGATCATTGTTCCAAAAATAAACAAAGTGTTGCATTGACCTTCGCATGGCCTGAAGTGCCCGAAGATGCAACACAGATCCTGAAGAGATCATTGTTCCAAAAATAAACTAAGTGTTGCATTGACCTTCGCATGGCCTGAAGTGCCCGAAGATACAACACAGATCCTGAAGAGATCACAAAACTTTGTAAAAATAAACAAAGTAAACGGGAATTGTGATATTATAAAAGTCAAAAAGTCAACTGGACAAAAACTATTATCTTTCATTCAAAATGGGCCCCAGTGGCCAAGGCTTACAATATGCTTCATAAACATAAAATCCTAAGGTTCACCACCGGCGCCCGATTCATTTGGGTTCACTGGAACGATGGCCCCATCAGGAGCCGGAGGATCAGAAGGGGCGGTGATGCTCATCCCTGGGAGAGGCTTGGTCAAGAACTCGCAGAAACGAACGTTGTCTGGGCTGCCAACCGGATCTTCGTACGGAGGAGCGATGCCCAAACTCTCATCCAGTTCTTCCACCGAGGCAAAAGTCATTTCTTCGATGGGTTTCTGCATGTCACTGAAGCATGACCTCCAACTGAACCCGATTCGGTACTGGGAAGTTTCGCAAAAACGCTTGTACATTTCGTTCCCACCCCGGTGGCACATCTCCACCACCGACCTCTCCGTTGCAAGGAGATTCTCCATCTCTGCCCTCTCCTCTAGGAGCTTCAAATTGGAGGCCATCAAGCTCTCATTATTAGCTTTCAGGCTCTCATTCTCAGCCTTCAAGGCCTCCGTCTCAGCAAAAAGGGCCCGCCGAACCGCCTCCATTTCTTTAATTTTTTCTTAAGCAGCCCAAGCTGCTGCTCTGCAGCGATAGCCCTCTGGGTCTGGACATCCAACTTTTCATTGGATCTGGACAACTGATTGGTGACCTTCATCCGAGAGTCCTCCTTCAGCCTCAGAAGTTTATTGGATTTCTGGAGCAGCTTGGTGTCCTCTTCCATTTTTGCATTGTAGGCCTGCGTCAGGTAGAGCATCTGCCAAAAGAACAAGTGTTAACCTAATAAAGAAACAAATAAAATATTAAATACGGTTGATGAAGCTATAGATTGAAGCACTACCTTCATTGCTATCTCTGGACCTGTCAGGGCCAACTCCTCCCGATCAATGGTTCTCAGTCTCTTTCGGTCAATGGGCGTCCAGATCTGTGAGCCCATAGCCCGAAGAGCAGCGTCGTTGTCAATAATTGCATGCCCTGCAACCAGAAAGTCACCGCCCGGGAGTTTAATCTTCGGCGCCCATGGCACGAGTTGCTCCACTTCAGTTGCAACCCCACTGTCATCCAGTACGATGGGAGACGACTGTGTGGTCGTTCGGGGCCTGACAGACCGCTCGGGTAGAGTCTCCTCCGATCGGGGATGTCGTGCCCCCGTCAGGCTTGTTTCCCCTTCTACCAACCGGAACTCAGGGATGGGAACGTCCCCCGAAGGTCGAGCAACCTCCTCTGATCTTGGAGGAGGAGTCTGGCCGGTTTGAACATTCCCCATCGGTGGAGGTGGAGCTACTGGGGTATTCTCCACCGGAGGCAGGAGAATGGGTCCAGCCGGAGGGGTTGGAACACTTTGTGATCCCTGCCCGCTCTGACTCTCACCAGGGGTTGAAGTTGTCACTTGAGGACCAATTGCCCGCTTAGGCTTCTTCTTCAACACTGCCTGCGGGATTCTCAGCATCTCTGTAGACAGGGCCTGCAAATTAGAACCTGTCAGGAAACTGGTACACATCCTCAAAGGATGCCCCCAAATTTTTTATTCAAGCAGTTCAAAACGGTTTCTGATATAATTTGAAGTTTTATATTCATCGGGTCCTCCCAGAAACTCAAGCACATGGAGGCCTAACTTATCATTGCACTGATCGCAGTTGCATGACCCCCTATGGAATGGCTTGAAAGAAAGGAAAATGTGTTGGTTAAACTCGTTGGGGACTTTGAATCTGGATGAGCTTGGAAGTCTCCAACTCCCACTCACCAAGACCATTCTTTCTTTCCACCCTTTGTTGGACTTTTCAGTGCCATCACAGATCTTCCTCCCACTAAGGGGAAAAAGATTGTACCGGCCTCTGCACTCCTTCTGGGCCTGTATTTTGTAACATAACAGAAGTTCCGCCAGTCCAAGGTCAAGGCCCAGATCCCGATTGATCATCAAGAGCATGGCCAAAACCCGGAAGAAGTTAGGTCCCACCTGAAGCGGGGCCAAGCCTAAGGTACCTAAGGTATAAAGGAAAAAGGGCTGGATCGGGAATCTAAGGACCTGAAGGTGAAAGGCCGACAATAGAATCTGATGGTCCAAAACCCCCTCACCCTTCCTAAAATCATACTTTTTATGGTATTTTTTAACAATTACCCCATCGGGTACCCCGCATTTAACCCTTAACTTTTTTAATACCGTCTCTACCCTATTCATAGGAGGAAGGGGATCAGCATAAAACTGATCTCCCGAACCCCCTGCAGCCGGATCCCCACCTGCTGTGATGTTCTGGTTAGCCTCCGGTGGACTAGACACAATTGCCCTAACCACATCCACTAAGGGTGAACTAAGGGAGGCGTCCGGGTTTATAGAGGAGGGTAAATAGTCGCTACCCGACCGGGTATCATCGTTGTTAGAAATTTTGTTAAGAAAGACGCGAAGATGAAAAGAAATAACTTACTCTAAGATGAATCCCGAAAGATTTCGGACGTTTTCCTGAGAGAGGAGATAGGCCCTGGCAATGATAAGTAAAGATCTCAAGTGCAAAGAGTTCTCTGAAATCTCCAAGATTGTGAAACGGAATGAGTCCTCAGCATTACAGTCAATATTTATAGGAATCTCAGGGATGCCTGAAAAGTCGTGCGCTTGGGAAGCAAAGCGTCACCTCGCTTCACATGCGCCTCCTCAGCCTCCCTTCTCGCCAACCGAGGCCGTCCGAACCACGAATTTCAAACGTTACAATGATTGTATAGCCGTCACATTAATTGCATCAGTCACGTCACCCCGATCAGGGGTGATGTATCTCACTCCCCACTCTGTATCCTTTCTAATGGGCCAGAAAGATCGACACCCATCACAAATGATCGGGCATGTGTAAGAGTGGAAATGTCCAGCCCAACTGAGCCCATCAGGCATCAGGCCCAACAAGGTTTTCGTGAGCCCAGTAATCAAGCCCATTAGGAAAATGTATATAAAGGAAATCAAAAATTAATAAAAGGGGTTATCCTGTGTTGAGCATTTTTGTGCATTTACAGTAATACTATAAGAGTTATAAACTTATAAATGTAAAAGAGTTTGTTATGATTATAACATAAGTATTTAAGTAGTATAGATATTTATATATAGGGAATATGTATTGTTAGAAATTATAATTATGACATAGGTGTCTTAAAATACGAAATATATATTGTTAAAAATTTAAATATATGGGGATGAACAGAGAATGAGATATATAAATGAATCTGTTAATGGTGAGAGTGAAAAAGGGAGGCATGGAGAATATAAAAATATTGAAACGATGCGAGAGAAATGATGAAAGGATACGTTAAACATAAGTTACTCTTCATTCACATAAATAAAAAACTGTGTGGATGAAAAGACGCAACTATTGAAATAACCAAAAAAAGGCACACGTATTATTTTTTGCATTTTAGATTTAAATTTTAAAAAAAAATTATTTGAAAAAAATAAAAAGCCCTCCTACATTTAATAGTAGTATAGGTAGATAGATGTTGATATAGATATAGATATGTACACACACAATTGTCACTCACAGTTTGAGCAGAGTAGGGTTGCATTTGGTAACGATGCGGTGCGGTGTTAGTTTTTGGTTTTGGTTTGGGTTGGGTTGGATTTGGTTTGGTATGGTTTTATTTTGATTCCAAACCATGTTTGGTGCAGATGGTTTTGGTGTGAGAAAAAGTGATGCTAAAAAACCAAACCATGTTTGGTAAAATTGGTATGGGTTGAAATTCCGAAACCAAACCATATTTGGTAACTTGGAATGGTTTCACATTTTATTTCTAAATATTAAAATTTATAATATTAAAATATATTTAATATTAATATATTAAAATATATTAATATTAATATATTAATTTTTAGGAAAGATAATAAAACTATAATATTAAAATATATTAAATTTCCAAAAATATATTTTAATATTAATATATTAAAATATATTAATATTAATATATTATAATATATTAATATTAATATATTAATTTTTACGAAAGATAATAAAACTATAATATTAAAATATATTAAATTTCCAAAAATATATATTAATATTAATATATTAATTTTTAGGAAAGATAATAAAACTATAATATTAAAATAAATTCCAAAAATATATTTTAATATTAATATATTATATAATATATTAATATTAATAAATTAATTTTTAGGAAAGATAATAAAACTATAATATTAAAATATATTAAATTTCCAAATATATATTTTAATATTAATATATTAAAATATATTAATATGATGCAACTATTTGGTTTTGGTTTGGGTTGCTACAGTACCGCACCACCAAAAACCACCTCATTAGATGGTTCCAAAATCATGGGTTGGTACCATCATTTGGTACCATTGGTTTGGTACTGTTGTACCAACACCAATCCTACCAAATATGGGTTGGTACCACCATTTCGTACCAAAACCAAAAAACTGGTACCAAAACCAGTTACAAAACAGGGCCAAGGTGGAGAGAAAAGCATGAATGCCCCTGATCGTTACGAGCGATTTGTCGTCCCCGAAGGCACAAAGAAGTAACACTCTCACTGTATATTCAATATATATATATATATACATGTATATATATAGTTTATTTTTCATACCATTTTCCCGCTGCAATTGTTAGGGTTTCGTATGAAAGGGACACAAAGATTATAAATGCAGCTTCATTCACAATCGAGCGAGAGGACCGCACAATTGGCAACATTATACGCATGTACGTACCGATTGTTCCCTAATTTATCCATGTTTTTTGTTCGATTCAAATTGCATAAACCCTAATCTTAAACCCTTGTTGCTGACACGATCACGATCTCAAACCCGAAGCCCTAAGCCCTACTAATAGTAACCACCATTTTCGTCAATTAACAAACACTTCAGTACAAAGACGACCCTAAACAGCCCAGACCCGAGTCAACTTTTTAGAAAGTAGTTCCGCAATTCATGCGAACAGTGACACACAACAACAAAAAAAAAAAAAAACTCCTCTTTGTATATATATGTAGGTGTTTCGTTTAGCAGCTGCAAAGGAAAAGGTTTAGGCCATATATCTCACTTCCCATCACTATATATATATATATATATATATATAAATATGGATGGAGAAGGTGGGAGGAAGAGGAAGATGGAGAAGGGGCAGCTAGAAGAAGAAGAAGATGAAAATGAGAAGATGGAGAAATTCTTTGCTCGAGTACTCGAGAGGTGCGTCGATTAATGGAAGGAGAAAAGAAGAAGGCTGCTGTTCAACAAGCGAAGCCTCCATTGCCACCGGCAGTTTGGAATCCGGCGTTCCGGAAGGAGGATTTCAATATTGGATTGGATAACGTGATTAATCCTCAATCCAAAGCTGATGATCAAGACAAAACTTTGTTTCTGAATATCAGTGGATGCTTTGGAGCAATTACTTTTCACTGTCGAGTACTCTGGTATACTATTAATGGTAGTTTTATGCTAGAATTATGCAAAGCATTGTCTCCTTTATTATTTTTTCCCCTTATATGGATTAATACTGATGAAAAGTCGGTATTACGATCTACTCTCTAATTCCACAACGAATTTTAATCGGTATTATCATCACCACTCTGACGGAACGAAGAAGAAAAACATAACCATCGCCGTCTGACTATACACACAACCATGATAAGTAAATCAATAAATTCATAATATACATATTAATAACATGTGCAAGCTGAGACACCACCCTTCTATCCACATTAGCAACAAAAGAGTCTTCACATTTGCTCATGTATTCCCCCACCATCTACTTTTTCGAAAAAACAACAGCTCTATCACCTGTTAGAATGCATCCCCCATTTACAAAAGAATATGAAGTACCTACCCAGAAATCATGAAAAGAAGATAAAAGGTATATCCTCAAATCCCCAACTTATCTATACTCCATGAACAAAACAAACCCCAATTGTACTGTTTCATTAAGTCAGCATTATGCACATAGATGAACAAAAAATGCACAGCTTAAAAAAAGGCTTTGCTCACTATGTTAATCGTGTTGGTTTGATAAGCGAGCATCAACTCCAACACTTGCGTTTATAAAACTGCCTGTTCCACTCAAAATTGTGCCACTGCCACCTCTTCCAACTCGGGAAGAATTATGCCCTCCCGTTCCCATCACCGCTGCCAGTGCCTCCTCTAGTGAGTTATGCGTCTCCCAATTTCCACAGGTAGTTTACTTACCACGTCAAACTGTCAAAGCAATAAGATACGAACAGTTGAGTTAAACTACAGCAAACTATATATATAAAAAATAACAAATTAAAGTGCATACTGATTGCCCCTTCTACTTGGCCTTGGAGTTAGTTGACTTGAATTGAAAGTGCCTTGAGCATACCCTGTTGCTGCATTTGACCTCAGACTTGAATTTGAAATGACAGTAGTTCTTCCAACTCGGGGCTAAAATAATGAAGATACTAGCAAAAAAGCCTATTTAACAAAGATTATATACCTGTTGTGTACCATTGGAAGCACCACTCCCAACTTGGAACTAGCGATAGGTGAAAAAAAAATGTTTAAATGGTAAATAAACGAAGGTGATTTCTTACAGTTGCCTCTGCTAAAAAGATTTCTTAAATACCTTCTGTCGAGAAGTATTGAGTCGAGCACTTTGACAACCCCTTTTATTATTTCCCAAATGTAAACTCTGCTCACACCTGACTGTTAGAGCTTCCCAACTTGGCTTCTTTCCGCTGCAGGCTCATCTGCTTCCTTTCGTTTGTTATTCCTTGGCCTACCAGGCTACCAGGAGCTCTTACTGGAGTAGGGGACTCCATTTTGTCATCAACTATTGGATCATGTTGACGATTGGTACAGCAAGGGTCACATAATCTCTCCAAGTTCTATCTGTTTAGAATGATAGCAGCCAACACAGGCCTTTCTCCCAACATGAACCACATATTTAATTCCAGTCATCAATTGCTTCATATACTTCCAGGCCAGCATGGTTAGCATTACGTGTCCTCTATTCTTGCATGGTGTGATTAAGGTTTTTCCCCAATGTTAGGGGAGGCCGTTCGTATCCCACCAACACAATTTCATGTTTTCTTTTTCCCTTATCAAATTTTAGCAAAGTCAAGTATTTGAGTGGTCTAAGAAACTTTCAAATTTCTCTGATCTACAGGCTGGGCTGAGCTATCTTTGCCTCGTTAATTCTTGGGCAGGAATGATTCAGAAATTAAATCCCACCCATACCTGGTCAACCTCAATGATATATAGTTAAGTACCTCTATACCATTACCAATAACAAAGTTGACAAATCACACAGCACTTTTGTATACATGTTATGCTTTTAGCACCAATATATTATTAGAAAATGATATTTTCACTCATATTTTCTACCTCAGATTCTACCAAGTATATAAAAAAATGACTCTTATATATGCTTCGTTTTGTAAGGCTGATTCTGTTATTTTTTTTATACTAAAATAAAATTAATATCAAAGTAAGGTTTCAAGGTTACATCCTCCTAGACATAAGCGCAAATCGGGAAAATGGTGTAAAGGGCATTGGTTACAATCCAAAGGATTGGAACTACAGATGAATCCTAATCCCCAAATCATAATTCAAATACCTCTCCTTTTACTCCATTCCCTCCATATTTTGAAACAAAGTTAATCACAAGAACAATAGTAAAAAAAAATCTATGTATCAAACACTAATCAAGAAAAGCTTCATTTGAATGAATTAGGCATGACATATTGGCATCACTAAAGTTGCATCTTCTGCATCTCAGCACAGAGTACTTATAGTAATTACTCTAGCACCAAGAAAAGCAACAATGGAATCGATACCGAAAATAGTTGAAATTAATTATAATTATCCGAAACAAAGATTCTACATGCATCCAACAAACAAACAGGGGGACTAGTAATTTATAAACAAACAGAGGGACTAGTAGTTTACAAACAAACAGATAGACAATACACATGCTACTTCATGAAAATGGGGTAGACACCGAACGATTAAACAGGATATAGTGTCTCAATGTACTGACACATATAACCCCAATTGTTATTACCGCTCATTGTTACTTTCTGACGGAGCTCGCCGAAAGTCATGTCACTAAGATTGTACAAGATAAACACACCTGGTATCGATATCACAAGCTTTGCCTTGCCTTCCTTTTCGTCCCCAATAAGTGAAAGTATAGTAAATTTCTTTGAGACTTCATAAGCTATCAATGGAAATGCAGTTGCAGACGGCGATGAATCAAGATCAACCCGGTACTTGGTAAACCATTTCAAGTAGTCCCTCTCCATCTCCAACACATCAAACACCGTGCTTGGCGACCCATATATCTCAATCAGATGCAAATGCCCTCCAGACTCCCCGAAATACTCGATGTTCCTCTCACTCCTTCCCTCCGGGATCAGAGTCGAGGGCATTGCTCTAAAACGCTCGGTATCCACATCAAAGCACAAGAAATCCCGAGAATTGGATACCCAATGAATGGCACCATTCCAATACACCCCTCGTCCAAAAAAAATGAACCCACTATCATCCATACCCAGAGTCTCACCAGACTGACTCCACATATTGGTTTCTGAATTGTATGTTGAAAAATGATACATTTTAGTTCTGAGCAACAACCAAACACAAACAACCCTGTAGTGATCCCATCTCGAAGGATCGAAAGCTAAGTCGAACGAGCTAACGTAAAATTGATCTGACCTTGAAGAATCTAAACTGAATGTTTCAGGAAGTTCTTTAAACTGATTGGTTGTGGAGTTACAGATGAAGCAGCTCGAGAGACCGCTTTCATGGATGGTATGGACGCACAATACGCCATTGCAGAACCTCGAGCGAAGCACAGTAGAAGTGGAATTTTTTTTGATGAAATCGAGAAAATGGGAGGGGATGGTGTATTCTTCGGAGTTGGTAGATAGAGAAACGACGGCAAACTTGTCGACCGGGAAGTTGTTGTGGTAGAAGAGGGCGGTGGGGGGAAATTTAGAGTTTTGGCGGGAGTGGCGGCGGCGGAATTGGGGGTCGGAGATGAGGGAGAGCCAGTGTTTGGACACGAATTGGAATCTGAGGAGTGACTTTGGCGGCAAACGGAGGATGATCTCCATCATCAGGTCTTCGTTTGCCGCGATCGCATCAAGCGACGTCGTCATGATTCTGTTGCCGGAGCTCGTCACCGGAACATCCATAGCTGGTAGAGGGTGGGAATGGGTTTGGTGGCGAGTGTTTACAATTGAATTGAGCTACCGGTGACTACTGAAATCTAATTTAGAGAAACCCTAACCTTAATTTTGGGTTGGAGCTTGAAATTCCATGTCCGAGACCTAAGTAAACACTAGCGATCTCGATGAAACTGCAAGATTTTTGTGAAGGGCTGCGAACACTGTGGCCTAGTGTGCCCTTAAATACCTTGAAATACTACAGTTATAAGTTGGGATAATGCTTTGCCCGACAATGTAAGAAGTAAGTTAAATTTATCGATAACTTGTACCAAAAATTAAAATTTAAAAATATATTACCTGTATCCCATATTAATTATCCATTATTACAACTTTAATTGTCCCAAAATGCTTATTCAGTTCGAATTTCAATGCAATTTAACATTTCACTTTCTCCAACTACCCTTCTTCCATTAACTTTAAACAAATACCGGTCCTCACCATAATACTATATCATTAAGGACAAAATTGAAAATTGCACATTAGTCAACCCAAATTAATAAAATGTTAAAAAGTCAAAATTGGACAACTATTGTGGGACGGAGGGAGTATATTCCATACATGAACACGAGAGAATATAAGATAAGTTTTAATGAGAGGGTTTTTCTAAGTTCTTTTTTATAATTTTTTTTTGAATTTTGAGTGTGGCATTAGTCCAAAGAATTGTTGAGAAGATAAAGAAAATGAAAAATATTGTAAAGAAGAAAGGATTTTTAGGCGATTTGTGTATGTGTCAGTGTGTGTATGAACTAACACATATTCAAAGGTTTGTAGAGGGAGCAACGGAGAGAAAAAAAAAACTTTTTTTAATAAACACAGAAGCCGGTAGTAATGAGAAGAGAAGCTATGGTTTCAGCTGATCGAATGCATATTCCAAAGGGTGAGACTTTGTATGTTATACATTCCTTGAGATAAGGGAATGTCCCAAAGTCGTTTCGACAACTGCACTCGCAAGCAATGCGACTTCCAAACATACATAGAGGTAAGCGGTGAGAGTGGATGTGAGAGATGAAAGAGTCAATAAAATATATGATTTTTATGTATGTGCGTGTAATATTTGTGTAGATATTATAATACTATAAAAATGAATTTGTAATTTTACTCCATATATTAGTTTGAATTTATTTGGTGTTTTAAACTTGTTTAAATAAGTAATTTTATTCAATAAAATTTATTTGTATAGGTGAGTTATATATATATATAATTTGTTCGGTTTTGGACTGTCTGAAATCTGAACCAAACCAAACTAGAACGGTTTCATTTTTTGAGAACCAAAACCAAAGCAGAACAATTAAAAAAGGGAATCAAAGTACCGGTTCAGTTCGGTTTGGACCGTTTCTACGGTTCCAACTTTTTTTATCCACCCCTTATTTAGATAGTATATTTCAAACTCTTTTCTTACTCTTTCACATGTATATAAGTATGAAAAAACTTAAGAATTTCTGTCTATCTTCAAACTCGAAAGTCTTAAAGTTCTTTACAAATTTATCAACATAATCTAGTTTTATATAGTAGTAATGTTGCAATAAGATTTTAATTTCGATTAAGCACAAAATGGGTTTGGGTGGGCCATTTCAACTAAAGAATGGGGTAATATTGGGCTTTAGTCAATTTTTCATATGGGCCTAGAAAAAAGGGCTCATAATGGGCTTTATTTCAAATTTTCATGTGGGCCTAGATTTAAGGGTTTGGCAAGTCCAAAGATTCATAGTACTTGGACTTGGGTTTTTAGGGCTCTAGAAGTAGTTTGTCCATGGCGGGAAGGTACTCTAAAATACAACGGTGGCGAGTCGAGAACAAACTTCCCAATTTCCCAGATAATGTCATTCCTTGATGATTTCCAAGCCAGTAAGTTCCTCTCTCCTTGTGTGTGTATATATATATATATATCTACGTTTTTTTTCTGGGTTTGCGTATTGAAGTTGCGATGCTTACAATTGAAGGTTTAATAGAAACCCTAGCTAATCTGAAAGCGACGACAGAGGTTAAATTTCGAGAATTCTTCAATCAATTGAACGCTTTTATGACTTATGTGCGTAAATTTGGTTCTTAGTCATGTGATGATTTAGAGAAATAGAGAGAGACAGTTGAAATAGTTATATACAAACAAATATATGTATATGCATTTTTTATTTTATTTTATTTTATTGCTTTTTTTGGTTGTTTGGGGGTGAGGGGTAAGTAAGCTGAAGATAGTTTTCGATGGAGGCTCCAATTCATAGAGGAGTAGTGATTCATCTCATAATTCAAAACCTAATTCCGGCTACTTTTTTTACTGAAATTTAGGTGTTCCTTTGAGAATTTGTTTACTATGGTTTCGGGAAACCTTCATTCCTTCCTGATAGCTTTTCCCCTCTAAATGGTCATCAACATGCAAGATGATGCACACATCGAGCCTTAGATTACGTTATTCGTCAAAGAGTTCAACAAGGACCAATCACCCATCTGAAGGTAGAAAGTCTGGTGGTGAAGCAGAACCAGCAGTTCGAATCATCTGGGAAAATCCATATCGGAAATCTGCATACCTATTGAGTCAGCGGAAGTTTGTTCATCACTTGCATACAGTCTCGATGTGGGCATTTTTGAGAGGTTTTTAGCATTATCGGATTGCTTCGGGAGAATAGCACCTTTAAAAAGGAGTAGTCAAAACTGCCCTTTTAATCCCTTTACTTATGAAGGCAAGCGCCTTCAGACCTTAATGCCTATTGCGCAAAACACTCGATGTACGTGTCCGTTTAAGATGCCTTAATGAACACCACCTTTGTGGATAGGAAAGTCTCAAATTTGATCCCAAATTGATGGGTTACTGTTAGTTTATACATGCGGTTTTTCACTCTTCGAGACAATTACTGTAAGCAATTCTCTGCCTTCGGTACATCACCAGTTCCATTTGTAGTAATTATGATATTGTATATCCTCTTCCGTGTGTTGGACTGAAAGTGAAGTTCCGCTTGTCGGTTCAGCAGGTAATTGCAACATTCGAGTGTAATACTTGATTTACCAAAAGTGAGAATCGATTTTCTGTCCACGGAAAGAGTGAGTGTGATGGATGCGGTCATGATATTTTAAGCAGTTGACAGTTGTCAGTAATGGGTTGCTCTACTGACATACCCAATTGTTGATTGAGCGGGGGAGACTTTAATGAGGAAAAATTATTCAACTATAACTATTTTGAAGTTATTTAGGGATTGGTAATATTTTTGGGAAATACGTTCACAATAGATCTTAACCAGTTTCATGTTTGAAAATGTTGCAACATAACAGCACTGCTAAATATAGCATCAAGTGTACTAGGTATATCCTCTACCTGTCAAAGCAAAAGGTCCGAGTTCAAGTTCCCATAGGGGTAAAACTTATACTCGTGGTATTCTTAGGAAAAACATACAACATTGCTAAATTTGTTTATCTCAATCTCTATGGTGCAGAAGCAAATAAACTAGTAAATATCGTATGTGTTGTTTTCTTTCATCTCAATATTAATATAATTAGAAATTTTCTTACTGTCTTAAGAGTTGCACTTCCTCCATAAAGAGATAGATTCCTATGAAAATAATAGACAGAAAAATATTTATTTAGTTATTCAAAGAGAGAGCCGTGGATGATGAAAGGAGAAAGTTGAGACGAAGACTAGAGACAATGGAGTCCTTGGCCACTGTTTATGTGCATGGAGGGGAGTGTGAGAAGAAAAAGAAAAGTAATGGGGGCACAAATTTGAATTATGGGGGGATTTGTGAAATTACTAAGGATTTTATAGATGAAAACAGCATTTCTAAAAGATCCAATTGGGAATAGTACCCACTCTGGACCTCAATAGGTCCGTCCTTGGGTTGCTCAATTTGGTATCCATTGTGCAATGATAATTTCCCTTATGTGTATCACTAATGGTCTTGTAGCATCTCAATCGACAAATTTAAAAGAAACTTACCTGACATGGATGACATTCAGCTATTTTGACCAGTAAATATTTTGCAGCACATTCTTTGAATTTTTGAGGTTATTGCCATTTTCATCGTATTATCTTGTCAAAAAAGATTAATGTGAGTTGTCTTGGAGATCTTTATGGCATTGTAGCTGGAGTTGCTTGGAGTCTATTAGGGTGCAGAATACTTAAAAACTTCTCTTAAATGTTAGAATTTTCTTACACTAGATGATACTTTGAAGGTGGGCTGGAACTATATTTTTCATAAAAGTTCTGTTAACTGAAATATTAGTACAATTAATTTTCTCCTTGGTCTGAATCTATTGATGAGAGACATAATGGCTAGTTAAGGACCTGAAGTTATGTTTTTTATTCTCATTTAAATGTTTTGATTTATCAACCGAAAATAAAATGACTAGTGAAATTTTATTTGTGACTAGAATTTATTAGAATTCTTTAGCTTAATGAGAGTCTAATCTTGTTTGATGGGGGTGTTAGCGCATGTTTGTGCCGTTGATGGGTGTGCTAGTTTAATTTGTATTATATATTGCTTGTATTCCAATAGTTAGATTATGGTGTTGAGAATTTTCTATAAGAAAATTAATGTTTGTGGAGTTTTCATAGGTTTTCTAGTAGACTGTTTGATAAAACTGAAAATTAAGTACTGACAATTTTAAGATCTGAATTTTAAGTACTGAATGTTTTAAGCAGTGCTTAAAAAAATTATAGTTTTTGATATTTTTGTTAATTTTCAGACTTCAGTGTGAAGTGGTGACCCTATCACTTAAAATTTCACCTTATTTTAAGTGACACTTAATGTTTTAAGTGATGTTCAAATTTCTTATCAAACGCACTTAATCAATCAAGTGCTAAATTTTTTCAGACTTAAGTGGCAAATAAGTGTTATCAAACACCCTAGGTCTTTCACTTTGATACAATGTTTATCCCATATCAATTCTAGATGTTTAATCAGGAATAGGGGTGGGCTCCAGTTTTATGATATATATTGCCACACATGTATCTACAATTGCACCCTGTTTCTGGTTTGCGTGTTTGCCAAGGACAATTAAGGTTAAGTGCTATATTTATTTAATTCGTATTTTTGTTTTATAATCAGTTACCTGAGGGGTTCAAGTGTGGAAAATTACTTGTTAAACTTTAGAACATTACTATTAGGGTAGTGAGACTTCTTGTACTATATAATTTCCTCTTCGGAGATGATTGTTAGTCACTAACTTG
The DNA here is from genome assembly GCA_963922005.1 of Cornus suecica. NCBI lineage: Eukaryota > Viridiplantae > Streptophyta > Magnoliopsida > Cornales > Cornaceae > Cornus > Cornus suecica. The sequence continues at coordinate 7,660,051 of OY998246.1, read as the reverse complement.
CCTGCTTTTGTTCAGATTTGGAATCACTGCCCAATATATTGCAAAGGAAGTACGCGTTGTTGCGTGATTTGGATAAAAGCTTACAAGGTATGGATGCATTGATAAGGATTATTTAGGCCATTCTATCACTGTCTCTTGCATGTTCTTTCTTTTTGTAGAGATTATTTGTATTGACCCTGCAACTGTGGTATATACTTTTTGGTGATGGAACTAGAATTGAGATATTTTCTTGTGTGGTTTGAGCGCTTCCCGTGGGCTTTATTGTTTTCTTGGATTAGATAATCATGAAAATTGTGGTTAGATTTTCTTTTGCAAAAGTGAGCATGATCAAAACCATTGTTGTCACCCTTTATAAAATAAAATTTACTCTTTGCACTGTTGGAAATCTTCATCAGTGGTTTTGGTACTTTTTTGTTAAATGGTTACAACTCAAGCCTATGCTTTAATCACCATTGAGCTCTGTTTGGTTCAAAAACAAAGCTGGAGAGTTCTGCTTTTATAAAATAACGTGAACCTATGGCAGATGCATGATTAATAAAAGTGAAAGATGAAGATTTTGAGAAATATGGATGCATGAGTTACAGATAGCATGTGGGTCAGTGACGGACCTAGAAATTCTAGTGAGTGGGGGCATAATTGTTACCTTAAAATTTCAGTGGGGGCTTTAGGCTAATTTTTTAAAAATTCAGTGGGGGCACTACTGTAAAAATCTAAAATTTTAAGGCAAATTTGGTAAAAAAAATATATTCAGGGGGGCCACCGCCCCCACTCATCCTTAGGCAGGTCAGTGCCTGATGTGGGTCATCAATTTAGATCTAATTATTTCTCACTCACATTCTTTTTCCAGAGGCCATTTTTAACAACACACAGATTTCTTTTCATCAGGTTAAGTTGGGTGTGTAAATGTCTTCATGGAGTTTCCCAGATTGTAACAAGGAAAAACAGTGGTTAAGTCTGTTATACATTTTTATTTTAATGATTTTGTGAGCAAGTTTAACAGTTTGGTTTCCTTAACCTCTTCCCCCTCTTGTTACTTTAATTATCCCCAAGGTTTATGTTGTCATAGATGATCCTTATAGTGATGCTTTATCATTTTTTTGATGTGGGAGTGATTTCGCTACATCAAATGGTATTTCTATTTGTTGTTGGTATTCCCTTCTGTTTTGTACTGAAATTCTTGTATGAACTAGTGAATGCTTAGAAGTTTGTTTGTGCGTGTTGTTTGTATCGTTTTCCTCCAAATTGCTGCAAAATTGTTTAGTGCACATTTTATTTCCTATATTTTCGAACAGAGATCCAAAGGCAAAATGAACAACGTTGCGAACAAGAAGTAGAGGATATTAAGCAGGGAATCAAGGCCGGTAACATTACGCCAAATGCTACACTTATTAAGTTCTCAGATGAGGCACTTGATGAACAGAAGCATGCCGTCAGAATTGCTGACGAGAAAGTTGCCTTGGCTGTTCAGGCATATGATTTGGTAAGAAACACACATTTCCCTCTTCCTCTATGCAAAATAACGTCATCACTCTATTACATCCCTTGAATCATGTTATGTGCATTTTCTATGATTCATTTGTGGTTTTTCTGTATTTTCTAGTCCTTTTTTCGAATTGTAATGTTGCTGACAGATAGAGACTGAAATATCTTAGTGACTAGTTGTTGCCCAATATTCTACTTGTCAAGTAACGACCCCCCACCCCCAACCCTCTCTTGGTAGGACCACCACGAAGTTATTTTTGTTATCGATTTGCTGCTGCTAAGTTTTTTCTTTTTTGTTTTTTTAATATGTCATGGAAATCTTTGACAAACTGAATTCAATTTGCACCTCTCTCTCTCTCTCTCCAGTGGAAAACACGAGTTTACATCACACTTTCCATTGGAAGGATCCATTTATATTCTACCTTCCTTTTATCCTAGGGATATAAATTGATGTTTTCCGCTGTTTTGTTTCTTTAACTAAGTGTGTGCATTGTAATTATGCAATAGGTAGATGCACATGTTCAGCAACTTGATCAATATTTGAGAAAATTTGATGAAGAACTTCGGCGGGGTATTTTTCTTGTATCCTTTAAAAATAATTATATGCTTGAATGGTCTGGTATATGGTTTGGCAGGTTAATGTTTATTTGACTGCAGAGATATTTACCTATTGTTTTCTGAATCCCCTTAATTTGATGTTGCATTCTGACCTGCGGCAGAAAGAGATAGTGTTGCTACAACTGGTTTACCTGCTCAAAACCTTGATGGTAATGTGAAATCTGGAAGGGGCAGTGATAGTGGCAAAGGAGGGCGTAAGAAGTAATTACCTTTTCTTTATCTGGAGTTTCAATTTCTTGCATCTGTAGGCCACTGATGCCTTTACTCATGATTGTTTTTTGTCTGGGAAACTTTTATGGCTCCTGATAAAATTACCTTACAGTTCGGGTTTATAAGGTTTCATGTAACATCGAGATTGTTGGACCCACAATTTTCCATGCTCCCTTCCGAAGAGTGGTTTTAAGATTTAATTGGATAAAGGTAAAATATACCGGAAGATTAGAGGAATTTTCCTCTTAACTCAAACCAGAATAAAGCAAAAAAGAAACAGAAAATATAGGAAGAGTTTGAGGGCCATCTGGCAGAACAAGTTCTAAGGGGTTGAAGACCCAATGAAAAAGGTGACTCTTCCTTTAGGTGGAAGACCCCTTGCTTGGTTACTTTGGGAGATCGAATGAAAGCATGTCAACTGCTCTTGCCAGGTCAATGTATTTATTGGTTGACTGGGCATAGTAGGACATGCAAAGATCCTGCCCTAAAGCTAAAGTTCATACTAGTGTTCATCTAGTGTTGTAAACTTGATTTTGATTATCAATTAACTGAGAGGATGTTTTTTTGTTCTATCACTGTTTCAGTTTCTGACTATTACTTCCTTCGCTAATTGGCTTCTATCTATTGTGTCAGTATATGTTGCAATTGATGTTCTATTCATGATGTCTATTAGCCTTTTCTATAATTTTCCTCATTGTATATTTTTGTAGTAATCTTCTTGATATTATTATCCGTCTATTTTGTAAACCTGTTCTAATGAGTTAAAACAATTAGAAGGATTTTTGTTATCATTGTTGGGATAGTTAATAAGTTCATTTCGTTTGGAGCGAATAAAGAGATCTAAAAATAGAAGTTTATTTATCTTCCTCCAATTATTGTGTTGATAGGCAAGAAAAAGTAAGGAGAACAAGTTATCCACTCACCCTTCTGTTGGTCTTCAAAAGAGTTCTTTTGCATTGTAAATTATAGGACTATGGGAGGGAGCATAGACTACTGATGGTGATAGTGCCAATTAATGGGAAAAAAATAGTATCAATGGGATTTTGAATTTTTTTTTTAACTTTCTCATTAGTCTTGCAATTCACTATGTATTTGCTTCCTGAAATTAATCTTTAATTTATTTATTTATTCTTCTTCAAACTTTGGAGAAAAAAGGTCTTAGTGAATCCAGTTCCCACAAAATAATAATAATAATAAATATTAGTCAAAGGGATTTTGATTTTTTTTTTTCTTATTTATCTTATAATTATCTCTGTATTTACTTGCTGTCATTAATCTTCTAATTTATTTGTTCTCTTTTCTTCTTCTTTTCTTGAATTTTTTTTTTGGTTCACTTTCAATTAGCTTTTTGAAGTGGCTAGAAGCATAATCAAATGGAACATTAAGCTCACGTTCTGTACCAATGATTTATGGCAGTTCGGGAGGTTTCTTGTTAACATTTGATGATCTTGCTCAGTGCTCTGTCCAATTCACCAAAAAAAATAGTGGCAGTAACTAGGGGGATTGCATGCGAGCAACCAACTAGTGGCTTTGTTTGGTGGGGGGGAAGGTGGAGACAGCTAGCTTTATATTGGCGTCTAGGCTCAATTTAGTGTGAGAGTCGTGAGAAAAGAATATTATACGGCGCATAAAATATTTGTGAATATAAAATATGGTAAGTGTTCAATTGGTAAATGAAAACATTACTAAATTGGTCCTGGTTACTCTTTGAGACAGAGTGAAAGAACGGAGAGATACTCGAATAACAAAAAGGATCCAATGACTTCGAAAGAATGGAGCGAAGAGCCGCATGGGGTGACAATCTCGTGTACCGTTTTGTCTAGTGGCAGTAAAGATGGCTTTTTGTCATTGTTTCTGCTATCACCCCTAAAGAACACAGTGGTGTCACACAATCGTTACAAGATTCTGTATATATAACATTACTGATCCAAGCAGTTGGGGAAAAAAGCTTTGTCGAGTTCAGTTCAGTTGAAGTAGTTGGAAAAAGACACTGTTGAGTAGTACACACAACACTGTTAAATGGTCAACATGGAATTCACGATTACACTAAAGACCAGTTGCCTATTAAATATGTTATAAGATTCCTATAAACTTGCGTGCACTCATACACACCTACCTCAAAGGAAGTATACATGTATGTATATAGTTGGAATCAGCTTAACAAAGATGTATTTAACATCATTATTTATGTCTCTTCTTCAGCTACTCCAACCTCAAAAACCTTAAAAAGAATAAGCTTTGAGGAATTTGCAATCAAAGATTTATTGCCTAATTTATTCAAATGTCACATTCATTTCATATGTCGATGGAATATTGTCATCAGCAAAGAGTGAGTTCAGCGGTTAACAATGACTCCCTTTTCCTGGCTAATGACATGGCTCAGTTTATTCGGTTGAGTGGACCTTTTTGCACATTGGTATATTTGGTCAAATTAACTTCTTAGCTCCAAGCAAAAATTACTCGAGTCAAGCATTTTTCTGAATCTGGACACTTGTTTTCCATTTTTCTTCGTCCAATAATCACCTTTAACATGTTTCAAAGTTTATTCTTCTTTTTCTAGGTTTTGTCAAGTCCTGTAAACCGGTTTTGTTAATCCAATGCCCATGGCAACATGCTTGACACCACCTCAGTACCTTAATACTGCCTTTGATTTATCAAACTCTCCAAATCAAACCAATAATTAGACTCCAAAGGCAATTTAGATAAATGTTTGTTAATTAATTTTTGGGGGACGAGTTTTGAGGATTATGTGATTTATCACTAAGGATCTTGTTATGCTTCTGCTACCTACATTTTTGTCAATTACTGGCCTTTTCACTTATATTCAATGTTATTAAAGGTTCAAAGATGCACTAAGGCGCTAGAGGTCCTCTAGAGCCTAGGCGCACGCCCGAGTGAAGTGGGGCACAAAAGGGAAAATCTAATGGAACATAAATCTAATATTAAATTGTTTATATTCCTTAATGAAGGCGCACCTAGGCGCAAGTCTTGAGCCTCTATGAGCCTGGAGCCTTGGCGCTCCTTTAACAACACTGCTTTTAGTATGGTGCAAAATATTGCACTATTTGTAAGAATGCCAATACTTTTTTCCTCTGGAGTTTCAAAGTTGCTACTTGGAGGATAATCTAATAAGGAGGAATAAGTAGCCCCAACGCATCGAAAGGAGTGGATGAAATTGGCGGCAAGGTAAAGCAGCATAAGTCTGATAAGAAATTTTTACTATCAGAAAGAATTTGCAATTTGTTGAGCACTATTTCTTTTAAAGAGTTGCTTTTATAGGTTCGCTTGTCTAGGTTGACACTGACATATATTGTCCTGGGAACTGCCATTAATAGCTGAAACATCGCATTGCAACGAAAATCTTGGCTCGTTTATGACATTCCCTAATCAGTCCCTGATGGTTGATCAAACTAACGAATCTCAAGTGTGTTAGTATAATTGGTTATTACTCAAAATTTCCAGATATGCTATAGATGGGAATATATTAATTTTGATGCTGAAACTTTAGTAATATATATTTTTTATTTTCTAAACTTACTCTGGAGTGTTGGCAAAGATTCCTTTATGCAAATTGTAACCTTGTTTTGTTGCTATATATGTGGGGTTAAGTCGCATAACAAATAATTGAAATCACCTGAGACTGTTACTTTGTGGGTTTAAGAAGCATAAATACCAGAACTTCAATTGGCTTCCTGTTAAAAATTCCTGAGTAAGTAATTAAAAAGTTGTAAAACTTGGATGCTGCGAACAAATTTTATTGACATCAGATTTGTGGCTTTGCAGTTGATACTCTTTCTATTTTGACTTTATTGTCTGAAGTGGCAGTTTTACAAATCTATAATATGATAGAATATATGTTTCTGCACTCTGTGAGTTGCGATAGCAATTATATTCTGTTGAACTGGTTGAAGAACGTGATAACATGAGGTTTAAAATACCTAAATATGCAGGACACGCCTTGCAGCAACTGCGGTTGCAAATCCAACCAGTATGGATTTAGACCTTCCGGTGGACCCTAATGAACCCACATACTGTTTCTGCAACCAAGTGAGCTATGGTGAGATGGTTGCATGCGACAATCCCGATGTATGTATTCAAGTACTTCAATTTTCATTATTTTCCTTTTAGCTGATTATCAAGTTTGTGATCTGATAATAGCATCTGCCCTCTTTCAACAGTGCAAGATAGAATGGTTCCATTTTGGCTGTGTTGGTCTTAAAGAACAGCCCAAGGGAAAATGGTATTGTTCGGATTGTGCTGGAAATCAAAAGCGTCGGAAAGGAAAATGAAGCGACAGATACGTCCCTGTAATACATAGATTTACTCATCTTTACCCTTGAAGTTGCTCAATCTTGGCACCATATCTGTTGTAGAAGAATTCTGAACCCGTTTCTGGAGAAGCCATGATTATATAGTTTTTCATTTAATAATCTATTGATTTTGAGTTTATTGGATTTTGTGATTGGATCCTGAACTACTGTGGTAAAGATGATGTTATGAATTTTCTTGGCATCTCCTAATTAGAAGACTATCAGTAATTTAGTCTGCAAATTCAGGATTAGGTATATTAAGAAGGCTAAGGGTCTGTTTGGTTTGTATTTCTAAAAATTATTCTTCAGAATTCTGAAAAATGTTTTCTGAGAACAATAAAAAAAGAGTTCTATGAAAACAGACAATTTTATAACTGAATTTTCTGAAAACAGATTTCAGAAAACCCAACTGAGTAGATTTTTTATACAATTTTCTGATTTTTTAGTTTTCAGTAAAAATAAGATTGTTTTCAAAGTTACAAACCAAGCATGGCGTAATCCTTTTGTCTATAATCATCATACCCAACCTTTACTGCCCGGATTTGTTATGCTTGGATGAAACATCACTGGGCAAACAAGTTGAAACTTGAGAGTATTGCTTTACAGATTTATATGCACTATGATCGAGCTTATTGGAGAGGTTGATGAATTTCCATTTTGCCAGTGATTTTTTTATAGCCCTATTAAGATAACAATTCGATAACTCATTCTCAGGGTTGACATGGTATACACGAATATACAAAAGCATACATGTGTAGCTGGATTAACTTTCTAATTCTTATACATATACGAACGAGATGTAAAAGCATACAGGTATTGCATGAAAAATGTGCAACCTTCGGCTATGGTAAATATGGGTGGCTGAAATGTTTGTAGAACTCTCTAGTACGGGATGCGAAATAGGGGATTGATTAGTAAATGATGTTATTTATTTTTAAGTTCTTTAGAATTAGCAACAAAAAACAAATTAAATAAAATGTTTGGTTTGTATTTCTGAAAACTGTTCTCGAGAATTCTAAGAACAAAAAATAGTTTTATGAGAATAATAAAAACGAGTTTTCTGAAAACATTCATTTTTTAGCCAAGTTTTCTGAAAACTGTTTTCAGACAACTAAACCAAGTAGACTTTTGTACAATTTTCTGATTTTCAGTTTTCAGAAAACAGATAATTATTCTCATAAATACAAACCAAACAGGCCCTTATGCTGTGTTTGGTATGTTGGAATGAAATGTTCATTCCGACCATTTTCTTGTTTGGTAGATATTATAAAGTGAAAATGATTATTCTCTTGAAATGAAAATTCATTCCACTACCAAACATATGGAATGGACATTCCATTTTTAAAGAATATTTTTAAAATATCAAATTACTAAATAACCCTTTAAATAAACAAACCACCATCTCCTCCTTCACCATCACCACCACCACCTTCTTTACCTTCTACCACCATCTTCATTGCTTTCTACCACCACCTTCCACCACCACCACCATCTCCATTTACCTTCACCATCATTTCCACTTTCCAATGTCTTCTGCCAACACACCATCATCACCCCCCCCCCCCCATCACTACCTTCCACCACCACATCATCACTTTCCACCATCATCCCTTTTTACTACAATCACATATGTTATCCGTCACCACTATTTTCATTATCTTTTATTATTTTTAATAAAAATAATTAAAAAATAATATCATATAATTAAAATAATATATTTGTTACTAAAAGGAATAATTTTAAAAAAATTTCATTTTAAGTTCATTCTCATTCTCATTCTCATTCCATTAGTGTACAAAACATAGTAGCCTTAGGGTACATTAGAATTGGCAATTGGTCATCACTCATCAGGAATACCTTGAGAGGAGGTTGTAATACTACCATGAAACTATACAAGCCAATAACTGCTTGATTCTGAAAAGGAAGATATAGTAGTGACTGAAAAAAAGAAAGTGACTAAAATAAAGAAAACCAAAGGAATAGGGGGGTAAAAAAAAACTATACAAATATGGGATATCACTGTAATAATATATATGCAAAGCCAGTGGAAGCTTTCTTTTTCTTCTATTCTTTTTGACATTTTTGGTATATTAAACTTATTAAACAACACCACGTCTATTGGTACAAAGAAATTTATGTGATTCTAACATTATTATGGATCCATCTTCATAGCCCTCTCCCTCACAATTCATTGCAATACAAATGTGTCTTGCTAAAACCAAAAATCTGAAAAAAATAAAATAAAATTGAAAAACCTTCAAAATACTTTCTCATATACCTCGTTAAAATCAAAATAAGATGAAACTTCAAAAAAAATTCGCAATTGTTTTGCATATCTAATTTTCTGTAATTTATCTTATATATTATAACAAGATTATTTTTTCACTAAGACAACAAATAATATTTACCAAAAAAAAAAACAGAAAATGAAAATAGTGGTTTTAATCACCTGATTCAACAAAGACACGTGTATTGTCCGGATTGGGGTCTCTCTCACATCACACACAACACCTTCAAACTCTGTCTCTCTCTAGACTCATTTCACACAGTTATACACAGACAAAAAAACACACACAGTCGCAGAAGAATCAGAGAGAAGAAGAAGAAGAAGAATCGAAGATGACGGAGGCGTTGATAAGGAACAAGCCGGGGATGGCGAGCGTGAAGGACATGCCGATCCTCCAGGACGGTCCGCCTCCGGGCGGTTTTGCTCCGGTCCGGTTCGCTCGGCGCATCCCTAGCAAGGGTCCCAGCGCCGTCGCCATTTTCCTCACTGCCCTCGGCGCTTTCTCTTGGGGCATGTACCAGGTCGGCAAAGGCAACAAGATCCGAAGGTCTCTTTCTCTCTCTCTCTACATATATATATATATATATATACATATATATATTTATATAACTTTAGGGTTTTGATTTGGGAAAATCTTTGATGTTTGTTATGGTGTAGATGATGATTATTGATGATTGAATTTTACCCAATTTTTTTTTGCGAAAAAAAGTGGAATAATTGATAATAAAATAGGAATTTTGGAGGTGTTGCTGATTTGAGCTGAATAATTGGGTTCCAATGATTTTGCATCAGTGATGAATACATTGATTTCTCTGGTGATGTTTTTGTATTTTAGGGCCTCTAAACCTAAAGTTATTAAAGTAAAATGAAACACCATGGGTCTTGAAGTGAGGAATTCTTTGATTTTTGTAATGGTGAAAATTACTGAGTCAATTTTACGGATTTATTTTCCCAGATAAATTCTAAATATGTGGAAAAATGTAAGTCTTGGAGTGGAGGCGTTGCTGATTTGAACTGGATATTTTTATGGGTTCTACTGTTTTTGCATCATTCATGAATTTATTGACTGCTCTGGTGATGGTGTTACTATTTTTTCATCTGAATGGGCGATATTGGTGCTAAATTTAGAATGTTGGTCGCAAAGTTTTGGAGCCTTAGGTTTTTGTGTATATGTGTAATGATGGAGGAATTGTGCGGTTAGAGGTGTTGGATTGGGGTGTGCAGGTTGCTATGACTTTGCTATATTATATGATGAGACTATAGAACCAACTATGGTTGATACCAAACAAACAATATTTTCATAAGATGATGTTTTGAGGGACTTAGGGTTTGGCTAGAGAAGATATAGGGTACCCAGGCATACCATGTCATGGGTATGCTCGGCTAATGACAATCCACCATATGTTGAAATTGGTTGCACCACTTTTTAAAAGAAAATGCTCTCTACAAACTGATAGATTTTCATTGGGTGAGAATACTAATGACATGGTATGCGCGGCTCACCGATTCCTACTTGGAAAGTGGAAGCTTGTGACAGGAATGAGAACATGAAATTTGTAATCAGAACAGTGGGGATACTGTTCAATCTGGCATATTGGGGTGAGAATAAGTACATATTGATGAGATGCACAATTCCGAATTTCCGATCCATTGAAATAATTTTTAACGTGATTAGGACGTGTCAAAGGTGATGGAAGGGGAAACATTATGAAATTTTTAGAACTGAACAAAAAAATATCCTTAGTGTAAATGTCAATCTTGAGTGTAATTGTTGATTTATTCATTTTTCTCGTGTTCAAATCAAGCTCTGTTGTTTCATGCACTTAAAAGTTTCATCTTTTGTAACTTGTATCTCAACAGTATACTTTCATTCGGTCAGTCTATACTTGAAAATGTTTAGCTGTGAACTGTTTCATTGGGATGTTGGTGTGTGGTCCAGTAAACAATGGTATCAAAACTCGTGAAAGAGTGGTTGTGATTTCAAATGTGTTGCATGAGTTTAAGATTGTGAAGAATGATATGGTCCATGGGGATTGAGTTGATAGGGAAGGATGAGAACATGTGGTTTAACTAATGTGGTTTGAGTACATGAGTTTGAAGTACTTTTATGAAGGCTCGTGCTGGATGGATAAAAGGGGTTAGTTGCTTGGAAGTGAAATTAGGTAGCTTACTCATAATATGTTAGCTAATGCTAAGAGGGGTTAATTTCCTACGGTGCATGGGGAATTCTGTTCTGTCTAATCAAGACTCATCTATTTTAGAGCATTAGTTTCCTGGGAGTATTATGTTGGGTCTAAATTTCAGAAATACAAGTTGACCAATAAGAATGGGTGATTAAATAAGGATTGGTTTGGTTAAAAAGAAGAACAGGCTGATACTTTGAGCTCAATGGCTATTCAAAATTAGCAGTCATAAAGCATTACCTTACCACTGCTTACTGGGAAGCATTTATTGAAATATAAGAAGAACAGACCGGTAAGAGTGGAACAAAGGGAGGAGAGTGAATGGAGTGATTTCTCCATGATTTGGTAGGAAAGGAAAAGGGAAAGACAAAAAGGCCCTTTTCATCTGGCCCCATTATTCCTTCCATCCACTTTTGGATGGAAGGAGGAAATTCCTCCTCGCTAATTACAATATGTGCTCTTTTTGAACCAAAGGCGAAAGAATTATCCTAGGATCTTATCCTATTTAATATCACACACCCTTCCTCTTATTTCTTTCTCAAGCCACAGTAATGGAGGGGTTTTTCCCTTCATTTCTTTAGGAGCCTTCCATCTTTTCTTCTTCCAGGTTTTGTTCCTCGTACCATCATACCAAATGAAGCATGGAGGTTATGGTTTTTGATAGAGCTTAAAAATAAGACCTGTAATCTATTCACGAGTTCGAGCTAGGCCTTTGTGAATTGAGTTGTAGACTGTCCAATCAGAGAGAGTGGTTGTACTGTTTCTGTCAATGTTAAGTTTTGGCATATAAAGACCTAAAAAAAGTATATTGTTTTGCACAGAATTCCGTACATGGCAAACAGCTTGAATTGAAAAGCAGTATGGTGTTAGTTAGAATCTGGTGTTACATGGACTACTTAATTACTCATGACAACCTAAGTACCTAATCTATGGTGCCCAATGTCATTTTTCTTTTTCCCGTCTTATAAGCTGAGCTAAGGAAACAAATTTGTCTATTCTGGTAAAAGAAGTAGAAGGTCCATTTTATCTTAGATTTGGTCATAATATTATTAGGTCAAATTTCTGTGCATAACAAGTAACATATTATGTGCTTCATACAGAGTGTAAATGTATTAAAAACTGTTGTTGAGTATATGCACATGCCTTAAATTGCTAGTTTGTCCTATACCTTTATGTAGTAGCCCCCTTTCTCTGCCTTTATTCCCCTTCCCATGTCCCCCCGTGTGGCATTTATTGTCACTGTGCCTCATGCTCTTTATAAGCTCATTACTTTACCCCCTGTATGGGGGGAAAACAAATTATTGGTAGTTTAGCTTTGAATTAGTGATAAATGAGGGCAAAAGTTTCCTAGTTTCTTTTATTTAAAAGAAGAATTTATGGAAATAATTGGTATAAAAGATGTTGATGATATCTTCATTATGTAGGGCTATAAGGGAAGAAAAATATGCTGCTCGCAGGGCTATTCTGCCCATTCTTCAAGCTGAAGAGGATGAAAGGTAAACTAATGCTTATTTTAAGCACTACCCTGCTGCCATCTTCTATTTGCTTACCTTTGTATACAAAATAAACATTTCCTTCTTCTGCTTTATTTCTTAAGATTTGTCAAAGAATGGAAGAAGTATCTTGATGAAGAGGCCAAAATAATGAAGGACGTGCCTGGTTGGAAAGTCGGTGAAAGTGTTTACCACTCTGGAAAATGGATGCCTCCTGCAACCGGTGAACTACGTCCTGAAGTTTGGTAGGACATCAGCAATGCTTTTGTCACTTCTTTTGGGTGCAACTTAATTGTCGGGAGCTGGTCTTCCTCTCCAGGCAAGTTTCTTACCTTCTTCGGGCTTGTCTTTCTTCTTGGGGAATAAGCATGTACTGAAGGATCTTTTTACATGCATCAAAATTGTTAAAACTGCCTCTTCTTTTGCTAGTTTTATCAAAGTTTGGGACCTTGTGAGTTATACTGTTTGTTGCAATTAGTGGAGATACATCTACTGTATGAACCCTTTCTGTGATATAATAGTGCTGTCTTTGTTTTATGTTACATCACTTTTTAGACTTACAAGTGAATTTGATGGAAATGTTAGAGGCTTCATCTTTTGTATGGGAATTTCTGTTCCTTTGAAAACTGTCTCAAGGGTAGAGCCTGATGGCGTTTGTGAATGAGTTTTGAAGTGTAATTAGATTATGTGTAGCTTATTACTTACTGTTAGTTAATTTGCTAATTCTTAGTTTATTGCTTGTGATAATTTATGATTAGACCACGTAAATGTGGCATCTGATACATGGCTTGGTGGATTAACTTAGATTATGAAGAGTTAAGAGAGACCCAAGACCTACAATTTGAACCACCATGAAGCTTCAACGATATCATGTTATTGTGACAAACAAACAAAAAAATAAAAATTGAAGATGTCTCTAGTTATCATGTTTTATTGTCTTGCACACATGATGAAAATGTTTTATTTTCTTTTTTAATAACCAGACTATAGATATTTTCATTTTTTTTTTATGAAAGATGAATATTTATAATTATTTCTTGATTTATTCTGACTAACCTCTGAAAAATTAATTTCTACAAAGATTACGCAAGTTCACATTGTGACTGTAATCGTAACCCCTACAATAAAACCTGATGCATTATGAGACGAGGCGCTATGCACTAATTACACTAGAAACACGATCCGATTTGATTTCACACATGCAAATACAGAAATTCGGGGAAGAGAATAATATCATTCAAATTTGATCAATGGCTAGAAATAGTAATTATTAATAAAAAAAAATTAAATATGTATATATATAGGAAGAGGAACTATAATTGTCTTGGGTAACAATTTCACATAATAAGTATGGTAGTTAATTAACCGCAAGTGATTAAATAGAACATATTGTTAGAGTAATGAGAATTTAACTTCCAATTAAAATTCCACTGGAGAGATAATGCATTATCTTCGACCAGGTACGGAGGCAGAAAATAATTTGTGGGGGAATTAATTTTTGATAATTTTATGGGGGGCAATTGTGCTATTTTCCTTCTATATTAATATTTTTTTTCAAAAACAGTGAAGAATTTTGCATAATTTTTTTTTCTATGGCGGTAATTGCCCCCCATGCCTTGTATGTACCTCCGTCCCTGCCTTCGACTACAGTCAGAGAGAATATGTAATACTGCCTAATGAGCGGCGAATCAAGATCAATCCGATACTTGAAAAACCATTTGGAATAGTCACTCTCCATCTGAAACACATCCACCGATTTATCAGGTGACCCATACTTCTCCTCAATCAAATATAAATGTCCTCCGGCCTCACCAAAATACTTGATCCGCCTCCGATATGGCTGAATGGGAGCGGGAGTGGAGGGCATTGGTCTAAAGCACGCGTCCTCCACATCAAACCGCAAGAAAGGCTCATCTCGAGACACCCAATGAATACAACCATTCAAATATACTCCTCTATGGAATAAATAGTAACTACCACAATGTAATCGCGGAGGCTCATGGGATTCGCTCGGCTCATTTACTGCCCTAATTCTAACATAGAACCATCATGACTCATGAGGCACCATGGACTAATTAAACTAAAACCAATGAAAATTTAATTAACGTATATATAAAAACATATAAAAAATAATAATAATAACCCTCAACGAAGAGAACCGTATAATTCAAACGAGATTAATGGCTTTCAATAGTAAAACAACTTTTAATTATTAAAACAACCAAAAATAAAAGCATATATGTATATATATATATATATATAGAAAGATAAACAATAATTGTCTTAAGTAAAGATTTCACCTAATGAGTACCCTAATTATTCTCGAGTGATTAAAAAAACATATTGTTTCGGAGAAATGAGAAAGAAAAATCCAATTTTCATAACAGTTTAATGTCTGTATTTGCGTATGCAAATTCTGTAGGAAAAAACACATATAAAAAATATATATTGTGTGTAGCAGTGTACAATACTGTGTAAATATATATTGTAAAAGTACCCTACGATTGTTACATGATTCTTAAGCAGTCAACAACACAATACGTGAATGTCAGTATGATATTAGTTTTGTACGTATATAATATATATAACTATAACCAGAACATAATATATATAACAAAATATTGTATGTATGTAATATAAAATTAGAAAATGCAATAAAAAAGAACAGTATATATATATATATCGACCAGTATAATATATATATATATATATATAACAAAAACAAAACAAAATAGGAAACTGTAATGAAAAATAAAATGAAACTCACAGTACAGTCCAAAAAGCAAAAAATCGAAATGGAAGATAATCCGAGCCCTGTGCAATCACAGTTTCCTTAAGACAAATTTGATCCCTCTCCGGTGCTCAAGGTTGATGATCAACTGTCTCCCAATATAGAACGGATTTCGCCTCTAGAGAAGTAGCACTCCAATCTCCAGAAGCCAGCGAACTCAATTAGTCTGTGTTTATTCTCGAATTGTAGAACCCTAATATATATGTTATGTGAAAAAAACATATAGAAAATGAATTGTGCAGTCTTATTTATAGATTACCAAGGGTTGTGACTTAACAGTCACACCCTTTAGTTAAAGGTGTTCTAACCGCCAAACAGACAGTTAGTTAATTTCTCATTCAACTAAACTATTTTTCCAACAATCCCCCACATGAATGGAAATTAGATTTTCAATATGCAAATGAATATGCAGACACTAGTTTGAGTACAATGAAAGGTTACTGTATCATGATAAGTAGCATTTAAGCCTTGAACTTTCCCTTGTGAAAGACTATCGGATTTACTGGCTAATTAGTGGACGTGATGCCTTGAACTGTCAGCTGTTTGTGTAAACCAAGACAATGGAATTCACACAGTTCCCCTTCGAACACAGTTGGTTCTCACGTTTGTGTCCATTTTGGCCTTGGACACCACTTGGTTTCACAAGTATTTGTCAGAGAATTCCGCCTTAAAAAAATCTCTTAGAAGCGGCCCCTTCTACTCACATAGGTGATTCTATTAGGAATATTTTACATCCTCACTTGGATATATCCAAGTCATAAAAATCATTAAAAGCGTAGCTTACCCTAAAATATGCATTGTCTCATCATAGGAATGAGAAGGAGTTAATAATCTCCACAGTGCTTTTACTAAGTCACACATAATTCGGTTGTCCCTTTGAACCTAGATCTTGGGATCTCCAGTCAACTATGTTAGGTTGTCATTATGGTGTCTTTTAACCCAGAGGCTTCAAGCTCATTCCCCTCGATGAACTTTCCACTTGCTCACTCGTCGAACTTTTAGTTAGTGGATCCGCAATATTATATCATTCGAGAGCAATTGTTTCATGGTATGATGTCTATGACAGATATGTCTAGACTTGCCATTATACATTTGATTTTTGAGCTTCATGCAAAGAAAAAGATGGCACCAGTTGTGGCCACAACTTTATATTTCCTCATAATTTCAGTCATTCAATTTCTTTGCCAGCATAATATTTATCTTAACTTTGCTCCAACATTTATAAGTTGTGCAATCCTTATGTTAAGTCTCAATATTAACTGTTCAGTTACCAATTCCTTAAGCTTCTCGCCTATAATTTCAATGTGAATTCATATTGGTAACTTTATTTGTAACTAAGAAGTTACACATTACCCTCACACAAACAAATATTGTCCAATTTATTGAATAACATTTCTTAAATATATTACTCCCAAGTGTGAATTTTTAAATTCAAATTCATCATAGACTGCTACTTCTAAGTTTATTTTCTATATAACATTTGTCTATATTAACTTGACTATTATTAGTCGTAACATTAACAACCTATTTCTTGAGACTTAACAAGAAATCGATATACACTACTGTTATAACCAATGAATACACAATCAATGATTTTTGGTCCTATCTTTACCTTTTTAGGTTTAGGAACTTCCACTTTTGCCAAGCACCCCCAAATTTTAAGTATTTATAGGAAGACTTGTGACATTTCCATAATTCATACGGGGTTTGATTGGTTTCCTAATGAAGCACTTTGTAATTAACAGAAAGTATAGATTTCCCCCACAAGTTTTGTGGTACACCCGAACTTAGCAACATTGCTATTACTTTTTAAAGTTTTTATCTTTCTGCTAAGTTGATTCTCCACTTCATTTTTATAATGTTTGAAGACATCAATTGTCTCATCTTTGCTTCTTAGCAAATATACATAACAATATCTTATACAATTATTTATAAAAGTAATAAAATACTTTTTACCTCCTCTAGTTTGCAAAAAATTTAAAACACAAATATCACTGTGCATTAATTCTAGAGGATCGACACGTCTTTCAACATTTTGAAAAAATGTTCTTGTCAATTTTGATTTCACACAAGTCTCACATTAATGATTAGGATCATTTACTGATTCAATTCCCCAAATGAATCAAAACATAATACATAATATGCAATAATTATAACATGAGGCATATGCATAATTATGAATAATCACAATAACATGTATAATTTCATAATTAAATTATATATATCACGAGATTTAAACTAGTCATTGTTCATGCCAAATAAATCATCAAACATGTGAATTCCAAGTGATCATGCCATGTAAAGCATCAAACATGTAAATTTCAGTGATGATAATTAAATAAGGTTGGCATTACTGAAATAACAACCAAGACCAAAAAATTAAAATCCCAAACTCTTATGTAGAATGCAGTAAATAACATTCCTCCCAATTAGTATTAGATTGTCAAAATCACATACTTCTAATTCTGTATTAGAGTACGAAAGAGTTCGGACCAACTATAATACCATACGTGCTTGTGGCTGTAATGTAATACTTGTGGCATGTAACCATTTGTCCTAACTGTCACCGATTCGTGTATATAATAAATGGTTAAATATCCAACCTTCCTGTTAAGTAAATATATATATATATATCAATGTATATATCAAGATGGTTCCGAATAAAAATCGAAAACCATAGAATCACCACAATAATTTTATCGCTCAATTAGTATGTGATTCGTGTTTGTTATACACGTAAGCCAAATATAATATGCACAATAGCAGTAGTACTCTAATGCTTGTAAAATTCCAATCAAATATTGTCAACAAATATAAGAAACCAACTGTGTTATATGTATATATATATATATATAACAATGTTAAGTATATCGAGTGAAATATATCTGAAGTTATATGTCATGCTTTTTAGATTAAAAACTGTTCCTTCCTTGTTCCAACATGCCATGGTTAAGATTTTTGCTCTAATCCTATCATTTGCCCTTGTTTACATTGATGATATCCTTCTGTTTTCCACTGACCTTGAGAGCCATTCCAGTCTTCTCCAGACCTTTCACCAACTCGTTCAAGACCTTTCACCAACTCGTTCAAAAGTTTGGTATCATGCTCTCCGAAAAAAAAATGATCCTAGGATAGCCTGAAATCAATTTCTTGGGCATGAAAATCTCCTAAGGCCAATATGCTCTTCAGCCTCATATTGCCTCCCAACTTGACCATTTCCCCAATGAAAATCTTTCGGTCAAAGAAATTCAACAATTTCTAGGAATTGTGAATTATATGTCGGAGTTTATCCCAAACCTTGCTCAGTACAGGAAACCTTTGTCAACCCTTCTCAAGAAAAACCCAGGTCCTTGATCTACTTAGTGCACCTCAGCGGTTCTCCACCTCAAAGCTATCTCCAAAACCCTTCCCCTATTAAACATTCTTGCTGACGGTAAAAGAATCCTTCAAACTGATGCTTCTGATTATTTCTGGGGAGCCATCCTCCTTGAAGAAATCTATGATCAGAAAAGAAAAATTTGCGGATACAAGAGTTGAGCATTTTCTCAAGCTGAACTCCATTATCACTCTACCTACAAGGAGATCCTCGCCATCAAACGAAGCATTGAGAAATTTGAATTTCATTTAATCGATCATCACTTCTTAATTGAAACTGATTTAATGAATTTTCCTAACATGCTCCAGTTTTATATCACAATTGAATTGAAACGTTGTGATGGTTCAACTATCTTAACGGTTCCACCACCCAGGTTCATACTTAAACGCATTTATTACCTAAACTAATATTTTTGTCACTATTAGTAGATATTACAATCTTCTGTTCATGTCATTTGGATAATTGTAAATTACTAACCAGTGGTAGTGTCTCACATAAATATAAACACATATTTTGGATAGCATCGATCAACCACCTAGCGTTTCATTAGAGAAAAATAGTGAAACATAAATCACATGTGGAACACAACTTATCAGTCCATGGTCCTCCCGGATAACATTGTTTTAACGAAGAGGTATTGTATTTCAACCGTACATTACACATTCATGACACACAGAGAACAAGCACTATCCATCATATTTCATAATGGATAGAAATTCAATACTTAATTCAGTTTCAGTCACGTACGAAACCATATAAAATATATACGCACATCAATCATATTTATAACAATTATATATCCGTTTACAAAATATTCAAGTAACAGTATTTCGATTAACATGCAACTCTGGCATATTCCCCTATATCCATTTGCAGAGAAAGTTCATATTTAAAATATGTCTATGCATTACAGTCTATGTAGGCTCTGATACCACAGTAAGCAATTTTAAAATAAATAGGATTCTCATGGCTCTTAATGCAAAACAAATCTATCTTAGGATTGTAGGAAAAAACACATATGACAAATATATATTGTGTGTAATAGTGTACAATACTGTGTAAATATATATTGTCAAAGTACCCTACGATTGTTCATGATTCTTAAGCAGTCAACAACACAATATGTGAACGTTAGTATGATATTGGTTTTGTACGTATATAATATATATAACTATAACCAGAACATAATATATATAACAAAACATTATATGTATGTAATACAAAATTAGAAAATGCAATAAAAAAGAACAGTATATATATATATATATCGACCAGTATAGTATATATATATAAAACAAAAACAAAACAAAATAGGAAACTGTAATGAAAAACAAAATGAAACTCATAGTACAGTCCAGAAAGCAGAAAATTGAAATAGAAAATAATCTAAGCCCTGTGCAACCACAATTTCCTTAAGACAGATTTGCTCCATCTCCCGTGCTCAAGGTTGATGAGCAACTGTCTCCCAAAATAGAATGGATTTCGCCTATGGAGAAGTAACACTCCAATCTCTAGAAGCCATTGAACTCAAAGCGTTTGAGATAACGATTCACCGTTAACACAAGATCTACATTATCTTCCACTATAATCAGAGAGAAAATGTAATGCTCCCAAATGCGTGGGGGAATCTGGATCAAAATGATATTTGGAAAACCATTTGGAATAGTTATTCTCCATCTAGAACACATCCGCCAATCTATCAAGGTAGTCAAAATCCCGATTCTACCTGATAAAATCTTAAGATTCTAAGATTCTACTACGATTCTATACAATTCTGTACGATTTTACGATTCTACAACCTTTTTATAATGATTTGACGGTTTCACCCTTCATATGAAATGCCCAAAATCTTTATATAGACTAAATTTATGAGAAACATTTAAATGACCAATGTATTAAAAAAAATTAAAAATTCTAATATTATTTAGATTTTTAAATTAAATATTTAATTATTAATATATTTTAAAAAAAATTAATACGAGTTGTTAGAATCTTACGATTCTACTTACAATTCTACGGACCCCAAAACGATTCTATCTAGAATCATTATTCTAACTCCCTTGCAATCTACCTAGAGCTGGCAATTCGTGTCAGCGTGTCGACCCAAGGGTCGACCATGTAATCTGACACTAGTCGACACGAAAATCAAACATTTTAAATTTGACGCAATCCAACATGAAAAATAAAAAATAAAAAAGAATTTGAATTTGAATTTGACACCATTTAGTAATAATTTATTAATGGGTAATTTGCACCAACACCCCCTGAGGTATTGGTCAATTCCATTTGTTGGCCGGTCAAAGCTTTTGTAGTCCCAATAATCCCTGAGGTTTCACTTTTGTTGCACTCACACCCCCTCACTAGCCTTGACACCCTATGAAAGGTCAATTCTACCCCTAGCCCATTATTCTATTAATTTACCTTTGATTCTCTTCCATTTTGAGGACCAAAATACCCTTTGATTATGGCGCCAACTCCACTTTAGTTGCAAAAACTGATTTCTCAAGCACGGTTCACATAATCAGAAAATATACCAACGGCTAGAAAACACATTGCACCAAAATATAGCCATCCAACCCTCTATAAATATTCCATAACTTCCACATGCATAAAACATGATATCTGCATTACACTATACTCATTCAAACACAGATTCAAATCACATCTCCAATTCATTAAAAGCAACAACTTTCCAGGTAAATAATCCTCCTTCTGTATACATTTCCCAAAAATCATTACACTAAATTGCAAAATATTCATGCAGATTTTCATGGATGATCAGAAAATATGTTATTGTGGGTGCCTAGCAGCAAAACAACTATCTCAATCTGTAAAAAATCCAGGGAAACACTACTACAAGTGTTCCAATGGAAAGTGTGGGTTTTTGAATGGTGCATCAGCCCCCAATCCAAAAAAAAAAAAAACAGTTGTGAATGAAGAAGCTCTTAGGGGGACCATACATTGTAAAATGTGTATGACTTTCTTTTGTCGAATAGAAATCTACAAAAGAAAGAAAAAAATGAGATCAATTATCAAATTAAACAAGAAGTAAAAACAAATTAACATTTAAACTAAAAAATTGAACATTACATTGGACAAAGTCTGTGTTAATAAGGTTGATGGAGAGGCTGTTGTTATCACTAGAGTCAGAACAACCACTAACCTGCAATAACACCGAAGGAAAGTTACTAAGTGTACAAATCATCAGTGAATATCCAAAAACTTAGTTAATTTACTAAAAAAAATAATGCCATACACTTGTTGTTTTAGGGTATTTTACGGTTTAAACTTTAGGGCTTAGGGTTTAGGATTTTCACTTTAGGGTTTAGGGTTTGGGTTTAGAATTTTAGGGTTTCAAGTTAGGATTTAGGGTTTGGGGGTTCAATTTTAGGGTTTAGGGGTTTCAATTTTTGGGTTTCCAGTTAAAAGGGTTTCAATTTAGGGATTACAATTTAGGAGTTTCAATCTAGGGATTACAATTTAGGGGTACACTTGCATCAATTTCATGGTTTTTAATTGCATCAATTTCATGATTTTCAATTGCATCAATTTTTAGGGTCAAATTTGTAGTAACAAACACTGAACAATAATTAGCAACTAAAACATGCATATGTTTTTTAAACATCACTCAAATTACTAACCTAATTGCAGTACAACTCCTGAGTAGTGCCAACACTTGAAGCCACCCACAAAAGCACAATAACAGAGGTATGATTTTTCTTTGAACACAAACAAAACAAAACAAAAACATGCATTAAAAATTTAATCAAACAAATATAAACAAAAAGGAATAAATCATATATATATATATATATAATATAAATTAAATAACATGAAAAAATGAAAAAATATACAAAGATTAGAGATCAAGGAAGACAAAGATCAGAGATCAAAGACAACTGTTTTTCAACACATACATACCAAAAAATTGAAGATCTATTGATATTCCTCAAAAACAAATGACAATAACCCAAGATCATCACTGAAACCGAGAAACACTAAATTAGTATGTAAATGCACTAGATTAGTATGTAAATCAAAGAACAAACAAATATGGAAGAAATATACTTAGATCACATATCAAAGAACACATCTTTTTCGGCTGAGACCAACATATGCAGAACCGAAAAACCCTAAATCAGTTCATATTCCTCAAAATCAGATGACAAGAACCCTAGATCTGCTCATAAACTGAAAAATCCTAGATCTCTTCATTTCGATTCAACAACACAAGAACACAGAGGGAGATCAAAACGAAGGTTAAAATGGAAAGATAAGTTAGAAAATTGAGGAAAAACGGTGAAGTTGTGATTTTACATCATCGGTTTTCCATGGCAGATAGAGAGAAAGAAGATACGGAGAAAAAAAATAGCTTTGGGTTTTTTGTGGGTGGAAATGAAATGGTGGGAAATGATTAGGGTTGGTCGGTAGTGGGACAACTGTCAACATATGGAGAGGGTCATCAGAGTCACTTAACATGTTGGAACAATTTACTATGTATTTTAATATTTTACCTGAAGGGTATTTCTGCCATTTCACGGCTCAGGGGGTGTGAGTGTCCATAAAAGAGTTGACCGGCCGAAAAGTGGAATTGACTAATATCTTAGGGGGTGTTAGTGCAAATTACCCGTTTGTTAATATATTTCAATTTATGACCAATTAGAGAATAAAAAAAATCTGCAAATAAATATAACAATAAATATAATTGTGTCAAACGTCTCAGAAATTGTCAGCTCTAAATCTACAATGAATCATATTTTCTCTCAATTAAATACAAATGCCCTTCAGCCTCACCGAAATTCATGATCTGGGCTTTGGTTTAAAGCACTTGTCCTCCGGATCAAATCATAAAAAGGCCCATTTTCAGACACCCAATGAATACAACCATACAAATACACTCCTCTGTGGAATAAATACCAACAATTGCCATCAAATGGCAGAGACTCATGAGCTTCACTCCAAGTATTGGTTTCGGATTTGTAGGTAGAGATACGAAAACAGCACCGATAACCATTTGGGTCGTCTATCTCCATCAAACAACTCCAAACACAAACAACTATGGATCAAAAGCTAACAGGACCATATAATGGATGTGTATAAACATATATATATATATATATATATAGGAGGACCTCGTAGCAATAACGGTATCTCTGGTAACCAAGCTCTTTTGGAATTCAAATTATAATAGGAAAACAATTGCACGACTGGTTCACACTTCCTTTCCAAAACTATTAAGCTCACATTGTGTTCATAATCGTGGCCCTAACATAGAACCCGATGAATCATGAGCACCATGCACTAATTAAACTAAAAACAATGAAAATCTAATTAACATTCCACACTTACAAATACAGAACCTCAACAAAGAGAACAATACTATTCAAATGAGAATCATAGAAATTAGGGTACCCTGAGGTTTAGGTCAATGCCACAAATATGCCGGTCAACGCGATACTTTGCAATGACACCCCCTGGGCCTGTGAAATGACTAGAATGTCCCTTTAATTGTTTCACTTATTACATTAGGGTAATATATAAAGTGTAAAATTATCCATATGCCCAAACACTTCACCCCTCTAAAATTACTAATTACACTTCCACCCCTTATTACAAAAAAAAAAAAATATATATATATATATATATATATTACGAATATATATATATATATTACGAAAATTACAAAATTCTAAATAAACACAAAAAATTCGAAACAAACATATAAAATTCGAAAAAATATATATAATTTGTAAAAAATATATAAAATTTGAAAAAACATATAAAATTCAAAAAAAAATATAAAATTTGAAACAATATATAAAATTAAAAAAAACATATAAAATTCGAAACAAATATATAAAATTCGTAAACAATATATAAAATTCGAAAAACATATAAAATTCTAAAAAATATATAAAATTCATATATATATATATATATAAAAAGTGTGACTGAAGTGATTCCTACCACATTTGGAAATACAAATTATTTTAAAATTTGAAATAATTTCAAAATATATATATATATTTGAAATTTTCATTCAAATATATTTAACAGATTGCTAAAGTATTTATTTTGAAATAAAAGAAAGAAAAAGTTCCTTAGTTAAGATATTTCTAGCACTAGATTTTCCTTTTTTATTATTTAAAATTTAAATACCGTTATATTGATTCCTTGTTTTTAGAAGTGGAAGCAAAGAATGACATATGAAAGAAAGTGATATTGCAAAGGAAAATTTTATGATATTTTTTTACCTTACATTATTTTTATTGAAAATGAAGAATTTTAGGAAGGAATAAAGTTGATATTGCATGATTCTATTATAAAATTCTTTCCTCTTTAGGAAATGTTAGATATAGAAGGGAGAAAATGTGGTAGGAATCATTTCCAAAATAATTTGAATTTCCAAATGTGGTAGGAATCACTTCAGTCACACTTTATATATATATATATATATTTGAATTTTATATATTTTTTAGAATTTTATATGTTTTTCAAATTTTATATATTGTTTACGAATTTTATATATTTGTTTCGAATTTTATATGTTTTTTTGAATTTTATATATTGTTTCAAATTTTATATTTTTTTTTGAATTTTATATGTTTTTTCAAATTTTATATATTTTTTAATAATTATATATATTTTTTCGAATTTTATATGTTTTTTTCGAATTTTTTGTGTTTATTTAGAATTTTGTAATTTTCGTAATATATATATATATATTTTTTGTAATAAGGGGTGGAAGTGTAATTAGTAATTTTAGAGGGGTGAAGTGTTTGGGCATATGGGTAATTTCATACTTTATATATTACCCTAATGAAAATTAGAAAATATCATAAGTGTTATGTTAAAATAATCATAATCCTACTTTAATTTAATTATAATTAATAATCATAATCCCAAAATACAATTTTAATCCTAAATGAATTATGATAGTGAATCATATAAAAATAATAATGAATCACATCTACATTTGTATTTAACAATCATAATCCTACAGTACTATAATATTGAATCATCCTAGTTATTACGGTATTTAATAATCCTAATCCTAAATGGACTATAATATAATACAACCCTATATATAATCCTAAACCCCTCTTTCTTTTTAAGATCCTACGCAAGCATTTCCCTCTCTCCACCCCCATTGTAATTCTTTTATTATACTTAATTTTATCTATGTTATATTTATTATGCTTATGTTGTTCATTTGATTGTATTTATGTTGTTCTCTTCTTTCTTTCTTTTTGTAAATTTGTTTTAGGGCAATTATACCAATTAGGTTAGTATTTTTTGTATATATTTCTTTTATTGTAATTTAATATTCATTTATTAGCTGCGATATATATATATATATATATCTTGATAGGTATTGTTGTTTGATCAAACTTAATTTATTTGTTTTTTTATTTTTTAATGCTTGAATTTATATAAAAAAATTTACAATAATATTTCAATAAAATTTTATTAACCATTATTCTTGAGATGCTATTTTCTTCAATATTTGTATTTTGATAATTTGTGATATGATTAATCTTATTTTGTACTAATTTTTTTAGTAATATATTTATTTATTTTTAAGTAGACTTTAAATTATGTGCAAAATATGTTCTTTTTACTAGTATATATAGATATGTATATGTGGTAACAAGATAGATATGTGTGACGTAACATATAACAAAGAAGATTTTATTTGAGGAGTGTACACCGCTACAAGCAGACCTGTCAATGGATCGGATTTTGATCCGAATCCGATCCGAGTAGCTGGATATGGATTGAAAATAAAATTTGACAACCCGATTGGAATCCGAATCCGATTTCTTAACAAATTGGATTTGGATTTATGTTAATCCGATCCGATAATAATCCGATCCGAAATTATATAATATATATATATCAATATATATTTTGATATTTTAATGTGTATATATTTAGTAATATACCTGTATATAAATGTTAATTATTAATTATTTTTTTATTTATTAATAATGATTGATCATCTATACCACTATTAAAAGTATGAATAATTTTAGTGTTTTTAGTATTTATACTTTAAATTTATATACTCCATTTATTAATATATTGAGTTATAAATGTAGTATACTTAATCATGTTTCAATTATGTAAATGTAGTATACTTAATAATAAGGAGTATTATTTATTAATATATTGAGTTGTAAATGTAGTATACTTAATAATGTTCCAATTCTTTTTTCGTTTTTTGATTTTTATATTTGTTATGGACATGTGTTATAAGTATTGATTGGTAATTTTGTATTTACTGATTCTTGGAGAACAAGAAAAAATCTAAATTTATTTATTGATATTTGTATATTTTTTTAATTAAATAATTGGATCAGAGTATCGGATTAGATATCAAATAATGAAGAAATTTTGATATGAATTAACTAAGTAAAAAATAGTATAATTATCAGATTCGGATCGCGGATCGGGGATTTTTGTCATTCTTATCAGTGGACATGTCAATAATCCGATTATGATCTGAATCCGATGCTAATCCAATTAGCCTGATATGGATTGAAAATAAAATCCGATAACCCGATTAGGATCCGAATCCAATAATCCGATTTCTTAACAAATTGAATTTGAATTTAACTAGATCCGATCCGTTGACAAGTCTATCTACAAGCCTACAATACCAACAGGTTGATTTTGCATGACAATCTATCTTTCAGTAGTGGAGACGGCTGGCATACAAGATGATTTTAATTAAACTTCAATATAATTTAAAATATATTATGGATTAATAAAAATATAACTTCTTTATATATATAAATCGGCCAATACGTTGTTAGTTGTTACTCCCTTATTCACTTTAATACTCCTATAATTTATTTTTATTTTAAGGTGTGGATTGTGGAATAAGATAATCTAATCGAAGAGACTTGAATTGGGTTGGGTAATCATAGTTTTAGAATGCAGTTGTTGTGTCAAAAAAGTTACTCCTCTGTTTTAAGTTATAAATCTTTTTGAAAAATTTAATTTTTTAAAATGATGACTTTTATTGATGTGATATTGAATGAAAAATTAATTTTATCATTGGTCCCACCAAGTAATGTGATGGTTTATAATTTAGATATTTTATAACTTGAATGCTTGAAGGGTAAATTGGTAAATTAATCAAATAAAGTGCATTGACTTTTCAATTGAGAGACTTATTTTGGAATGAATTTAATAGTGAATGTGAAC
Source organism: Cornus suecica (assembly GCA_963922005.1). Taxonomy (NCBI): domain Eukaryota; kingdom Viridiplantae; phylum Streptophyta; class Magnoliopsida; order Cornales; family Cornaceae; genus Cornus; species Cornus suecica. The sequence continues at coordinate 7,632,088 of OY998246.1, read as the reverse complement.
ACTTAAATTGTGACAGAAGGATTAACATTTAAGCAATATTTTCCATCCTCTATGCTATTTGTATCCATCTGTTTGACAGTTTTGGTTTCCCTTTGTATAACCTCTTTTTTTTGGAATTGAGTCTAACTCTTTGGTGGGTTTGAAATTACTAGTATGCTTTTATAAAATGACTTAATTATTATTTTTATTTAAAAAAATATCGAGTCTATAAAAATGTGAACCAACTATATAGCACAAACATTAATTCAAATATTGTATACATCCTTTTATAGAAACTACTTAAAATAACAAACTTGTAAAATGAATCTATTTATCATAAAGAGATTTGTAAACCTGTTGACTCTTTGACTTATCTTAAGATACAAGCATATTTATTTACCTTACGTTGTAACACCATATAAAAATGGGAATAATAACAATAAATAAATTTTAGAATAAAAATGGGTGTGTTTTTAAGATTATGTAAAACTAATAATGTTTTAATAAATAATAAAATAGTGAAGTATTTTAGTACTTTTATATTAATTTTAAGGATAAATTAGAGTTATACTCCATCGAGATATGATATATTATACTCGCGCACCTTTATAATTTGAATAATTATAATTAGATTCCTTCAAGTTTGTAAGTTGTAATAAATACTTCTAGTCATTACTTTTTTAGAAATGAAATGTCTAGAATAGATGTAAAGACATTTAAGCTCATGAAAAATAGTCATGAGTAGATAAATCATTTCATATATAGAGATGATAAAATTGTAATTATTTAAACAATAGGGGGTACATGTATAATATATCATATCTCGAGGGAATATAACTATAATTTACCCTAATTTTAAACAAAAGTTACTCTAATTGTTGGTATGGATGACAATAAAACCTGCCCCGCCCCGTTTATCCCGAATTTGGGCCCCGATTAAGTTAATCGGGGTAGGAAAAAAATCCCCAATTATATTCAGGGCGAGTATGGGGAACCCCGCCCCGCCCGATTAGCCGCCCCGTTTACGTTATTTACTAAAATACCCTTATATATTAAATATTACAAATATACCCATATATATTATATCTATTACAAAGATAACCATATATATATATATATGTATATTTTAACATTATTTTTATGTTTAAGATTTTTTCAAATATATATTTTATTTTTTTAAAAAAAAAGTAAAAATAGTAACCGGGGCGCGGGGCGGGGAGGGGGGAATTCAAGCGGGGCAGGGCAAAAAAAAAAAAAACCAAAATAGACCGGAGAAAAATAACCAGGTTCGGGGATGAGGAAAGTGATCCCCCGCCCCGCCCCGCCCCATGTTGTTGGCAGGGATCAAATGTAACAATAAAAAAATTCAGGACTTAAATACATTTTTTTTAAGAGAGTTAAATGCAACTTGGTGGTAGTTCATAAACGTTTTTCCTACTTTTTCCAAATAGTTATTATCTAGTCAATTATGGATTATTTACTTTAAATAAAATTAAAGTTAGAGACTTGCTTTCCTAACAAAAATAATTGTTTTTTTTTTCTTTCTCTGAATCATCATACTATTGCAAAAACACATATATATTTCTTAATTTGTTTATACTTTTCCATAATTTGCACATATATATAAATTATATATATATATGTTTATATATTTCTATATACTGTTTCCATATTTCGCATATATGACAAATTGACAGTACAATTTGATCTATGATTGTATAATGAACCTCAAACCGTAACTGTAAGCATTGGTAATACAAAGCGTACCAACAGCGAAAATATTCACAGAGGAGAGAGAGAGAGGGTAGGAGATCTGCTCGAACAAGCAATACATCACTCATCTCTCCTCTCCCATCAGATCGCACCTTCTCCGTTTCCGAATTAGGGTTTCATCTCTCCGACCGCCGGGATTTCAAACATTTCGGCCGTTGTTCTACATTTGATCGATATTTTCTTACATATATATATATATATAACTTGATGTATCATTACATTTTGTATATATCTTGATCTGAATTGTACTCTAGGTTTGTGTATCGGTCCAATTTTGAATGGTTAGGATTAGGTTTTGGGGAATTTGTGAGGATTGTGAAGCAATTGGTGGAGGACTGAGATTGGGATCTTCGGGGTTTGAATGGCGTCAGCTCAGGTGTTGCCCTCGCGGAAGAAAGAGCATTTGGAAGCTGGAAAACGGCGGGTACGTTCTGTGTGCGTGTGCGTGTGCGTTTGTGTTTTTTTTTTTTTTTCTGAATCTGGTTGGTTTCATGTAGATGTTGATTTCGCTTGTGTTTTAGATGATACCCATTTGGTTATGATGTGAATTATTGGACCATTTTGTGACAAATTGGGTAATAGCTGTTATTTGTATGCATGGGGCAACGGATTGCGAGAAGAATTTGTTGATTGTCTTATATATATATATATGCATATATATATCGCACATAGTTGATTTGGGAACATTTTGGGAATAATATTGTTGGATGGGGTTGATGGTTGTTACAAATTTGGTCACTTATATTTATTTGATCCTGAGAAATTGGAGTAAGATCACGAATCTCCCTCCCGAGCTTGGGAAAGAGGATAGGAAAATTAACTTATTAACATGCCAAAATCTGGAAGGTGCCGCTTGCACCTCTTCTAATCCTCAATTCTTATTTTTGGAACATAGATGGGTCTGTTACGAGGATGTATAAATTGTAATTATTGTTCCTAAGAAGCAAAATAAAAATACGAATTTTATTACATACACTTTCACGTGCTTTCAAATTTTTGAAAATGATTTCTAGTTACTAAACATGATTCTACTTTCTATTCTGTACTAAGAAATCAAAATCATGATTTTACGTTCAGAGAAAGTGTTAGTGAACACACCAAAGTTAACGAGAGTAGAGTTTTTAAAGGAAAATGGGATGAAATGTGGAATGACCGAAGTTATTACTTTAGATATAACGGAATGGTAACATGTGATTCATGTAGCCTACCCAAGTGTTGGAAAAGGCTTGGTTCTTGTTGTTGCTCCTTCTGTTAGTTGAATTAAAAGATTTTATACTAGGTTTTCCTTCTTTATGATAGTTTGGTTAAATCTTCCCTCTAAGGTTATCTTCACCCTTTATGCCTACACTGACCCAATGAGTTTTGCTTTCCTTTCGTCTTGCAGCTAGAGGAGTTCCGAAAGAAGAAAGCAGCTGACCGTGCCAAAAAGGCTCCATCCACAAATCAACCTAATAGTGCAGAAATTGGCGTGCATGAGAAGCAACCTTTAGAAATTGAACGGCCCACAGACTCAAGTGGGGCTGGTACATCTGATGAAGCTGGTGGAGCTGTTACTGATAGGTCTGGTATAGGCATCAACAATGAAAAAAAAGCAATTGAGATTGTCCAGGATAGTGAGCTAGGTACTTCTTATAACTCACACCAATTATCCATTGTTAACCAACTATCATAATTTGTTGTACGCTGAAACAGTGCAGAAACAGGCAAAGGATCAAGAACCGTACAGGTATAATGCAGTAGAGTCTGCTGGACCACTGAATGCTAGTTATAGCCAGGAATCGAAAGAGAAGAAAGGTGACTTTGACATCTATAATGGTGCCTCAGGAAGACATGCATATGAGGCTGCTACTGATCAATCTATCTCTATTCAAGAAATTGGTAGCAATACCAGTCAATCGAGTCACCATTGGTTGAAGGAAATTCAGTCAAAAGATAATGACAGTCAAGCTACAAAGTCTGGTACTCCTCGGGATCTCCCCCTTTTTTTTTTCTTTTTCTTTTTAGATGTGTACAGTTTTCATATTTCCACTTTCTTGTATATTTTTTTGGGGAGAAAACTAACTACATTTGTTGTGTTATTATGATGCGCTGTATTCATACGACAACCGATATCACAGAAGACTCCTTCCAAGTTGGACAAAACAATCAGAATAATTTTAAGTCTACTAATATGATGATTTCTGATACGTTGGAAAAAAAGCTTAGTAGCCCTAGTGGTGGTTTTCCCATTGGGAATAATGGACCTCTCTGGCCATCTGAATCTCGATCTACTGGTTTCAGTTTTGACGTAAGAGGTTCATCTAGTAACGGCCCACTATATCCATCCACTGCTGAAACTAACACTAGGAGAAGTCGTCCATCTTTCCTTGATTCTATAAGCATACCAAGAGTACCATCTGCTTCAGATCAGTCATTTACCGAAACTGAAAGAATGGACTCTTTCTCACAGTTGAGGTCACAAAATGTATCAAGTGCCTTTGAGCATTCCATGAAATCTTTGACTTCTGCTGGTAACGTGGATGACCTTTACAGACACGGTGTCAATGGAAACAGCCTGGAGAGGAAACAAGATTTTTATTCTCAAAAACAGGATGAAGACTTTGCTGCATTGGAACAGGTTAATACTTTTGTATATCTGCCACAATATTAAATATGTGTTCTTATATTATTATTCTTTGTATATACGTATTATTAGATTTGGCCTTTGAAAAATAGAAGTTCTTCAAAGTTAATTATCCTGTACCAATGGGCCTTAAGAAAGATTACTCTAGGAATTACACTGGGTTTCCTGGGTGATGCACTTTTTATAACGTTTGTATATACGTATTATTAGATTTGGCCTTTGAGAAATAGAAGTTCTTCAAAGTTAATTATCCTGTACCAATGGGCCTTAAGAAAGATTACTCTAGGAATTACACTGGGTTTCCTGGGTGATGCACTTTTTAGATCAGTCCTGACCTCCATGATTGCTTCCCTGCTTTGTCAAAAGTAAAGTAGAAAATAGTAATAATGTAGCTGAGTTAAGGGCTAGCCCAGTGCACGAGGTCTGCCAGGTGGGGACCTTATTTTGGAGGGTAAGATGCATGCTGCCCGATGGAGATCAAGAAATTGTTCGCACACGAGTGGCGTATGAGTTTCACCTATGTTTGGAAAATGGAAAGGACAGAGAGATCTTTTAATTTATTCAATCTGTCTAAGGAACTATGATAAATAAGAGTTAGTTTTTCAATATTTCCTTTTGGATGAGTTATTAGGGTCAGGTCTGGCTATGAGTAAGGTCTCCAGTCTTGCGTTCAAGTTGTGGATTGAGCAGAACTAGTTTACATCACCAAACATAGGCCTGTAATATGTTTCACTTGCATTGAAGAATTTTTTGAATCTTCATGTTTGCAGCAGGTATTTTGGACATTAAGTGTTTTGTCTTGCCTATTTGTATGTAGGCATATATATTGAATTTGGTACCCTTTTGGGATCATTTGTGATTATTGAATAATAGTGTTTTGTGATTTCAAACTTCTTCTTCCCCACTTTTTCTCCTTCCTCTCTTCTTCTCACTCTCCTCCACCCTTTTGGTTCTACTAAGTCACGCTACCCGTCCTACACCGCTATCTTATCTCTGCACCAAAGCCCACTGCCCACTCTCATATTTTGAAATCATGTGACTGAATGTCATGGAGGAAAAGCTGTGAGCATTTACTTTCTTCTCATCTGGTATACTTTTGTTATTGTGAGTCTAAAGTAGTAATTTGATTTCGAGAAACTGTCAATACTTATTGTGATGGAAGCAAAAAATAGAGGTTTCACTATATGAGGAATTTATGTAGACAGTTTGGATCATCAATAAGGATGGCCAAGATGGAGACGAAGAACAAAAGATTGCTTAAGGACCTTTTAGTGTCTTTAAACATACTATATATTGTAATATGAAATATTGACTCTCTATGACTTCATGTTATTTTTTTGATTATAGTCATATTTATATCGCAAAAGTTTCACTTTCTAAGGTGTGGGTTTTAGATGTATTTCTCTTTCAGACTTCATATATATTATTTTTTGTTCTTTCCCGTGCAGCATATTGAAGATTTGACGCAAGAAAAGTTCTCCTTGCAGCGAGCTCTTGAGGCTTCACGAGCATTGGCGGAGACTTTAGCTACTGAAAATTCATCACTGACAGATAGTTATAATCAACAAGTAGGTTTACTTCTATTATAGCTGTTGATATATCTAAGAACTTGTCAAACTGTAATTTTCCAAGATGGTGTTTCATATGATTACATGACGGAGATCGTGAGGTGTTCCCCACCTATGTCAGGCGTAGGCGCAAGGAATGTTTGTTAGGGATATTTTAAAATATTTACTTTTAGGGTTTATTGATATGTTTCTGAATTATTGTGTATTTATTGAGAATCGAAGAGTAAGAGTGTAACAATATTCTTATACTTTTTGCTCTCAACCTAAAACTTGGATCTTTCACACTAAGTCGGATCTTTCTCCCTGAGACCAAGTTGATGACAAACCAGAAGGAAATCAGGTATGGGAAGTCAGATGTAGAGGTCGTACATAGTGAATATATAAATTGGATAGACGAGTGGGAGGAAAGCAAGAAAAGAAAATGGGAGAACAAAAGAATGAAGAGACAACTCAGACGAAACAATAATCTATAATTTTAAAACTAATTTATTTCGTTACATCAAGGTCTTCTGTAGGCAGACCATTACTAATAAAATACTATAAAGTACCCCATAATTACTAAAAAATAACCAGTAAACTCTCAAAGTAAAAATGCTAAAATATCCCTAATAAGAAGTCCTTAAGCCTACAATAGGAATACGAGTGGAACACTTCAAAACCTCCATCATTATCAGTTCTCTTTTTCTGTTTACATATACCTACATTAGGAATATATGTTTGTACATATCAGTTATGTATATTCATCGCAGCTAATTTTCTTAAATTTATTAACAGTCCTTTTGTTTTTGTTTTTTTTGGTAAGATATGGTAGTGAGTTGATTCTTTCTTTTTTCACTTTCCTTTTTTTATATCAATATTTATCTTTAATTTTATTTACAGGGTGGTGTTGTTAACCAGCTAAAATATGACATGGAAAATTTACATGCAGAAATTAAGGCCCAGCTGGTTAGTATTGATCAGAGGCTGTCTTGCTGCCTATATTGCTGTTTTATTTGAATTATGTAATAGAAGTATGTACATATGTTTGCTGCATGCTGGTCCATATATGAATTGTAGATGGCTGATGTAATAACTGTGGGTTGACACATGTACTATTAGAATTTCCATTTTTTCTAAAATTTACATGAAAGAAGAGACTGGAAGTTACGAACTGACATATAGAATACAATGTTTAAGGATGAGAAATTCTTCTAGCTCTAAAAGATAACAAATAACATAGGTCACAGTTACAGATATCCAACAAGAGCAATTCCCATAGCCTTGCACCGTTCTTAAGGAACACAGACACGGTACCCTATTTTTTATGGGTCAACACTAAAATCATTGATATCAATGCCGTTTACTGATGCGTCATCTCTAGCTATACCGGACCTCCAAAACTATGGACTTTGGTGACAACCATATTTGATCTAGGAAGAACTAAATCATTATCCAAAAAATATCTAAGAAATTGTAGGGACCTAATGGTGACTATATCATCTTGGTAATTATTTGTTTCATTGGTTCTTAGATTTCCTAGGGTGGTTTGTTGACATGTTTTTTTTAGTAATGTGATTAGATTCATTTTATGAAAGCATAATGCTGTAAACTTGGGCTGGGGGACTTAGCTTAAGAAGAGACGACACTTCACTAATATTCAATTATTTCAACATGGTCAAAATTCTAGCTAATGGCTGTTTCTCTATATGTTAATGGAGTTGAAGATAGGTTCAGTTGTAATGGGGATAGGGCTCCTGGTCCCGATGGGTTTTCTATGCGGTTTTTATTGGAATGTTGGCCTACTGTTCAGGAGGAGGTGATGGGTACTTTTCGTGCTTTTCACGAGGAGGGCTGTTTCGTGAAGTCTCTTAATGCCACCTTCATTCCCTTTCTCCCAAAAAAGGGGGAGATGAAGGATATTAAGGACTTCAGGCCCATTAGCTTGGTGGGCTGCATTTACAAGCTGATTGCTAAGGTTCTTTTGTCTCGCTTGAGTGGTGTTTTGGATGGGGTTATCTCGGACTCTCAAAATGCTTTTGTGGGGGGTCATCAGATCATGGACTCAGCTATCATTGCCAGTGAGATTGTGGATGCTAGGTTGTTGAGCGGGAGGCCAGGGTTCTGGTGAAGTTGGATGTGGAAAAGGCCTATGTTCATGTCCATTGGGTTTTTTTTTACTTTATATGCTAGGGAGGATGGGCTTTGGGGTGAAATGGCGTAAGTGGATTGAGTTTTGCATCTCGTCGGCTCGGTTCTCTGTTTTGGTGAATGGTTCTCCTGCAGGTTTCTTTGAGAGCTCCCGTGGGTTGAGGCAAGGGGACCCCCTTTCTCCTTTTCTCTTTCATGTGGTGATGGAGGCTTTCAGCTGGATGATGCGACGGGCGACGGAGTTGGGCTTTATTTCAGGTTTCCGGGTGGGTGATGAGTCTGCTCAGTCTGTGGTCATTTCGTATTTGCTTTTTGCGGATGATACCTTGGTCTTCTGTGATACGGATGAGGCTCAGTTACGATTTCTTAGGTGTGTTATGACGTGCTTCCAGGCCGTCTCTTGTTTGAAGATCAACACGAGTAAGAGTTTGATGATCCCAGTGGGTGAGGTGGGTAATGTTTCTGTTTTGGCTGCGGTGCTTGGTTGTAGGGTTGGTCAGTTACCTGCAGAGTATTTGGGCTTTCCTTTGGGGTCTTCTGGTCAACGTGTGTCTTGTTGGGACTCAGTAGTAGAACGGGTGGAGAGGCAGTTGGCGGGTTGGAAGCGTCAGTATCTTTCCAAGGGTGGGAGACTCAGTTTGGTAAAGAGCACGCTTTCCAATCTTCCTACCTATGTTTTATCCCTTTATCGTATCCCTTTTAGTGTAGCCCTGCGGATCGAGAGGCTTCAGAGAGTTTTTTTTTGGTGGGGTGGGGTGGGGTGGGAGGTGGGGTGTCGTCCCTTTGAGAAGGGAGGTTTGGGTATTTGCTGGTTGATTCATTTCAACAATGCTTTGTTGGCAGAGTGGTTTTGGCGCTTTGGCTCTGAGAGGAACCGCTTATGGAGGAGGGTGATTATGGGGAGGCCAGGGGAGGTTGGTGTCTGGAAGGATATCCGTCGAGGATGGGATTCATTCGTTGCCTTCATCAGGTTTGGGGTGGGTGATGGCCGTCATGTTTGTTTCTGAACGGATTGGTGGTGTGGTGAGCGTTCCCTTGCCCTCTCTTTTCCTTATCTTTTCAGGATTGCCCGTGGCCGCCATATTTCAGTTGCCGACTGTTATCACCTTGATACTAGAAGACTTGTGTGGGATGTTCGGTTCGTGCGTCATTTCCAGGATTGGGAGCTTGAGGAGGTGACTGGTTTGTTGGGACTTTTGTATTCTCAGGTTGTGGGTGTAGGGCAGGATGCTTTGATTTGGTGTCCTTCCCCTTCGCGGCGCTTTTCGATTGCTTCTTTCTTTCGTTGCCTTTCGCCTAGGGCGGACGAGGCCTTTCCTTAGAAGGCGGTCTGAAGTTCTAAGGCCCCTTTCAAGGTGGCTTTTTTCTCTTGGTCTGCTGCTTGGGGCCGTATTCTCACCTTGGACGTGTTGCGGCATCGGGGTGTTACTGTGGTCAATTGGTGCTTTATGTGAAAGAAAGAGGGGGAATCCATTGATCACCTCCTTTTGCATTGCCTGGTGGCCTATGATTGCTGGTGTCTTATCTTTGCCCTTTTTGGTGTGCAATGGGTTATGCCGTCATCTATTCGTGATGTTTTGGCCGGTTGGAGGAGTATGCGTGTGGGGACGCAAGCTCGCTCTTTTTGGAGGGTTGCCCTCTTTGCCTTTGGTGGGGCATTTGGCTTGAGCGGAACAGATGATGCTTCGAGGGTATTGAGTCTCCTTTAGGGGCCATCAAGGATTTCTTTATTTCAAATTTATTTTATTGGGTGGAGGGTCATTATTGTATATCTAGACTTTTTGGGTTCTCTTGGCTCTTAGGGCCTTCTTTTTTGTATATGGGACATGCTCCCCATTAGAGCGTCTTTTTATTCATACTTATAAAAAAAAAGGAACATCTTGTCATGATCAAATCTTCTTTCGGGGGTTGAGTTGTGATACTAATGACGTATGCCTTGGGATAACAAGTGACTGAATGAGCATATATGATGTGGAATTGGATGTTACAAAGCTCGGAAAAATTGAAGGAACTTGTATATGGAAGCGGTTTACTTGTATTGTGATATTTACACCATAAATTACTGTAAAATAATTAGTCTTCAACCTGTTTCATTGTTGGGGATCCAATTGGGCTATCACATGCTTTCTTCTTGTTTTTTTCGACAGTTCTGTTCCCTCAGAATAAAAAACTTGTCTTTTTTACGTAGAAATTTATGTTTTTGTTTTTTGTTTAGTTTTTTGGGAGAGATTTAAATGCATTTTTTTCCCGTTTTCCTCTGAAGTGTGGGACTTTTTACTCCAATCACTCTCTTTTCATACTACAAATGCTGCATCTTTATATTCAAGATAAAACATAATTTTCCTTAAGATTTTGTTTGCTAGGACAGAAGGAATGAGGGGGGAGGGAAGAGATGAGAGAGAGAGCAAGTATCCTTTGTTTGCTTTGGGGTTGAAGGTGGAAGCATGGAAGGGCGGTCTAGTCTTCCCCTGAGGTTCATTATTTTTCTTTCATCTAAAATTGGGAGGGAGAGTAAAGAGAAAAGACGTTTGTTGTGTTTTGATACGAACTCTAGTAGCGTATGCGTGAGGATAACAAGTGATGGAATGAGCATATGTGATGTGGCTTTGGATGTCAGTAAGCTTGAAATTTTTTTAGGAACTTTTATACCGCAAGCCCATTTCTTGTATTGTGATATTCACAGCAATAACTGTAAATCATAAGTTCATAACAAGCTTTAATTTGTTTCATCTTTGTGGATCCAATTAGGTTGTCACATCCTCTCTTCTTGTTTTTTGGGCAATCATGCACTTCGGATTTCAAAAACTTCTCTCTCTCTCTCTTTTCTTTTTTCCTTTCTTTTTTTGATCTGTTTTTAATCGGAACTATTATGCTATTATTATTATTTTTTCAAAAGAACAAGGAGAAGGAAAAAACAATTCTGGTTGTGAGTGTGCGAAACTAGACAATCCTTTTGAATCAGACCAAGGATATGGCTTTACAAAGAGCTGATTGTGAAAGATGGATTAATGTAGCCAACCTCAAATACTAGAGATCAATACTGGTTGCGTTATCTGTACTGTCGAGAGAGAGAGAGAGGGAGAGAGAGAGAGTTAACTTTATTATACGGCCTCTTCTATTTTTACTGAATTATAGAGCCTTCTTCAATTATGTTTATTCAAGTTCTTTTGGATTGGTTAAATTTTGTATCATAAAAATGATTTGGCATTATGAATCAAATTTTGTTCTATGAAATTTCGGCATGTTTTTCAAATATGAAACACACAACACAACCCCTAGGAGCTCTTCCCTACTCCATAGAGCGTATCTTAGTCACTCTCCTCAGAGTGATTCATCAAATAAGTTTTTTTGCAATTTATAGAAGATATATTGGTGCTATGCATGGAGATGAGTTTCAAGGGTGTTCTTATTAGGACGGCCAAGTCTTATAATCCCCTAATAGAGGATTAAAATGGTCATTTGATATCCTTAAAAAATGCTTGCAGTAGTGTACTAAGTATACTCGATGTGTTCTTTATTTAATTTCTTATTTAAACAGTACTGTTTCCTTATTTTTTGGTTGTTTTGCTTATATTTGATTTTGGCAGGTGGAGCTCGAGTCTTTGAAAAGTGAATACGCAAATGCACAGCTAGAATGTAATGCTTCTGATGAACGAGCCAAGTTATTGGCTTCTGAGGTTATTGGTTTAGAAGAGAAGGTAACCTTTTTCTGTGGTAAAAGAGGTTTTGTTATTTGATTTATTTTGTGCGGGAGGAAAGTTACATAGTAGCTGTCAAATTGCAGTGGTGATGAAATTCGTAGTTGCACTGTTTTGTTATAATTTCAAGGTGGTAATAGAAAAGATAAGGCTTATAATACTAACATCAAATGGTCGGTCTATGTTTTCCTTAATTTGCTATCTACTTCAATCGGGGCATGAAGATTATTTAGAGATACAACACTTGTTATTTGTTTATGGATTTAGTTGAAACTGCTGTTGATCATTGTACTTTTGGTCAAATAAATGAAAATTCTTATTTAGCAAGGATTTCTTACATATATAAACCAATAAAGAGAGGTGGTGATGTTTTCTTTTGCATAGATCTAGAGAAACTGTTTTTAAAAAGGAGTTTCGGACGAAAAGATGGTGATCCAACAAAGTAACAAGTGATCACCTATCTTTGACCATTTTTGCAGCTATAATGGATATCTTCTCTTTGATGCCTATAGGTTTTTGAAGCATCAATTGCCTAAAAGATGCCAACTTGACTTCCATGAAAACATTCTGATACCAAAAGTATCTCGTAAGGGCAATATAACATGGTATACTGCGGAATCTTATATAGTTGGATGAAGTTTATGTTATTGAAGGAGATGATCCTATTTTAAGAATGCAGTATCCAAGTTGTATTAGATTTTATCTCTTGGTATTAAATTCTGCATTTGACCATCTTTATGCATAATTAATTGGAATAAAGAGTTTCAACAGAGGTTTTCTGTAACACTAAAAAGTGATAATAAATCCTTGAAAAATTAGTGGATTGTGAGGGTTTTAGTTGTTCACTTGCTCCACTCCTGTGAAACTAATAGATGACAGGAAACTAAGTATTCCGAGGTAGATTTACGTACTTTTGTGGATGTGAACGTGTTTCTTATGTAGATAAGTTTTTTTTAATTTTTTTTGGTGTTGAAGTTAGGTTTTTATTTTTATTTTTTATTGTTATAATGTAAAATTTGTGACCTTTTAGATCCTTTTTTCTCCCTTTTCTTTTTGAATGTATATCTATATATTTTTGTGCAGACACTCAGACTGAGGTCAAACGAGTTAAAACTGGAGAGGCAACTGGAGAACTCACAAGCTGAAATTTCTACATTTAAGTATGAATTACCTTCTTAGAAGTAAAATATAAATTTTGTCATCTACATCTTCATACTTTATGTTTTAATATGATTCACATGTCTGCATAGTCCGTTTCTTATGTGGAATCACGAAATTGCCTGAAGCTTTTTTTATTTATATATTTTTTGTAAGTTGTATGTAAAGGTATTCACTTTGGTACCATTTTAGGGGAGGAAAACACACAATTAGACAGTTTGTTACCTTGAAAGGAAAGAAATGGTAGCATATTAGTTAACTAAGATTACACCCCTAGAATAGGGAGTGCGGAGTGATGATAAAAGTTGTGATAAACCTTCTTCAACTTGAGTTATTTGTTGTTTTTTTTTTTCCCTGAATAAGAAATTGTGCATTATTAGTTCGGTGATGGTAAATTATAAGGAATTCAATTGCTATTCTTATTCCACAAAAGTGATGTCACTGTTCACTTGCTGTTTTTAGAAAATAAAATGGTCAGCTTTTCCCTCGATAGCATAAGCACAACTTCACAATTGTCCTAGTGTACTATTATTTGGAAGAACAATTGCGTCATTTCCTTTATGAAAAATGGAGTTGAGTGTAAGAGTAGTTCTGGGAGGGTGAAAATCACTATCCTTTTCTATATGATTATTGCAGCAATCTTGAATACCTATTTAATGTTGGGAGAAAGTTTGAGAATGATACCTAATACATGCACTCACATTTTTGTGTGTAACATTATTAGCCCTAGGAAGTTATTTTTTTTTTTTTGGGTGTTGATATATATGATTTACCCTTATTGTGTGAGATGTTGGAGGAGGAAGAGTGTTTATTTATATGCTATTTCCTAGTAGGTTCTCTTTTCCATTTTAGATAGTTTACACTGGTCTTCCATGTTGAATCTTGCAGAAAGAAAATTGCTAGCCTTGGAAAAGAGCATCAAGATTTGCAGTCAACTATTGATGCTTTACAAGAAGGTAAACAGCTTGTTGTGCTTACTTCTTGGTATTGAATCAATCCTTAACTTCGTTTGGTCAGTTCAGATGTCATAATTTTTATTGAAGAGTAGGATGTAAAGGTACTGAGGGAGTCTCATTGACAAATGTTGCACAATGACTAAGAGATTAAGAGCTATTACATCTCAATTTTGCAGTCTCATGTGCTCACCACTTAAAAGAGTTAATAATATAATGCACAATCAATTAGTCTGTGATTCAATTCAGTAAAATGTATTTATATTGGGTTTCCTTCAGATTATTCAGAGCAGGATGGTTCTTCAAAACTTCTAGTTGCCAGCATTCTGTAAATATTTAATTATACTTGAGAAGTGTAAGTTTCAATGCTGATATAGTTCGTGTAACAAGTGTATATGCTTCTTAGGATTTTGTCATCAAGATAGAAATATGTATAAGGTCTCGGGCATTTTCTTTTGGGATTTATTGTATTTCACTCATTGGCAATGAGTACCATCTCGAATGTGTCTATATTATCAAGAGTATACGGAGATAAGAGCCTAACAGGTGGATGCATAATGAAAACCGTATTAGTGGAAACCTATCTGGAATCATATGAAGGTTCTATAAATGTTTCTGATGGCAAATAATTGGTCAATGTAGTTGTTCCCAGAGTGGCTGTTCCATGTAACTTGTTTAGCTAAAGAATCTCTGTTTTACCCCCCTTATCATTCCTCTATATGTTGGGCAATGGCTTTTATTTATTTATTTTATTGTTCCTTATGTATGGTTAAACAATTTGGGTTACCTTTGTTTTTCCTCAAGACTATGTGGAAAGACATCTTCCATGGGCAAGTCACTGTGTGAATTCAGACACTCCAGGGTAACGCTCTTCATAAACCATTGAAAATACGTCCTAGAATGACCTTGCTTTACCTTGCTTTACTTATATATATACTCTTTGTTGCTATATTTTTTCAAGTATCTTTATATATACTGATATTCTCGCGATGCTCTGGTGTTGTCTTCAAAATATTCTTGTGTTATTTTTACGTGTTTATCTATCAACAGAGTAATGTTGAAATTACGCCATAGATGTTTTTTTTCCCTTGCTTTGTTTGCTTATCTCATGGTTATACGTTTGGCCAGAGAAAAAACTCTTGCAAGAGAAGTTAAGGAAAGCATCTGCAAACGGAAAGTTCATCAATGGTAGCAAGAGTCATCCTAGTAAAAAGGATGTATCAACTTCTACAGAGGATCTAGGTATTTTATTCAGTTGGTTTTCTCTGTATGTCATTCTAGCGTGATAAAATACATGCTTTTCTTTTTCTTTCCTTTTTTTATTCATTTTTTCATTCTCTTACTATCTCATTAAACATGATGTTGGTTATAGTGCCTGAAATTCTGGTAGCCCATATTAATTATTTTGTCGTATTGGTGCCCATGTGGTGTAGGAGTTCCCAAAATGGGAAAGAAGTTTATAAATTAGTGTTCAGTCTTAGGCTTCCTTCTGTAGGAAGGAAGGAAGGAGGGCATGGTAAAAATAGGAAGGAAATTTCCTTTGTTCGATAGGAAGGAGAGAAGGGAAAATAGGATGGATGCATAGCCCTTTCTCCATCATAAAATTTTATCCGCTCAAATTTACACGGAATAAAGAAGGGAAATAAGCGGGACTATCCTAGTATTATGAAATTACAACGTGATTGGTAATTATGGCTATGATGGTAAAACAAATTCAAACCAAATAATGTAACCTTTTAGTTTCTTCTCCTCTTCCAAACATGATCTCTTCCCATCCTTTCTTCTCTCCCTTGCATCCAAATTCTTTTTCCCCTCCTTCTGAACAAAGCATTATGTACTTCTAGTAACAAATTTATTACCAAGTTCTATTTTTGGGGATTCTAGTAAAAAAATTTATTACCAAATTCTATTTTGGGGATTCTTAGAAGTATACAGCTGAACTGGTTTTATTGGTCATATTAGTATGGGATATCTTAATAGTTGACTAGGCTTTAGGCCATTTGTGGATTTATCGATGTGCTAAGCAATTTGGTGATTAAATTTGGATGTGATGTCATTTCATGCCAGTTTATGTCTTGCTTGGCCTATTCAAATGTGGGATGATGGGTGTTGCTCCTTTTTTGGTATAGGCATCAACGTCATTCAGCATGTACAATGAATGTATACATATCGCGTGAGTGTATACTCCAAAGTACTCTTTACTTTGCATCTGTACTTGCAATTATTGGCTAATTCATGGGGCTATTAGCCTAATGTTATAAGGACTCTTCCCTCAAAGGGAGGTGAGGGCAGTTTGAGAAATGTGTATGCAAGTACTTACCTAACCAAACATGCATATGCATAATATATGTATGATAAATTATCTTTTTCAGTATCTTTGAAATTACTGGGTGTTCCATTCGATCTTTTTTTAGTATCTTTACTTGCAATTGATGGATATTTATTATGGGTTTTCTGGCTACATTTGATTAATTTTCACAAAAAATATTCTTGAATTTCACGAGTTTGGTACCTCTTTTGGACATTAATGTTGTTAATTCAGTCCGCGGGGACAGCACAGGTGCTACACCAGACACCTCATCTCAGGGAATGCACAGTACCCTACCTCATCTCGGAAGTAATGCCTCCAGCTCATCCTTGTTGCCAGAGGATACGTTGACTCTTGAAGTTTCATCTTGGAATATACCTCATGATCAGATGATAATAATTCAGAACATCAACACATTAGTTTCTGAGGTAGTATCAATTCCATATTTGCTTCAGTCCCCCCCCCGCCCCTCCTCTCTCGAGTTTATTTTTCTGAATCAACCAACTATTGGACTTCATGTGGCTGCAGTTGGCGTTGGAGAAAGAAGGGTTGATGCAAGCCCTGTCAACTGAATCATCTCAAAGTTCTAAGCTGAAGGTAATCATAACCTTTATCAGTAACAGAGATAATACAGAGCCAGTAATTAACTTGAAATATTTTACTTTGATGCAAGAAGGCAATATCAATGTTCAAGATGTTAAATGACGAGAAGAGCAATATTCCTTTCTCCAGTTAGATGTGCAGGAAAGTGTGTTCCCTAAACCAATTTTGAGTTCTTGTTGATGACGAGAGATAGAGGTACTATACATAGAATTTAGTCTAGGTGGGACTTGACTAATAAAGAGCGAGGGTGGCCTTTACAATCACCAGCAACTCCACAAGGTCACGGCCTTGCTAGGAACATAGACAGAGTCTAGTTTAGTGAACTTTGGGTCTTAAGTGCTGAGATCTTAACCAGGTTTAAGCTCCACTCTTATGGAGGGCAGAGGTTCTTTAATAATAATACATGAGAGCAAGTAGAGCTTGGTTGATGTGTGGTCTCATCAATCCTGTCGCTTTCCTTCACCACGATAATATGCTGCCACATGTACTGTGGCTCTTTGATTAGGACTTGGTACGAGCAACATTGCAGCTATATGGGTAGTTTTATTGTGAATAATAGACCCTAATTTGACTAGTCTTTTTAGCAGGCTTCCTGCTGTCAAATGGGAGACCTCAGTGCAGTAGTCCATTTGTGGTTGCCTTACATGGTTGAGTGGGTATAGTATGACAGTGCCACCTTTTTGAGGGCATTTGTCCTCCAGAAAATAAGTGATGTCTCCACTTCTGTAAGGTCCAAGTATGTGAAAATCTTGCAGAAAGGTCATCTTTGCAAGCCTTGCACTTCAAACACCCTGCCAAGCTATAGGGACTGTGATGCCAAATTAGATGATGATGGGCTGCAAGGTACCATTAGTCTTCAGGTGAGGCTTATACGATAGACAAGATGTCTCCCACTAGTCTTCAGTGTAGCAAGGCTTATCTGAGAAACAGAGATTCTCTCAATTTAAGAGATTGTGTACCAAAAATAGCATGGAAAGAATTCTCTTGGTGATTTTGCATGTGGGATGGGGATGGGAGATAGATTCGGTGGTTGGCTAGGGAGTTCTCTATATGGCCCAGCACCACCATCATCAGCAAAAAGTATTAAAAGTAATAGGGTCGCAAGCGATTAACCCCCTGTGGTATTGATATAGTGCGTATAAACCCCTGTTGTTCTCTGGGACCCCAATGTTTTAAATAGTGTGCGTATTGCACCTCTTTGGCATTTTTAGGTGACCTGAGGTGTAAAATCTCCAAAATACCCTTAGTATAATTTTATTATATTTTTTAAAGGGTCGCGAGCGATTAACCCTCCGTAGTATCGATATAGTGCGTATACCCTTAAATATTAAAAATGACTAATACTTTTATAAGTAGTATAGATAGATGATTATTTAGTATACTAAAATAGTGCCTTTGCAAGAATATTTTATTTTTTCGTATCAGAAGCTGCAAGGAACAATTGCCTATTCCTTCTAGTGTTATAGTTGACAATTGACAATCTTGGTGTCTGTAGTTCATTTCAGGTAGGTTTTGGAAATTATTGATGCATATACTTTCATCAATGCCCGATCAATCTAACAGAAGTCACTGTAATCGATTCATTTCATTTGATTTTTTAGCATAAAGAAATGCTACACTGTCTACCCCAAAAAGTCTTTGGTGGTTCAAAATTTGACATATGATTTGTTGATTGTCTTGTCTCATTTATTTATTTATTCTGTTAAGTAATTTGCTTTTGTTCGGAAAATGAAGGAATTGAACAAGGAATTATCCCGAAAACTTGAAGCTCAAACACAAAAATTAGAACTTTTGACTGCTCAAAGTATGGCAAATGAGAATTTCCCTGTAAGAAGACAGGAGTCCCAGACCATGCATGACAACACTCCATATGCAGATGAAGGTGATGAGGTACCATATCTTTTAGCAAGTAATTAACTTGTTTGTCACTCTTCGATGATTATTTATGGAACATCCTCGAGAGTAGAGAAGGTTTGAGGAGTGCACGTGTAAATATATAGAAAATCTATTGGTATGCACACTCGAATCAGTTTTAGATATGGTAATTTGCTACTTGTTTACTCTTACTAGGTGGTGGAAAGGGTGTTGGGATGGATAATGAAGCTCTTTCCAGGAGGGCCATCAAGGCGGCGAACCAGCAGACTGCTTTGATTTATGGGTCAAATATACAAGAGCTCATGTGTAGATCTATGTGCTCCTCACCACCTTTATTTTTTGGTTTGTATAACAGAGGTCGCAATCTGTGTATCGTGAGTCGATAAAATTTTTTAGAGAGAAGCAGAAGCTTTAGACGCTTTCTGATCCACCGGAAGGCGCAATTATCCACTCTCAACATATCTGGCAATAAGGATGGACCCTTGGTGCTGCTATTAACGGTCAAGTTGGTGTATCAAATTTTACCGGGAAGTTTAATTGCATGAGAAAATGGAAACATACCACAAGAGGGAGAGTGAGTGATAGAGAGGATTTGAAGTATGAATGTTTTTTGTTTTCTTGGTTTTCTCTTCATATTGGTTTCAAGTATGTTGGAGAGCAGAAGACATGGGCTTAAAGCCCAATATATGAAAGATACTTATTTGTCATTTTTTATTTTTTTATTTTTATACATGAATTGTAATGGAATTTAGCCCCCTGGTTTAGTGTAAAATTCTGCCGACTCCTTGAAGTATGAAAGTTTTTTTTTGTTTTTATTCGTACTATATTTTGGGTAATGCTAATTATTTCAAGTTCGGTTGTGATTGATTTGAATTATGTATTTTAAGTTCATGCAATAATTTCATCAAAATAATCAATTAGCTAGCGAATTTCAACATGGTTTGGAGTAAAATATTGTGTATACCCTAAAATATGTATGGTATGGTAATTCCTAATAATGGAATACACAATGTCTTATCCATTATATACATTAATAAATGCACAACACACACCCACAATAAATTTAGTATATCTTTTTTCTTTCTTTTTGTTTTTGCTTTTGTATATGTTTTTCTCACCTTTTGGGTTAAATAACATAGAAATAAAATCTTTCACAATTTTAATTTTCCTCCGGAAACTATCATTCACAAACATTCATCAAATATAAAAATGGTTCAATATAATTTTAAAATATGGTTGAAAAATTGCGGTTTAGAAAAGCACAAACAAATAATAAAATAATTTTTATTTTAAAAAAGATTAAAAATGAAATTATAATAAAATATTAAGTATTATCTAAGTCAACTAGTGTGGAGTAGTCAAATATTATTGCTATATACTATTTGACTAGATACGTCATCTATTGCCATACCAATGATTTATCATAAATCATTTATGTGACAAAAATATATATATAATAAAAAAAACAATTTCTAATAACGATTAGAACTTTGTACGACGCCGTGATGGATAAGGCACGAGATATATAACCAATAAAAAATCTTTTTGGGGCGTGTGTTGTTAACTTGTTGCCATGGCTATTCTCACTGCGACCCTCTCTTCACTGCCTTTCTCACTCCCTTCTATTGTTGCCTCATCTTCTTCTTCATCTTCAAATAAAGGTGTATCCCAATACCCTCTCTCTCTCTCTCTCTCTATATATATATATATATATGTGTATATTTATATATGAATTCTTGAATCCCATTATTGTTGGTTTGATGCTGACAGATCCAAAGCCCAACCCAAATGGAGTGAAGCTAAGAGAGGACTGGAGACAACGCTCCAGACCCATTCCTCCTGGTGGGACCTACCCTGCTAAGGACCATTGCAGGTTCTTACTTACCCTCTTCTGGGTCTGCTCTATTTTCTACAAATTTCTAGTTTCCAGATGTTTATGATTACTCGAAAAAAAATTTAGGATGTGTTTGAAAACTGGTGTTTTCATTTTTGTTGTTGTTTTTTCTATTATTTACGGGAACAAAAATGCGTTTGGGAGCTTTTGATGGTTTTTATTTTCGTGAAGAGTAAAAAAATATTTTCTTTCAAAATTTGAGAACACCAAAATGATATTTTTTTTATTTTCGGTACTGTTTGTTCTCAGAAAAAAGAAGAAGTAATTGTTGCAGATTTCCTAATCGCCATCTTCAATCTCCAAACCCTAACCTCCATCTTCAACCTCCAAACCCTAACCCCCCCACCACCACCAGCCGCCATCCCACCACCACCACTACTGCAAATCGACACCACCACAAATCCCCACCACTGCAAATCGACACCACCACAAATCCCCACCACTGCAAATCGACACCACCACCAACACAAATTCTTACCTCTGCAATTTGACACCCCTAATCGAATTGGGGTGATGTGGTCTTTATACATGCTACTACTTATATATATTTTCCTGTATGCTAATCTTTTGAACAACAACAGAGTGGTGGTCTTATTTATTGTTGTATGGAAGACTTGGAAGTGTACATTGTAGCTGGTTTGTACAAGGGATGACAATCAAGTCAAACTTAATCTCACCCTTTGACAATTTGTTTTATGCTTTTTATTCCAAATAAATCTCAAAAACCAGTTGTTTTTTTTTGCTCCCGAAAATTTTTTAGACAAAATTTTCAACCAAACATGTTTTTGTTTCCGGATTACCCTTAGGACAAGAACAAGAAATTTTTTATTCTCAAGAGATAAAAAACGAAAACGAAAATGAAAACACTGGTTTCCAAACACACCCTTACTTTTTAATTTTTTTTTTTTTTTGGGTATTTTCTTAGTGAATTTTATGTTTTCTGGAATTTGTTGAGTTGCAAAATGTTGATGAATTTTAGGACTGTTTTTCAAATGTTTGTTATTGTTGGCAGTAAATGCGGGTTGTGTGATACTTATTATGTAGCCCATGTGAAGAATGCTTGTGCTTTCTTAGGAGATGGCATGTCTAGAATTGAAGTAAGTAGCCTTTTTTCTTTTTTCTTTTTTTCAATTTGTGGGTGTCGCTTTAATTTTATCCCTGAAATTATTTATCCTGCTGAATTGCTGCTTAACTTTTATCTACTGTAATGGGGAGTTTTCGGAATCTGTTTAAAAGAATTTTTGAACACAAAACATCCCCAAATTAGAAAAAAGATACAGTATTTCAATTCTAAATTCAACAAGCAATCGATATTTCACAATCATGCTTGAATACTCTTTGTACCCGCGGCGCCTTTCTATGTCGGATTAATAACCCAAAATGGTTGAACGAAAAAGTTCTTATACCTTGTATTCCACTGGACCCTGATATGACACATTGGAAGAATTCTTCGTGTCAATATCCGTAGGCTCATTGTTTCGCTCCTGTATCATTCAAAAGGAAGATAAATCTCTGAGAGTTGTTTCCTGGTTCAGAAAGAGAGTATTTGGGTTCAGAGCAAAGATAAACAGAAGTGTACGGCTTTAATTCTGACTAAGCGTATGGAGATGGTATTGATGATAATGAGTGACCAGTATTAGGAATTTATTAATGCATCTTAGGAGACCGCAACTTACCTATATATCATGTTGATTTTTGAGCCCCAATCCTCAAATCTTGACTATGTATTAATACTGAACCCGTTTAATTTAACTTTTTGACGGCAAAACATTGTTTCAATGCAATTTATCAAAATATAGGATATGTCCAAGTCATGTGTCATTTTGGTGATCTAATGTGTTATATCTTCTTTCTTGTTACTAAATTATGTGGTAAGTTGATATCCCATACGCTGTACATCAGAACCTGGAGAATGTGGTCCATGGCCGAGGGAGGAAAAAAGATTCATTGGATGAGATGTACCTGGGGGTCTATGAGGAACTGTTATATGCTCGTAAAACTAAGCCTGTCGAAGGTAAGTAAGGTCCTCGTGAGATGAGTACATTTATACAGTTCCTTTTCATGAAACATAACGACAATTCATGTCTAAATGTAGCTATTACTTTTATCCCTATTGATAATGAGGTCAAATGATAATAACTAGCTTGATTTATTCATCCATGATGACTTTATTTATTTTGTAGGAGCTCAGTGGACAGGGATAGTAACGACAATTGCAATTGAAATGTTGAAAAAGGGACTGGTTGAAGCTGTTATTTGTGTGCAGAGGTAATGACACACATTCATTGTAGCACTAATGAATGTTAAAACTATTTTTGGATGTTTATTAATTTGTAAAGCTTTACTGTGTTGGGTTTGCTATGTCAATTATCTCAGTGATCCCGAGGATAGATTTGCTCCAAGACCTGTTCTGGCAAGGTTCGTTGCTAGATTTTCTATTTCCAAATCGAAATGATCGATTTGCTTTCATAATCTGATTGTGATTCCCTGTTTTCTTTCCCCATTCTTGATCTAGTTGTTAACATTTCTAATAGGACACCAGAAGAAATTCTAGCAGCTAAAGGTGTCAAGCCGACATTATCTCCTAACCTGAATACGCTTGCGTTGGTTGAGGTGCTTCCTATCACTTGTCTAAACAAATGGATAAAGCAAAAAGACACTACATGGTGTTCTTTCTACTTACTTAATCACCATATCAGATGCCGTAGGATCTATTTGTATGTTATAATTGTTAGGGGTAACATGTTTATTTTTCTAATCTATAGGTGTATTTAGTGAATTTGGAGAGTAAATTGTTGCTCTTGTCTCTTTGTTTGTCGATATGATTTCTATACTGGAGCATTTACTTTACCAAGATCTTATTGTTGTTTCTTCATACAACAGGCTGCAGGCGTAAAGCGTCTTCTTTTTTGTGGCGTTGGCTGCCAAGTGCAAGGTATGCTTTATCATCTAGCGCCTTTTTCTCTCACTTATTTACTCTGTTGTGACTTGTACAATTTTAATGCAGAGTCCTATCTTAACCTGCAGCATTAAGATCTGTGGAGCACCATTTAAATTTGGACAAGCTTTATGTACTAGGCACTAATTGCGGTGATTAAAAACTTCATCTCCCTATCCTTGTATTTATATGTCATCAAGATCTTAGAGCACCGTGCAAACTTGCTTGATAACCTATTACTGAGAATATATGAAACCTCATCATGATCAGTACTAACTCCTCTTTTTGCGAACAGTTGATAATGGAACTCGAGAAGGATTGGATAAATTTCTAAAGGCTGCTAGCAGTGAACCAGAAACAGTTCTTCATTATGAGTTTATGCAAGATTATAAGGTTTGCCCTGAATAATTATCTATGATTTTGTTCTGCTTATCAAGTTATTCGGGGGAAATCATTTGCATAGCATAATAATTAGTGCGAAATGAGGCTCAAGGTTCCAGCCAGATCAAATTATAACCAATAAAGGTGCTAGTAATCTTGGCAGATAAAAAATTATGATTTGTGTCCAATGAGGCCTTGTGGAATAATGTCCAACGAGGCCTTATTGGCTGAATAATCTGACCTTGTAAAGAACACAGAATGAACTTCATCAGGAGTTGTCCATTCCTGGGAGAAGGTGAATGCATGACTAGTGTGCAATGAGGCCTTATGGTTCAAGCAAGAGCAGCGTATTGGTAACAGTTTTCAGGCAGATACCTGGTTATTTACGCTATCTAGCTGCCAGAAATTTATCTAAGTTCAACAGAGATTTTACGGACACGATACCACTTTTATTTAATTTCAGAAAGTATATATCTGTATGTACGACTTGTTTATATTATTTGTAATAGTTGATACTGCGTAATTCATTTTTAGGTCCATTTGAAGCATTTGGATGGGCATATTGAAGAGGTAACATGATCCCTATAACTTTTAAAGTGGATTGAAGTTTATATATCATGCTGCTTCATCCAACTTTAAATTTAACTAAAACAGGTTCCCTATTTCTGTCTACCAGCAAATGATTTAGTTGATGTCATCGCCCCATCTTGCTATAGGTAATTCTTGTTGGTTATTTTTCTATGATGTGGTATTACTCTTGTTTTACCAATCACTTGGAATCAACAGAAAAGTTTCGGTCAGGAAAATGATTATTTCTATATAGTTTTACATTGAAAAATAATTGAGCTCACCATGCTAAGGTTGAGAAGAATTTCGCAGGGGATTCTTTAGTTGCATGTTCTTTGTTGGATCTTTGAGCATCTAGTGATTATAATTGCTGTATAAATTTTCCTTCTTTTTTTAGAAATAAAAGAAGGTTCCATCATAGGTGCCAAAATAGGAGAATAAGAGTTGATGAACTTTGTAGTTACATTTTATTTATTTTTAAATGGCTCAGTTAACAATACACACACATACTGTCATAGTTGTTCAATCAGGTACATTGGAAGTAAAATCTTGAGATAGATATGTGTCCAAATAAGAAAGATTAAATTAAACATGGTCACATTTGTGTGATCCTTACAAAGAATAATGCTAGGGGAATGTTAAATATCAAAATCTACATATGCTGAGGAGGAGAGATATGATATCATTGTTTTAAATGAGCTATGGCAAAATATCAAAATTAACATATGCTGAGATGGGAGAGATATTATAGCATTTTTTTTAAATGAGGACACTTCACCTTCAAAACTTCATATATTGGTTTGATATTATATGTAACGATTGGATGTGTTACAACCATTCTCTGTGCTTGTTATTCACTGAA
The DNA here is from genome assembly GCA_963922005.1 of Cornus suecica. NCBI lineage: Eukaryota > Viridiplantae > Streptophyta > Magnoliopsida > Cornales > Cornaceae > Cornus > Cornus suecica. Next base: position 7,606,781 of record OY998246.1, on the reverse strand, counting down.
GCTCATCTTATGTGTCAATCTCTTATTGTACCCTGCAGCTGCTTCGACTACACAAATGGATTAGCGGTAAGTTTTTCTTACCCAGCTTTACCTTAAAGATATGTCATCTCAAAGATTGTACTGCATTGAAGCACAGACAACCCCATGCTTGATCTAAATTACTTTAAATCTCATGTTGACTCTCATGTTGACGTATAGTTTCTATGGGATTGCGGGTCTCTTTATTAGCTCATATCTGTGGTCCACAATTTCGTGTCATGTAGGTAGGTAGTGGTTATGATTGATTCGATGGAAAATAAGTTTAATAGGATTCAAATGTCAGAAATAAATGAGGTGACAATCTCAAAGGTCTATGTTGAAGCCTTTTGTGGTCAGCATACTTTGAATTTCCCAAGTTGTGTATCTTCTTATACACTGTCATCAGCCAAGTTTTGTCAAAGCACCTGAATCAACTTAGGGAATCAAATAAAAGAGAGAGATTAAACTTGAGTAGTCGTCATTTTCGAATGACTTAGAAGATAGATGAGAACGTTATAGATTTGATGGGTGTTTGTTTGTACAAAACATCTCAGTTTAACCACTTCAGCTAAATTGTAATTCACCAGTTATTTGATATCAGATGCATGCTGTATTCACAAAACCCATTTTTCTGACCATCGATGGTTGAAAAGCTCAGCTTTTTTATTAATGAAATTTAAGTTGTTGTGTTTCTTGTGTAGTCTGAATCATTGCTTCCTCTCCTGATCTGTAATGTTCGAAAAGCCCTTAGCTTGAGGGTATTTGAACATTTTTCCTCAAGTTGTATTCTGATTCTACGGTGTACCCTTGTTAGTTTATACCAACTTCATCAACCCCTCTGTGTGTGTGTGTGTGTGTGTGTGTAACTTTGTGTAGACTTACTGAAATTTCAATTTTTTTTTATTGTTAGATAATTTCTTGTTCTCAATCTAAGCCAGCAAGGTCAAATGCTCCTTTTTATGTTTCCCTATAATTCTTTGCCAAGCCATTACTCTACAATGTACAAAGATAAGAACTACTTTTCTTTGTTGTTGACAAAACTTAATATGGTACTTGCTAGCTTACACTTGGCAATTCCAGGATTTGGTAGTTGGATACATGGGTGTGCCAAAATATGCTGGAATCAGCATGACACAGCATCCACAGTATGTTACTGTCAGGTAATCTAATTCTTCTTCGATCTTATGTTTGTCACGCAAGACTCAGGATGTTAGACCAATATAATTCTGTTTCTTTTTTGCCCACTCAAATGACAGAAATGAGCGTGGAAAAGAAATGTTGAGTTTGGTGAAAGATCTTTTGGAGGTTACCCCAACAACCAGTGGTGTAAATATCTCACCTCCATCCTGTACATAATTTTTATCTTAAGAATGCTGTAATAATTTACTTACTTTAAGGACAAATGCTTTATTTCAGGGTGACCGGCGTCCTTATGTTATGGAGACAGTTAAGGCAGATGATAATGCAAAATTTGGTCAGTAATTTTTTTTTGATAAGTATTTTATAAACAAAAGCACTCAACCGGGAAGTGCATCCCATAAACAAAGACCTCTATGGGCCAAGAGATCCCAAGAATTCAATTTTCTCATCTAAAGATCTACAACAACGACCTTCTACCCAACTATATAAACAAGAAATAAGGTGATCTTTGATTGCCCTCACAGGGCACTCTATATCATCAAAACAACGCCTATTGCATTCCAACCATATCACCCACCATAAACATAGAGGGGCAACCCTCCAAAAAGGCCGGGCATGCGACCTAATCGGCACGCTCCTCCAAGAGGCCATCACATTACGAACCGACGCCGGCATCACCCATTGCATTCCGAAGAGACCCAGAAGAAAGCAACAACAATCATAAGCAATCGGACAATGCAAAAGGAGGCGATCAATGGATTCCCCAACCCGTTTGCATAGAAAGCACCGATTGACCAAAAACATGTCTCGCTGTCGCAAGATATCCAATGTGAGAATACGACCCCACACCGCCGACCATGTGAAGAAAGCCACTTTGAGGGGGGCCTTCGAACGCCAGACCGCCTTCCTGGGGAAAGGCTCGTCTGCTCTAAGCGAAAGACAACCAAAAAAGGATGAGATGGAAAAACGCCGTGAAGAAGTCGGCCTCCAAATCAAAGAGTCCGCTCCACCACCAATGGGCAGCGAATACAAGAGCTCCAACAAGTTAGAAACCTCTTCCAGCTCCCACTCCTGAAAGTTCCGCACAAAACCGACATCCCACACTAGCGTCCCGGTATCAAGATGATAACAGTCAGCTACTGAAGCATGACGATCCCGGGTGATCCTAAACAGCTGAGGGAACGAAGAATCAAGTGATCCCTTACCATACCACCAATCCGTCTAAAATCGAACACAACGGCCATCCCCAACCCTGAAACTAATAAAGGGAGCTAAGGAATCCTACCCCTGCCGAATGTCCTTCCACACCCCCACACCGTGACGACCCCTGAACTCCTCAGAACATCAACCACCTCTATCCTCGTCATAACGACCAGCGATCACTCTCCTCCACAGGCGGTCTCTCTTACCTCCGAAGCGCCATAACCACTTAGCCAAGAGCGCCTTGTTGAAAGGCAACAATTGACGAATACCCAGCCCTCCTTCCTGAAAGGGCCGGCATATCGGCTCCCACTGCACCAGAGAGATAGAGTGGCCCTCCCTGCCACCATCCCACAAAAACTGTCGCCGAATCCTCTCAATTTGCTGAGCCACACTGCTCGGAATCCGATAAAGTGATAGCGCATAAGTAGAAAGGTTAGATAACGTGCTCTTAACCAAGGTAAGTCTCCCACCCTTGGAAAGATACTGCCGCTTCCAATCTGTCAGCCGCCTCTCCACTCGATCAACCACCGAATCCCAACAAGCATGTCTCTGCCTAGAAATCCCCAAAGGCAGACCCAAATACATCGAAGGAAGCACGTCGGCCCTGCAATGGAGTGCTGAAGCCAATGCCGGCACATTGCCCACCTCACCCATTGGAAACAGAAAACTCTTGCTAGTGTTAATTTTTGAACCGGATACTGCCTGAAAACATATCAGTATACAACGAAGATACCGCAGCTGTATTACATCCGCATCACAAAACACTAAAACATCATCAGCAAAAAAAGGTGCGAAACATCCACATATTGCGAACTAACATCTCCCACCCTGAATCCGCGAATAAGCTCCAATCCTGTAGCACGAGACATCATGCGACTAAAAGCCTCCATCACCACTAAGAAAAGAAGAGGGGATAGGGGATCACCTGCCTCAATCCTCGAGAACTCCCAAAAAATCCGGAAGGCGACTCATTCACAATCACTGAGAAACGGACCGAAGAAATGCAGAACTGGATCCATCTATGCCACCGCTCCCCAAAGCCCAGTCTCTCCAACATATACATAAGGAAGCCCTAATGCACGTGATCGTAAGCTTTTTCCACATCCAGTTTCACCAAAACCCCTGGAATACCACTCTGCAATCTGGCGTCTACAACCTTACTAGCAATCATGGCAGAATCTAAGATCTAGCGACCCCCAATAAAAGCATTCCGTGAGTCCGAAATAACTCCATTGAGGACACCGCGCATCCTGGATGCAAGGACCTTCACTATCAATTTATACACACACCCAACAAGGCTAATAGGTCTGAAATCCTTGATGTATTTCATCCCCCATTTTTTTGGTAAAAGAGAGATAAAAGTAGCATTGAGCGATTTCACAAAACAACCCTCCTTATGAAAAGCACTGAGAGTGGCCATCACATCCTCTCGAACAATAGGCCAACACTCTTAAAAGAAAATGCATAGAAAAACCATCAGGACTAGGGGCTCTATCACCATTACACTGCTTCAGCGCCCTCAATACCTCCTCCTCCGAGAAAAGGATCTCCAACCTATCCCGATCCCCCTCCTCAATAGAATCAAAAGTAAGACCATCCAGATTGGGCCTCTAACTCTCACTCTCAGTAAACAACCTCTAATAATACGCCGGAATCCCTAAACGGATTGTCTCCTGAGAAGATAGCAAGGAACCCTCCACAGTCAAACTCCCAATAAAGTTCTTCCTTCTACGAGCGTTTGCCGACCGATGAAAGAATTTTGTGCTCCGATCCCCTTCCTTTAGCTATGTGGCACGAGATTTCTATCTCTACGAAATCTCATCCTGAACCGCAATCTCCTCTATATCAGTCAGACACTGTGCCCTCCTCAGACGTATAACCTCATCCATCCCCCCACTCAAATCAACTCTGTCAATGTCATCAATCTCAGTCAAGAGCATATTCTTGCGCTACACAATATTACCAAATACCTCCTTGTTCCACGTGACAAGAGAAGACTTTGAAAGTCACAATTTTGAAGCCAACACAAAACTCGGAGAACCTGGCCTAACAGGACATGCCCACCATTCCAACATCCGCTGCTGAAAATCCCCTGCCCTAAGCCACATGTTCTGAAACCTGAAAGGAGATTTCCCAGTAGAAATACCCCCACAGTCCAGATTAATAGGGACATGATCAGAAGTGAATCTAGTAGCAATAGTCTGAATAACCCTTGGAAAATGCTCCTCCCAATCGCCGGATACTAGGAACCTATCGATGCGAGAGTAAGTCGGAATCACCCTGCCACTAGACCAAGTGAAAGACGCCCCACTGAGAGGTAGATCATGCAACAAATATCCGTCAATAAACTCGGAAAAGGCAAACATAGCCCTAGTCCATCGTCCTCTAGTAGATCTTTCTGAAGGCGTTCGAGCCACATTGAAATCACCACCTGCACACTAGGGTAAACGCTACACCTCCCTAACCGCACCAAGTTCATCCCATATCGCTGTCCTCTCCCCATCATCATTAGGCCCATAAACGCCCGAAAACACTCGGCAAAAACTATCCCCCACCATAGAAAATGAGCATGATATCGAAAAACGACCCAAACGTATATCCCGTGATGTAACCCATCTCCTATCCCATAACACAATGACACCACCCGAAGCACCACTAGAAGCCAAAAAAGACCACTCTACAAATCGATTACCCCACAAACTTCGGATCACTCTGTCATTCATAACTTCCAACTTGGTTTCCTGTAAACAAACGTGAGCATTCCACTTTTCAAGAGCCAAGCGAACAATCTTCCTCTTCTCCGGGCAATTAAGTCCCCGGACATTCTATGACACAATTTGTAACAACATGATAAACAATCTAAATCACCTCACCCCTCCGCCGTCTTCCGTTCCTTCCTCCATTGCTACCTTGCGTTCCGTTACCACCCCCATCATTATTCACTGAGCACACCAAATTACGCAACTCCCTTTCACCCTTCCAATACGAAGGTGATTTATGAACCACCAAAACCCTATCCTTCCTTCCACCCTCATCCTTCGTGTCCCGCGCTAAATCCAAAATCATCTCGTCCCCTTTCTTTTTACGAACCCCAAACTTCACCCCTATCATAGGGGCAACGTTCACAACGTTCTCCTTAAACCAATTTTCATAACTCAACTCCAAACAATCAATCGTCACCAGTAAAACATTTTCCATCACTTTCATATTCCCCAGCACCCTACTAGCCTTCATCCCAACATCCTTCGGATCGATTGGAATTAAACCCGAGGCCTCATCCTCATTTTCCAGCCTATTACTCAGCATAAACTGTCGCCCATTACTGCAGTTATCAACCCCCTCTGTACTGGTAGCATAACCCCAATCACTGTCCGATTCAAACTCCCTACTCCCCAAAAGAAGACAATTTTGAAGCGTTGACATCCCAATCAGAACTGTCGCTTTTGGCCTCACAATCACATCCTTTTCACACCCTGAAACCATCATTACCCCATTACTTTGTGGTGCAGGAAATAACAGAGGAGCAACAAAACTCCTCTTAGCCTTCTCATCACCCCTTCGCCATATACAACCAGGTTGACGACCATCGAAAACGAAACGCCTTATCAAAGACGACCTTCGCTGCACATCCCTGGAAGCAGCCGACTTCAACAGTCGCAACGAAGCAACCCCACAACTGTCGGCATCTCTTTTGGCCCCTAACTCCTCCCCAACTGTTAACAACCCGGCTACCATTGTACTCGGAATGAAGTTCTGAGTCGAACCCTCTCCACCCTAGTTCGAACCGTTATGAAATTGACCCGGATCCGGGTCAGGATCCATACTCGGATCCACAGGGAGTGGATCGGGTTGACCCGCTACCATACCTGGGCCCAAACCCGTGCCCTTTGTCACCCGTCCATGTAAAAGACCCAACCCACCATCTATGTAGGCCCGTTTGAACTTGTTCTTCTCAGGAATAATGGGCCCAACTTGATGAACATTGGAAGCCCTAATAAAAGGCCCATTAGCACGGCCCAGCCCAAGCTCCCTTCTCCACTTTGAAACACGGCCTCCAAAACGTGCGCCTCACATGCGCAGATTCCATATTTAAATTTGAATTGAAGGGTGGGCCCTTCCCCCACCTAACTCCACCACGTGTCACCATCCCATTAGACCTCCCATGCCTCTCCACCACCTCACGCTCCTTAGGAATGTTAGATCCACGCGCCAATAAGTTGTCCTTCCTCAACAGCCTAACACCACCCCCATTCGTACGAACCAGAGCACCAACCCTAGTTTTGGCCAGAGAAGATGATCGAAAAGGTGGTCCGGGGTAGCGACGACTAGCAGCCAACCACTGACGAAGTGCCTTTCCATCCTTAGAGTCACCTGACCGAAACGACAACCATTCTTGTCGGCGAAAAGTGATCGGTCCAAAACCTCCTTCAAAACTTTGTGTCGTTGGCACCACCATCGGCGGCCAATCATCCATTATTGAGATGCGAAAACACAAAACCTCGTCATGAACAAAGATAAAAGGGGGGCTCGACTTACCGGTGGCAACAAGGATACCCACAACGTCTGGTTTGAATGAATCCACCTTCTCTAAGCCTCTGTATCCACCACACATATCCCCAATCTTTTTAAAGAGCTTCAGGCAACGAAAATGGAGAGGGAATCCTTCAAGCACAATCCGTCGGACCTCCTCAGCTTGCCATGGCCTCACCGCCCCTACTCTGGAAGACCACACATCAAGAACAAGACGTCACTGCCCCCAATCACGTCGGCCGGAACTCAATACCCCCATAGCCACCATCTTGGAAGGAAAACAAAAAAGGAGAGCCCCGGCGCTAAGAAGAGCCACTGAAAAGCCAGATGAGACCCTCCATGCTTTCATTGCCCATTTCTCTACCTTCTCCACCTCATCCGCTTCCAATGGACCAACAAAGCGACCCACCAGACATGAACGCATGAACTCTTTCCTCCTTTCAATTGAAGCTTCATCAATGTAAAATGAGGGCCCTCTTGGAGGACATGCTTCTTTCACCTCCCCTCCCCAAAAAAATGAAGGCAAACTGGCTGCCTCTATATATATATATTTGAAATATCTACCTCTTGTGCTTGTGACCCTAACCTTGTTGGTAATCTCCTTCATGGGACACGCGGCATGTGTTTAGTAGGGAAGGATTTGCCTTAATGGGTCCAATTACCAGTAAAATCTTGATCAAGTAACTTCACACACTCTGGTCTAAATATTGTGTACTTCTTTGAGAAAATGTTCATTCATTCAAAATAGCAGTTAAGAATTAAAATGCTCAAACAGCCTTTATTTTTCACCATGTTTATATCTTCTATGGTACCCATTACATATTAAATGAGGATTTTCTTCGTAAGAACTATATGCACAAAAAACTAGTTCTTTCAAACTCCAAGTATCCAGATTTAGGCTTTTCAAAGAGAAAAGTATCCAGATTTAAGATTTTTCTTTATTCTCTAAATAGTAAACATGGTGATTTTTTTGTTTCTGTGTAACTTGCAAACCTTAGATCACTATGCAATTTCTACTGTTCTGATTTTTTTTCATTTTCTCAGGAAGGGGTCCTTCTCAGCCTGCGCCAAAGTTTGTTGGCAATTTAATAGCATTTTTCCTGAACCTTGTAAGAATTATTGTTAGTGTTGTATTTAGTGATAAAAACAACTGAAAAAAGAAAAGACAATTATACTAACTTAGTCCATTTGGTTCAGATTGGTCCAAAGGGTCTAGAATTTGCCCGTTATTCACTTGATTACCATACTATCCGGAACTATCTCTATGTGAATCGTACATGGGGAAAACAAAGGTATATTGTGATTAGTACTTGTCCTTGCATGTTGGCTTGAGGCTGTTTCAACATTTGGGGTTTTGTATGGATGCAGAGCTGATAGACACATGCCTTCATATGCAAAGAAAATTGTGGCAACTTACAACCAAAATGGTGAAATTGATAAGATGCTTTCTAACAGGTGATTCTATTACGTGGAAACATGTGGAAAGCAGCCTGCATTTGTTTGTAGTTGAAATTTTGAATATTTCTTATTTGTACTTTAGAGAGCTGTATATGGTTGCATGGTGCTATTATTCATTTTTAACAACTATACACAGATATGTGATCAATACTTCTAGCATGTTCGGATTGTTAAACATTATTGATATTATCAAATATGTAGTAAACAAAGTTGAGAATTTTTATGTTGAAAATCTTGAATTTTGAAGAAACCATTTTTTTTTGCCTAGTATTGGATTCAAATGTATTTCACTTCAATGTTCAGATCTGATAAGTCAATGCTTAAAATTCAATTTTATTTTTCTTTTAGCTATTTTCAAGTCATTATTCCAGTGGAGGAAGAGGGACAATAAGTTAATTGCTTGGGGGAGGGGTGGTGAAGAAGAAAAAGACATAAGGTAAATGGTACATGAGAGAATAGGAATAAGAGGGACCATAATACAGGATGAAAAGGAGTCATTACATATGAAAGGACTAAAATCCTCAAAACAACAAAATCAGGCTGTTCAAAAGCTGTTTTTTGTGTATCAGCCTCTAGTCCTAGAAGTAATGCATTGCTTGAATTTTCAGGTCAGGTTATCTGAGACTACCCACTGGTCTACCCTAGCTTTAGTATAAGAAGTGAGCTATCTTGAGTATTTTCTTACCAGGTTGAACCTGAGTTGCTCAATATTAAGTTGTTTAATTCAACTGTCCCAGTGTTGTACCCTTGAAGAAGACCCTAAACCAAAGCCTGGCCAAAGGTTTCAGACAGCCACACGAGTTGCCCGGAAGTGGCTAATCCATTTTACACTTTGTCATAGGTCACTAAATGAGTTCTGGTGTGTTTACTCTTCTGTCTAAATCCATTAAATCTTCTGTTCCTTTATCGAGTAGTTAGCAAGGATTGGTGCATGTAACATGGCACTTTTCACTCACTGGTCCTGTTCTCGTTTACTTATTTAGTGTTGTATAAACAAGATCATGAGACCAAATATTTGGGGCGAACTTGAAAACAAGAGCTTGCACAATCACAACTTAGGATGGTTTAGGGGGTAGTTTTAGCAGTTTCGTCCTCACATTGCTCAAAGAGAATGCAGATTTAGGCCTCCCGACATAGAAAGTACTACTGCTGTGTAATCACAGTGATAAGGAATGGGCTTTTTGGTGACAAAATAAGGAATGTAGGTGGTGGTCACTCCATGTGTTTCCGCCTCTTCATGATGCTGATATCTTCAGAGTTTTCCCGGGGGGAAAAAAAAAAAAACTCTCAGAAGGTTCCAACGTTAAAAGACAGAAGTACGAGTGCAGTTTTGGACTTCCATATTCCAAGTTGGAAGCAGTGCAAAAGTCAAAACACTGAATGTAGCATGAAATAAGTGAGGATAGAGTTTGCAATTTGCATGTTGTGTGCTTATTGAGTTTTGAGATTGACCTCACATAATATTTATATTACGATTTTTTGTGGTGGAGAAGAAATTTTAGATGGGCCATTGAGATAAAGGTCTTCTCCTTGTTTGAATAAACAGTATGGAGACTCATATGGGTTGTCTTCAAATCAACTTCTTTTTCTTTAAAGAGTATGCATGGAGTATATTATTAAGCCCATATGGAAAATTATTCATGTTGAATCATAGGGGAAAGGAAATAAATGACAAATGTAGCAAGAAATTTTTGGTCATATAAGGTTGAATGACAGTGATAAAAAGTTAGGTTTATCTTGCTGTGGAGGTGCAGGAAAACTAGGTTGTTTCTATCTGACTTCACTGCAAGGCCTTGAAGTACATCTGTAAAGAAAAATAGGGTCATACTTAAAGCACTGAAGTCAGAGAAAGTAAAGGAGTTTTGCATGTGGAGTGGTTGGACTAAACTGAAGGAGAGAATGTTGTGTGTTTTAACTTTGAATAGAGGAGTTTGTGGTGGAAAAGAGTTTGGGAGTTGCTGTCAGATTTGGCTGTAGAAGTTGATTCATCCATTCATTTGCCCTTGAATTTAGGATATCTATGTGGTTTCTCACACTAAATTGTGTTATTTCATCTGTTTGGTGGGCCTATTTTTTGGTAGATTAAAACTGATTCTAACCAACCCTAGTTTGCCAGTATTAGAGAATTGTTTGCCTGCAGTATTAGAAGTCAATTTGTATTGTATTTACTTCTCATTGTGGGCTCTTCCATGTGCTAGGAAACAGGGAGACTTAAGAGTCAATATGTAGTTCTGAGGCCAAACTGGTCAAGACTCTAGTGTCAGTTCACATTGTGTAGAGAATAGAGATGTTGGGTGATAGTAGACATTGGTTCCACCATATTTAAAGGCCTTTTGTGGACCAGACTGTGGAGATGGTGACCATCACCATAATTAATGACTAGGTGGACCAGACAGAGATAGATATAAAAGGAGTCCATTACATTTCACATGGAATTTTTATTTAGAATAATAGAAATTAGGAAAATAATAAAAAAAGCCTCTTCTTCCTTTTTACAAAAATACCCAAACAGTCCTTAGACTTGGGATTTTCCTGGAGAGGGCTGCTCTCTGTTTTATGTGTCCCTTCTCTTTATACATTATTTCTTACACAACCTGATCTCAGTTTGATCATGTTTGTTACCAAAGAAATTATAAAAAAGAGGACAAAGGAAAGGGTAGAAACATCCTTATTGATACAGAGTCCCGAATATTATTAGCAATTTGATTTGCAGCTTTGATTGCAAATGACAGTAGCAGAATGCTTTCTGTGCTTTGTTTCTTCTTTCCAGGTACTGCCAATTTCATCTGCTACTCTAGTGGCATCTAAAGATGCACCAGAGAGACCTCTCTTTGTGAAGCCAACTGCATATAGCCCATGTTTGCCTTTCCACCCATTTGGGAATGGAGCTTTGGGGACTCCATTTCTGGCAAAGAATTCATTTTCCTGAACAAAATATTCCAAATTAGTGCCCACACTAGATCCAGAAAAAATTAGGGGTCATGGGGTTAGAATAGGAAAGCCACTTTCTTTTGGAGAACTATGTCTATGGTAGAAAAACATATTTTATAAAAAAATATAAGAAGCTTCTAAGACATTATTTTAGTAAATGAAAATCAAATCTGACACTAGAAACATCAAAGAGACCCGAACAACCTGACCAGTGGCAGGATAGGAACAGAGAATCTACAAGAAACCCAACTTCCATAACTGTCACATGAATCCATATACAAAAAATACTATATTAAAGTGATTACACATATATATATATAAACTCACCTCTAACCATGAAGGAACATTGCTGCAATACCCAGTTGCTAAAATTACAGAATCAATATCCAGAGTTTGACCATTCACAAGCTCGACGCTACGGCGCGAGAACCTCTTGATTCCTGGGACTACCTTGATCTCACCAGATCTTATTTTCTGTAGTGCACCAATGTCCAAGACAGGAGTCTTTCCTTGAGTGTTCTTGAGCTGTAAAGGACCCATTGATGGCCTTTTCAGACCATACTTCTCTGTATTTCCAAAAATAAACCTTGCAATGGCCAGCAATGTTTTATCAACAAGCCAAATTGGCAGCCACTTCATCATTGTTACTGCTAAATCAAACGTTGATTTCCCAAGAACTTCCCTTGGCAACACATGAACCTGTGGAACAGAACAGAAAACACCATTTTATAATTTGAACCCGAAGATATACGTGACAAAATATGTGATGAGATATTTGACTTACTGAGCTTCGAACCACCATTGATGGAAATGCATTGTGGTGGCAAAGATCAAGAGACACTTCCATTCCTGAATTGCCACAACCAACCACTAGTACACGCTTACCTCGGTAACACTCACCAGCCTTGTAATCACAAGCATGCGTGATAGTGCCATCAAAGTCTTCCAATCCTTCAAATTCTGGCACCACCTTCTCTGCATTCTCTCCAGTGGCCACCACAAGCCACCGGCAAATGTACTCAACGTCGCCCTTTGTTGAACCACTACTCATAACAGTCCTGACACGCCATAAACCCCAAGTTTCTTCGTACTTGGCAGACTGCACAGACTCATTAAATCTTGGGTTTATCTCGAAGTGCTTTGCATAAGACTCGAGATAGTCGATGAACTGGTGTTTGGAAGGGTATTCTGGGAAATTGTCCGGGAATTCGAAGTAGGGTAGTTGGCAGAACTGTTTGGGGAGGTGAAGTTTGAGCCTGTCATAGGTATGGTTTTGCCACAGAGAGGCAATGCAGTTGGCACGTTCAAGGATTATGAACGGCGCGCCTTGTTGCTTAAGGCCAGCACCAACAGCTAGACCTGATGGACCTGCACCAACAATGACAGGTCCATTCACCCATATGAATCGGCGAGCAGAGGAGTTTTCAAGATCAAAAGAATGGGCCATTGATGGTATGTCAAGATCAGTGCAATGCATGAAGTAGTATGTTTTTCAGAGATTTTGAAAGAGACTAATGCAGCTATAAAATAGAGGTTCTAGCAAAAGTAGTACAAAAGATCAGATATAAAAGAGAGAGGTTGACAAGTATAGTATATAGTTTATCTATGTTCAGAAATGGATGGGTCAAAGAAGTGATGAGAAGAGAAGAGAATGTAGTTTGTTTGAAGCAATGTGTGGAGGGGGTTAAGAGGGATGGACAGGTTTAAATAAGGAGGCTGGCCATGTGACTGTGATTGGAAAATAATATATATTGTTGGTATTTCTATAGGTTAAACATATTGGACTTTCTCTTTAAATATTGAAACTCATATGTTACGAGCTAGTAGTAATTTAGAATATTACATCTCGATTACCATTTACAGAAATCATCTGATTCTATTCCTAGGTACTTATTTAGAACCCTGGTTTGACCACCATCTTCCCATGGTTTGGCAGCTCTAGATAAGGCTACCCATGATTTGAGTCAAACAGCTATATTCATCACGGATATGGATCCTCTCCAACAGTTTTCCTCTCCACGTATTTCCGATCCTCCATTTAACGAATACAGAACTGCCACATCACTAAGGCCCTGTTTGGTTGGTGGTCTGGTCCCAGGTGGTCTAGTCTGGTCTTGTGTTTTATGGGACCAGACCATGTTTGGTAACATTGGTCCCAAATTTTTTGTTAGACCAAGTAAGACCAAATCAGACCAAAATGGCCTCATTTCAGACAAAAAAAAAAGGTGGTTCCTGGTGGTCCGGTCTGGTCTTATTAATAAAATATATTTATAAATAATTAAAAATGAATAAATAATAATAATAAATTAATAATAATAATAATAAATTAAATAAAACATATTTTAAAAATAAAATATAAATAATAAAAAAAATGAATATAAATATAATAATAAATAAATGAATAAATAGTAAAATATATTTATAAATAATTAAAAATGAATAAATAATAATATAAATAATAAATTAAATAAAACATAATAATAATAAAAAATGAATACAATAATAATAAATAATAAATTACATAAAACATATTTAAAAATATAATAAAAAAATAAATAATAAACAAAATGAAATAAATAATAATAATAAATAAATATAATAAAAAATAATAAATAGATATAATAATAAATAAATATAATAATAAATAATAAGTAAATATAATAATGAATAAATACTTCATAATAATAATAAAAAATGAGTATAATAATAATAAATTAATCTTAAATTAATAAAATATATTTTTAAATAATTAAAAATGAATAAATAATTTATAAATTAAATGAATTAAATAATGAAATAATAAAAAATAAATAGAATATATTTATAAATTAATAAATAATAATTTAATAATATAAATAATAAATAAAGAAAGAAATAATACATAAATAAATATTATAATAAATAATAAATAAATAGTAAGACCAGACCGCTTACCAAACAAACTTTTTCAGATCAGATTAGACCAGACCGGGCCAGACCAGAAAGACCGCCTACCAAACATGGCCTAACTTGTTTAAATTAAGTTGATTTCGGCTCTGCTTGTACTTAGTGGTAGTTACTGGGAATAAGTTCCACTCCCTATCAACACCCTTCTTTTTTTTGACACAAATTTAGTGTTAATCCTAAAAGGAAACAAAACAATCTCACTACCTTTTACTCTATGACTAGTACAGTTTTAGTTCACTTCATTAATGACAATGCTTATGATAACACTCTGCTTATTCAAATAGCCAGGGCTAGCAAGCACTGGAAGTGAGATTTCGAGCAAGTGTTTACATAATCTACTTCTGTCCTAACAAATGATTCATCGAAATAATGAGTCATCATTGATAATGACACACATGAGATGGCCATCAAATTTTTATTCCAATGTCATTTACTGATTATTAACTAGAGAAGTGAAAATTTAGTTGGTGAATGGGATTCATTACGAGTCTTCTCACGGAAACCTAGTTTTTGACAACTATGCTCAATTCATGGAATGGAACAAGATTTTGAGTCGATTTAGGAGGCTCCTTGAAAGCAAAATATCCAGAGTGCCTCACTGTACATTGTTATGAGTCGATGTTGACAAGGATTTGCGCGATGTGGCCACGTGGAGGGAAGTGGTCTTGGACTCCAGTTGCACCTGGGGGGGCTCACTTTCCCTATTGAAATCTGGAACCACACCATACCACCACTTGTATGTATAGTTATCACATTGAGATTGCAATTTGAAAGCACACCTATCAACACATTGTTCAGGCATTGAGATTGCAAATGTTGATGTGGAATTGGGCTACTCTAGTCTCTACTTCATTTCCCATTGTGATCTGTAATAAGATTTTCTCTGGAATATGTAATGCTGCATTTGCATGATATGTTTTGTTAATGATAGTAAAGAATGAATAAAAGCACTCGTGTGGAAGAAGAGAGTTGCATGTGCATGGTGAGCTTTGTTGGCTTCACGGAGTCTCTTCTTTTCATGCAAGAATGAATGGGTGGTGTTTGGTTCTTCTTGGGAGTACCATTATCATCCCAGAAATTGTCATGGACTTCTCAAGATTATTTGAAACAATTAAGATAGCCCCTATTGTTACATGTATACATGTATATATCTGAATCATGGTTTGCGGTATTGGTTGCGGTCATTGTCACTGGTGCGATCACAATATAATGGACTCGGACTATACTCGTCTTGAAAACAAGTATTAATACCTCCCAAAAGCATTACGCTGGATAATAGATAACATATCAGACGATACGGCGAACCATGAATTAAATCGTAGAGCAACAATACATGGAAAAATAATTGTTTTACATGTATTAATTGTTGTTGTATAAGCGATAGAAATTCAATCCATAAATGATGTCAAGTTATTGTACAAGTGACTGCAATTATTGTATAAATGACTTGAGTTGTTGCATAAGAAATGTAATGACACAAATACATATAAATATATATATTGTGGAAAAACAGCAGCAACAACCTTGTGAGATTCTGATCCAATTAAGTCAATGTTTTCTGTCTTTTTGCTCCTAGAGTGTGCATCTGTTTATCTAAAGTATGTTGCAGATATGATCTTTGACTTTGTATAGCTAATTTTTGACATACTTGTATTTCTTTATTGTTATTTCTTATATATTAATAAGCCTTGTACAATCTGAAACACTAAATGAAAGAATAGAATTCAATCCCAGATCTTCTCTATTCTAGATCTTCATAATCTTCTCTATTCTTAGACTTCTTCATGGTATCAGAGCTTTAGGCTCTTCTTGGGAATCAAATTCCGATAATCAGCCTTTATTGCTGTTTTCATAGCCGATTCCCTTTGCTGGCCTTCATCTCCAAATTATTTTTCTCAGCCTTAATTGCTATTTTTTCTTCTGTTCTAGATTGTTTTTCTCAGCCTTAATTGTTGTTTTTCTTCTGTTTTCATAGTTGATTCCCTTTGCTAGCCTTCATCTCCAGATTGTTTTTCTCAGCCTTAATTGTTGTTTTTTCTTCTATTCTAGATTGTTTTTCTCAGCCTTAATTGTTGTTTTTCTTCTGTTTTCATAGCTGATTCCCTTTGCTGAACTTCGTCTCCAGATCAGGTCCTACTTGTTTTTCCTCAGCCTTGGTTTCCTTTTGTTCTTAATCCTGAATTAGAGTCCAAAAACCAAATGCAAGCTCATATGGCAGCAACACAGCCGAGCCAGGAGAAGTCTCAGGAACAAGTAGAGTTCAACAAAAAGGATATTGAGAAACTGGAAAAAAAAATTGGGAACCCTTAAGAGGTCTACTGGTGCCTCCACCTTGGTACATTCAGGTAAGTTCTCTAGTTCTCATGGATTAAATGTCTCGGATAAGCCTATTAGGAGTTCTTGGGTCATTGACTCGGGTGCTACAAATCACATGACACATTCCTCTCAAAATTTTAGTACATATACCTTATGTCCTAGTAATATGAAGATTGTTGTTGCAGATGGCTCACTTACCACAGTAGTAGGATTAGGAGAAGTTCAAATTGATCCCACATTTGTTCTAAAAAATGTTCTTCATGTGCCAAAATTGTCCACTAACCTTCTGTCCATCCAAAAACTCACCAGAGACATGAATTGTAATGTGATTTTTTATCCTTCCTATTGTGAATTTCAAGACCGGGATTCGGGGAGGAGGATTGGACTTGCTAAGGAGAAGGGTGGACTATACTACCTTGAGACATCAAGCAGCCAAAGTATTATCAAAAACAACTTATCTTTGTCACTATTTTCTGAAAAATCTTCCAATAAAAACAAAATCTGGTTGGCCTTCGTCTAGGACACCTTTCGTTTGGAACCTTGAAAGTCATGTTTCCTTCTTTGTTTAAGGGACTCCATTTTGAACATTTTCATTGCAACATTTGTGAACTTGCAAAGCATAAACGTGTGACTTTTCAAATTAGCAATAAAAGAAATTCTATTCCTTTTTACTTAATTCATAGTGATGTATGGGGTCCCTTTACAACTTCTAATGTTTCTGGTGCAAGGTGGTTTGTTTTTTTTATTGATGATTGCCCTAGGGTCACTTGGATTTTCTTACTCAAACAAAAGTCGGATGTAAACAGTGTGTTCCTCAACTTCCATAACATGATTCAAAATCAATTTGGGGTGAAAATTAAGAAGTTTAGATCAGATAATGCAAGAGATTACTTCAACCATATTTTATCTCTTTATTTTCAAAAAGATGGGATCATTCACGAGTCATCTTGTGTCAACACTCCACAACAAAACGGAGTAGCCGAGAGAATGGACATTTATTAGCCACAACCCGAGTCTTACTCTTCCAAAACAATTTACCTAAATCCTATTGGGGGGAAGTTGTTCTTACTATCACCCATATTATAAACAGATTACCTTCACGGGTTTTAGCCTTCAAAACTCCTATGAACTTGTATTCCCAATTCTATCTTGATTTTAACACCATAAATAATCTGATCCCTAGGGTATTTGGGTGCACATCATATGTTCATATTCATAGTCATAATCGGGGAAAGTTAGATCCAAGAGTCATTCAATGTATTTTTGTGGGCTATTCCTCAACTCAGAAAGGGTACAAGTGCTACCATCCTCCTATACGAAAATTCTATGTGTCTGATGATGTCACTTTTGAAGAAAATCATCCATACTTCACTCATCCTTATCTTCAGGGGGAGACCTTATTGGAAGATAAGGATAGAGACTTCTTCTTGCTTGATTTATCCTCCTCACCTTCTCAACAGTCCTCTATTTCTCTTGCCCCTGAGCCTAAACCATTTATCCCATCTGAAATAACTCCATCTTCCTCTTCTATTCCAAACACAGAACTCGTGACTAAGGATAAAAATTTTCTTGATTCTATGAGGTATTTGCAGGTGTACTCAAGGAAAAATGCTCCAACTCCAGATCTGGTGCAAGTTCATGAATTTGACACTAATCCCGAAAATGAGGTAACCACAATCCCTGACTCTACTCCTTAAATAACACCTGAAGTTTGTGAACCTAGGACTAGTAACCCTAACCTATCTATTGCCATTAGGAAATGAATCAGATAATGTACTAAACATCCATTATATTCACTCTCATTTTGTGTCTTTTGAAAAATTCTCACCATCCCACAAAAAATTTCTTGCGAGCCTAAACACTATCTCTATCCCAACCAAATTATCCGAGGCATTGTCTAATGAGGAATGGAGATAGGCCATGAAAGTAGAAATGGAAGCCTTAGAGAAAAATAAAACATGGGAATTGGTGGAGCTGCCTAAAGGAAAAAATCCAGTTGGGTGCAAATGGGTTTTCACTATAAAGTACAAGACAGATGGTACTATTGAAAGGTATAAGGCTAGGTTGGTGGCTAAAGGCTATACTCAAACTTATGGGATCGATTATCGGGAAACCTTTGCTCCAATTGCCAAGATGAATACAGTTAGGATTTTGTTGTCTTTGGCTGCAAATTATAACTGGTACCTTCAACAATTTGATGTAAATAATGCATTTCTTCATGGTGACTTGGAAGAGGAGATATACATGGAGATTCCACCAGGATATAGGAGTAATCGAGAAACCAACAAAGTATGCAAACTGAAAAAGGCCTTGTATGGTTTAAAGCAATCTCCTAGGGCCTGTTTTGGGAGGTTTGCAAAAGTAATGCTAGCAACAGGGTATAAGCAAAGTCAAGGAGACCACACATTGTTCATCAAACACACGGCCTCAAGGGGAGTTACAACTCTCCCAGTGTATGTTGATGATATAATTGTGACAGGGAATGATGAAAAGGAAAGGGAAATGTTAAAACAGTGTTTGGCCAGGGAATTTGAGATAAAAGATTTAGGGAGATTAAAGTACTTCCTAGGGATTGAGGTGGCTCACTCACAGTAGGGTATCTTTATCTCACAACAGAAATATGTGATTGATCTTCTAAAAGAGACAGGGAAACTAGCATGTAAACCAGCAAACACCCCTATCGATCCTAATCATAGACTTGGAGAAGCCAATGAAGATACTGCCGTGAATAGGGAGATGTACCAAAGATTGGTTGGAAAACTCATTTATCTCTCACACACAAGGCCGGATATAGCTTATGTTGTGAGTGTGATAAGTCAGTTTATGCACAGTCCCAAAGAAGTGCACCTACAAGCTGTCTATCGTGTCCTACACTACCTGAAAGCAAATCCTGGGAGAGGAATCTTGTTCAAAAGGAATACAGGGTTGCTTCTGGAAGCCTATATCGATGCTGACTATGCAGGTTCAGTGACTGATAGAAGATCCACCTCAGGTTACTGCACTTTCTTAGGTGGTAATCTTGTAACTTGGAGAAGCAAGAAACAGAATGTAGTGGCAAGATCAAGTGCGGAAGCTGAGTTTAGAGCATTGGCACAAGAAATCTGCGAGTTACTTTGGCTAAAGATTATTCTAAACGACTTGAAGATCAAGTGGGATGGACCGATAAGACTCTACTGCGATAACAAGTCTGCAATAAGCATTGCACACAACCCGGTGCAACATGACAAAACAAAACATATTGAAGTGGAGAGGCACTTCATAAAGGAAAAACTAGACAATGGGTTGATTTGCATACCTTATGTGTCAACCAAATGCCAACTTGTTGATGTGCTAACTAAAGGTCTCAATAGTGCAACATTTCAAGAAAGTCATTTCCAAGCTGGGAATGGAAAATATCTATTCACCAGCTTGAGGGGAAGTGTGGAAAAACAGCAGTAACAACCTTGTGAGATTCTGATCCAATTAAGTCAAAATGTTTTCTGTCTTTTTACTCCTAGAGTGTGCAGTTATTTATCTAGAGTATGCTGCAGATCTGATCTTTGACTTTGTATAGCTAATCTTTGACATACTTGTATTTCTTTATTGTTATTTCTTGTATATTAATAAGCCTGGTACAATCTGAAACAATAGAATTCAATTCCAGATCTTCATAATCTTCTCTATTCTTAGATTTCTTCATATACAATTACACATTATATATATATATATATATAATGAGAGAGAGCATGATTCATAATACGAAATTTGGATAAATGCTTTACAATTCCCTAGTTTCTCTAGTACCGTGCAAACCTATCTGCAACCAGCTTGGGGAAAGGGCTACTTGGGACCATGTTGCAATTTCTAAGCAACTTTTTGGATCAGTACTGGTGTCAGAATCTTCTCTTCTCATTCATCCTTTTATTTTATAGGCAATTTGTACACAATTATACCTTCATTGTTGGTTTGAACTTCCCATAAACATATGAAACAAATGCATAGGTTCATCAATCATGCATAACTTAGCCACAGATTTCCAAGAAATTCAGAGGAATTTTAATTTCTGACATCTGAAACCCTACACAATGTGTATTTCCTTGAGCAAATAACATAACTCAATAAATTTTTTGAAATCTTATAGTTGTTCAAGTATTTTTATTTTAAAAAGTTATTTTATTTGAACAAAAAAAAAATGATAATGTGGTTCAAGTGAATAAATCATTAGTTCAATGAATACTGAGATCATTGTCTGCTGCATGATTGAGACTTGATTATAATTTTAACGTTATGTCATGTGTCATTACATCATTTATGCAATTATTTCACATTAATTTTGCATCAATTACTATCTTATACATCGATTGCATTAGATGAGAGGTGTTGGCGGATCTCGCTACTTGGAAGCACTACCTTATTACCAAAGTTATGTTGATTTTTCTTGCAATTATTTATTTTCATCTTTTTTTTTTCCTTTTTTAAAAAAATAAAAATAAATAAATAAATCATTGAAGAATTCCTTAATCAGTAGTCAAGTACCATATTCTTGGTCAATCAAGAACTTGGTAGGGGAATATATACGTCTTAATAGAATGTAACACAACATAAAATTATTTTGTTGGGCTCCATTCATGATTAGAGGACCCATAAGATTATTTTCAATGTTGTACTTTATTTAAGATTGCATTTTATTCACATTAGTGTTTGTGTTTGTGTGTGTGTGTGTGTGAGAGAGAGAGAGAGAGAGTAAGAGTAGTATAATTGAAGTTGAGGATTGTGAATGTTCCAATTCAATGAAAGAAGAAAGATCACATGGAAACATGAAAAGTTCGGAACCAGAGGCATAACATAAAGAAAAGAAATCCCACTTTCCACTAACCTATGCCATCATGTCCTCCGATGTAACATAAAAATGAATAAATAAAAAATAATATAAAAACTCTAGAAAGCTAAGAAGTGTACTTTTGATCTCTCATTTGATTTTGATATCTCCCTCAATCATTGATAAAAATTGAAAATAAGGAAGCAGAAATTCGTATGCATTGGTCAACAACCTGTAGAGCCATGTGGTGACCTAATCAAAAAAAGTACAGAGGGATATTAAAGAATCCAACTAGTACCATATCATTTGCCTCTTTTATTTAACATTTTTTTAAAAAAAAAATTTTTTTTTTGGGTTTGACAAGAATCTCAGTAAAAAGAAACAAGACAGTGATACTCTAAAATAAGGAATATACAAATATTATTGACAATTTGAAATCATTGAACATGAATGATATTGTTCTTAATTTTTTTTATTATTATTAATATATATTTTTATGACACTGCCTTCAATGAGGAGATTCTATTAATGAAGTCGGTTGGTAAGTTTAAATGAATGAAGACTATTTTTTGTAAAATGGAAGGGATTGCATGCACCTGTCAGTTCAAAAAATCAGCCTAAGCCACAAACATTTTTCTTTATTTAATTTTTAAAGTTCCGATCTACTACCCCAAATGACTAACCTCTCTTCCATTCCCCCATTGTGTGTGCGAGAGAGAGAGGGAGAGGTGTAATAAGTGATATTATGTGTTTTTATTTATTAGTATATGGACCTCTTGTCTTTTCTAAAAAAAATTTAAAGTTCAATATATATTTTTTTTAATTCTTCTATGATTCTAGAATGCACAATTTTGTGTGAAAGTAGTTTAATACGCATTCGTTTTATTATGTGTGTTAAAGTAATTTTATTTTTTCGCTGTGAGAAAAATTGCCCAATTCAGGTTCAAGGGGTAATTGATTAAAGGATTAAATGCAATAAACCCCCCTGATTTCCTGAACTATGATTCAATTTGCAAATAAATCCCCTGAACTATAAATGGTACAACAAACCCCCTATACTATCACATTTGTTGCAAAATGCACCATTTTCTTAAAAACATTTCTTAAATGACCTAAATGCCCTTTAATTAATTAATTTAGCTAAATACAATTTTCTTATTAACTTGGATTATAAAATAATTAATGGTAATTTGATGGCATATTCTCCTTTTAAACTTTCATAAAATTACCCATAATTTTAAAGTTTTATTGTTTGCATAATTCTTTTAGATAATTCTTTTAGGTTGTTTAAATAAAAAATAAATAAAATTTTAAATTATTTTATTAATTCATTAAAATTATTTATAGATATAATATGAGAAAACCAAAAGGTGTTTATTATCGAAGTAATTTGTGATTTATTTATGAATATATTTTTATGAAATAAGTTTTTATTTGGCATAAGAAAACTTTAATGAAGATAATTAGTTTAACTATTTAAATCAAACTAAATTTTAATAACAAGTTAATTAATTTTGAAATAAAATAATTACAACTTAAATCTTTTTAAAAAAAAACATTTGAGGGTATATTTATTCTAATATATTTAAGGTGAATGGTATAATTAATACTCTAACTAAGAGAAATAATATTAATACAATTTAAAGAATTAGCAAATATTATAGTAAGGGTATGATAGTCTTTTGCAATAAAATTGGGGCAGACTGTAACATATTGATAGTTCAAAGGGGTTTGATTTAGTTCAGGGGGGTTAGTTGCAAAAGTGCAATAGTTTAGGAGGGTTTTGTGCACTTTACCTTAATTAAATTGAAAAGTGCAGGGAGTTTGTTGATACGATAGAAGGTATTTGATACTCCCCCTGTCCCAATTTAAGTGTCCATTTTGGGGAATCTAATTTTTTAAGAGAATAACTTTTAATATTTTTTATTGTATGGGTAGTGTATGAATTGTCAATTTTACCCATAGTGGAGTCCATGATGATGTGATAGTTTGTATTGTAGGCTTTTATTATTTTAATGCATGAAGGTTAAATTGGTAAATTGACAAAATAAAGTACTTTGACTTTTCAAATATGAATACTCATTTTGAGACAAATAAAAACATGAAAGTGAACACTTAAATTTGGATGGAGGGACTATATTTTAAAATTTTGAGTAGGATTTATGATAATAACCTTATATTTTATTGAATACTAAAAAGTATAGTTTTATGAGCACTAGAAAATGTGTTAACGTACAAGTTACCTTGTTTTTCTATGTTAGTAGATACATAAAATTACTAATAACTGAAGTATAAAATATCCTCTTAACCACGAAAACAAGGTCGGTCCCATAATTTCTCTCTCAAACAACTCATATATCTAGTTTGGTACAATAACATTGATCACATCATAATAAAAGAAGACGTATCAAACAAGATTGTACCATCTTCATATTCTAATGCAACATATATATATATATACACACACATATATAACTGTAATAACTGAAATTCTATAGATCTTGCATAATAAATGGTTAGTCAATGTTTCCCAAGTGGAAGAATCAGTTAACAAACATAGGAACTCATATGATCACATGACCTTAGGAGAGATGGTTAAGACCGTTGCTGAAAGAATAATCAACAACCGCCTAAGCACATGTTCAATTATTGTTCTATGGCATGTGCACATAATTTCTTCTTTACATAACTTTCAAAAAAAAAAAAAAAATCTTCTTAACATACATGAAATGAAGAAGCCCTAATTTTTCTATTTAATCTTATTTCATTCTCGGAGATAATTTTCAAGTTTCAGAAGAGGGTACTTTTCATATACAAATATGTTTTCTTTTGTAATGGTCAAAAACAGTATATACCTGCAATTCTACAAGCATATAATGGCACAAAAATTAGGAAAGAAGATGGAGAAAATTGAAATACTCAATGAATCTTATTAATTGGATTAACATTGATTCAAGCATCAACAAAGCTGCAAATAAAATGTTATCTCAATACGGTCAAATCTCTCAAATTCCATGTGCCTCCCTATTGTTAATACAATGATTCTATGCTAATTAAACGTGCTTTCTCGTTTAATGAGTTATATGATAAACATATGTGGTTCCTCTCTCTAGTTCCAATGCTTGCTCACTCATATCGTTGTGGCCGCTTTGTAATACCGATACTTATCCGAATCTGTAATACTGTCACTGCAATCGGGACAAAAACCGATACCGCATGGTTGGACTCCATGCGATTGGAGCCTAGGAAGTGAAATTGGAGAAAACTTCAGTACAAGTTTAAAATAAAATTAAAAAATTCCAATTTCACAAATTCAAATTCCAAAACTCAAATACTTTCGAATACAGTGATTTTTTTTTCCCAGTCCCTGGACAAAGTCAATATTCATAAAAACATAGAGCAAAAGGATTCAACAACCCATTTAAATGTTCACTTCAATATCAGGCAAGAGTACAGGTACATCTGGTTCAGTCACTACTAGTGTCAAGCAGTATTTGAACAGCATCTTATGTGCTCTGATAGACTGACAAAAAACATGGATCACAACCTCACAGCCTGTGTGATTAAAATATTCTTGTCTAGTAAAGGTAAAGTGAGAAGGGAAAAATATAAAATGGAAAGCATAAAAAGAGAAAATAACAGAAAATTTACAAGTTTTCGAATGCATTTTAGCCAACTCTTGGCAGAACAATGAATGATTATCAAATCATACCTACTTGATATCAACAATGACAAAATGACAGCGGCTTTCGAATCCATGGAAAACAGAAAAAAAAAATGCTCAGATTATACAAGCCAGAACAATGTAATAAAATTCTGCAAAATCAGAGAACGTAAGTACAACAAAAGATAAATCAACAAAAGATAAATCGTCTTCGAGAAACATCACTAGATTGCTTTTAATGTCTCTACAAGAGCAGCTACTTACAAATAATGTCTTCACATTTTGGGTGATACTGCTACTTACTGTACAAAAATGAAAATTTGTGACAAGAGAGCAGCCCCTCCCACCACTCTATTTATATATGCTCTACTACAAAGAATGCTAGCCCTAAATTGCCCTAAAAGGAAATAAACAAAATACAGGCACTAGACGGCTGAAATCTGGCCACCCTGTCTAACTATTTGACAAAGACTAAGAATTCTACTACTCTAACTAGAAAAGAATTATTTTACATCAGGGCCGTGGAGGTTACAAGGAGGATCGTACGTGGAGCAAAAATATTGGGGGAGGATTTACATTAAGGCACCAATCAGAAGAGTAGAAACATCGATTTCATCATGAGAAATCTGGTGGCGTCATGAAAGAGAGATTGCTAGCTGATCACAACCTTATTCCTATAAAAATTGGAAGGCTGGATTTTCAAGAAGCTCTGCAGGAGGTTTTACATTCACGAGTTCCTTCTCTTTGAGAGAATTGCTAATCTCATCAACCGAGAAGGGAATACTGCATTTTGGAAGTTCATATATCAGTAGTTTGAAAAACATATCCAATTTTGTAGAGAGGATCTTCACATCAAAATACCTAGAATCATCCTCCAACAAAAAGGACTTGCTATCTGCATTGTTCGAATCGTCAGTCATCAGCACCTTCATGCTGGAAATAACCTGTAAAAGAACAGAAACAAGAGTGATACATAGAAATGCATCCCTTATAAGAAGATGAATCGCTAAACTTGTAGGGAAAGCATTCAATAGTAATCTCTAACTTACATCTGGGGAAACACTTCGAGTATTGTAACTGTCATCCCAATAAAGAGTACATATTTTATATATCTGCTGTACACTCAGAATCTGCAACCAGCATATGCGCATGACAACAGATAGTAAGAAAGGTATCTTAACTATCTCATAAACCACAACCTACACAACCATATATAAAGAAAGGAGAGAGAGAGAGACTAACAGGGCAGAGGTCATTCGTAATGTCATCATATGAAATTCTGGACTTCTGGTGTATGACCTGTATATATAGTGAGAGAATTATTTGGCATAATGTATATACAATTTTAATATACGAAACAGACAATTATTTAGGATAGCAGAATTAAAATGAAAGACATTTTATACAGACCCAACAAAAGATTCAGTTTGATAAATATTTGTTCATATCATAGCTTGTTGAGATACAATTTTTATAGGGTTCTATAAGAATTTAGTAGTTTATGATGGCGCAAAACATCAAATGTTGGTTAGAGAGATTAAAAAAAAAAAAAAAAAGTATTTACTGGTGGTAAAAATTTAGAAAGCATAAGGGTTAAAGAATAAAGTAATTCCGGACATAAACTGTTATGGCTTGATAGCAGGTTTGCTGATTACAATACTTATCTTTAGTTTTTCTTTCAAATGAAGGAGCGTAAACTGAACAGAGATACGCCTCTTATGATATGTTTAATTCATTTATAGAATTGCAATTTGAATTTCAAGCCCAACAGAGTTTCGTATTTAGCCTAGAATTTATCCAACACAAACAGCCTACAGGTCAGGAATAATGACGTTCTTGAGAAAGATTTTGTATACACCCACTCAAACCCTACACCTTACACCCGGGATCTTGCATTTTTTTATGCAAGACGTGCAGATTTACTTCAGTATCCCAGCAAAATACCTACAGGAAGATCTCTAGAAAAAAATGATTTTCAAGTCATTTGCTATATCAGAAGAGAGAAGTAAGTTGCAGATACTGAAATCAGCGACATAAAATCCCATCTAAATTTCATTGCACTGTTATTCATTTCAATCTAGTACGGAGTAAAACATATATATCAGACATTCTACCAATAAGAGATTAGTTTTACTGCAGCATTAATTACAGTAGTGCCATTTTACGGGAATCAGGCCTCAATTGTCAACAGCATAATAATATCTAAAGAATAGGCTTTCTTTTTGTGCTTGGACAAAGAACAGTACGAAACGTACCAAGAATCCAACAGCCTGCCTCACATGCTTTAGTTCATCCCAGGATGAGCCTGCATACTGCAGTAGGAGGAATGCCAGGATAAAAATTGATGCAAAGGGTAAACATAACGTGAAGCTGTACTGTGAAGGTACTGTAATATGCAAATAATCAGAAGAATACTATTATTATACTAGTACTATAATAGTTACTAGTAAGATCGCATGTGCAATGCACGTGAGTAATAATTAATATTATTTTTATTATTTATTTTATTAAAAAATATTAATATTAACATTGGAAATAAATTTCACTGTATTTTAATCCATGAGTTTACTGGCCCTATTCATATTTGTGAAAAAAATAATAGGGGAAATTCAATGCAGGAAGGAAAATAAGATGATTGTAAAACAGATAAGTAAAGATAATTTGAGCATTAAATGTGTAGATCCAAAAATGATAAAAAAAGAACCATAAAAAGTAAAATGTTTGAGAAAGCGAAAATTCAACATGCGGAGAAATTTCTGAACCAAAGGGATGGGGATGTATCTATCTTGCCGCAACAATTGATATAACGCATATCAACTTGACAAAATCTAATTTATATAAATAAATAAATAAAAAACAGGGAATCCTAGAAAAACCCAATTACAATTAGGTTGTAGTGATGAAGTAGTACCCAATTTAATAAATTTAAGTAGAATTAAGATATAGTGACAGAGTTAGATTGTAGTTGAGTTTAGAGTTAAATTACATTATAAAAATTAAATCATATAATTGAAAAATAACAATTGGCCTGTAGTGATGGACTCTAAATAAAACTGAGTTTGGAATTAAAACATAACAAAAAGAATATACAAAAATTCAAACAATAAATACTGAAACCGTGAAATTCGTTACACTTTTAATAGTAGTATAGATTCTATTTATGATAATTATTATGCAAAGGGTAATAATAATACTAATACTATCATAATAGAAGCAATATTAAGAGCTCTCAGATTTTGGACAACCAAATGCGAGAATGTAATTCAAATATGAGGATAGCCACATCATGTGAATTAAGCAAAAAGAAAGGTCTGAACCCAGCCTACCAGCCCCTATGACAGGCCAGCACTAATTGCTTAATGGCATTTTCAAATGCACCCTTTCATCAGCTACTAGATTAATCAGTACCTCGTCTTTTGTTTGGCCACACCATTGTTCCAATTCATCTAACCCGGATTTTACATATTCGCCATTGCTGAATGTGCAACACTCTCGACGAAGAAGAAGGCTGCAATAGTTTATAAAAAGATACAATTCACGAGGTAATATATAGCAGATAGTTCTTAAAGAGTAAAGCTGGGAGGGTGGATTAACGACCTATTAAAAAGCTGTACATTAATGTAAGAGAAAATCTGAGTAAAGATCTTCTGACCAAGAACTGGAGCTACCTGAAAAGACAATGTCATTAGGGTCAACAGGGAAAAACGAAGAAAAGAAGAAACACAAGGCTACTGAATTTTGTAGGATAAAGATATGCATACAAAATTTTCTTTTAATGTATTGAGAAGCCCATCTAAGCTCTCAATGATTTTCTTCCAGTTACTAGAAGGAGAAGCATTTCCTCCTGACGTTCGTGCTGCCTGGAGTGGAAGGGTAACACCAGATTAGTTTTACAAGTTAGCAACTTAGAACAAAATATATACACTCATTCACATACCCAGTGGATCAATAGGACATCGTTTCACAAGAAACAAGAAAGATAAATACTGAAAAGAATACAACAAATACAAAGAAGAAGAATGATTCTAACACCAAATTTTAGAGAAACTGATCAAGCTGTTGTTAGAAATTAAAAAACAGCACCATCTAATATTCTTTGGTTGGAAAATTATTTTCATAAAATGTAAGCACCTTTTTGAGTGATGATTCTTGTATTCTTTCATAAGTAATTCAAATAGTAAATCATAAACAACATACACGTTTTCCATGGGTTGTGTGCATTAAAAGGTTAACAAGTTCGCTTCCCAATTCTAACACAATCTCTATATTTAGTAATGGATCACCTGGGTCATGCTGTCACCTATAACAATAGAAAGAGTTTGAAGAGTTTACATTGTGTTCAGTGTGATCAAGTGAGTGTACTTATCCACGACACAACACTGTGTTGCCACCCTTCCAAAACTGAACCCTTTTACATATAATCTGCATTCTAGGTGGCAGCTTCACGGTGTTGTAACAACGGATTTAATCTATTTTAATCTAAACAGTCTGGCAGTAAAATAAAATAGTGTGTATAAAAGGGTGGAAAAGATGAAAGGAAATGAATATTTAATTAAAAGCCAATTTTTTTTACGATAATTGGAGTAAATAATCAAAAGTCACTCGAAAAGATTCCAGCTACCCTATCTGGTAAAGCTGGAAAACACTATTTAAATAAAAAACAGTAAACTTTTATTATTAATGGAGGTGCTGTTAGAGTAATTAGTCAATGATCACTCCACCGAGCCTATGTGGTAAAGTCTCTTGGTAGCCGTACCTCACCGAAAAGCAAAATTGCACTACGCCTAATCCCAGGTTTGTGAGAGTTTATGGGGAGGTGGAGGTCTAATTCCATTGTATACTCCATCCATTCCACTGCACAAATATGGGAATAATTCCTCGCCGTTTTAAATGTATATTGTTTATACAAGTTAACTTTCAACTAATTATGCATCTTATTTTACTAAATTTCAAGACAAGAAATTTGACATTTGCAATGTAGAATGAATTTTGTGTTCTGGAGCTAAGTAACAGGCATCCCTGAAAAGATAAATCTAACTACAAGCAATTGAAAGCTCCGACTTCAGGAAATACAATGTACCTGGATACAAGAAGAAAGAAGTGATGACAAATCCTTCTTCAAATTATCTCGAATAATCCCAAATATTTTCTCCACATAAGCAGTGAGCTGCTGCTTAAAAAGCAAAGCTGGATACTTTGCCTCCACCTGGCCTCCAATGTTAGCATTGCTAAAAGAACCTCGGAAACCCTGAAATATACAGCAGCTTCCTTGTGTTACGTATTCATCAATTTTTATGAACTTACAATTGTTTCTGTGAATTTTTTTACAAAGAATAGACACAATAAAAATTATCAGAGAATCACTCAATGTGAGATTCATTACTTGGGTCATCCTCCCAAACAATGACGGGGGTGGTTTCGGTGGAGTACTACTAGATTTCAAACTTCGTTGAAGCAAGAACAACAATGCAGACGTATTGGATAGCCAATAAGCCATATGATTGTTGTTATCCTGGTTCTGCAGAAAAAAGGATAGAATCATGTTAATCCATTTTCTAGGACTCGGGCCGAGCCTACCTGGAAAATTATGCAGGAAGAAAACTTCTTCACTTTTGTAGTAAGTGAAATCAGTGTGAACATATAAGAACGCAAAACCATCTAATTTTACAGTTAGCAAACACATTAATGACAAATGGCCTTTTTTTTGTGCTCAGACTCTTTAGCTTGTGATATCTGTAACCATACCAAAACAGACAAACATAGCACATTGATTGAGCTCTTATCCCTAAGTATGCAATACAGTTCTTCAAACAGATAACATAAAGATCGTAAGAGCCTTTAAAGCATCAAACTTGAAATGGAACAAAAGGGGAAACAAGAAAGGGAGAAAAGGCCCAGTTTGCCCCACCCCTCTGCCCTCCTCTAAAAAGAAAATATTCCACAACCAGGATCCTGTAATCCTAATAGCAGTTCTCAGGGGAATAATCTTCTGGTAATCCTCCTACTACAGAATATTAATTATAGTACAATTCTAATTTTGGCAGAAAAAAAACAATTATTGTGCAATGAAAATCACATACCTGTATTGCAGCACCAATCATCTGGATAAGACGATCAAATACGCTAGTTTTTTCCGCTTCAAAAGATTTCCAGTGGAGAAGACATTTGTATATAGTAAATGCGGCAACAGGTTTTCCTTGATTGAACCCAAGATCTTGCGTCACACATTTAACTAGAGCATCTACATTTTCCTGCAGAATATATAGATAACAAGATTAAAATAAATTTATTTCAACTTCAATGTGGTCTTATTGGTGGGGGGTTTGAGTTGGGGGAAAAAAAGGAAGTTCCTGTGTTCTTCTGATTCCAAAAGATGAAAAATCCAATTCAACTAAACCATGTGTACTGGACCATGTGTGGACTTCTTGTTCCTTCTTCTCTTCATCCACTACAGTAGACAAACCCAATCCCGTATGTCGGTCTATATCTGTAGTTATATATTCATGTAATCCCTAAATCTTAAGACCCAATAAATGAAGCTAAATTATAATTTTGACCAACTTATCTTCTCATTTGTAAACTAATGTTTCAATGCCTGCTAGCTAGACAAGGTTACTCACACTCGTTTCAAACTATTGCCATAATGGAACAAATATTGACGACACTGCACCAACAGTTTCAGCAAATTTCTGTGTTTAATCTTTTGGACACTCCAATTGGAGCTGTCAAATTACATGCATAAAAAATAACCCATATAGGAAACCATATCATGTCACCTCCAAAGAACATACTACAAACAAAACAAATTATCCATGCGATTTCCGGAACATTGACAAGATGATAACCAAGATTTTAGTTTCTTCTTTTGGGAACCTTTCACCAACATTTAATGGAGTAAAGGGGAAAGGAAAATGAAGCATAGTAGAATATTGAGTAAGCATATTATATTTTTCCTCAAAGCGCATACTTGCTGCCTTTCAATCTGGGATCTCCTCAGCTTTTTGTCTGCTTCTGTACCAAACTGTTTTGATGGTGTGGCACTTTGTGGTTCCTACAGAAAGAGCTGTTTCTTGTAAGGGAAACATTTGGTGCAGCAATATGTAGGTCACAAAGAAAAGATATATCAAATAAATAAAACTAGTACTTTCTTCACTTACATGGTAACCGTTCATTGAAGGCTGCCTAGCAGGTGTATTTGACAACGCTTGGTGCCTCAGAACTTGGTCTTCAGCTTCAATATCAGAAAGTTTTTCTTCTAGCCTGAGATAGAAGCAAGAATTCAGAAGAGATTAATCAAGCATGAGTTTAGTGCAAAAGATACGAGTTGTAGCTTCCTTTAACTTCACAAAAAACCAAAGTTGTATGACATGACTTGAAAGGCAAATTAGTTGCTGTAACAACCTCTGCATATTTGTCTTCAACTCTATTATCTTTGTCTCTGCCTCCAAAGCCTGCTTCAACCGCTCTTCACTTAGCTTGTTAGTTTCTTCATACTTCTTTTCCGTTTCATCGATTTTTTTTTCAAGTGAACTTACCAAAGCCTGAAAAGCGACAGAAAGCAACATATCAACAAAGTCAAATTGAAAACTATAATTTCCAAAGCTTTTAAATGCCTTGTAACTATAGGACAGTTTCATTCAGAAGAAAAACAAATAAATACTAGACTCCTAGCAACCTTACCTTGAGCTCTTCATTTTCTGCAGTAAGCTTATTAACCATTTCATGATCAATAACCGGGACCTCTTGTATGACCGGGATTTGCTCAGCTGCTTTCTTTGCAGCCTCACGTTCCTTAATAAGAAGTGCTTTAGTTTCTTGAAATTGAAGTTGCATCTCTTTCAAAGTAGACTGCAACTTTGCATTTTCCTTTGTTTTGGTTTCCTCTAGGTCGGCCTACACATAATGAAATGGATACAAAGTGCTTTAGTTTCTTGAAATTGAAGTTGCATCTCTACCATATCTCTCCTCTACTCTGCATTTGGATGATGATTTTTCACAAAGTCCCACCCTATTATGTGTTATCGTGTTTTACTTGACAAACTCTCGATGCTTCTCGCCGTCACATCATGAGTTTGAGGGGGGTGTTAAGAGTATGGTTTATTTTATTTCTTTAGTCTTTTATTCCTTTACATGAGAATTTAGTCTTTGTAGTCTTTAATTATTTTATGGGCAGTTTAGTCTACTGCCCCTTTTGTTATGGCATATTAATAGCTTTTATTCTTGTATATTAGTATATTTGTTTTAGAGTTTTGTACGGTGAAAAAATAACAGCAACTTCTCCAAAGTTTCCAGTACAAAATCTGCCAATAACCCAAGAGAAGAGATATCTGATAAAAAAATATTTAACGGAACTTGTAGGGGATTCCACCCTTTCAAAACTCGGTGTCCCTTCCAAATGCACCACCAAAGGCAATGAGGCCCCGCCCTCCAGAAAATAAGGCCCTCTCCAAGAGTTCATGCCACCTCTCAAAGAAGAAGCATAACTCATTGTATCCCGAACAAACCAAGCTTTAAGAGTAGATGGTTGTTAACATCCACATTAGGCTAAGAAACAAGTTCCAAACAAACATGAAAATTTGCAAAAATTCACGGTCACATAACAGTGACACTGAGGCCAACTCTAGAAAGTCGAGGAAAGATCCAAGAAGAAGGCCTTCATTGGGATATTTTTTCAATAGGCTTGCATCCTTGCAAGTGATCTAGGTAAGCCCAAAAATATGTAAAATTTTGCCAAAAATCATGACATGCAGCAGTAAGGAACGTATTTACTCTCATCCGTTTCTCCAGCTTCAGTCTCCAGGTTAGTTCTTCAACTTCTTTTTCCAGCTTTGTTTTGGCAGCTTGGAGAACACCAGTTTCCTTAGCGGCCTACAGGTGGACAAGAAATATGATAATCTTAAGGCATGTATAATTTTAACAAAAGCACCTACCCAGAAAATGAATAATAATCAAACAACTAAAATGCTCAAGCAACAAAAATTAGCGACCTACAGGTTCATTAGTTTAACGACCGAAAATAAATAAATAATTCCGAAAAAGATTAGATAACCACACACGTGTAGTCTGATGCGTGGATGAGTATTCCTGACCAGAGGGGAAAGAAGGCTAAAAAAAATTACCTCTGTAAATTTTCCTCGGAGTAGGGGTCAATGCTAAAAAAAAATCCTTCTTTAGAGCAGGGACATATTTTTAAAAAAATTAAATTTCTATGCCAAACAATGTAAATAATTATATGGCATGTAAAATTTTGAAACAATATTGCCAGATATGGAGAAGATTGGCGGAGGACCCATTCATTGGGAAGATTGAAGCGATTAAAAACTTAGCTATATAAGATCACAGGCTAGACAAGAAAGAAACCCTCACCATTTTGAGACTCCGTAGTTCTCTACGTGCCACTTTTACTCTCCACGCACATTGAGTAGCAATTGCAGCTTTCTTTAGTCTCAAATAGTGAAGGCCGGCCAAGTGTTGTCGGCATTGACACTGTTAGAGACAGATTTATATAGAAGTCAAAAAATTAAAGAGAACATGAAAGCAACTCAAAACCATGAACAAAGCAATTTTCCCTCAATGAACTTCAAACAAGACAAAGCCAAGACTATCCAGACTTTTGAAGTGAGGGTGCAAGTAAGTTAAAGAAACACACTTCTGATAGTCAATTCTTGAAATGTAGCATGTACTGCAGTCATGGATGAAATCATGGAAGAAGGATATCAGATTATTGATTTAGTATGAGTTAAAAATTGCGCTCACTTGAAAAGTTACTACCAAAAAGTAAAAAATTATGAGCAAACTGCAATCTCAAAACTCATTTATACAAAAAGATGAGAGGCCCTGTATTTTCTTCTTGCCAAAGCCTAAATCAGGACTGCATTACCTTTTTTCTTCTTCCAAATTTTTTATTCGTCTTATAGTTATTGAAACCCTGTTTGGTCATGTAATTGGTTACTGTTGAAGCATATAAATACTCAAGTTATACCCTCTCTAACAACTTAAGCTAGTTGGGTAGTTAACATGGTATCAAAACAGGAAGTCATGTGTTCAAACCTCACCGTCACCCCAAGTTAACAAGTTGTTACACGAGTTGGACCAAAAAGAAGGTCACTCGTGAGGAGGCATGTTGAAGGATATAAAAACTCAAGTCATACCCTCTCTAACAGCTTAAGCTTTTAGAATAGTTGGTTAGTTAACATTTACCTATTGAAGTCATTAAAAATAAATAAATTACTCCAGGTCAGGCATCCACTCTCACTCTAAACATTTACCTATTGGGTAGTTAACATTTACCTATTGGAGTATTATATATGTCAAGCACTTCTCACTCTAAACAATGCCATGTCAGGCATCCATGTCCAACCTTCATTCGGACATTTATACAAGAATCCGTTTAATCTAATTCAATGAGTGCAGATGTACAAGGGTGTAATGACATATTATTATCTTATATTCCCATCATCTTCAAAAAGGTCGTACTCCTGTGTTACTTAAACTTTTTGAATCCTTTCTTTATGGTTTTCTATACAAACATGGGAAACGAGCACCTTTTTTGGTAGAGCAAATCACAATCGTACACACATCCAGCTGCATTCCCGAGTGTGGATTTTCAATAGCAGCATGTGTTAGCATGTAAATGTGTCAAAACACGATTCCATATTCCAACCAAGAGGAAAGTAATTGAAATATATATAATGTCCATCACAGAAAAGGTAAATTACGATCCTTGAAAAGAGGGGAAATTCTATTAGTATTTCTGGAAATTCACAACCCTCAACTGTGTGATGCTCACGAATCCCGGGGGATGGGGGTGTTAAACCCACTACTGTCACCTGTTAGTTACTAACAGAGGATGCCGCTGGGCTTTATGATGATACCAATAGGCTTTTTGCTAATTAATAAAGAAAGTATATACTCAGTGTATGAATATAAAGTAACACAAAAATGTATCTGTAATAAGAACCCCATATCAAGTTTCAACTCAAAGAAACATTACCTGGATACGGATTGCTGCTTCACTTTGCTTTCTGAAGCGAAGCTCGTCATGCGCAATCATACCACGCATACCTGTTTGAATATAAATAGCTGAAGAGCACAACAATTTGTAATCTTTCCGGGCAAGACACATACGCATATCTTTTTGGATCCTTAGACAAGCAGCTTCTCTCCTCATACTCTCATAGCGATGGCGTGCAACTCCCCCTACAATCAGCTCAGGGGAAAATTAACAGGTGAAAAAAGTAAGATATTTAACTTGCTGGGAACCAATGTCAAGCTTATAAGCTCACGGCAGTCATCAAGATGCATACATCTCAAACAACTTAATACCTCTACACAGAGCCTGGATTTGTATAGCAGACATCAGCAACGACATAAAGTGTTTGCGTCCAAAATATGAACGAACTTTGCTCTGGATAATGCATGCGGACCTTCCTAAGACCTCGCTCCTACGAGCATCTAGTTCTGCCATCTGACCAGCTCTAAGAAAAACTTTTGTTTTACCAATCTGCAATAAATTATTGTCACTTATACTGCATCTCCAAAACCTAAAAGAATAATATTTGAATCATGTATTAAAAAAAATAATAATAATGGCATTCTGAAAAAATTTCCAACCAATATTGCCGTCACGACTGTTAATAGGTGAGGTGCTTGTATCGGACATAAAAGGACATCAATATAGGTATGGGATATTTTGCCTATATGCCTGATGTGAAAATACACAACAAGCATGTTCAACAAACACAACATAACATGCAGAAATTCCCCTTATGTAACAGTAATTCACAATGAGCAGCACTCATGTTGAAGGCACTACAGAGACGCATCAAATTTGGTAGGGTAAGGAAGATATAACTAGCACTTTGACATCTTATCAGTTACCTCGTCAGCTAAAATCCAAGGAGTAAATGAATATAACACCTATAGAAACAAACACACACCT
Source organism: Cornus suecica (assembly GCA_963922005.1). NCBI lineage: Eukaryota > Viridiplantae > Streptophyta > Magnoliopsida > Cornales > Cornaceae > Cornus > Cornus suecica. The sequence goes on along the minus strand of OY998246.1, from coordinate 7,569,836 downwards.
AGCATACAAAAGTTCATGTCCCAAATTATGCGGTAAGTGACTGATGTTACTGATGTCAAATGCTGGATACACTTATATCACAAATTTCTTTAAACAGCATACTATTGAAGCAAACTTATGTTTCATCCATCCCAGAAGGCACATGAAATTATAGAATAGATTATTTAGGAAACATCTAACAAATACATGTGAAACTCAGCATCAGTTACAGAAGACGCTTAAATCAAAAATGTGATATATACCTGATACCCTTCAAGGCCCACCTTATCTAGAAGCTTTTTGGAAGCAGTGACCTCATTCCAACTGTTAATGAATACATTCAGTTTCAGAGGAATTTTAAACCACATAGAAAAGTATAATATAGGAATACAACTTGATGATCTTAAGCAAAGTTAATGAGACTACCGTCCGTTCAAAACATCAGGTGCTAGGATACCAAAACGGCGAACGAATTCGGAAAATGTTCTCCTAGTGGGAAATCCAGCACAACTGATCCTAATTGCTTCCATAACTCCCTGGAGTGAAATATATATCAACTTCATAATGCAAGCAGATGAACAAATTTAATGGTACTAATTTTTTCCCCTGAGTATTAATGGTACACATGAAATGACCTCAAGTGTTAAACGTACCCCACAACGGAGTTGTTGCAGTACATTAGAATTCTCAAATATTGCTGGCTTCAGAAGATTATTTGGCTTTACACAACGAATGTAGTGTGGCTCAGTGGCATTAAGTGTCTCGAGCAAAGCTTGCAATTGTTGCTGTATGAAGTACAAGACACTGATAAATCTCAAGAAGTGAGAACCCAAAAGATAGGTTGATGTATTAGAACAAAGACAGACCTTAAACTGAGAACCTATCGACGAGAACTTGGATGATTTGGAAGATTCCTCAGATAAGTTGGGGAAGAGGCTCGAGACAAAGGAGCACTTTGAAGCACTTAGCAGGGCTTGATGCTCTGCAACAACATAGTCCTTGTTCTTATCCAGAAAGAACTCAGTTTGATAAGTTACCTGAAATCAGAATTGCTTCCACATAATAAAATAATAATAACAACAATAATAATAATAAATTACTAAGTTGTTACGTCGCCCACAAGGAGACTGACAAGGTTTGGATAACCACTCTGAGTGAAAAGAAGATACTTACGTCGCCGGCATAATGACGAATGGTGAAGTCCGTACTTGACAACTTTGGCTTGCTTAAACGTTTATGATCTTTGAATGTCTGATATAGCTTTTGCGCGAATGTTTCATGAGTTGATCTTGGAAACATACTACAAAGAATAATGTCAGGATCTTAAATATGAAAAAAAATATATATTAATAGCATATTTGGACATCCTTGAATATAAATGAAATCATTCACAGGTGACAACAGCGTATTAAAGAAGAAATCCTTCATCTTGAACAGAGTCATTTACAAAAATGAAATACTTCATGCATTTCCTCCTGCATGGTCACTTACATGTTTTCTCCAAAGGAATTAAACAAGATATGGCATGATTATCATTTTCCCAATTGCAACAGTTCAATCTGATAAATTTCTACAGTTAAATGCTGTTTCTAAGTGAATGGGGCCATTCAATTCAAGTGAACATCCAAACAGATCTTAGTACTCTAAGGACTTGATGAACTTTTTATATGATAAAATAAAGGAATAATGACATACCAAGCCTCGTCCAAAAGAGCAATGATACCACCGGGTTTCTGAAGCAATGACAGGATATATTAGATAGTCAAAACACAAAAATTTACCACTAACAACAACAATAAGTTACATAATAATCAAACACCGGGTCTCTTTCTTCTTCTGAAGAGGGTAACTAAGAGGAAAAGAAGCCTTACAGAAAACAAGAAAAAAATTATACTCAATTAAGGCAGACTCCTATTACAAATTTACGAACTGTAAAGCCAAAAGCTACAAGAATCGTGATCAAATAACACCTCCAAATGTTTCTGAGTGGAAAGTGGACATTAGTAAACTAGTCATTCTTAAATTTTTCAAGTCATGTCAATTGACTCCTAAGACAGCAATATCCACTTTAAATCTCATTCTATCACAATGTTGCTGTGCCACGTCTTATGCACATGCTAGACAATAAAATGCATTTATGGTCCTCTTTACAGAGATCCTTCGTTGCATACAGGTATAGGTTACACAGGACAACCAGCAAGAACAGACGGCATTACATTATAAAAATAAAAAATAAAGAATAAATAAATAAAAAAACAAGAGAAATATCAGAGAATGACCATCAAGTAGTCAGAAATGAACGATAGTGATTTAGTGGTGAAGTCAGAGTTTCCAAAAAATGTAAGCCAAAGAAAACAAAAAAATAAAAAAAATAGGGTTCGTATGATTCTTTACATTATGTCAAAGCTAGTAAAGGAGATACAGAACTTCACACTTCCAGCGACAATCAATTAAAAAAATAAAAGCACACACTCACACACACACACACAGAAAGATAAAGTCAATAACTGACTACCTTTACCAATCAAGAAAACAACTTCGCATCTCCATCTCATTTTCATCATAAATCCCATAGTTACACATTCAGCTTATTTCATACCTTACCGAATTTGAAATGGCATATAGGGTAAGATATTTAAGTTACATCCTTTCTACCATTAAGCTTTTTATAATTCACAGAGTTGGTGGTTAACATGGAATCGAAGCCAAAGGTCTCAAGTTCAAAACTCAATGTCTCTCTGAAAACACGCATTGGACCAAAAAGAAGGCCGCACATGCTTGCTTTTCCGGAAAAATAAATAAATAAAGAAGAAAAAAGAAGGCCCCACTTGAGGGGGAATGTTACAGGATTTAAATACTAATGTTAGATCCTCTTTGTCAACCTAAGCTTCTAGAGTACATATTAAGATATATAATGAAAAGCCATAGTTGTATGACTTCACTTCTTGAGCTGTCAAACTTCAATCCAAATCCAAAGTTTGTCATCCTATGCAACGATGTATGGTAGTTGATCCAAACTTCTAAAAATAGAGATGAAATTTAAAACTGAAACTAAATTAGTAATATAATGAAAAATAGAAGATAAAAATAAAAGAGGAAACTAATCTAAATGAGGTTTCAGGTGGAGTTTATACAACAACAAACAAAAAAGGGAAAAAAAAAAAAAAAGGAGGATTCTGCTCATCAAAAAAAACAACTACAACATGGACAATTTTGTATTAAGGAGTTGCAAGCTGCAAAGAGAAATCATCAAATAAAAATAAAAATTGTTGAGTATGCAGATGAGCTTAAAACTTCACTACAAACAGAACTGAATTGACATTTGAAGACGCTAAAAGATATTGCTGATAAAGTAAATTTAACCAAGTCTGCGAAAAATGAAGCCGTAATCTAGATTGATCCCCACATGCACCTAAGAGCTTTTGCATAATATTAAGATGTTCTTCATGATCAATGAGCTAAAATTTTGTAGGGACAAAAATTTACAGGGACTACAAGTATATAGATATAAATTTGATACAGGATGGCAATAACAATCAGAGCTGATATGATGGAGAGAAAAAAACAAGAACTAAGACAGTGACATTAACACACACAAAACCTTTTCAATAAGATCAAGAATGTCTTGGTTGTCAATGAACTCAATATAACTCCAGTCAATTTCTTCTTTGGTATATTCTTCCTGCTCCATCTTGAAAACATGCTGCCAAATTCAAGGCCAGTTTAATTTAGTAGACGTGCTTTAGGGATGTCGATGAATGCTATATGTCCATGAAGCAAATATCCAATGACAAACCTGGTTGAAATGTTGCTGTAACTTTTCATTTGTCAAATTGATACAAAATTGCTCAAAGCTGCATAAAACCATTACCGCCAAACAAAAATAAGCTTCCACAGTGTCAGACTTGAAATCCAACAAGTATGCACATAAATGGAACACTTACTAATACATATACAATTTCTTAACCCCAACATATCAACACAAGGGTATTTGGGAAATCTTGATGATGAAAAACTATTGGAGTCTAAATTTAATAATCCATTCAAGTGTATTTATCATGGTAAGTTGACTAACTCAAGTAAACCAAGATCAACGGCGGAGCTAAAATGGTTCCAAGCCATATGATGAACGAAGCAAAGGCTCAAAGATTAAAGATCAAGACTTGGGTATTTTAATCATTGGTGAGTTTTCCTTGCAATTTTGAAGCGAACTAAGAGTTTGTCTTAATTGACTAAATTGAATGGAAATGACATGTTACAGTCCAGGCACTTAGTGCCTGTTTGGCAACCGGTGCGGTACGGTGTTGGTTTTTTATTTTGGTTCGGGTTGGGTTTGGTGTGGTTTTATTCTGAACTAAAACCATGTTTGGTGCAGATGGTTTTGGTGTGAGAAAAAGTAAAGCTGAAAAACCAAACCATGTTTGGTAGAGTTGGTATATGGGCTAAAATTCTAAAACCAATCAAATTTGGTAACTTGGAATAGTTTGACATTTTATTTATTTAAAATAACATTTTGTAAATATATATGTTTTAAAAAATAAAATATATAAATATTTAATTTTTTCGAAATATTTTATTTTTCATAAATATTTTATTTTTTTGAAATATTTATAGATAAAATATTTTATATAAGATATTTCAAAAAAATAAAATATTTTGAAAAAATAAAAGATTTCAGTAAAAATACATATAATTTGTATATTTTTAAAAAAATAATAAATATATTTTTATTATATTTTATTTTTTCCAGAAATATTTGTTTTCCCGAAATATTTTATTTTTTACGAAATATATTTTTTCGTTTGATTTTTTTGAAATATTTTATTTTTTCATAAATATTTTATTTTTTGAATTTATATATATATATATATAATATTATAAATGAATTGGTTTGGGTTAAACAATGGTACACCAAATTGAATTGGTTTGAGTTAAAGAATGGTTTTGGTGTGAGAAAACAAAATCAAACCACACAAAACCATCTATTGAGATGGTGTGAAAAATGGGGCATTTGATACCAATGGTTTGACACTGTTGCACCAACACCAAGATTACCAAACATGGGTTGGGCCACGAATTTCAGCCCAAAACCATATATTTGGCACCAACTCCTTCTACCAAACAGGCACTTAGTCACCTAACCTTAGTAATTTAGGTGCCTGACTAAGAATTCCAGAACCTCTGTCAAAATTGAGCAAAATGGACCAGACTGAGTGACTTAGACACCTATACCAAAATTTAGCCAAATAGACGTAGGTGCCTAAGTGAGATTTCCAGTAGATGAGCCAAAAATGAGACAATGGGACTCAGTTTCCAAACTTATAAACTTAAGACAACTAAGAATTCTAGTAGACAGCCCTAAAATGGCATCAAGGACTTAGTCGCCTAACTCAGTGCCTTAAAATGCCTAACTCTGTTATTAAGATTATAACCGCTAGTTCCAACTACCCCTCTCCCGTATTTACTGCTTCAAACATCTAAAATTTGTGAGGTACTATAAATAGTCAATGTCTTCAACATGTCATTATTAACAACTACAAATGTGCTTATATTTAAACATCAGCTATTAGTAGGATCACCATTAAGCTTAAACTTGAATATCATTCATTATGGTCAACATTGAAAAACCTAAATTTGAGGTTCATCTTGATTCTTCATTGTATTGTCATATTTATTATTTTACTTCAAAGTATCTTCACATCCATTGAAGTTGTGAGAGAAGGGTCGGTGTAACCCTTGATTGTAAAGTGAAGGGATTTTCACTTTGGAAGAGAATGGGCAGTGAAGCTACTTGTAAAAAGGTTTCCTCTCCACCCATGACAGAAGTGTGGACCACGAAGCCGCTTTTAAAAGGTTTGCTCTTCAACTGTGAAGAATAGCCATAGTGGACTTGGGAATCCATAAGATGGCTCATCTTGAGAGGTAAACGTAGGCAAGAGTGCCAAAACACGTTAAAAGCTCTCTCTCTCTCTCTCTCTCTCTCTCTCTCAACACAATACATGTGCCATATTTGTTTAGCATTAAGTATCTCAGCAGGCAACCATCATCAAGCCCCACCTATAGCAAAACCGTCACAAATACAATCCATAGAAATGGCAGTGTTTCATAAGTTAACAACCCAGGACAATACGGGGGTGGTTGAAATATAAGCGATATGATAAGTCATCAAACCAACTTGGAAGAGCCACAATCTGAAGAGTTTCAGAAGTACCAAAAGCATCACATGAAAGATAAAGTTTTCATGCAGAACTCTGCAAGATATTGATCTCTGTAAATGATGAAAACAAAAGCATACCGCTTAAGCACCTGTTTGTCTTGAAACTCTCGAATCCATAAATATCCAGAACCCCAATTAAGAATTTCGAATCAGGATCTTGACCGATAGAATTGTTAATCTTGTTCACAATCCTGGTTAAGAATGATAGAGAACCAATAAAACCAAGATCAATCAACGAAGGGTGGTAAAGAAATCAATCCGTTAAAATGGAACTTACCAATCGAACAATCTGGAATAAACAATTTTGGCCAAAGCATCTCTACTGACAGCTGCAGCATCTGGATCAAGGATTTTTGTTATGCTCTCATCACGGGTGTTAATCACGCGTTTGCACAAGGAGTCCTCAAGAGACTTCTCATCACACCTGAACGACACTTGAGGATCACCAAGGATTTTCCTTTTTCCCCATGGGAAATAAAAATACATGGTGTGGATCTAAGCAAAAACATAATTAGAATTAAAGATCAGTTACATGAAAAGCTCAGATGCAGTTCTAAGATGGAACCAAGATTTATCATCTTTAGGTTCAGAAGCATCTGACTCCTTCCCCTTTGAAAATTCAATGTTGCCCAAGTGGAGAACGGCAGCCACAACTCGGAATATTGCATCCTGCAAAAAGGATGGGATAAGGTATGGAAAATCTCTACAAATAACTAATTCAAATAGGCAAATACTACATAAAGATCAACACCTGATCGTCGGAACTGATACCAACAATATCCATGGCTCTCCTTGTTGCAATATACTCCTTAGAATCATCCACTCCATCCAGCACACAACAATTTGATTGATTCAGATAATGGAACGTCCTTGGATTTCCCAATTTGTATCTCTCAACAACCTGCCAGCAAGCATCAGGAAATGCGCATTTGAGATATGGAGCATCAGCATACCATCAACACAGCAGACACTGTATCATACTGTATTTATGAGTCTAATATGTCAATCATGATAGTTGTTATGCAGATATATAAACTAAAGTGAGTGCTAGAAACACTAAATGTCAAACTAAATTCTATGCTATTTTACCTGAAATCTAGTCCAGGTGTCTGGTAAAGGTATAGACCCAAGGGTCAGACATTTCAAATTTCCAAACAGAAGGATACTACTAGATATTCATATTCTTAAATATCTCTATTTAATTTTATAGAGTAGAACAATTTCTTTGCATTGCCTAGGGTTTAACATAAGCATATAATAAATTGGAATTACTGAATATAATTTTTAGGAGCGTTGGACAATATCATATACCACTGTCCAAAATTGTGTCCAACCCAAGTACTTCCATGACTTTTGAAGAGTCCATCTAATATAGCTTTTATGGAAAATGTCTTGAAATTCTTCCAAGAAAAAAATCTTGAAGTATACAAGAAAATCAATTACCTCTTGGGGTGCAGCACATAGCATATAAAAGCAATGATAATTTCTCTCAGGATCAGACACTTGGCAAACACGTGATCGTTCTAGCAAATAAGTTCTGATGGCAGCTCCAGAAATCCTCCCCTGTCGATCAAACTGAATCTCCACAAACTTACCAAAACGACTGCAATCATGACATATTCAATACAGGCAATATATGATTAACAGTCTTGGTCAAGAAGAAAATGTTTTATCTTAGTTAATAGGATTTCCCACCTTGAATTATTGTTTCTGACAGTCTTCGCATTCCCAAATGCTTCTAGAACAGGATTGGACTGCCAAACAAAGAAAAAGGTAAAGAAAAGATCAGAATAAGACGTAATTTTTCCTTGGTGCAAGTATAATTTCCGAGCAAAAGTCGCAGTATGCTAGAATCTAGTACTAGAATTACCAACTCTAAATGCTACCTAGAAAGAAAAAACACAAATTTCTAACCTCTAACACTTGCTGCTCCACTGTCTGCCCCTCAGCTGTGGCTCTTCTCCCTCCCATATAGGCAAAATAATGCATAAGCGTTTTCGTGCATTCTGTTTTCCCAGCTCCACTTTCCCCACTAACCAAAATTGACTGGCTTATTCCCTCATTAATCATCTGCCTGCATTCAAATTGTTATTGTTCTGTGAGGCACAGTAGGAATCCTAAAGCATTCTGATATTTGAGACTGAAAGCAGAATACGGTAGACTACCTGTATGCAGCATCTGCAATAGCAAACGGGTGTGGGCTCAGCTCACCAAAAGCTGCCCCTTTATACTGTCCCATCATATGATTATCGTATAAATGAGGTAGTCTTTGGAAAGGGTTTACAGCAATCAGTATATGACCAGTGTAAGTCTGGAACAACATTAGGTGGGTTAGCTTTGTAAATCAGAACTGGTAAGAACGACATCAAAGATGTCTAACATATGCAGCAGAAAAAGGGCAACTCCACTGCTGGGAAAGCCACTAAAAACTAGATAATTTCATGCAATATAAAAATTATAAAATCAACAGGCTGATCCAAAATGGATGAATGTGCAATAGGAGAGAGAGAGAGAGATGCATATGCATACGAATCATGTGACAAATACTTACATAAATTTCATTCATGTCATATCGACACCTTAAATTCTGTAAAACCCCTGGTTCATGCAGATAAGCCAGCTTTGTCATATCATTCATGCCGCATGGAGGAGCTTCAACATCTTTGGGATAAACATTGGATTTCTTAGCAACAACCTACAAAATAACCATCACAGGATCCAATAAAATCATCACTGCCTTTAAATTATGTGTTATTTCAAAATATAATAAGATAATTATAAATCATCTTGCCAATAGATTTCAAGAACAACTTATTAACTGAGGCTGGAATAACGAAAGGACAGATGCTGTTAAAAAACTATATATCATACACAATTGTCTATCATACTGAAGTCTTCTCATATTATAAAAGAATGCAGATATTGCTGATCAATGTAGCCTCGCAAAAGAGTGGAAAGTGCCATGGGAGGTGTTCTATGGAAGTTTTCAGTACCTATTCATTGCAGCAGAATTTGAAATTCTAGAACTTCATTTATAAATTCGGAGTTAAAGTCACCCAAAGGCATAAGAAAGATAAAACAAGGATATGGAAAGGATTTAATATATTCGCATGTTTCCTTGAGCTTTAAAAAGAAGGAATGAACTGTAAAGAGATGATGAAAAAAGGGAGGTCACATAAAAAGACGGACTTCATCTCATTGCAGTGAGGATTTGGAGCTCATCTGAGACAGTCTGCAAAAATCTGGTAAAAATAAGGCAATTAGCTGCATGCCCCACATAACCTCTTCTTCTTTTATCTCCAAACCCAACCACCCCCCACCCGCCCCAAGAACCCAAATAAAAAATGCCGCTCAGATACAGAAAACCCTCATTTAGTTTGGCAATTCCTACACTTACGTCACAAACCATGTATGTGGGGACAATCTGTCCATATGTAACTCTTATCTCTTCTTTTCCACTTTCCTTGGAAACCCATAATTCAACTTGCATTTACTTCCGTAACCCTTTTAACAGAAAAAAAAAAAAAAAAATTAAAAAGGCCCTTTTACCATGTCCCCTGTGTGTTCCTTGTACGACAGCCCCATCTCCAATTCAGAAAGAAAAGAAAACTTTATGTTGCAAAGTTTCGAATATTCTTGGCCAAATCTGCTGAGATATGGCCGAGATTTTAGGAGTGCAAGCTGTATATTGTGTATTTTTAGGAGATTTTATTTTTTCCTGTAAATTAGCACATAGTTATTGTGTAGTTAATAGTTTCCTAATTGTTTCTCCTCTATATAATCTATAAATACAGTGTATGTAGACCATATTGTTTAATTGAATGAGAATCATACGACTTTGATTTCTCTTATTCCTGGGTTTCTTTATGGTATCAGAGCAGGAAAAGTTTTCTCTGTCTCTCTTCTAAAAAAACCCTAATCAATCTCCTCTTCAACCTAGCCGTTCTACCCATACCGAAATACCATGTCTTCTGATATCCCATCCGAATCCTCCCCTGCCATCACTTCCAAAACTGTTGAATCTCACTCCGTTCAGATCACCAATATCCGACTTAATGAAGGCAATTTTTTGCAATGGTCTCAGTCAGTTCGGATGTATATTCGAGGAAGAGGAAAAATTGGATACCTGACTGGTGAAACTAAGGCTCTGGGTAAGAAGGATCCGTCATACTCTACATGGGATGCAGAGAATTCCATGGTTATGGCATGGCTGGTCAATTCTATGGATGAAGACATAAGTGCTACTTACATGTGCTATCCAACTGCAAAAGAACTCTGGGACAATGTTTGTCAAATGTATTCTGATCTTGGGAACCAATCTCAAATTTATAAGTTGCAGCTGCGGCTTGGTGAAATCCGACAAGGAAGAGACAGTGTGACCAAGTACTTTAATGTCATGAAAGGCCTATGGCAAGACCTGGACCTGTTCAATGATTATGAATGGAAAAACCCTGACGATTGCAACTACTACAAGAAGAAGGTGGAAAGCAACAGAATTTACAAGTTCTTGGCTAGACTCAATGTCGAGTTTGACGAAGTCAGGGGAAGGATCATTGGGCGACAATCACTTCCTTCTATTGGTGAGGTATTCGCTGAGGTAAGACGGGAGGAAAGTCGTCGGAATGTTATGTTGGGCAAAAAGGGGACTGGTGCACCAGTAGAAAACTCGGCTTTAGCTGCTGCCAATGCCAATGCAAGTTGGTCATTCAACAACCAACGGAGGATGGATGAAAAACCTCGCGTATGGTGTGATTACTGTAATAAACCGCGCCATACCCGAGAAAACTGCTGGAAACTCCATGGGAAACCTGCCAATTGGAAGAGCAGCAAATCAGGAGATAAAGGTAGCAACACAACTCCATCAGCCAATGAAGCCGAGACTACCAATTTTTTCAGCAAAGAGTAGATGGATCATCTTCTCAAATTGCTAATTTCCAATCCACCATCCGGTATTCCTAATAGTTCCCTTGCTCAATCAGGTAGTACTCCTAGTGCTTTATCTAGTATTTCATTGTTTGCACCTTGGATTATTGATTCAGGTGCATCATATCACATGACTAGTCTTTCTCATTTATTTAAATCCTATTCTCTATGTCCTGGTAATAGAAAGGTTAGGATTGCAAATGGAAGTTTTTCACCTATTGCAGGAAAAGGTTCAATTAAAATTTCGGAAAAAATAGAACTGAAATTTGTCCTTCATGTTCCTAAACTCTCTTGCAACCTTTTATCTGTAAGTCAATTATCCCGAGATTCTAATTGTCGTGTCATATTCTTTAATTCCCACTGTGAATTTCAGGACCAGAGCACGGGGACGATGATTGGCAGTGCTAGGATGATCGATGGTCTTTACTATTTCGATGACAACTCTTTCAACAATAAACAAGCTCAAGGCTTGAGTGGTAGTGTTAGTTCATCCTCTATTCGTAATCAAATAATGCTTTGGCATCTTAGACTAGGACATCCTAGTTTTCCTTATTTGAAACATTTGTTTCCTAATTTGTTTAAAATTTTGGATTGTAATTCCCTTCATTGTGAAACTTGTCATTTATCAAAAAGTCATAGAATTTCATATAAGTCAAAGCCTTATCATGCATCAAGACCTTTTTACATGATCCATAGTGATGTTTGGAGTCCCTCAAAAATTACCACTTTATCTGGCAAAAAATGGTTTGTAACTTTCATAGATGATCATACTCGACTTTGTTGGGTATATTTGATAAGTGACAAATCTGAAGTTGAAAAATTATTCAAAAACTTTTATAATATGATTGAAAATCAATTTCAAACAAAGATAAGCATACTTCATACTGATAATGGGACTGAGTACTTTAACAACTGTTTGGGAAACTTTTTGAAAGAAAAAGGCATTCAACATCAATCCAGTTGTCGTGATACCCCTCAACAAAATGGAATTGCTGAAAGAAAAAATCGTCATTTACTTGAAGTGGGTAGAGCTATAATGTTTTCTATGCATGTTCCAAAGTATTTATGGGGTGATGTTATTTTGACTGCGTGTTATCTCATTAACAGGATGCCTTCTCGTGTTTTAAAATATATCACACCCTTACAATGTCTTAAGAATACTTTTTCTGAAAGTAGAATAACTTCAAATTTGCCTTTAAAAGTGTTTGGTTGCACTGTGTTTGTTCATATACCTAGCCATCCTCGGTCTAAACTTGATCCTCGTGCCGAAAAACGTGTTTTCATAGGATACGCTCCAAATAAAAAAGGGTACAAGTGTTTGAATCCAAAAACCAGAAAAATTCACATTAGTATGAATGTTTATTTCCTTGAAAATCAAACTTTCTTTAGTCAAACCTATCTTCAGGGGGAGAAAGAGAGTAACGAAGATCAGTTTTGGCAAACATCTATACCTATGCCAAATATACTTTTTGAATTCAATACTTTGTCTACAACTCAGGAACAAAAGGTCTCAAATAATGAAAATGAAGGAAATACTAATCTACCATTGCAAAGCATAAGTGTATCACAAACAGGGGGAGAAACACGACAGAATAATCCCTCTTCTGAGCTCATGTTTATACTAGAAACAGGTATCGTCATAATAGTAAAGATCAGCCTACAATCCCAGTACAAAACCAATCATTGCCTCCAAAAACTGGTCACTCGGATAATCCAGGTAACCCATCTACTTCAGTTCATTCTCCAACTATACTTCCTGTAAATGAGTTCTCAAATCTTGATGTTCCTATAACAGTTAGGAAAGGAGTCAGAACATGTACCAAGCACCCTATTGCTAAATACATGTCCTATCATAGACTCTCTAGTAACCATGAAGCCTTCACTTCCAATATCTCTCACCTGTTTGTTCCAAGGAATATTCGGGAAGCTCTGGATCATCCGGATTGGAAATTAGCAATTTTAGATAAGATGAATGCTCTTCAGAAAAATGGCACTTAAGAGATTGTTGATCTACTGGAAGAAAAGAAAATTGTAGGTTGCAAATGGGAGTTTACAGTTAAATGCAAGGTTGATGGCAGTGTCTAAAGATACAAGGCGAGGCTTGTGGTAAAAGGATTTACACAAACCTATGTTATTGACTACCAAGAGACATTTGCACCAGTTGCCAAGATAAACTCAATCCGAGTTCTTCTTTCCCTAGCTACACACTTTGACGGGCCCTTACACCAACTAGATGTAAAGAACGCTTTTTTAAATGGAAACCTGGAAGAGGAAGTATTTATGGAGTTGCCGCCAGGATTTGAAGGTAAACTTGGTAGAGATAAAGTGTGTAGATTGAAAAAATCTCTGTATGGACTCAAACAGTCTCCTAGAGCTTGGTTTGAACGCTTTGGGAAGGCTGTAAAAAGTCATGGTTACTGTCAAAGTCAAGCTGACCATATTATGTTTTATAGGCACTCAAATGAAGGGAAGGTCGCTATTCTAATCGTTTATGTCGATGATATAATCTTGACAGGAGATGATAGTACTGAACTTGGTAGACTAAAAAAGGTACTTTCAAATGATTTTGAGATCAAAGACTTTGGCACATTGAAGTATTTTCTTGGCATGGAATTCGCAAGATCGAAGAAAGGGATATTTGTTTCCCAACGGAAATATGTGCTGGACCTACTGGGGGAGACAGGTCTACTCGATTGTAAGGCAACCGAGACACCCATATATCCTAATTTGAAGCTACAACTAGCCAAACCTGAAGAAGTTACCAACAGAGATCAATTTCAACGACTTGTTGGAAGACTAATCTATCTATCACACACACGTCATGATATAGCTTTTGCAGTCAACATGGTAAGTCAATTCATGCACTCATCGGGGCCAGAACATTTTGAGGTTGTTTATAAAGTTCTGAGGTATTTGAAGGGAACTCCAGGAAAGGGTCTATTGTTTGAAAATCATAGGCACCTACAAGTTGAAGTCTACACCAATGCGGATTGGGCTGGAAGTACAACTGACAGACGATCAACCTCCGGATATTGTACATTTGTTGGAGGTAATCTGGTTACTTGGCGTAGTAAGAAGCAAAGTGTGGTGGCTAGAAGTAATGCAGAGGTTGAGTTTAGGGTTGTTGCTCATGGGATTTGTGAAGTGATATGAATTAAAAGATTGTTGGAAGAATTGAAGGTTGTTAATCCACTACCTATGAAAGTATAATGTGACAACAAAGCTGCCATTTCCATTGCTCATAATCCAGTTCTCCATGACAAGACGAAACATGTTGAGGTCGACAAGCATTTCATAAAAGAAAAACTGGATAATGGTTTGGTATGTATGCCTTACATTCCAACTGATGAATAAACTGCAGATATACTTACAAAGGGTCTGCCAAAGAAGCAATTCGAAAACTTGATCAGCAAGTTGGCCATGGAAGACATCTTCAAACCAGCTTAAGGGGGAGTGTTGCAAAGTTTTGAATATTCTTGGCCAAATCTGCTGAGATATGGCCGAGATTTTAGGAGTGCAAGCTGTATATTGTGTATTTTTAGGAGATTTTATTTTTTCCTATAAATTAGCACATAGTTATTGTGTCGTTAATAGTTTCCTAATTGTTTCTCCTCTGTATAATCTATAAATACAGTGTATGTAGACCATATTGTTTAATTGAATGAGAATCATACGACTTTGATTTCTCTTATTCCTAGGTTTCTTTTCTTTAGAGCACTTATTTTGCATGTCCAACTTTTGTTGGTATGCTTTCATGTCTGGCATGAGTCATAAACTGCAAATTGACTTTTGCTCACTTCTTAAGGCTTCTAACAATGAATCAGTGCTCCTATTTCAAAAACTAATTAAATATCTATTAATGTTACAGTATTTTGTTACAGCATTAAAAAATGACTAAACAGCAGGGGCAGTCCCCATGGCCATAATCTCCCTTGCCGACAACAATAAATTCATCCCGCTTCTATGATACAACCACATAAAGATACAAGCTGGCAAGCCAGCACCTTCTGTGATCCTACTAAGAGGTGTCCACTCAGCGTATTTAACTGCATACTGACATTGACAGTAAGATCTCCGCAGAAGCAGCAATGATTCGACCAGTAAACAATGCGAAAATAAATTAAAAAAAAAAAAAAAAACAAGAGATTTGCAAATAAATTATTTGGCATCCCTCATGATGTGTGGCACCATACAGATCGAGTAGCTATAGGATTAAATTTTTCAACCACAGAAAATAAATTCTCAACATATTGTAAAACATAATGGCAGTCAAAAGAGGAAGCACTCACCTGCTTCCCTGAGGTGCAATTTATTGTAATCTCCTCACCATTAGCTTCCAGAACTTCTCCACCTATCCAAGATTCTTCATGATCCTCCACCCAAACATGAGATCCAACCACAATATGGACTGGAAAAGCCTGCGTGGTGAGTGATAGACCATTAGCATATCAACCAGTTAGAATATGGTGCCATTTCTAGATATGATGGACAAATCTTAGATTGCTATGGTTGCATGCAAGGGAACACATGGGCCGGATACAGTACCTCAACCAGTAATGACAGAAAGTTCAATTTAAATACAAAAATACTCAAACAAGAATCCAGACCCACACTGATATTTAGTCAATAAGAAGGGAATATGAAGATGGGTTCAAAACTGCCATCACCATTATACCAAAGTGGCAATGCCTTCCTCTTTCCCTACATTCTTTTCGTATCCCTCTCCTTAGTTCTCAGTTACCATCACAATGCCAATGCACCATGAGATTTAGCGAACTTCTCCTTATATGGTAATAATTTTGTCAAAAACCTCCAGTGTTGTCACAACTCCTCATCCAAAGAACATTCTCCCACATCAGGTATTGTCATAGGTAAACAGCACATAACAGTTTCTTTTTTCGAAGGGTTAAAGCAAACACACAAACCTATTCCCCACAAGTCCCTAGTGGACTTGCACATGACAGTTGAGCAGCTTCACTGCATAGCATTACAGATAATACCAAAAAGAAAAAGGCAGTAGTTATTGACAACGATGAGATAATTTTATTCCATAGTGGCCTCAAATTACTGTTACTCTTTTAGATTAGCCATAAATCACAATCTTGAATATTTTCCATTCCTTGGATTGAGCCAAACAATGAATAAATAAACATAATAGTTTTAAACGAACTAAATGGTTTGTGGACCTGAAATGCGGAGGAGCATTGTTTTTTTTTTCGATAACAGGGGTGTCCGGGGCAAAAGCCGCGACTAATCCACAGGACCCTTGCAAAGCGACCCCTTCACACAAATCAGGTAAAGCTCAGACTATGTCCGCGGTCGTGGCCCAAACTAATTGTCCCCCCCCCTAAGGAATCGAACATGGGACATAATGCTTATTGAGCACCAAGTCCCAAGTCCTTTCCAACTAGGCCAACCCGTTCTGGTTAATGCAGAGCATTGTTGGCCACCATAGCAACACCAGTCAGTAGTAACTCACTTGTTTCCTCCATCAGCAACCGAATTGGCACTCCAGAGCCACCAATCAGTTCAACTTATACCCATATACCATACATAAGATTGATACAATTGCAAAGCATATTAACTTCAAACAGCTCTTAAACCAAATTGACATTGAAAGCAACTACAGCAATAAAAAAGTAATAGAAATTCAAGCTAAGCATCCTATAGTTGCCATACAGATACAATATACAGCTTCATCAAATTAATCATAAAAAATTGACCCGTAATTATGAATAAATAACGAAAAATAAGGATTAAATCAAAATCAATACCATTATTGACGAATCAATGTGATGGAGCAATGCAACCCTAGATTTTCTTCAATGCCGGTGAAAACATAGGTCATTCGTGGAATTCAACGGCAATGTATATACAAACGATCCAGCATTGGGACTATCTAGGTTTTGGTTGAATCAAACACACCAGAGACGCCTCGCTCTCTCGCTCTCTCGCTCTTCCTCTGTAAATTTCTGGCTCTAGCTATGTACAAATAGCGAAATGCAATGGAATTCTAGGGGTTTAGAAGAATCAAAGGGAAGTGTTGCAGAGGCTTTTCGTGTGTCGAAGATCCAAAACCCTCTGCAACTTTCTCTTCCCTCTCGGAAATTTTCGCGCGCTTTTCTGCGGTTTCTATCTCTGTTTCTCTCTCTACTTTCTCTCTCTACAATGTCTGGGTTCGTCTTCCTCCTCCTCTGTCAGGAGAAATCATAACAACAACATGAGGAGGAACGCGTAAAGGAGACATCAATTTGTGTTCCGAAATGGCCCCTGGGGTTGGTCGTAATTGCGGATATGGCCATGAGAGAGAACGTTCGAGTTCATCTCTTTCTATTCTCCCAGTCAAAATGATTGCATTTACAGCTGAGAATCAAACTTTTTATTTTGACTTCAAAATTAAGAGTTAATTTCACTTTCACCCATTGAGATTTGTTCTAATCTCACTTTCACCCTCTTTGATTTTAAATATTCCAGTTACACTCCTTAAGATAAATGGATGTCAATTTTATTTTCGGTAATTTGTACAATTATCTCTTTGTCCCTTACTATTATATTTAGGATAGGAAAAAATACTTATTTTGTGAGGGCAAATTTGTCATTTTACATAGTGGTTAGAGAGTGATGTCGTCACAAAAGGGTCAAAGAAAATTTATAGCAACTTCAAAGGATGAAAGTGGGATTAATTCTGAACTCGGACGGGTGGGTGGGATGGAAGAGTTTTTGGTTCTTTCACCACCATGAGGTCATAGGTTCAAATCTTCTCAACTACGTTTTCGTTTAGGCCATTGGAGGTTTACCCGGTCGTTAACTTCAGGGCCCCGGAAATTAGCCGATGTGTGTGTAAACTGGCCCGAATCACCCCGATTACCGGAAAAAAAAGTAGGATTAATCCTAAAAATAACACTCCTATATATATTTATACATTTTTACATATATGTATGTGTCTAAATTAAATTTGGGATAAATTGCAAAATTAACCACTAAAAAATATAGGATAACTAATAATGAAGGATAAATTGTAAATATTAATAAAAAAAATCTTCTGTAGGGAGGAAAACGTATATGTCTAAATTGTGTTAAACCACATCATCGGATAAAACTTATTGTTTGATAATAATAATAAAGAAAAAATCCCTCAGCTTAAAAAAAAATGGAATGCGTGCGTTTGAAACATTGTTTAATCTTTTTTAAGTATTGTATGCAAAATCCAAAGTTCAGAAAGTGAGTTACAAAATTTTAGCCTTCTGGAATATCTTTACAATCTATGTAACAGGGTATTGTAAAAACTTTAAACACTTAACACAATTTTGTCCATTCCCCAAAATAAAAACATGACAAAAAAGTAGATTGAATAATCTTCAAAAATGAGAATGTTGGGAATGATTTTTCCTTTATTTTATTTTATTTTGCAGAACACCCTTAAATTTGAGTAGAAAATCAAATTTTGTCTCGTACACATTTCATTTTTTGTTCTCTATTCAGATGCACCCTCGTATTATGGCACTTTAGTATTATATTTATGTAGATGTATACATATATAATCGAGATTGCATGTTATTAAATTCATTTATGGTACTACTTCTGTCCGGAAATAGATGTCCACTGGTGGGGTTCATTATATTTTGAAGTTAGTGGAGAGGGATAATTTAGGAAAGTATGTGATAATAGTATATTGGGATTTGAAACTGAACAAGTAATTAGGGACAAGAAAAATGTAATAAGTGGACAACTAATATTGGACGGAGGGAGTACTAGTTTCAGATTTATATTTTAGATCCTTTGTAACTAACCATAATCTCAAAACTTAGAAACTCATATTCTTTTGTTGCTTTCATCAAAGGTAATGAGTTTGACAGGAGTAGTTAGAAACTTAAATTAATTAGATTTCACGCAAAGCTTCTTAAACTTAGGTAAGTGTGCTTATAATGGTCTGTTTATGTTCCTAGTCCATTATGATGATGCTTCCTAATCCTAACTGTCACCTTGCATTGATCTAATAAAAATTCCTTGACTAAGACTCCGTTTGATTTTTGTTTTTGTTTGATAATTTTTGTTTTTTGTTTGCTAGTATAGCTGTTTTTCAAACAAAAACATGTTTGGCTTAAAAAATATTTGTATTTTTTTACCCCTTTTTGCAAACAAAAAAAATGTATTTTTTTTTATTTTACTATTCACTCAAAATATATATGCATATATTTACATCACCGCCGCCGCCATCACCACCACTGCCGCCACCGTCGCTGCCTCCGACCATCACGTCACTTCCCTTTGCCCCAAAACACTATATGTATATATTTACAACAAAACATCAATATCAAACATGTTTCTGTTTTAGACTCATGCACTCCACAAACACAAATATGTACTTGTGTTTTTCTAAATTACATAGCAATAAACACAAACAAAAATCAAACTGGCCCTAACTAGTTCGTTTTCTAAATGGAGTGTTGAAAAACTAGAAATGTGATTAAACTCTTGTGCTTTGGAAGAGTATATTAACACTAAGGGGGTTTATTACAAAATATTTAAATACCACGTCTATTATCACGGGTTGAAGCTTTGCGCAGCGCTCCGATAAAAAAAACTTAAATTATAAAAGTTTAATTAGGTGAGAGACTAACCCCCGTCCATCAAGGGCCTGTTTGGTTGAAGGGTTTCTGTTTCTGTTTGTGTGTTTTGGTTTAAAACACATGTTTGGTTGGATTTTTATGTTTGTGTTTCCAAACCACATTAAACAAACACTTGCCTCTTTTAGTACAAAATGAAAAAACCAAAATTTGGTGTTTTTTCACTCCATTATTTATAAAAATGAATTTGGTCTTACTATTTATTTATTATTTATTATAATATTTATTTACGTATTATTATTTTTCTTCATTTTATAATATATTTTATTATTTATATTATTAAATTATTATTTATATTATTGTTTACTAATTTATATATTAATTTATAAATATATTCTATTTATTTATTTATTATTATTTCATTATTTAATTCATTTTATTTATAAATTATTTATTCATTTTTAATTATTTAAAAATATATTTTTATTAATTTAATATTAATTTATTATTATTATACTCATTTTTTATTATTATTATGAAGTATTTATTTGATATTATATTTACTTATTATTATTTATTTATTATTATTTATTTCATTTTGTTTATTATTTATTATTTTTATTATATTTTTAAATATGTTTTATGTAATTTATTATTTATTTTATTAATTTATTATTATTATTTATTATTTAGTCCATTTATTATTATTATATATATATATTTATTATTGTATTTATTTATTTTTTATTATTATTTATTTCATTTTGTTTATTATTTATTATTTTTATTATATTTTTAAATATGTTTTATGTAATTTATTATTATTTTTATTAATTTATTATTATTATTTATTATTTAGTCCATTTATTATTATTATTATATATATATATTATTGTATTTATTTATTTTTTATTATTATTTATTTCATTTTGTTTATTATTTATTATTTTTAATATATTTTTAAATATGTTTTATGTAATTTATTATTTATTTTATTAATTTATTATTATTATTTATTGTTTAGTCCATTTTTTTATTATTATATTTATTTATTATTATTGTAGTCATTTATTATTATTATTATATTATATTTTATTTATTATTTATATTATTAATTATTGATTTTTAATTTTTTAATTTCAACCCAAAAAACATCCCTACCAAACATACTTATGTTTTTGGATGAATAAATAAAAAAACCAAAATCCTGTTTTTTTGTTTATTTCAACACAAACACAAACACAGCTCTACCAAACAGGCCCCAAGTGTTTTAACATTTTTTCTTCACATTGTAATTTACCATTGAAGTGTAATTAATGGTGACAAAACAATTAATATTGTGGGGGTTTATATCGAGTAAAACATGTCATATGTGGACCAGCCAATACCTAGTAGTAGTAGTACAATTTTGTGATAATTTGAGCTTAACCATGGGCATTCTCGAAATCCAAACCAACTAACACTTTTGTTCGTTGGTGACCTTAGAAGGACCCACCACGAAGATCAAGGGCTGGTATTCATGATCACGATTTCTGGGCCCCACTCTAGGTGAATTAGGCTCCGTCATATCCGGACCTTTGTGCACGTTCTTTCGCGCTTTTGACACGTAATGTGACGTCGTGTTAAGAGGTTTTTCTGAAGTTGTTGTGTGGAAAGCATGCTTTGAATGGTTGAGATGTCCTACACAAGGTTATATGCTTCGAGAGCCGTTTGATCAGAAAGAAGGAGATATGGTGACATGATAAAGAGTTGACCTTCCCTGCCTGTCGCAGCAAAGTTAGGTTATTAGTTTTTTTTTTTTTTTTCCTCTTCTTTGAAATGTATTTTTTTACTGAACCTTATTGAACTATTTTTTTTTTTACCTCTCTTTGATTACTACGAAAATATACCCATACTGTATTTTACATGAAAATTCAAATATATATATATATATTACATAAAATACACCAAGAATTTCATCAGTCCATATGTTGCTTTCAAAAGGGATGATTTTTGACATACTACCTAACAAAAAATATATATATTAAGCTCTAAAAAGTGTATCATATCATGCCTTTCAAAAAAAAAAAGTGTATAAAGTAAAAATAAAATAAAAAAATGCAAAACAAACAAGTCCCAAGCTCCCGATAACATTGTACCATAATCTCTGGCAACTACCAACACAAAAACCTGAAAAGCATATTGTTATTTCATCCCTTTGTGAAAGCAATTATGCACGTTCAAAGAATAGCATTTTCAGGCAGTTGTGGAAGAAGCGAGATACATTGGGGAAAAGGCGCGACTCTTTGATGGTGATTGCAAAGGTCATTACAGCCATGGCCTACCAGGCTGCTCTTAATCCTCCTCGAGGTGTTTGACATCAGGATCTGTAAGTTCCATATCCCTCATGCACCACCAACTCTCTACCGTATGCATGCTCTCCAACAACAACCATCAACACCCACATGCAGAGAGAAGCCAAAACACAAACACCAAGCTCACGCATGTTTGAGTCAAGTCAAGATTGGCAGCCGAGTTGATCACACGTGAAGTGGAGTCTTGGCAGCTTCTGAAGATCACGCTTACACAAACCCACGCCTGTGTAAGTTGGGTTGTTCCTCTGCCTATATATATATATATGTGTCGTTGTAAGGATGAGAGATATAAGACACAAGACAGAGAGATATAGAGCAGAGAGTAAAACCACATAGAATTGTTTTGTTATGTGAGTGAGAGTGTTAGAGGTAGAGTTGAGTGAAAGCTTGTATCCTCTTCCCTCCATTATTGGTTTTTCTTCAAACCGAAAATAGTGAAACCTCTCAAAGTGGACGTATGTACCAATTGGACCGAATCACTATAAATTTGGTGTCTCTTGTGTGTGTGTTTGAGTTTGGTATTGGTTTGGCCCCAACAGGATCCGACAAACATGGATCATTAACTTACTGGAACATCAGTTATGGCTCCTAAACTTATTGGAACATCAATTATGGCTTACTTTGATCCATACGGGTACCAAGTGTTTTTTGTCCTGTAACACTACGTCTTTTATTGCTTCATTAACCACCATACTTTTACGTATCAGTGGTTTACGACTGAATAAGAGATTTTTCACCTGGCTTTTGATGGTTACAATGTGGGTCACCATAACGTGCATGGGTTTGGCCTACATAGGGGTCCTGGAGCAAGATTGGGAGCTTTATTTGAAGTTGTGCTTCTATCCATTATACGCAACCAATAAAAAAATAAATTGATAAAGACAATATTAGTTTAGTATATGTGTTCAAGAAATCCTCACCTCTGGAGCAAGATTGCCAATGTCAACAGTAGTATCCTGAGGACTATCCTTGGGAGCTTGGTCAGTGACACTTTAAAAATAAATTTTAAATATTTTATTTTTTAAATTCAAGTTTATTATTATTTCAAATTATAAACGACAATTGTTACTACATTGACATATAAACATGTACCACATCTACTATTTACTTCTCAATAAAATTAGGCCGGTGATATTCATATTGTATAATAAAAAATAATTAAATATTTTTCTTGAATAATTTATTAACATGATATTTACTAATAAAATATTAATATAATATTTATGAAAATGAACCAGTAGTGTGATACCATGATGATAAGAATGCCTAGACCAATAATTACAAAATACAAAAAAGTGGACAGAGTGGCAAAAAATAAATTATTTTTCCGTTTTTTAAACATCAGATGAGGTGATGAGGTTACGGACAATCATGTAGAAACTCGATGATACACTTAAAACACATACTTCCTAATATGATACAATGTAATTAATTACACATATACTTAGTTTTCTCTAAATAAGGTAATTTAAGTATTTATATACCGCAACATGTTAGACCCATGTGTAAAGAGTAATGATGAATGCAAATCTCGTAGATTAACCATGATGAACACATTCTTCTTTTAAAAAAAGAACATATGCCCTCATATACCTAGTAGCCAATAAATAATAATTCCAATCAAGCACTCAATTATGTAAAACAATTGTAAAGTTATGCAGTAGATATAATTTAGTTAAGTATATGATCAGATTAGTGTTACAAGCTTATAACAAATTGCAAATGCAAAATCATGAACACAATTCTAACCTGAAACAACTGTATTTATAAGGAGTAATGAGCACTTTCTTTATTCACTTTTTTTTTTATCTCTCTCAAAGCAAAGAAAAGAGTGAATTGAAGTTTTTTATTATTGCTATTATATATAGGTACTCCTCTTTCAGTTTTTCCTTCCTTTTTTTTAAAAATAAAAATTTAGGAAGAGATAAATTTTGGCTTTAACATATGTATATACTATATATATAAATAAAAATTTGCCACATTAAACTTTAGCGAGCCAAGGCACCAGTGTATAAATTTTTACTTACTCACTTTCAAAAACAATAAAAATTTATACGTGGCTCGCTTTCAACAACAACAAAAATCTGAAATTATATATGAAAGTAAAGAAAATATAATTGTTCAAACTAATTTCTCTTCTAATCAAGTTCCAAGGCACCAGTGTCATAAAGGAATTGCTCTAAGAATCTAATTTTATTTTCTTTACAACCTTCATGAGTTACCTTTTAATGACCACATTAAACTTTGGCATGAAATACATTCTCATGGAGGATAAGTCACTACTTTATGGGCATTACATTTATGAAATATTTGTTTTGTTGTATTTACATGTATGTCTGTCATTCTACTTATGCTGCTATTTAGGCCGGGCGGGCCGGTCCGGACCGAACCGGAGCGACATTCTAACCCAGCCCGAATTTAAAAGCAGATGGGATCTATCTAAAGAAGAAGAAGAAAAATTTGAAAATGTTAAAAGTAATAAAAAAAAAAAGGAAAATATTATTTGCTTTAAATTCTCTTGATTTAAAGGGACTTGGGTGTAATCCTGATTTGAAGAAGAAGAAATCTCATATTACCTTACATATATATCTATATGAATCAAGATCTGGTCTCTCTCTCTCTATGCTTATGTATATATATATATATATATATGTCTGAATAATATTTATTCTCTCTGTATATATGGAAAAAAAATCAAGAGTTCATTTTTTTTTTCTATTTTATGTATACATGCAAGACACATATTTATTCTGTATATATATATTATGAAAAAAAAAATCAAGAGTTCATTTTTTTCTGTATTATATGTATATATGCAAGAATAATAATTGTTTCCCTATATACAGATATATATATATATATATATATGAAAAAATACACACAAGAGAAGCCTTGGATGAAACAACTACTATCATTACAGAAATTTTTATCTACAGAAATCATATATATATATATAGACAGAGAGAAGGGGTCAGAGGGCACGGCTCACCGAGGAAGAGAGCTAGGTAAAGAGAGACGGGACAAATCAGCGATGAAGAGAGGTATAAAATTGGTGAAGTCTCCGTTGCCTGTGGATTCTACTTTGATGGTTTTATAAAGAAGAACTGGGGAGAGTAAAGAAAATTGGGAAGCTCAAAGAATTATTGGAAGATTGGTGAAGAACAACTTGGATATAATTTTATAACTTTCTTTAGAAAAAGTAGTCACATATACTACAATTTACGACGAGTACTCCAATCCCAAAATGGAAGATTGATATGTTTTTGGAGTTCTGAGCATTTTTTGTTCTCACTACTAGGAGAAGATATTCGCGGTTGTATAATCCTACGTGTATCTCTTAATTATTTTCAGAATTACAAAAGTTTTATTAATTACACAATGATCTTTTATCATTATAAATACTACTTATAAGTTTATGTTAATTACACGTTGGATTTTATGTTAATTACACAAAATTCCTTTACTAGTTTAAGTAATTGCTTATTTCTACTAGCTAGTTGTCACTACCAAATTTTACAACAACCCCACAAGTTAGATAGAATTGCACAATTTCGAAAAAATTATATATTTCATACAATATATATGTATATTTCGAAAAAATTATATATTTCATACAATATATATGTATATTTCGAAAAAATTATATATTTTATAAAAAAACATATATCTTTTGAAAAAATATACATTATCTTTTGAAATATATATATATTTTCCGAAATATATATAACCCAAAAATATAATCAAACATTTTATAATTTTGTGACAAGCTAGTGTACAAATATTTCAATGTATTTTTATTTCCACTTATGAATTTTTATTACATATATATTTATTCAATATTTTATCAAAAAA
The DNA here is from genome assembly GCA_963922005.1 of Cornus suecica. Classification (NCBI taxonomy): domain Eukaryota; kingdom Viridiplantae; phylum Streptophyta; class Magnoliopsida; order Cornales; family Cornaceae; genus Cornus; species Cornus suecica. The sequence continues at coordinate 7,543,944 of OY998246.1, read as the reverse complement.
AAAATTCTCAAAGCAAAGCATGTCACATTTTCATAATTTTGTGACAATCAAACATATATAACCCAAAAATATAATTAAACATTCTATAATTTTGTGACAATCTAGTGTACAAATATTTCAATGTATTTTTATTTCCGCTTATGAATTTTTATTACATATATATTTATTCAATATTTTATCAAAAAAAAATCTCAAAGCAAAGCATGTCACATTTTCCGAAATATATATAACCCAAAAATATAATCAAACATTTCATAATTTTGTGACAATCTAGTGTACAAATATTTTAATGTATTTTTATTTTCACTTATGGATTTTTATTACATATATATTTATTCAATATTTTACCAAAAAAAAAAATAGAAACTTTGTGTAATTAACATAAATCTATAAGTAGTATTTGTAATGATAAAAGATTACTGTGTAATTGATAAAACTTTTATAATTCTGAAAATAATTAAGATACAACGTAGGATCATATAAACCAGCGAATATCTTCTCCACTACTAGAATGGCAACCATTGGTGCAGACTAGTCATTATTATGATTGCATATAATTTAATTTTGGGACCCACCCATTCATTCAAATGCCATGATTAAGGAGAAATTACTAATTTACTTTAATTTAGTAGACTTAAATCCCATAGTTTGTAAAAGATGGAGTGAACTCAAATAATTCATTTTCTCATATATTGGGACGGAACCGGAAAATAATGTGACGGGGTGATTTTTAACATGGGCAATACTGAGGAGTATTTAGTAATTTAATAGGAGGGGCAATTCTATTATTTTATTCATAAATTTATAGCTAATTTAGGAATGAATAATTTTTTGCACAATTAATTCTCATTTTATGTAAATTGCGAATGTGCCAAAACCGGTTATGTGGCTTAATCGGTTCAAAAGAAACGAGTTTTCGTCTCTTTTGAATAAAAAGAAAGATCATGTGATTTATGTGAAAGAGAATCCAACTCATACGAAAGGTTCTGATTGTCTCAACAAATAAGACTTCTGGTAATCAACTAAAACAAAAATTCATGACAAATTTGAACCATTTTTGATTGACTGCTGACTACGAATTCATGAACGATTTTTGAATTTTAATCTAAAATTATGTTTTCAAAAGTTCAAATTAATATATAACTAATTAATATATACTTTTTTTCAATTAATATAAATAAAAAATTCTTCTTAATTTGAATTATAATAATAATTATGAGTATATGTAAACCACATAACAAAAATTGTTATAGAAATTCACGAAAGAGGGAGATAGAAATGGGAGAAAATATACACTGAATAGTCGAGAGGAGATATTAAGATATGCAAGTTTTAACCATTTTTATTTACATTATAATTGACCCGTGAAGTGTGCTTAATGGTGACAAAACAATTAATATTGTGGGGTTTATATTGTAAACATGTCATATGTGGGAGCCCACACAATACCTAGTATAATCTTAGTGATTAATTGCGCATTTAATTTGAGTTTAACCATATATTACACATCAATAAATAGTGTAGTAACATAGTTCACTTTCCACGTAATATGTGGCCATTATTGATAACCGATAGACAAAGAGGGGCCACAATATTCACATGATTTTTCTGTGTGTAGCTTTAATCATACAACGTTTGTGAGCATATTCGGATTCGGCTCGTTAAGAGTTCAACTCTTGCTCGTTCGTTTAGTAAACAAACTGAGTCTAAGCATAATTTTTAGTCTCGTTTAATAAACGAGCTGAGCTTAAACATTACTAAGCTCGTAAACAGGCTCGTTTAAGTTAAATAGTAAAATTATATCATATTTGACAAAAGAAAGTGTTCAAATTGAACAAATTATGAAGATTATTGTGAAAAGATTATAGAAATTAGGCAGCCATAACATAAAATTCATTCATAAAAAATTATACTAGTGAAAATATGTTAAAACAGACATACAACAACTCAATCCAGGCAACTATTAGGAATAGTAATATATGTTGCACTGAAATGAGTCGTTCGTGAGCAAGCTCGGACTCGACTCGTTAAATCTGGCGTTCGGCTTGGGCTCGTTCGTTAAGTAAATGAGCCGAACTTGAACACATTTTCTAGACTTGTTTAGTAAATGAACCAAGTTTGAACATTCCAAAGCTCGACTCGGCTCTGTTTGTTTGCAGCCCTAACAATACCACTCTTTAATTACATTACTGCATTTCCGTTATTCCAATACAAAAGTATGGGTATTCTCGGAATTCAAACTAACTCACTATTTTGTTTGTCGGTGAGCCTTAAAAGGACCCACCACGAAGATCAAGGGCTGGTATTCGTGATCAGGATTTGAGGACCCCACTAAAGGTGGATTAGGTGCTGTCAGATTCAAACGCTTCTTGCTAGTCGCGAAAACATTTGTGCACGTTCTCGCGCGCTTTTGACACGTAACATGACGATATGTCAAGAGGTTTTTGAAACTGTTTAGAATCGAAAGCATTATTTGAACGACTGAGATGCTTTCCATGAGGTTGTATACTCTGAGAGTCGTTCGATCAGAACAAATGAATTGACCTTCCTTTGTTGTTGCAACAAATTAGGGTTATTTATTTATGGACAATACTTGGGTCCTTTCCGGGGAGGATGAAGTTAGTCATCCCCACTTATTTGGCCCAATAAAATTAAGACATGTGGCTTACATTAATTAATAAGTATGTAGGTGTACTCGAAGCAAAAATATAATCTCAAGATACTTATAACATTTATAGGTTCTGACATAGGAATTTACCCTATACATTTTAGGGAATCGACAGAGGAATTGTGTGGATTAGAGGAAAAGGAGTAAAGCGAGCCGCGAGGCCACAAGGAAGGTTATGAGTTTTCTATAGCCATGGACATCGAGAGTTTTAAAATATCTTAAAGACAATGATGATTGCGTGTGAAAATGAATGAAGCATTTAATGCAGTATCAGAAGATATTCACTACTTTCATACCACTAGCTACAGTGTTCTATCATATCAAAACACTGTAGTTAAGATATTTTACTTGCCTATAAAAAGTGAAGTCCTCGAGATACAAAGGCAGAAATTGATTTTCCCATGAACTAAACATTTTTTTTGTTTATTGCTTTCCTCTTTTTCATAACTCTGTTTGATTTTCATCACATTTGAGACTTAAGATTTGTTCTTAACAGAGTTAATATAAATTAAATTGGACACAACTTCAAAGTATAAAATGGATATTATCCATTATTTTATGGGTTTTTAACCGGGATCTGAATGGGTTTTTCTTGTTATTCACTTGAATTTCTTCACTGTGGACAAATGATAAACCCTATTTTCTCTCCTCCACCACTTATCATTTTCTTCCTCCTCTATAACTCACCGTGTGCCTATTGTTGTTTTTTCGTGTTTCTGTACAAAGCGAACATATAGCGGAGCATTCAGATGGGAATTCGTCATCTTTGACTTACTGTTGTTCTACAAACATAACTCATTCTCATGCTGTTTCCTTCAGATTAAAAATATAAATATATAAATTCCAAGAAGAATTATTATCCTTCTTATTACTGTTCCTTTTTTATTGTTATTTTTTAGCCGATTGTAGTCAAAGCAAACACCACTTATGATTATTAGTCTGGTACCTATGTTATCGACATACTATTGGGGTTATTCGGCCAACTTCTTTGTTGGAATTGATTAAAAATTATTAAGCATCCATAGTATTAGTTTTTTCTTGTAAAAGAAAAGGAATGAAGACTCAAATTGATTGAGATGAGAAGAAGAGAGACACGGCCAGCCGTTGAGGAGGAAGAGAATAACGAACTGCGGAGGAGAAAAGATAGGGTTCATAATTTATTGACCGTGAAAAGATTGAAGTGAATAAGAGAAAAAATAATTCAGATTTAGATTAAAATTCATAAAATAATAGATAATACTCATTTATGCTTTTTAATTAATGTGAGCTACGTGTCTTAATTTTATTGAGCCAAATAAGCGGGGATGACCTCTCCGGGAAGGACCCAAGTATTGCCCATTTTTTATTTTAATTATTGTAATCCTTATTTCTTCTTCTTTCAAATGTATTTTTTTACTTTACCTTATTCAACTATTTCTTTCCATCTCTTTGATTCCTACAAAAAAATTATACTCATACTTAATTTTATAAGCAAATTCCAACCCTCAAATTTGTATTTTGAAAGGCGATGAGCTAATAATTCCAATATTTGCTATAAAAGTATATGTAAAATACTAAAATACCAGAAATTCCATCACCAAATATTCTCATACATAGATTGGATGACATACTAACAAAAATAAATTTTAAATTTCTAAATTAGTATCTAAAAATATATTAATCAGTTTGCTTATAATTTATCACATTTTTTTCCTTTTTTTTTTCTTAAATTATAATATTCAACTTTTCGACTTTAATTTAATTCATTTAATCTCTCACTAGACCTCATGCAATTCCATTGGATCTCACTAGCTGCAAGATCTTCCATGGAATGGATTTTTTTCCCACAAACTTTCTACCTTGTGAGTTGTGAATATGAAGTTCAGTGAAGTGAAAGCTACTACCAAAGGGATATCCATTTTTTCTTTTTTATCAATTCTTTTTTACACCATTATTTTGAGATCTCTGGGGACTCAAAACCCTCCTTCTGGTGTAATCATCTGAATTTTAAAGAACACGAGTGAACTTGTATTTAATCATGCTACACTTCTTAACATTCTTTTGCGACGACGGCATGAACTTTTTTACAGAGGGACCGAAAATAATTCAAGACAGTCACGACAATCGTGGACAACACTTCATTAAAGCAAATAATAATAATATAAAAACCACATGCCCACATTGTGGCCGTAAAAAAATACTTAACTTTTTGTGCCCACAATGTGGGCCACAAAAGAATACTTAACTTTTTGTGTGCTAAAGTGCGATAATGGGATAAAGTTGGTTGGCTTTTCCGGTATATATCTAGTATATTAAACTTTCTCTTCGACTTATCTCCATCTCACACAGTCACACATCCATATACCCAGTGATGGACCTAGGGATTAAGTTGAGTGTGAGCGAAATTATAATATTTAAATTTTTGGGGTAGGTAAAGTGAAAAGGTAAAAATTTAATAGGGGTTTTAGGGATATTTTAGTGGAATAGATTTGTAAATTATAAAATTTTTAGGGATAATTAAACTAAAAAAAACAATGGGGGCCACCGGCCGTGTCTGCACACACACATATATATACATATATATGTGCATATAGGTTTTATTTCGGGGGATTTATATGTATGGTTTATTTTCGATCAAATTTATTTTCAACCGTATCTTTTACAAGAGAACAATATTAAAGGTGAACGAATGAAAGGGTAATTCCCATGACATAACATAGCAAATATTTGGTCCATATATAAAAACATATATTTATATAACGTGGAAGGAAAAAATAGCAAGATCTGGGATGACGTCGTACCCTGCAAGACAGAGGATTGTTATAGAAGTGGCACCGGTGTGGTGTCGGCCAACAGTGAAGTCAGATTAGGAATCGATGCTATTGAAATAAAGCACAAGTGAATTTAATGTTTTTAGATGCGGGAAGTGTTCATATTTTTTCCTTCCGACCGATCACTTATTATGACAGTAGTTTTTCAGGTAATTGTGACTATACATTCTTGAAAATCTCAGCCAAGTACCCTTAAATATTATCTGATTACCAGGTCAACTAATCAAAGACAATCATATTTGTCAGGTCAAGATAGTCAGAATCCAACCGTTCAACTTTGTCAATTAAAAGTCGAGCAAGAATATTTATTCCCTCTCATATAATATACCCATATTATTCATGCAAGCACCTCTTGATAATTTATTAAAACGAATTACCTCTATAACTTAGGTGAAATTCATGATTCGTTACATTGAAATCAAACATTAAGATTTTTGGACATTTGGAAAGACATGAGTGTTTATACCACACATAGTTGAAAGAATGTTATGAAATTAAATAGAGAACTTTGGAACAACACCCAGTTTTCTCTCTTTTCCATTTTCCATTTTACTTTATTTAAATTCGCTTGGACAAAGCTAAAGCCATAAAGTTAATAAATTATTTTAGACTAATTTAATATAATTATTTTATATGACGCAATGGATTAGTAGTTTTCTATAGGGCCAATTCTGTTCCTCCACACCGAAGAAGGGTACATATTGTACTGGGCTGGACCTGGCTATGACCCTCACCATTGCACTTTCTATATATATATATATATATGTATTGACAAATACAGTTTTGGCAAAGCAAATTGTGACAGTAGTTTCCTGGAAACTGATAGTATAAAAAGGCAAAGAAACACGTTGAAAAATTAATGCATATAAGGGACCTACAATGCAGGCTAATAGACATATATATGGAGTATGGTGGTAGATGGTCATTATAATCATACGTCTTATTCCTAGGGCATCCAATGATGCACTCTGTGTTAGGTTAGGCGACAAATAGATACGCATATATATTTTTGTATTACGCTATGTCCATTCCTGGTACAACATACATGTATTGAACCAAAACCAGAAACGAGGGTTTCGAACTTCCAATCCTACCATTATGATATTACAACAACAAAAAAGGACATTACGCTATAATTAGATTTAAAATAAAAAACAAAAACAAATTAGTTTACTAATGTTGCTATAAATGTGAGCTTGGCTCAACATGTGAAGAAAAAATTTCTCATTATTATATTTCCTTCCACTTAGGTATGTGACGTCGGACAGAATAGAGATTATTCTGCAGGCTAGTGTAATAGGTAATTTGCAAGGAAAAGATGGGAGAAATTCGCCCCAAAATTCAGAGAACACTCTGAAATTAAATAAAATTCTTAATATTCAGGAATGAATGAAAACAACCCACAAGCCGGGTTTAAATAGCTAAAAATCGACCCGTAATAGGATTTTACCAAAAATAGCAAAACCCTAAAAGTCTTACCAAAACGAAATACTGAATAAAATCAAAAGATTGCCAAAAATCTGGCCCAAATCGGGTTCAAAATCAATTCCTAATTGACAAATAGAAAATTACCATAAATAGCAAAATTTAACTAAAATTAGAGATTTGAAAAGGAAAACAGAAGATTTAGGGCTCGAAACGAGGTGCACCGAGCGTGGCTTGGTGGCCACGACGTGCGCGCCGAAATTAGCTTTCCGAATTGGGGTCACGGGCGCGAATCCGACACTTGTAGCCCGAGTTATGGCCAAAAAACCGACACATGCACGGAAACCGCCTTAATTTAGGCTAGATCACGATTTCTTGTCATCCTTGCGCTGATCCTCCCGTTCCAGGTAATCCAGCGCCATCAATGAGCAATCTGACAGCTCTGCATCGTCTGACTCGGATCCCCCTGCATCAGTATGTTTTTTTCTTTCTTTTTCTTTTTCTCTTTTGGAAATTTTTTTTCAACATTAACGAACAATAAAAATAAAAAAAGTGAGAGAAATGACAATATATGTGAACAAAAGGTAGAATGGCTCAGGCCTCAGTGGGTCAGACATTATATTCTTTAAAGAAGACCAAAACAAAGGAAGTGTGAAAAAGACCACCGAGAGGAACAAAAAAATAAAATAAAAAATAAAAAAATGAAGATAAACTTCTTTTACTTGAGAGTTTTTAAACTCGTACATGAAAACTTTGTAAAAAAACACATTCAACTTATTAACTTAAGCTTATTATTAAATTCCCACCATTAACAGGGTTTCGAATTGGATATTAAATTTCTTCATGAGTTATTAAATTGAATATAGAGTATAGACTAGAGAGATCATAAGAAAAAGACTAAAAAGTTGGTGATAATCTATCTTGGTTGATATATCTAGAATCTTCAACTACCATGACCTTACGAAGAAAAATCTAACAGTAATTAATAACAATTAATCTCCAACAACTTCCATTCTTAACAACAATTTTGGTGAGTTTGGTTGAAAACAGAAGAGTATGTATATATATATATACACATATATGATTTTGATGGGATCAATAAATAATTCAACTAACCTACCAAAACAACCTAGACATAAATGAATTATTCTAGTGGGACAACCTTTTTTTGTATTTTTTCCTATTTACCATAAAGATTGTCAATCTTTTATGATTGTAAAAAGATGCTTCAAGTACTAACACGTCACCTTAATGCAAGAAAGAAAGGCCCACTATGTGGTATGGCTCTATATTAGGCTTTTAATTATGTAGATATGGCTATGCTACTAAATCGCTCCTAAATGGTGCATGTGACAACTCTATTATGCAGGATTCGATAACAACAACAAAAACGAAAAACTTTGGGGAATGTGCATAACTAGGGATGAGCATGGAGCGGTGGAAACGGATCCACTACTAGGCTGTGAAGCTGCCATGTGTCCAACCAATTTAAGAGTAACTTTATTTTTATATGTAAATGCCTCTTATATATATATATATATAGGGTAAATAGCTTAAACCCCCCCTAAATTTTACTCTCTTTCCCTACTATCCCCCCTCAACTATGAAATGAGCTTAAAACCCCCTAAAGTTTTATAAAATGTTGCACCATGGGCTTGCCTTCAATTTTTTTTACCCTTTTACCCTCCAAACTTTTTGTATTTCCACCTTACCTTTAATTCTATCCTTACTATTATATTTCTTAATTCTTTATATTACAAAAATATTATTTCTTTAAGTTAGAATATTATTTATGTCATTTACCTTTAATGTATTAGACTAAATATACTTTCAAATGTTAATTTTTTTTTTTGTAAGTTTTAATTATTTTATTTGTAAATCAATTAACTTGTTATTAAATTTTAGTTTGATTTAAATCATAAAACTCAATCCTAATTAATATATTCATAAATAAATAACAATTTATGAATATATTTTTATGAAAAGAAAGTTTCATTTGGGCAAAAAAAAATTTTAATTAGGACAATGAGTTTTATGATTTAAATGAAATTAAGTTTTATTGGAAAATGATATATATTTTGGAATATATATATATAATTCGTCAAAAAAAAATATTTTTCGAATTGTTTTAAAAAATTATGATTTTTTTCCAAAAAATAAAAATTTTGGGAAAAATATATATTATGTTCCAAAATATGATTTTTTCCGAAAAATAATTTTTTTGAGAAAAATATATATTATTTTCCAAAATATGATTTTTTTTCCGAAATATATATTTTTTATATTTTAGAAAATAATGTATATTTTTCATAAAAAATTCATATTTTTTAAAACAATTCAAAAAATATATACTTTTGACGAATCATATATATATATTCCAAAATATACATATTTTTTCAAAAAATAATTTTTTTGAAGGTTTGATTTCACTAAACCCTCTTATACTATTGATGGTAGTTTAGGTATTATGACTCAAAATCATATTTTGGAACATAATATATATTTTTCGGAAAAAATTCATATTTTTGAAAATAATATATATTTTTCTCAATAAAATTTATTTTTCAGAAAAAATTATATTTTGGAACATAATATATATTTTTCTCAATAAAATTTATTTTTCAGAAAAAATTATAGTTTAGAACATAATATATATTTTTCCCAAAAAAATTATTTTTCGGAAAAAATTCATATTTTTTAAAAGAATTCGGAAAAGATATATTTTTAACGAATTATATATATATTCCGAAATATATATATTTTGTTCAAAATATATATATTGTTTTCATAAATTGGATTTATTTATGAATATATTAATTAGGATTGATTTTTATGATTTAAATCAAACTAAAATTTAATACCAAGTTAATTGATTTACAGATACAATAATTAGAACTTATTAAAAAAAAATTACATTTGAGAGTATATTTAGTCTAATATATTAAAGGTAAATGGCATAATTAATATTGTAACTAAAAGAAATAATATTTTTGTAATTTAAAGAATTAAGAAATATAATAGTAAGGATATGATTAAAGGTAAGGTGGAAATAAAAAAAATTTGGAGGGTAAAAGGGTAAAAAAATTTGAGGGCAAACCCATGGTGCAAGAAAATGAAAGTTGAGGGGGGTATAATTAATTGAGGGGGTATAGTAGAGAAAGAGAAGAAAATTGAGGGGTATTTTTAGCTATTTACCCATATATATATATATATATGTAATTTGATAAGATTAAAATAAAATATATGGCCAAATACAATAAAAAATTCCTAAATCACTGTTCACATATTTAAAGAAAACACTTGTATAATTATCTATTTATATATATGGGAAAACTAATTTGAGAAGACTAAAATAAAATAATTTAGCCTAAAATATAATTAAATTTCTTACCGGATTTAGAAGGTTGAAAGAATTTTGATCCAATATTTAGTTCACCTGAAGAGAGAAGAAGATAAAAATGAGTTAGGATGAAGTTCTAAATTTTTAATACATGACAATAATTAATTTTAAAAAATGGAGGTGCTGAAAATCGGCTAAGAGAATTAAACTCATGAAAATGGGATAAGAAAAAAAATGAGTATTGCAATGTAGACACAAATAAGCAAAAAAGAAAAGAAAAAAGAAAGTATGCATTGATGGTGAATCGGAACTCGGAAGTAATTGAAGTTACATTGTTACATTATTATACATCTTTTAAATGAGAATTGATGAAGGAATATGACCAACAAATAATTACCTTTGGTTTCAGATTCTTGACAAACATCCCCGAGGTATCAAATAACTCCCTATATTTTTATTTGTAAACAAACAGCCTCCACTCCGTTAACAAATACCTCCTGTCATTAAAAATAGATATTTTATGCCCAAAATACCCCTAAATTGATATTTTATACCCAAAATACCCATAAAATAAATTGGTAACTAAATTAAGATTTTTTAGTAAATTACAAATTATTTTTTTGTTTTTTGTTTAAGTTTACTTATTTATTTAAATTAAAATTTGGAAAAATATATTACTCTCCCCGTCTCAAATTATAAGTTCCTTTTGGGGAATTCAATTTTTTAAGAGGATGACTTTTTATTGTAGTGTTAGTGAATAAAATATCAACTTTACCCGTGGTCCACTATAGTGATGTGATCGTTTATAAAGTATATGTTTTATAACTTTAATGCATCTATAACGGTAAAACTCTTTTAAAATTTCTATGCATTTATTCTATTAAAAAAAATAAAAAATATTATTTAAAGTGTATTATTATCAATAATGGTTTTTTTTTTAATAATTTGTACTCCCTTTGTCCCAAAATAAGTGTCCACTTTGAAAAATCAAAACATTTTATTTGATCAATTTACCAGTTTAACCTTCAAGCATTAAAGTTATAAAACATATACTTTATAAACGATCACATCACTATAGTGGACCACGGGTAAAGTTGGTATTTTATTCACTAACACTACAATAAAAAGTCATCCTTTTAAAAAATTGAATTCCCCAAAAGGGACTTATAATTTGAGACGGGGGGAGTAATATATTTTTTCAGATTTGAATTTAAATAAATGATTAAACTTAAACAAAAAACAAAAAAAAAAATTTATAATTTACTCAAAAATCTTAATTTAGTTAAAAGAATAATAATTTGTAATTTATTAATAAAATCTTAATTTAGTTACCAATTTATTTTAGGGATATTTTGGGCATAAAATATTTATTTTTAACGGCAGAAAAATATTTGTTAACGGAATGAAGACTGTTTGTTAACGGATAAAAGTACATAGGGTTATTTGACACCTCAGGGGTATTTGTCAAGAATCTGAAAGTATAGAAGTTATTTGTTAATGACCCGGGCCCGTTTGGGAACTTGGTTTTGGTCTTGGTCTTGTGATTTTGGTTTTGGTGGTCTTGGGTGGTTTTAGGTAAATCTAAAACCTATATATAATGTTTGGTAAGGAGTTGGTCTTGGTCTTGGTATAATTATATATATATACTAATATGTATTAAAAATATATAAATATGAAAAATATATATATAAAATTGGAAAAAATATTAAAATGAAAAAATATATATAATTAAAAAATATTTAAAATTCCCGAAAACATTTGACATTTTTATTTTTTTTATTCCAAAAAATATATATATAATCGAAAAAAATATTTTAAAATATGAAAATTATATATAAAATTCAAATAATATATCTTAAATTCGAAAAAATATATATAATTAAAAAAATATATGAAATTCTGAATAATTTTATTATATATGAAAAAATTTTAAAAAATAATTTTTTTCCGAAAAATAAATTTTTTTGGGAATAAAATTATTTTTTTCCAAATATTATATATTATTTTTTTCAAAATAATTCATATTTTCGGCCATATATATATATATATATAGAGAGAGAGAGAGAGAGAGAAAGAGAGAAAAGTCATTTTTGGTAGGCCAAAATCATGATTTTAGTGGTTGGTTTTAAAAAATTCAAAATCAAGTCCAAAACCCACCAACCAAACATGATTTGGACTTGAAATCAAAGACCAAGACCAAAATCGAATTCCCAAACGGGCCCTTAATTTAAAGTGACTTAAGTGACAATAGAGGGAAGTGGGGCTGCTTTAAGGTGGCGTGTATATATCACATATATTTATATATTACTTATGGCTTGTTCTGATTACATGAAAGGGTAGAAGAGGCATTATATATAAAAGTAAAGTTATTTTTTCTCTCAAAATTGGTTGGACACGTGGCCGCTTCATAGCCACTACTACAATCAGCGAACGGAAGCGGACCATGAAATAAACGTTGGGATTTGAGGTGGTTTTTTCAAAAGCCATAATTAAAATCGTAAAAATTTTCATCTCCCATAACAGCACCAAAATTGTTAGGATCCTCTCCTGTGATTTTCTCTCTCCACAGGTGAATTAGTGGTTAAAAATAATTTACATTATTCAATCAATTTTTTTGATAAGTGTATCATAAAAAATGTGTGTGTAATTTTGTTAAGTGATGAAATGCATATATTATTAACCATTAGATCGTGCTTTGGAGAGGTCCGGAGAGAAATCACATAGGAGAGGATCCTTGTCCTTAAAAATTTCATTTCTTCCCCCAAAATCACCCCAAATCATTCACCGTGTCTCCCAAAATCGTGCCATTAAACCCTTTTTTTAAATGCAAATAAAAAATAAACAAATTAATTATAACATTTTGACCTATATAAAAAACAATAAAGAATCCGATTTACTCGTAACAATTTCTAACACAAAAATAAATATAATAACTTAAATCACACGTTCAATTGAAATCAACCATCAATATTTAGATAAACAAACTTTAATGAAAGTTTCTAATTCTAAATTTCCAACCACATAAATCAAACCACATAGACAAATCCACAACATAGGTATTTTATTAAAGGAGTATAAGGTAATTTAAATATAAAAAATTCTAAAAATACATATAATGATATATCTTTGATAAAAGAAAAATTATAATTATATTATACGAATAACCACCCCATTTTTAAATGGTACAATTAAAAACCGTAAAACATGAAATGTTTTGGGCGGTCCCTGTGGGAACGGATTTTTTTGCTCATCCCTGTTCATAACACCCATATAATTTAATATTTGATCAAATATTACATCTGTCTTTTATTTTGGATATATAAGTGTGTTATTTTATAAAAAACGTTGCAAAGAGACTTCTGATGGCACTTTACCGTTATGTTTTGATCGTTAAAAAGTCGCGTGTCTAGTACATGAGACACATGACCTGTTAATACCCAAATTGTCCCTATTGTATACCGAAACTGCTCTTACCAATTTTTATATATATATTTAGCATTTTTTTTTAATTTTAAAAATGCCCATTTTGTCATTTCACATTTTAAATATTTTTTGATTTCTTTTATTTAACAATTGAAATGGTGTTTTTCCCATTCACACTGCCGTTATCGATGAACTGACTTCAAGCCATCCTTTAAGCAGAAATGGACTTTAAATTTTTTTCTGAACTTGTAGGAGGTTATTTGAGTTTTTTTTAGATACTATAGGATTGTTTAATGCAATTTTGCCTATATATATATATATATATATAGAATCCTAAATTTGATTTGTGCATGTCTACATCATTACTAGAATAATTCAGCCCCAGCCTCTTCACGGGCATCTTTCCACACCCCTATTAATTAGTAGAAATTGAGTGGGAGCCCATTCAAATCCATGGAGGAGCCTCTGCAAGAAATTTATGTCATCCACTCTCTTATCTTATAATCCAGACCACCCACCAAGCCAACCCCCCTTCATTTCATATACACACATATATACAACTATATACTAATACTATATATAAGCAAGTGTTCTCTGTTATATATGTTTATAAACTAAGACTCAATAATGGGTAGTATTGAAAGCAAGCAAAAGATAAGTCCATGTGAAAGAGATGTCAAGGCTTTGATTCAAAAAATAAGGGTTCTACAAAGGGAGAGGAATGAAATAATGTGCATGAGAGAGAGGGAGAGTGAGGCTTATGAGAAAGAGAGGATGATTTATGAATTCAAGGAGGGTGAGTGGAAGAAAGAGAGGAAGAGGCTGAGACAGGAGGTGAAGAGGCTGAGGAAGAGGTTGGAAGAGAGGGAGGAGAGGATTAGGGAAATGGAGGAGGATGAGGTTTTGGCGGGAGAGAAGAGTAGTGACAAGTTGGAATGGCCATTGGTTGTGGGAGGTGGTAGTGCTAGCTACTTGGTGGAGCAGATGAGGGAGGAGAGAGCGCGGCGAGACGAGGCGGTGGAGAAGTGGAAGCAGCTCTATCTTGCTATCAAGATTGAGCTTGATGATCTCATTCACAAGACAAATCAAGGTATATCCCCTCCTTTTCCTTCCTCGTCCTTTTAGGTATGTTTGGATTGACTTTTCAAATACTGATTTTGTCTTTTCAGAATGAAAAATCAAATGGTATTTTCTAAATGTTTTAGAAAGCTTTTGATCATTCGAAGACCATTTCGAAGAAGTTGGTACCTTCTATTTCTCTTTTTTTTTTTTTTTTGTGTGAAAAGTAGAAGCAAAAGTTTTGTCAAATTGAACCTAATTATCGCATAACATTGCTTAATAGTCATTAATATAGTTTAATTAGCTAGCATAGCATAAAAACTATTAATCTGCAATTATATGATATTTTCATGGTGATTGAAGGAGCAAAAATCTTTACCCATAGTTGTTCAAGTGAAGCACTGTATGACAAATTTTACATTATTTTGTTGATATATAATTAAAATTATGAGAAGTCATATATATCAAGAAAAGCAAGGAAGGACAAAATTTGAAGCTCCTGCTATATATGGTGCCTCCAAATTTTACACTGATCTCTAAGTTCTCAATTATTCGTCTATATTTGCCAGATTTTTATGAATATATATATATATATGTATATATACTAATTTCAGTATACTTTGTTTCTGGGGAAGTGCATTGATTTGGGAGACCAAATATAGAATATTTGACAACTTCACTATGAATTTAGGTTAATTTGATTTAGTAACAATAAGATAGTTCATGATAAGAACGTACTCTGTTTTGTAGGAGAAGCACTACACTGGAGAACAGAGGAGGAGCTACAGAGAGAAATGAAAGCCAAGGAAGAAACAATCGAACATCTTGAAGCAAGAATAGCTTCCATGGGGAAAGAAGGATCGAAAAGGGAGCGAGAAGTGGACATACTGAGGCAGAGCTTGCGAATCATGAGCTACAAGAAGAAGGCAACACACTTCGCCAAGGGTGTTTCATGAAGCTTGCAGCTGCAAAACAGAGATGAAAAATTGTTGTAAATTACAAGTGTTATCAATAATTAGAGAGAGTATATCACAGTGAAATTAAATTTATGTCCACAAATTTCACATCAATTATCCGAGATAGAGCGAGGTTCTAATGAGGCGAACTCATGGTAAGCTCGCGCCCTCATCCATTGGATTCATCGAACAGTGATAGCGTTTCGTGGATTCAATGAATGGGGATGCGAGCTCATCATGAGCAAGCCCTCATAGGTGGATTTCAGTAGCAACAATTCATAGGGATGTTTTATACATCTTATTATACTTTTGATGCTTACCCTTGTAGTAATATTATTTTTCTTTGACCTTAGAAATTTATTTTCTCGGTTTCTAAATCACATATACACATGTTTAGAATTAACATCTCACATTTTCCATAGTTTTTATGGGATTTGCTTCTTCATAGTAAACTTCACCTAATTAACAACTGTGTTAAATGTTGAGCTCCTTGAACTGAGGAATAGGAGAATAAGTTGAATTATAATGAAGTTGTCAAGTGCTCAATTTTCAGAGCCCAAGTCTTCAGTTGTAGTATTAATTGTACATTTGTTTTCAAAACATTACATCTGTTTTTCAACACATTACAAAGCTGATTGCAACATATTCAAAGATAAGTAACAGTAACAGCAGAAGAAAGTTTGACCTCCGAGGATCACAGACAAATAAATCACCAAGTATCCTTAGCACGTTATTCATATACACAATCTATATAGATATATGCATAATCATAAGTACAATTATTTTTTTTGAAGAGTGAAATACGTTGAAAGATACATGCCTATATATTTTGCCCGACAATTGCTGATCATCCCGTTTCATCTGAAATTCCACGAATCAAAATGCACAACCACTTTAATTTAAATTCTTCAAAAAGTATCCAACAATCCAAAAGTCTTGGGGCAAACTCCAATTTGTTATACGGGTATCCGTTGGGCCGACACTCCAATCGGCCAGTGGACCATTTTATCAATTTACGTGTTTGTTCATTTAGGATGTCAAAAATTCCCCCAATTCTAACACCATTTTGCTTAAAAAATATGATTGTTGGAATTTTTCTTTAACCCAAAATGATGCCAACACATTCTTTAGCCGATAATAATATTTATCCCACTAGGCGTGCCAAAATATATTCGCTCCGAAAAATATTCGTCATCGGCCGAATAGCAGGGTCAATAATATTCTTTATTTTCGTAGGATTTCGAATAATAATAATCATCAGCCGAATAGTAAGACCGATAATATTCTTCGTATCCATAGGATGCAGGCATGCCAGAACCGGTGACGGAGTTCAACCGGTTCAAAAGGAACGAATCTTTGTTTCTTTTGAACATGTGGAATAGAATCAGGCGATTTGTGCGAAAAAAACTCAATTCACACGAATAAGTTTTGATTGCCTCAACAAAGAGGACTTTTGGGTAACCGAGAAAAATAAAGTACAAGAGAATTGAAAGTGCGAAACATGGAATTGAAAATATCAGCAAGAAAGTAAATTGGGTAATGAAAGTACAGGTTGCATGGAATGTAAAAGAAACAGTTGGAATTATGGGTTCCAACAATCTTCTTTAAGGGACTCGCTATCATATGGTATCGATGCTTGACAACCCAACCCGTTGGCACCAACACTTGGTGCAACCCCTCATGTCCATTTGCCGCTTAGTGTGGGGCTTTGTGCTACCATAGTATAAGGGAATAAAGTTGCGCCCTTGCTAACAACTATAACTTTTAGCAAAGTGGGTAAGCGTTTGATCCTGAATGCTTGGTATCAGAACGAGGTCACGTGTTCGAGTCCCCCCAGGGTAATTGCTGGGGGGGGGGGATTGTTGGAATTATGGGTTCCAGTAATCTTCCTCAAGGGACTCGCTATCAT
Organism: Cornus suecica; assembly: GCA_963922005.1. Classification (NCBI taxonomy): domain Eukaryota; kingdom Viridiplantae; phylum Streptophyta; class Magnoliopsida; order Cornales; family Cornaceae; genus Cornus; species Cornus suecica. Next base: position 7,526,354 of record OY998246.1, on the reverse strand, counting down.
ATGGTATTGGTGCATGACAACCCAACCTGTTGGCACCAACACTTGGTGCAGCCCCTCATGTCCATCCGCCGCTTAGTGTGGGGCTTTGCGCTACCATAGTATACGGGAATAAAGTTGCGCCCTTGCTAACAGCTATAACTTTTAGCAAAGTGGGTAAGCGCTTGATCCTAAATGCTTGGTATCATCTTAAGCATATTCATGATATGTATGGATAATATGAGATTGTGTTACTTCAAATGATATATTCTATTATCACAATTCATATATGCAACTTGATCATCTCCTTGTACTTTATTGTATCTATTCTTTTTGATGATGTCAAAGGGAGGGAAAGATTAGTTGATGTGTATATGTTGTATGCACATTCTTAGGGGGAGCTTTGCTCCTTGAAATGATCGCATGTTACTTGTTTAAGTGTAAACATCATTTAAAGCATGGTGATAGGGGAAGAAATCCCAAAATTTATGCATATGCCTTATTTTAATATTCATTGATTGCATATTGATAGGGGGAACATTTATAAAATGCACTCAATTGTTTATTGGTACACATCAAAGTTTGTCATCATCAAAAAGGGGGAGATTGTTGACCCAAGGATTTTCACCATGGGTAAACATAACATTTTGATGATAAAAAACCATTGAATGTGGTGAATTTAATGTCTACTTGAATTATGCTTAATATGTTGTTGATTCAAGATAAACTCAAGAGAGCTTTTGAATTCATGAGAAGATCAAACAAAGGTGCTTAGAGCTTAAAAGACATTGGAGATAAGGATGAAAAGATCAACCCAAAGCTTAAAGAAATTGAAGATCAAAGAATTGGGTAAAATAGTCTTGGGTGAGTGCTAGATTAAATGTAAAGTTATTTTTAAAATAACTTATTTGAAAGCTCAACTTTTGACAAATTAACATATATGACCATGTATATCATTTACATCATTCACGAGTCCTTGAACCATTAGTATTAGACTATGAATATCGTTGATGATACATTCATATATATAGTCTTTGCTAGAGTTGAGTTAGTTCAAGCTTTCATAAGCTATGAAAGAAATCAACAAAGAGGTTGTCCTAGAACCTAAACTAATTTCATATAACTTGAAATGGATTCTAGACATATATTAAAGCTTTGAATAAAATTGTTTCAATCATGAAAAACTTTTGTCAAATATTTGAGAGTTTATTTAAATGAAATATTATTTTATAATATCAATATCATTTTTAGGAATTTCAAGGGCCTTAATAAGTCTCTAAGACATCCTAGGAATGTCTCTAAGTAATTTCGGAAATATCCCAAAAGATTTCTCGAAAAACCGTTATGTGGTTTAAGAGATTGAAATGAACCGTCATATTCAAACGACTATAAATCACTCAAAATGGGTTAAATGGAGCGATTCAAAATCCTAAAATCAAGATATTGAAGTAATATTTCCAAAAAGTTAAATAAATCCTCAATCCGACTTACGTAACTCGAGTTATGACCAAAAGAGTGGAACTGGACAGAACATATCCGAAATGAACTGTCAGTCGACTGACACTAAATGGTCAGTCAACTGAACCCTCCAGAGACTTTTGAGCCATTTTTTTAACATTTGTCAGTCGATCGACGAAGCATAGTCAGTCGATCGACTTGGCCTGGAACGACTTCCAACGGCTATTTTTGGGTTCAAACTTCTCTTAATCTACCCAAAACACCCCCAAACGGCTAGAATTGTTTCCTACTATATATATATGCCATATATGAGCCGAAAGAGGGTTGAAGAAGAGAGGGATATGAGTTGTATTGAAATCTACTATTTGTGCTTCATTTTTGAATTCATATTTGGGTAGAAAACTCTCCTATAGGAATCACACCATTGTGTATCACTCATATCATCTTCTTGTGATTCATTCTTCCACATATTGAGTTGAGTTTTTCATTTGATTATTTCATTTATGATTCATATGTTACTTGAATCCATAATGCATGTATTATCATTATGAGATAAGTGTTTCAACATGTTTGGTCGAATTATTTACTTGGTTAATAGAACAATTCACCTTTACTTGAATCAATGATGCATATATTCAATTGTATAAATTATTAATGCATGATTAGAAGTATGAAATGTGAAAGTCACTTAAGAAATTATATAAACCACTAAGTGTTTGACTAGAGTCTTGTGATGCTTATCTTTCTCTAAATAAAGTCAAACAAAAAAAGTTTCAAACTTTGTCATTGACCCTATTCACCCCCCTCTAGGTGTCAATATGTGGTCAACATAAACGATTAAAATAAAATAGAATGAAAAACTGTCATTATAGCAGGGACAATTTTGTATTGGTTGTGGATCTCTTAACAGAGGTATACATACATTATTTATAACCTAAAACTAAATTGATCCACACGTAATTGAAACCTAAAAGATATCATAAATACCCTATAGATAAATTAATAAAAATAAAAGATAAATCACATAAATTCTAAACATATCTAAATAAAACACAACTCAATTGCAATTAAATTTTCCAAAGTGTCCAATACTCCAAAAAGTCTCTAATCTTAGTCGGCAAGAATTCAACTTCTCAAGTGGTCTTTCAAAGTTGGCCAGATTTCTGCTCTATTTTTTGTCATACAACCATGTTCGAACGTTCGCTAAGTGCGAGCGTTCGCACTTTATGCATTGGTCGTCTTGTCTTTCCTAACATGGCGAACGTTCGCAAATTGCGAACATTCACAATTTATTCACTGGACGTTTTGTATTTCTAGTAGAGCGGACGTTCACAAAAATGCGACGTAATTCCTTCGTGTTGGCTCATTTAGGGAGTCAACAAATTGTTAACAAAAGATCGCCCAATTCCAATGCTACTGCTAGTAGAGGATGTGTAATCCTAATATTGATTAAAATTGTCACCTCGAGTTTTGTCATATTTATTCATCGGAGAGGTCAATTATGCTACACACGATTTAGTCAAGTATGCAATGATTTTAAAAGCTTAAATGAAAAAAATTTCTTCCTTTCCTCCTATTTTTGATGGAGTTTGCCGAGAAAGAATGTACTCCGTTTACTTCTGATAAATTGTCGGCAGTCCATGTTCTTGGCATGTACACCGTCCTTAAGTGGCTTCACCACCAAGCTAAGTTTGGTTTGTGTTGAGAAGCTTTGTGAATTTAGCATTACCAATGATGCTAAAAGATCAACAGATGTGGCATGCATGGACTAGAGACATAGACACAGCTTGAAGCTTGAGGTCTATATATATATATTGCTCCCCAATATCTGAAAACTATGAAGTATAAGAAGGAATTGATAAATTACATGTATCTTCTTTCTACTTAGATGAAAACACCAAGTATAAATGGTAACTTTTTTGTTTTTAAAAGAGCATCAGAATTTTCAAATTAATAGAATAATTCTTTTTATTTTAGATTAAAATTCCTGAATTAATCATTTTTTATTTTTTTTAGTTCAAGTACGCATATCAATAAATATCAATAAAGAAGAAACATCTTAGCTTCAGATTTTTTCACTTGAGAAAATTCAAGTGATGTATAGAAAATAATATCACCGTCATTAAGATACTCAAATTATACCTAACTGTTCAAGTAAGATTTTTTTTTTTTTTTCAATTTAGAAAATTCAATTTCATAGTATTAATAAAGTTTAGGTAGACAAAACAATGTTCAAGTATTACATATAAGAAATCTATGCTGAAATATTAGAAATTTATTTTGTTTGTTTCTAAATCACATATTCACATGTTTAGGATTGACATCTCACATTTTCCAGAGCTTTTATAGGATTTGCTTCTTCATAGTAAACTTTACCTAATAAAGTAAATGGTTAATTTCAAGAAACCCCCTTATACTATTCAGTTTAATTAATTAACCTCCACTGTGTCCACTTTGCCCCCTATACTATTCAATTCCATCACTATGCCCCCTATACTATTCAATTCCATCACTATGCCCCCTCACTTCATATTTTGAGTCAAAATGCCTAAACTACCCTCAATAATATAAGGGGGTTTAGTGAAATTAACCATTTAAAAAGATTATTTTTCGAAAATCAATTATATTTTTCGCAAAAAGTATAAATTCAAAAATATATATATTTTTCGCAAAAAAAATATTTTTTGGAGGGAGTATATTATTTTCCAAAATATGAATTATTTCGGAAAAAATAATATATATTTTTTGCAAAAAAATTATTTTTTTTAAAAAAATCATATTTTGGAACATAATAGTATATATTTTTCGGAAAATATCATATTTTGGAACATAATAGTATATATTTTTGCAAGAAAATTATTTTTCGGAAAAGATCATATTTTGGAACATAATATATATTATTCGCAAAAAAAATATTTTTCGAAAAAAAATTCATATTTTGGAACATAATAAATACTTTTTTGCAAAAAAAATAATTTTCAGAAAAAAAATCATATTTTGGAACATATTATATAAATTTTTCCAAAAAAAAAAAATTTCGGATAAAAAATCATATTTTGAAACATAATATATATTTTTCGGAAAAAATTCATATTTTGGGACATAACATATACTTTTTCGCAAAAAAAAAAATTTCGGAAAAAAAATCATATTTTGGAACATAATATATATTTTTCGCAAAAAAATTATATTTTGAAACATAACATATACTTTTTCGCAAAAAAAATATTTTTCGGAAAAAAATCATATTTTCGAACGTAATATATATATTTTCGCAAAAAAAAATCATATTTTGGAACATAATATATACTTTTTCGCAAAAAAAAAATTCGGATAAAAAATCATATTTTGAAACATAATATATATTTTTCGGAAAAATTTCATATTTTGGAACATAACATATACTTTTTCGCAAAAAAATATTTTTCGGGAAAAAAATCATATTTTGGAACATAATATATATTTTTCGCAAAAAAATTATTTTTCGGAAAAAATCATATTTTCGGAAATATATATATATATATATTTTGAAATTTATAATTTTTAAGAAAAATATAATATATTTTCGAAAAATAATTTTTTTAAGGGTTGATTTCACTAAACTCCCTTATACTATTAAGGGAGGGTAGTTGTAGATACAAAATTTGCACAACACAAAAGATGCCTTTCTCATTACTTTTCATTGAATTATATACATTTTTCCAATGGGCCTTTGGCCCATTAGGGCAACATTTTCAACTTTACATGATATCTTACTTTACACGTCAGCTATGCAGATCCTATATCATGCCATTGCCTTGAGCCACAAGTATCTTCTAGAACCTCCGAGTTCCTTCCAAAAAATGCTCTTCGGGTCGGGGCAACAATGGATGTGATGGTCGGGTCGTGCTACTTCCCGGACCATGGGGGTGATGTACCGATCGGGTTATGATGCGGGCACAATGGTCGGGTCATAATCTCGGGTCTTTCTTGACTTGATCAGGTCAGGATGGACTTTTCCATGGGTCGGGAAAACTCACATGTACACAGGCCCTCTTTCATCTCATGGGCCTGTATTCAACGGGCCCATTAGGTGGAAGAATCTTAAGGCCCATCGAAAAGTCCTCGGAGTTGGTGCACGGGACGCGTGGCGAAAGATGAGGAGACGCATGCCGGATGACGCGGGATGCATTAAATGCTACAGCTGTCGTCATCATTACGATTTTGAATTTGTGGCTAGGATGGCATAGATTTGCGTGAGATGGGTCGGGTCATGTCGATCCGATACCCTGACCCGGGTAGACGAAAAGTCACACCTATCTATATAATCCGCATATGCCACACTTGCATCACTTTTGAATTTGCTCTCTTTTGAATTTGCTCTCTTGCTCTCCCTTCTGCAATACTTTAAGCATTATTTAGCAAACACAAACCCACTTTCGAACCTATAAAATCCCCAGATTGCCTCATCAATTCCTGTGAACTTTAACGATCTTGGTTGAGTTTTCCACTGTGCGGAGTGTTTTGATCCTTGCTGCGAAGAGTTTGACCGGGCGCACACATCCCTGATCATTGGTACAGTTGTCGGTTTCTGTGAATCATTTAGCCGGAGAAGAGTACAAGGGGAGACAGTCGGAATCTTCACCTTTTGTAAGTTGTTCTTTTCAATTTTCTACCTTTCGTCAAGTATGTCCGGGAGTGATGACACCAGGTCGGTTAGCGACTTGCAAGTGGCAGACACTGACCTGACCGTTACTGATCCCGAAATCTCGGTGAGCACCCCTTCCGTAGAGATTACTCGGGTTACTAGGTCTAGTCCCCCATAAGTCAATCAGGAAGCGGGGGATCGGGCTGTAGAGGATGATGTCGAGACGGGTCAGGATGCTGAGGAGGAGGAGAACTTCTGTACTGACCCTCTCCCAGCCAAATATAGGAAAGACGCTCAACTTAGGAGTCTCCGGATCCCTGAAGGGGTTGAGGTTAGGCACTACCCTCGGGACAAGGATTTTAGGATCGGGGAAGGTCTGAAGGACGGGGAGATATTGCTTTCCTCATTCCACCTGGCCATACTAAAGTTTCCCATTCATCCTTTCTTCCTCCTGACATTGGCCACTTAAGGTTTGGCCCCCCTTCAAGTCGGTCCCAATTTTTATAGGATCCTAGCCATGATCCTGTTCATTAATAAGGAATTGAACCTAGACTTAGGTTTGGCCGAGCTTCTTTTCTCTTATAAACTTCAAGAACAAAAGGATAACAGGGGTCGGTATAACCTGACTTCGTATGTCAAGAGGAAATTGTGTGACAACGTCCCGACATCCAACAAGGGATGGAAAGAGAGGATGATAATAGTGAGTGGTCAGTGGAGGCATCCTGATGCTATGAACATCCCTGTCAACCATGTTTTCCAGCCAACCCGACTTCCTGAGTTTAAGAGTTTCCATACCCGAGCCTCTTGCCACTACGAAATGTGCAATGATAAGTTGGGTACGCAAGTGATGGATTTCCTGAAGGCTCCTCGGGAGAAAAGGGGTGTCAGGTATATAAGGACTCGATTTGAACTGTTGCGTGCTAAAGTGTGGAGTCAGGATTTAATGGATAGCCAGAATTGCCTGACTGGATCTGTATTGCAGGAGTTTGCATCGGGAGAATCAGCATCAAGGATTGCCTCGGGTTCTGCTGCGACTACGTCAGGGTCAAGGAGGTTGAAGTCCAAGTCATCAGGAACCAAAAAGCTCAAGAGAAAAATGTCTGGGGATCAACGGAAAAGGAAGGCGGTTAGCCTACCCCAACTTTCGATCAAGAGGGCCAGAAGGGTTGATACTGGCACTACATCCTTCATCTGTGGGGTTGATATCCCTCCAGTTTCCGAAAATCCCGATGTCCCGCCAGTTAGTGAGAATCCAGATGTCCCGCCAGTTAGTGAGAATCCAGCAAGCAATCAACCGGCAGGATCCACCGGAGGGCCTGCTGGCACGCCCCCCTCCTATTCCGGCAGAGCGTCAAGTTTTCCCGACCCATGGAAAAGTTCATCCTGACCTGATCAAGTCAAGAAAGACCCGAGATTATGACCCGACCATTGTGCCCGCATCATAACCCGATCGGTACATCACCCCCATGGTCCGGGAAGTAGCACGACCCGACCATCACATCCATTGTTGCCCCGACCCGAAGAGCATTTTTTGGAAGGAACTCGGAGGTTCTAGAAGATACTTGTGGCTCAAGGCAATGGCATGATATAGGATCTGCATAGCTGACGTGTAAAGTAAGATATCATGTAAAGTTGAAAATATTGCCCTAATGGGCCAAAGGCCCATTGGAAAAATGTATATAATTCAATGAAAAGTAATGAGAAAGGCATCTTTTGTGTTGTGCAAATTTTGTATCTACAGTAGTTTAGATATTTTGACTCAAAATGTGAGGAGGATGGGGCATAATGATGAAATTGAATAGTATAAAGAAAAAAGTGGACACAATAGAGGTTACTTGATTAAATTGAATAGCATAGGAAATTTCTTGAAATTAAGCCTAAAGAAAACTACTGTCTTAACTGTTGAGAGCTCCTCGACTTGATAATAGGGGAATAAGTTGAAATATAAAGAGGACTTCAAGTGCTCAATTTTCAGAGCCCAGATCCTCAGCTCCCCTACAGTAGTGATATTTTACATCTGTTTTCAACACATTACATCTATTTTTCAACAAATTTAAATTTGACAGATGAAAGTTGATTTCAACATATTCAAAGACATGTAACGGCATTCATATCATTACAACACCGTAATTTACTGCAAATGATCTGCGCCCCAACTATGAGAACACACATAAAGGCCGGCTTAGTTTGTATTCCTGAAAAACTGTTTTCGAGATTTATATAAATAATATATTGTTTCTTAATAACAGTTAAAGAAGTTCTCTAAGACATTTTTTTATAATAAATGAGTTTTCTGAAAGCAATTTTCAAAGACCTCAACCAAGCAGATTTTTTATCCAGTTTCTCTCCATTTTCAAAATAAAATAAAAAAGTAAAAAAAAATTAAAAAAATGCAAAACCAAGCACGTTCGAAGTTCCAGTAACTCTGGCAACTACCAGCACAAAAACCTGAAAAGCATACTGTCATTTCATCTTTCCCCAAAGCACAAACCAGAATTTTCTGCAACAGCATTGATTTTTTAACAAGTGCAAGTAGCAGAGTTGTTATTTACATGTAACCTGCTTAAACATCCCACAGTTGGCCCTTTGTGAAAGCAATTATGCTAGAAACCTACGACACTCTACACACACAGAAAATATGATGGGATCAGTATCACTTATTTTTAACAAAGTACATACGGTTCAAATACAGTGTCCATTTTCACACAGAAGAGTAATTTTGAATATATATATATATATATATATATATATATATATGCCGGAATTGCTTTCTAAAATTCCACAAACCAGAATGCACGAAAAAAGAAAAAGGAAAAAGCAATGGCATTCAACACTCCACACATCCAAGACACAACCTGTTAAAGCAAGAACAACGAAAAAAACACAATCCAATACTCAAAAAGACAACCCGAATGAATGAAGGAAACAACATTATTCGAACGCAATTTATGATCAGCTATTATCCTAGGTAGGTAACTAACTATAATTATCCTAGGTAGGTAGAGATTTCCCAAAATGATACTGATAGTTACCAGGTATATAGGTAGAGATTAAATAGAAGATATTGTCTCAGAGTAATAAGAAATATAATCCCAATCTTTATCCCGTTCCAATGTCAGTTTTTGGGGAAGCTCGGAGAAAGAGTCGTGAACAATATCATAGCAGAATAATCCAATACCACCACTAGCACTGGGTCCCTCGAACACAAGGCATGCATTACCTTCAACTATAACCAGAGAGAACAGGTAACACGGGTGAAGGAAATCGGAATCAAAATCAAGGGTGTACTTGGGAAACCATTTGGAATAGTCACTCTCCATCTGGAAAACATTAAATATTCTAGTAAATGAGCTCATGTTTTCGTCAATCAAATACAAATGCCCTCCAACCTCACCGAAATACACAATGGGCAGCCTCTCCTCTTTAGATAATGACCGACCCCACCACGACAGTGGATAAGTGGGAGTGGAGGGCATGGGTTTAAGGCACTCATCCTCCACATCAAATCGCAAGAAAGGCAGTCTTTTAGACACCCAATGAATAGCGCCATTCAAATACACTCCTTTGTGGAATAAATAATATCGAGAATCTAATTGGGCAGCCACAGGGGATTCACTCCACTTATTGGTTTCGGATTTGTATGTAGAAATACGACCAACCTCTTCGTTCACCAAACTCCTCCAAACACAAACTACTCTGAAATGGTGTGATTTGTATGGATCAAAAGCTAAGTTGAATGATACGGCCTGAGAGACACGGTCAGATATACGAGGGTTTTTAAATAAAGGCGGGAGTTCCTTATACTGATGGGTGGTGGTGTTGCAGACCAAACAGTTTGGGAGTAGTATTCTATTATGATCGACCTTTTCCTGGAAACACAGTAGCCCATTGCAATAATGGGGATTTCTCGGCAGGTGGGACCGGAACAATTCATTTAAAAACGGGATCCTTTTTTCTTCTTCTTCGGGTTTGACAGAAACAACGGCGTATCGGAAACTACTGTTGTGGTAGAAGAGTGACTTTGGATTTTCCAACTTAGGGTTTCGGAGAATGTGGTGCCGGCGGCGGATTGGGGGTCGGAGATGAGAGACAGCCACTGTTTGGACACACATTGAAATCTGATGAGGGGTTTTGGAGGCAGATAAAGGAGGATTAGGGTTAATAGGTCTTCGTTCCCGGCCATCGTATTAGCCGACGACATATCTCTTTCCATTGCCGGAACTTTACTCGCAGTCGCAGATTGGAGGACCATAATTGGTTGGCTCAAAGACTATATAATGTGGTCTTTCTCTGTATATGTATATATATATAATTTGCGGGGAGTCAATTACACCGGGGAGGGCTTAGGGTTTGCTTCGGAGACAGAATGCTGAACTAATACTAACAGTTTCTTTTACAGTTTATACATATATATATATGGTAAATTACACTTTAATCCCTACTGTTAATGTAAATTATGTCCGCACTTTAATGAATTAATATATATGGGTATACTGTGTATATATACCCATATATATACATATATATGAATTAATATATATGGGTATACTGTGTATATATACATATATCAAGAGCCCAAAATTAAGAATCCAAACCATACCCAGAACTGGAAATGGGTAATTCAATTTCAATATAGATATGTATATGGGTATACTGTATACAGAACCATTTGAATGAAACCCACAACACCCAATCGATCAAACACAAGAACCCCCAAAAAATTCAATTTCAATAGATATGTATGTTGGAAATAATAAATTTGATTGTTTGTTGTGGGAGTTACAATAATTTTATTAAGTGTTTTAATGTTTGTGTTAGTGAGAGTGTTAGTGATAGACAATAAAGTTGTGGTAATTGATAGAAATGTTAGTGGAATTTTGTATTAGTAGGTTAGTGGGTCTTTATTTGCATTTAGATATGATAGTTATATGTATTTTTTGAGGCCTATATAAGGCTATGTACTTTACATGTTTTAATCAAGTTGAATAAGATGAATAAAGTATTTTCTATAATTCTTCTTCATACACTTCTCTTCCTAAACTCTAAGCCACTATTTCCAACAAAGTAGTATCAGAGCTAGGTTGTGAGTGTGAGGGAGAGGAAATGACAAATATTTCAATTCCATTTCACATGTCTAGGTTCACCAAAGATAACAATGAAAATTGGTGTATCCGAATTAAGGCAATTTTGGGAGCACAAGATGTGTGGGATATGGTCGACAAAGGTTACAGTGAGCCTCAAGATGATGTGGCCTTGTCTCAAACCCAAAAAGATGCTCTCGGAGCCACAAGAAAGAAGGACCAAAAGGCAGTCATGATCATCCACCAATGTTTGGACTCCATGACTGTTGATGAACTCATGGGTTCGTTGCAAGCCCATGAAGAAAAAGTGGTGAAGAAACAAAAGGCTTTTGAATAAGTGATTCAAACAAAGCTTTCTTTGAAAGATGGAGATAAAAAGTATGGTGGAAACCAATGGGCCCAAAGACGTGGAAGTGCACGTGGCCAAGAAAGAGAAAGATGAGACAAAAGTGGTCATCACATAACCACTCATGAAGAAAAATACTACGATTCACAACAAGAAAGTGGAGATTGTGGAAGAGGAAGCAATTCAAGGCCATATGGAAGAAGGTATGACAAGTCTCATATTCAATGTTACAATTGTCAAAAATATGGTCATTATTCTTCGGAATGCAGAAATGCTACTAATAATGTAGAAGAAGAGGCTAATTTTATTGATGGAAAAATGGAGGCTACATTATTATTAGCATACAAAGGTGAAGGAAGTTGACCTCAAGTTCATGGAAAAGATCAAGTTGCCTATACTTTCACCAAGCTCCTCAAGATTGAAATTTTTTCAGAAATTGACAAGTAAATCAAGTTTAGTAGGGGGGGGGGGGGGTGTTGGAAATAATAAACTTGATTGTTTGTTGTGGGAGTTACAATAGTTTTATTAAGTGTCTTAATGTTTGTGTTAGTGATAGACAATAAAGTTATGGTAATTGATAGAAATGTTAGTGGAAGTTACTCTATTAAGTATTGTGTTAGTGGGTTAGTGGGTCTTTATTTGCATTTAGATATGATAGTTATATGTATTTTTTGAGGCCTATATAAGGCTATGTACTTTACATATTTTAATCAAGTTGAATAAGAGGAATAAAATATTTTCTATAATTCTTCTTCATACACTTCTCTTCCTAAACTCTATGCCACTATTTCCAACAATGTATATGGGTATACTGTATACACATATTTTTGTAAGAATTGATGAGCAATGAAATTTTCTCTTTTCAACCCATAGAATTCTAAGCACCCAAACACACCCATCAGAAAAATTAAGCAACACCCACAAGTCCTTTGTTTCCTTTGTGGAGGAGGACCATGATGGAGCCGAGAATCACCCACTCCAACGCCATTGATGAGCTTTACAAACCCTAGATTATACATGAATATTGAACCCCAGGAAGAAGAAAAACAGAGCCGAACTACCCATGCCATATTAGCGTAATAAAAGTGTTCAAACCACCAGTTCGATCACAATCGAAGCTTCTCCGTTCAGAGACGGACATATCGGTGTGAAGAACACCAAAAAACAATCGCACGCGCCTTCAACGCGTCACTTTCACGCACTTTACGCGTTCCCCATTGACTATGCGTGTGGGCTTAACGTGCCCCACGCGTCTTCTCAAGCAAGACCTACAATTGTCGGCGGTCAGCAACTGAAGTTTTATGTCTTCTCCAACCAAAAGTTGTATATAGGTTTGTATATATCTCTATTTAGGAAATTCTTATTTTTTTTATTTGTCCATTCAACCCAACCTCAATCACAGGTGACTATGCATTTTCCTTCTTTTTTAGTTCTTACATACATATATATATATATATATATATATATATATATATATATATATATATAAACGCATTTTTAAAAAGGAAATGGAGGAGAAGGGAGTAATTGGATAATTTAACATATTAGATATTTTAGAATTAAAACATATGAATATAAATGTCATTTCACATACTTCAAAGGGTGAAAATATAATTAACAAAATTATAGAGGTGCACGTGTAATTTATATTAACAATAGAGAGTGAAAATATAATTTACCCTATGTATATTACCCGTTTTGGTAACCAAGGACATTTGGGATTTGAAATTACAGTAGAAAAACAATTGCACTGCAATTCAAAAAAGGTTTTATCAAAGTCAAGACATTTCTAAGTCATAGGAATGCTAACGCGACGGTCACACCAATGATTGGTGGTAGCTCAATTGTTTAGATAAATATTTTATTGTCTTTTATTTTGACGAAAATGTGTTTCAGTAATACTATTACACAAGTAATAAAAATAATTTATTAATAATAATCCTCTTTTCTTAAAGAGACTTGATGTATTTTTTGGTCAATAGTTATTATTAATAGTGTTTTGTTTGTTACTCTCAGTTAATGTAAAAATCATTCCAATTTATTACATCATTATCTTGAAAATTGCAATAATTGTGCATATTATGGCTAAAGACATGCACTGAGAGCGAGATCCTAATATTGAGTAAGTGAAAGAGTCTCTGCGGGAGTAACGAAGTTGGTTGGTAGGACGAACTTTCGATATTTGAACGAATCGTACTCAATGTACCGAGTGTAGGCAAATAAAGGAGGATTTCGATTAGCAGATCTTCGTCTCCGGCAATTGCATTAGCCGAAGCCGAAGCCAAAGCCAAGTGTCTATGCAACATCGAAGCTTTGGTAGCAGATTCGAGCACCATAATTGGTTGGTTCGAAGATTGATTGTGTATTTGTAAAGTTGTATAATTTTACGCCGAAGGAAAGGAAAGGAATTACTCACACCGTATCACAATAGTTGTTCAATTTGGACTTTTTAACATTTTATTAATTTGGATTGACTAGTGTGTAATTTTTAATTTTGCCCTTAATAATATAGTATTATGGGAAAAATGAAAGGTTAAATTGCATTAGAATTTGAACTGAACAAATAAAATTACAATAGTGAACAACTAATATGAAACAGAGGTAATAGCACTAACCTGATCAATTTGCTGGAAGTCGCCTAGCAGAGGAATAATAATTATACTCACACCCCTTTTTGTTTGAAAAATTATAATTTTAACCCCTCTAGTTTTAGTTTGTAACTAAGCAGCAACAAACTTACTACACCACTAGATCATTATAATACCCTCGCCTATTTGTAAAAATCTTTTTGTCATACATAGCTGTAGATAAGTAATTAGTAAGTACACATATTCACTTCTATCACTTTTATAGAGGCAAATTGTAAATATTCTAATAAAAAAGGATGGAAGTGTAATTTATTATATCTTCCGGGCACATACTTTTTCTTTTTACCCTTTTCCATAAGCGGGCACGTTTGGGATTTCAAATTACACTAAAAAATAATTGGAATACTTCTAATTAAACAACAAATTGGATACGTAGGGTATGTTTGGGGGAGTTTCTTGGGAGGTCAAAACGGGTTTTTGGGCCCAAAAAGTCCTTAAAAAACCTTGGGTGTTTGCCTGTTTGGTGGAGATACTAAAACGGGCTTTTTGAAAAATTTAACGGCTTAGAAGCTCGTTAAGTAGAAGCTTGTAAAACTTGCTTTCTGATCCACTTCTCGGGAAGCAAGACTCAATTTTAAATAATAAATACAAGTTTTCTATTTTGTCCCTCATATTTTATTCATTTGTCAATACTCCTTTATCTTAATTTAACGTTTCGCTTTCTGTTGACCTAGATCTCTTCTAGTAAACCTATATTTTTGTTCAAAAATGAAACACAGCCTTAACTTCTTCAATCGTCATCGATCTCATGATCTCTCTTATTCTTCTTTTCACAAAGTACAATATAAGATTGATATTGAGCCATTGTTGAAGAACCCTCATTTTTTTCAATATGTTCGCTTATATACATGTATAATATTTGTAGATAAGTATCAATCCATCTTTATGCCTAATCCTAAAAGATGTAAGATATATACAAATATATTGGGAGTGTTTGCATTCGCGTGGGTGTATAAATACCTGTATAACTCTATAAATATTTACAGAACATTAGTAAAAATTACAAAGTATATATTTGGAGTGTTTGTATGTAAGAGTGTATATTATGCTCTGAAACTCCTCTTCTTCCGATCTGCATCCATCATGTCATCTCCAAGAACCAAATTTGATGTTTGTAAAATTGTTTGAGGTTGTGCTGGCATTCAATAGACGAATACAGAGGGCAATTGTGGCAACTAAATATTTTTATAATTATCTTAAGGACTTCTTAAAAAAATTCACCAAACATCTTTGTTTACCTAAACGTATTTTTGGAGAATTACTTTTCAAATGAAATTTTGTAGATGGGCTTTTAGTTTTCCCCCAAAAGGTACCGTAATATCTTTTATTTATCTTCTCCCTCATATGAGAAAAGGTATAATTGGTTGTCCCTAACACTGTGTTTGATATTTATTTTGGATTTGGATTTGGAGTTAATGAAATAGAATTTCATTTATGTTTTAAATGAAAAAGAATTCCGGAAATGGAACCATTTGTGCGTTTTGGATGCTAAAAGGAATTGAAAATATTCTTTTGTTTTTTATTTTCTTGCCCCTTTTATCATATGCATACATGTGAAATGGGTATTTAATATAAGTTTTAACTCATCAAAAATATAGTGCATGTATAACACAAATATTAGTTAATATTATTTTACCTTTTACTATTTTTAACCATCACCTATTGTAAAAAGTTAGCTTCTAAAAACTTATAAAAATATATATAATGTTATTTTTTGTATAGATATATTAATAAAAATAAAAATAAAAAATCACAAAATTTAAAAGCTTAGAACCTAAACCTCTAGCAACGTGTGACATTTTATCATATTTTACCGTCTGCATGTAGCAGTAATTACAAAAATATAGTCACTTGATTTTCATATACATACACGAATAATTTTTTTTTCAAAGAATTTTTACAAGGCATGTATATATATATATATATATATAAGACTGTGTGTATATAAATAAATCCAATTTCACACTGACGAAAACATATGGAAAAGTTACAAAATATAATAAACTAAACCTAGTAATTTATAGAGATAAAATAAGGTTATATATAAAAATGCACCCATATTCACATTATGCTTGCAATTTGATGATGGGAATCATAGAATACAAGTGACACTCAAACGGTGTGAATTCATATTTTTATTCTTATTATTCTCAAGTATATAATTAATATAATTTGTTGTATGTTATATGAAAACGTAATCTTTAAGAACAAAATACCATATAGAAGCTTAATCCTACTGAAAAACAGTAACATTCCTAATAATGCGAGAAATACATTCATTATTCACAAAATAAAAATACAATTTGAAACTTACGGATTCAATTAACAAGTAATACACGTAAAACATGTTAAGTATATTAAGCATGTAATCACATAAACACTTAATTAATAATTAAGATTTTAATTTAGATGCAAAAATACCGGACATTACAGCTTATGTGATTAGGTGCTTAGAGCCTATTTGAGAAGCATACTTTGCTTCCCAAATCATATTTCATAAACCACTATTCAAAAGTATATTAATAATTTGGGTGTTTGGCACAATACTTTGATTCCCACAAACATAAAGTATGCTTCTTGATTTGGTCCATTTTGAGAATCACCCACTATGCTTTGCTTCCCAATTTCAAAATCATGCTTCCCAATTCCATACTTTGCTACCCAATTTCGAAAATCATGTTTCACAATTTTACTTCAAATGGATATGTCAACCAATTTGTGTAATAAATATTTTATTTTTATCCAATGCTTCATACTTTAAAAATATATATATTTCAAAATATATATATATATATATATATATATATTTGTGATTTGTTTGAGATCTATAACTAATAAACTAACTAAAAAACAATATATAAATTGTGTTTGTGATTTAGAGTAGAGAAAAACTAGGGTTTTCATGCTCCATCACTAACCGCATAATATAACTATTTACTTGCTCAACTTGCAAGAGGGCGATCCACATATTGGTTTCGGATTTGAAAGTAGAAATACGACCATAGTACGGACTACCAAGAGACAAATCCTCTTCGTTGACCAAACTCCTCTAAAGACAAACAACTCTTAAATGACGTGATTTGTATGGATCAAAAGCTAAGTTGAATGATTCGTCATGACAGACACGGTAAAAAAAATTGGGTTTTTAAATAAAGGCGGGAGTTTCTTATACTGATGGGTGGTGGTGTTGCAAACTAAACAGTTTGGGGATAATTTATCATCAATCATTTCCCGGAAACACAGCAGCCCATTGCAATAATGGGGATTTATCGGCAGGTGGTGGCGAGAAAATTCATTTAAAAAAGGGATCTTTTTTTTCTTCTCCATCGGGTTCGGGTTTGAGAGAAACCACGGTGTATTGGAAATCACTCTTGTGGTAGAACGAGGTATTGGAAATCACTGTTGTGGTAGAAGAGGGACTTGGGGTTTTCCAACTTAGGTTTTCGGAGAATGTGGTGGCGGCGGCATAATTGGGGGTCGGAGATGAGAGATAGGCATTGTTTGGACACGCTATGGAATCTGATGAGGGACTCCGGAGGCAAGGAAATGAGGATTAAGGTTAATACATCTTCGTTTCCAACGATCATATTAGCTGACGACATATCTCCTTCCATGGCCGGAACTTTAGTAGCAGATCGGAGGACCATAATTGGTTCCTTTAAAAACTATATATGGGTGAATGACACAAACCCCCTTATGGTTTGAAAAATGTGTTAAACCCACTTTACAATTAGTGTAAATTCCTCCCCTCCAAGCCCTTTTAGATGCCAAATTACCATCTTACCCTCAAAGACATTTCAATCTTGTACCGAGGGGGAGGCACTCTATCTCTAAAAGTTTTCAAATTTTGTTTTACTCCCAAAAAATATATATGTTATAAATATATCTATAAAAATTGCATATGCCCGCTCTAAGTTTTTAAAAAAATTATTTGATAACTCAGAAAAATATAAATGTTACTAATAAATTTATAAAAAATTACATTGACCTCTAGATAAATTTTTTAGCTCCGCCCTTGCATGTACCACTCTACCTTTAATTTTTATTTTTTATTACTATGTATATATGTTATTATTATTATTATTATTACTATTACATAATAAAAAATTAATTAAAATAATAAAAATATGAATAACATCATTTGAATAATTTGATCAAATTCGTTTGTGATAAAAGCGATAAGTCGCTTTTTAATCTTGTCAAATTTCTTTAAACAATTATTCTTAAAAAGTAATCAGAAATTAAAAATTAGGATAATGTCTAAAATATATATATTTTTTTGATAAATTTTAAAACTGGACAAAAAAAAAAGTGAACAAAATCTTGTCATAAGAGGTCAATCTGCACACTTTTGGAATAATAGTGGAGCTTATCTGCACAAAATGAATTTGAGGGGAGTTTTCTGCACATTTTGCAAATCATAGGGGGTTTTGCACCATTCACCCATTATAAGAACATCCACGTCATCTAAAAATTTTAAAAACTTTAACTACACAATAAAAATTCTAACTATATGCCAGTATGTTTATAAATTATAAATTATATTTATGTTTATCCACCTTTGTATTGATATCTAGAGATGTCTGGAGAGCAAAAACACAAGAGAGGATCTTGTTCTTATAAATTACTTCCTTAGTCTCTCCATTCTGCGTCAGAAGCAAAACAAACCCTAAGTCCTCCCCCTTCTATGCACTTCCATCAAATTCATCAGGTTAGTGCCATTTCCTTTCCTTCCTCTTCCCATAAACTTAAATATATATATATATATATATATATATGGGTGAATGACTCAAAATACCCCTATATTATCCAAAATGTACAAAAAATCCCCCTATGTTTCAATTTGTGTAGATAAGCCCCTATGATTTGGCAAAAGTGTGTAGATTCATCCCATGTGACACTGTTCAGGCCACTTTTTGGGCTAAAAAGAGTCACATGAGTTCCACATGACATATATTTTTCTAAAACCCCAAAATGCCCTTGCTCAATTACCTAACTGCCCTTGTTACAAATGTTAGCATATGTATGGCTTATCTCTCTTTCTCATCTCTCAAGATCTGGGATTAAGACAACATTGTTAGTATAGTATAACACTATTCTAATCAAAATAGTTCCCAAAAATTGTTTAGGGATACATAACACTATTCTCACCCTATCTCATTTTGCAATTGAAATCTAATTTTTTAATTAGGAGATTCAGTAATCCAATTTATTCATAAACACATTTTAACCCTAATCTTTCCTAAACAGGAAAACATGTCCCAAAATCTAATTCACAATCCTATCACTCACTTTCCAATTGAAACACACAAATTTTACGCCTGATTCATATAACACAACAAAAGATACATACATACACGTATACATATACATATATGTGTGTGATCAATTGATCAAGAATCGAAGTCTAGACCACATCGTCGACACCCACATCGAACTCAAAGCCGTTTGTCTCCTCAAGAACGCCATCAATCGTTCCTCCACCGGTTTCCTTACCGCTAAATCCATCAATGAGTGGCAAAAACTATTGGGCCTCACCGTCCCTACCCTCCAATTCATCCGCCGATACCCAACTCTCTTCGAAGAGTTTCCTCACCCCAAATACCCTAGATTGCCCTGTTTTCGCCTCACCCAAATTGCCCAAAATTTGCAGAATAAAGAACAATCCATATTTCAGACCCACGAACCCGACAAGGTCCAACGGCTCTGTCGGGTGCTCATGATGACCAAGAACAAGATGGTACCATTCCAATCGCTTTACCCTTTGAAATTGGACTTGGGTTTGCCTGATGATTTTGATAGAACCCTAATTAGGAAGTACCCGGATTGTTTTCGGGTCATTAAGGGTCCGAATGGGGCGTGCTTGAAGCTCGAGAATATGAAAGTGGAGATGAAGATTCAAGGGTCGAAGTGGATTATGATGAAGATTAGATTTGTGTCAAAAATGCACATTATAGTTGCTGGCCAAACAAAGGGAAAAAAAACTTCAAATCTTGAGGTAATGATTTGAAGTCAAGTATGGTAAATATTCCATTGAATATCATATTCTACAGGAATTTATATTATTAGTTGGTAAAGCTTCCGGGTATAATTTTTATAAAATTGATTTGTATATAAAAAATTTTCAACCCAAGGTTGTTTTCGTTTTTTTGCAATTAAGTTGTATTTTTATTAAATTATAAAATATTATTTTAAAAGTATAAAAGTAAATGCACAATTATGTCACCGGAAAATAGCTTATCCCACCGCGCTCTTCTATTACAACATCAACAACAATTTTCAATACGGCATCGTTTCTCTGAAACCCGATGAAGAAGAAGGAAAGAAATCCCCTTTTTGGATGAATTCCTCCGACCACCATTTCCCAGTAAACCCCCATTATTGCAATGGCCTGTTTTGTGTAGGCGTGAGTTGTCAATTAAGAGATAAATCAGAGTTATTATAGGAATATGAATAAATATAAAATCCCATGATTACAGCCCTAACATTTGTATAGCCAAGAATAGGGTTGCTAATCTCTCTATATATGTGTACAATATCTCTGCAAAGTATATACAAAACATAATGTTTGACATGGTATCAGAGCTACACGATCTCTGGCTCTTGGTTCACGTCAATCCTTAGTTCATAGCCTCATTCGGCCCACTACCTTCTTATATGGAAGACACCGACACCCCATCAAAATCCTGTGGCTCTCCCACCGACCCCAATACTCTCCTCTCTAAATTATTCAACACCAAGATGGCTGAAGCTCTATCCAAAACTCAGGCCCCGACCGTGATTTCTGAACCTGCGGCTGTTCCGATTGGCATCAAGTTAGATGGTTCCAACTATGCTTTATGGTCCCAAGTTGTCGAGATGTACATCTCCGACAAAGACAAGTTGGGCTACATCAATGGCGAGTTACCTTCGCCATCTCCGACCGACCCTTCCTTTCGCAAATGGCGCACTGACAATGCCATTGTCAAAGGTTGGCTGATCAACTCCATGGATTTGGCGTTAATCGATAATTTCATTCGATTTCCCACAGCCCAATAGGTTTGGGATTCTGTTGCTACCACCTATTTTGATGGTAGTGATACCTCTCAAGTCTATGATCTCCGGCGCTGCGTCTCTCATCTTCATCAAACGGGTGGCTCCCTAGAAAAATACTACACAGACTTGCAAGGCCCATGGCGTGAGATTGATTTTCGACGTCCCAATCCGATGGAGTGCCCTGTCGATATTCAACGCTATAATAATCTCCTCCAACAAGAACGAGTCTATGTATTCTTGGATGGTCTTGACGACAGATTGGACAATATTCGCAGCGATGTGTTGCAAACGCACCCGTTTCCCATTATGGAGCAAATGTATGCCCATGTCCGCAGGGAGGCCCTTCGTCGGGCAGTGATGAACGTCGGTGACCATGAACTACCTCCAGGGGCGGTGCTTGCTTCGAGAGGCCTCAATCTTGGATTGTCTGGTTTCTCTAGATCGACTTCTCAGCATACTGGGAAATCTTCCTCCAAATCCCGTACCTAATCTGATGGTCTCAAATGCTCTCATTGTGGTAATATGAAACACACACGTGAAAACTGCTTCCAGTTGCATGGGTACCCAGATTGATGGCACGATCTCCAAGCCTGGAAAAAATGAGATACTGCTAGGACAGGTGAAAGCACGGGAAAGGCTGATGTGGCAGCAACCGAACCTTACCTCTTTCTCATCCCGGCCACCACGACACCTAAATTGGACCTTTCTCATGTGGATCCAGGTAACCTCTGTCATGCATTGCTTAGTCATCGCCACGATGTGGATCGTAGTAATTGGCTCCTCGACTCTGGGGCCACGGATCATATGACTTTTGATTCCGCAGATTTCTTCCATCACTCACCTCCAAAGCACACCAACATTGCGAATGCTAATGGAATGATCTCACCTGTCACAGGGGCTAGATCCGTGACCCTATCACCCTCTCTTCATTTATCCAATACTTTACTTGTTCCCTTTTTATCCCATAAGTTATTATTTGTTAGCCAAGTTACTACATATTTAAATTATGTGGTACTAATGTTTTCCGATTTTTATCTTATTCAGGATATTCTCACCAAGGAGATAATTGGGCGTGGTACTAAGAAGGGGGGATTGTACTACATGGAAGATTTCAGTTTAGGTCGTGCACATCATGTGTCTTCTTCACTTGGTTCCAAGGCTAGACAAATTTGGTTGTGGCATCGCCGTTTGGGACATCCGTCATTTGGGTACTTACGACATTTGTTTCCTGATTTATTTTCCAACATGGAGATTTCTGAATTTCATTGTGATATTTGTATTTTAGCCAAAAGTCATCGTGTTCCTTATCCTTTATGCATGAATAAAAGTGATATACCTTTTTCTTTAATTCATTCTGATGTATGGGGACCCTTTCCTGTATCTACTATCTCTGGTGTACGCTGGTTTGTGTTATTTGTTGATGATTGCACCAGGATGACCTGGCTATATTTGATGAAACATAAGGATGAAGTGTTTCGTGTTTTTCAGTCATTTTATGTTATGGTGTAGACCCAGTTATATGCTTAGATCCGGATTCTCTGCTCCGACAATGGTGGCGAATATGTTAATCACCATTTTCATTCCTATTTTCAACAACATGGTCTTATCCACAAGACCTCATGTTCCCAGACTCCTCAGCAAAATGGGGTCGCAGAACGGAAGAATCGACATATTCTTGAAATTGCCCGGGCTTTCCTCCTAGGTGCTCATGTCCCCACACGCCATTGGCCCGATGTTGTTACCACTGTCATGCATTTAATCAACCGTCTTCCTTCCAAAATCTTAAACTTTAAGACCCCCCTACAGTCCCTATCAGCCTCGGTATCTCTACCTACGGCACTAATGCTCCCTCCTCGCATATTTGGGTGTGTGGCGTATGTGCACCTCCATAAGAACCAGCGCACCAAACTTGACCCATGTGCCCTTCGGTGCCTCTTCTTGGGCTATGCTACGCATCAAAAGGGTTACCGCTGCCATGATCCTGTTACCAAGCGTAGTTATGTGACGATGTATGTCACTTTTTTGGAGTCTGAACTGTTGTATCCTGCTTCGGCATCCATTTCTTCTCTTCAGGGGGAGACACTAGATGAAGAGTTGAATTGGCTGAGTTTTGACTGGCTTGAAGATCAGAATGACACACCAATAATTGGTGAGGAATCAACAGATACACCAATAATTGGTAAGGAATCAACAGGACCGAACATATCCTCTAAATCTAAAGGGCCTTCGGCAATTGATCACATACCATCAGGAGAAGAACCAAAATCTCCTCATCTTTCAGTGCCTGCAGACCCATCTCCTGAGAATATTCCTGAGGTAAACAATTTAACTATGCCTTCTGTTATGAATAACATAGATACTTTTACTGGATATACCTTACCTTTCAGGCATAACCGTGGTAAGCCGCCAAACATATACTCTCTTGACATTGAGGAAAGTAGGTCGAGGTATCCAATTGCCAACTATGTTTCCACCAGAAAGCTACCTGAACCTCTCAGGACATTCGCACATGAACTTTCCACTGTCATAATCCCACTACAATCAGGAAACATTAACGGATCCCGGAGTGGGGCGGCACCGACGGGGGAGGCGGTAGGAGGGGATGGTGTATATATATATATGTGTGTGTGTGTGTGTGTGTGTGTGTATATGTATGTGTGTGTGTGTGTGTGTGAGAGAGAGAGAGAGAGAGAGAGAGAGGAGGGAGAGATATAGTAAACTTGAAGGGGGGCGGGTTTAAGCAATTTACTAGAGGGGTATGTTAGTCATTAGGCAAGGGCAATTTTGGAATTTAATTTTTTTTTAAGTCATGTGATCTGCATGTGACCGAAAAAATTGTCGGAACAGTGTCGCAGGGGTGCAAAGTGCTCAATCGGAGGATACTTTAGAGAGTTATTTGCACAAAGTGAAATTGAAGGGAATTTTCTACACATTTTTCAAACCTCAAAGGTGTTTACTGCCATTCTCCCTTATATATATATATATATATATATCCAGCAAACCTCATAACCTTTATGCCTACATCTATGTGCACATAATTATTCCATGCACCAAATCTACAATATATAATATACCCATGCCAACATAAAAGAAAAAGGTGTAGTGCTTATTCATGCACTTTCAAACACTGTAATCAAAATCATGTATTCTGAGCGACCTTAATGTTAACGAAATCAACAGATTATAATAAAATCATGAAAAAATTATCGTAGTGTACATATATATATATATATATATATATATACACCCACAAAATCGAAAGAAACACGGAATATAGATGTTACAATTATGGGTTGCCTGATCGTTAGGCTAAATCACACACGAACTGTAGGTCGATCGATGCTCTCTTCTATCTCTTCTACGCGATTCGCGATTCTGCTATCTCCCTCTACTCGTCTGACAGAAACGTAGGACTATTTTAGGGTTTTCTTTTAATATATATATATATATATATATATATATATATATATATATTTTACATAATTCCCATGGGCCCAAAAATAATTTATATATATATGTAATAACCCAAAAGTAATTAAGTAGTGATTCATTGGGCTTATAAGCCCAACCTATATTATTTAGCCAAATTTAATTCGTTGATTATACTTGAACTATCACCGAACACTTCCACTACATTTTAGCATGAGAGTTATTCACTTCTAATTCAAGCACTCTTAATTATTTTACTCACTTCATCTCACACTAAGACATTGATTACCTTTTAGCAGAACAAATGTCGTAAGGTAAACAAGTGCACTGTGAGACATGTTTCAAAAATAATAACCTCCATGAGTATGTCACTTTTTGGTAGACATCACACACTTTAGCTACTACCTTGAAACAGTCCATTTACCAGTCTTCCTAAACCCCAGGAAAGGCCTAAACTTTAAAATTTATTTTTATTTAGATTAATGATTTTCTTTAGTAATAAGCACATATATAATCAAGAAAACCCATTTAAAAATAAAACAACTATAATTTCACTTAATTAAGTGCATGTTTGGCAAATGGAGTGGAGCCAAAATTTTGGGTTTGGTTTGAAAATTTTGCTCCACTCCATATTTGGCAAATGGTGTGGAAATTTGGAGTAGACACTGTAGCAATTGCATGGTGCAACTTTTGTGAAGGAATGAGCTAAAATTTGGAACCATCATTTTTTATGGTTCATGGTTTTGGTTTTGGTACCAACACTGTAGCAAATTCATTTTTGATATTAATAAATTTTGAAAAATTAAATATTCTGAAAAATTAAATATTTATGAAAAATTAAATATTTCGAAAATTAAATATAATAATATATTATAATATTAATATATTAAAAAATATTAATATTAATATATTTTAATATTATAATATTAATATATTAATATTAATATTTATTAATAAATAAAATGTGAAACCCATATATTAATATTAATATATATTAATATTTATTAATAAATAAAATGTGAAACTCATATATTAATATATTTTAATATATTAATATTATAATATTAATATATTTTAAATTATATTAATATTAATATTTATTAATATATTAATATTCAGAATTTCAACTCATACCAACTCTACCAAACATGGTTTGATTTTTCAGCATAACTTTTTCTCACACCAAAATCATCTGCACCAAACATGATTTGGAACCAAAATAAAACCACATCAACTCCAACCAAACCAAAAACCAACTCCACATCGTCTACCAAACAAGCACTAAAAGAATATAATCTGATCAAAATTATAACCGGACCAAGTTGGCCCGGTAACAGGTCATCACAAAATTTAGTCATCTTCTTTAGGTAGACCTACAATAGCGGCGCCTGTAAAACCTCGCCGCCGACGATAATCGCAAAACCGACCGGCCTTTAGACTGCTCGCCGACGCATGCCCTACAGTCGCCGGACACAACGACTCCAAAAACAAGATCCATCCCCTTCCTACACACTCTCTGTATATATGTGTATATATATATATATATTAACATGTTCAATTTCCTCGCTGGGAAAACTGATCGCCGGGGACAAGAGAACCAAAAATTCCGACTGGCTTACTAATATGATTTCATAGTTACCAATACCCAATTTCTTATATTATATGCACACATATATATACCACGTATATACATAATCTATGTACAACAGAAACACATATATGGCCACATGATATAAAACAGGGGAGAAAGTGGTGACCCAGTAACTTTAAATGAATTGTGCTTCAATTATGATTGGAAAAAATTAAGGGTTGCGACCTTTAACACCCTTATAGTATATATATATATATATATATATAGTGTGTATAACCCCCTACGGTTTGATTTGACCCTAAATCTTTTAAATATGTGTAAATTGACATCATTCATGTAAAATGATATATATGTCCTTAATATATAAATTTCTAAAAAAAACATATAAAATGCGAAAAAAATATATAAAATTCAAAAAATATATATAAAATTCAAAAAAAAATATAAAATTCAAAAACATATATAAAATTCGAAAAAAAAATATAAAATTCGAAACATATATAACTTTCAAATATATATATATAATACGAAAATATATATATAAAATTTGAAACAATATATATATAATTCAAATATATATATATTAAATTTCAAAAAATATATTAAATTCGAAAAAATATAAATTTTGAAAAGAAAAATATAAAATTAAAAAAAAAATATAAATTTGGAAAAAACATATATAAATTCAAAAAATATTTATAAATTTTGAATTTTTTTTATAAAATTAGGGAAAAATATTAAATTCGAATTTGTTTTTATTAAATTTCGAAAATAAAATATAGAATTCGAAAACATATATAAATTTCGGAAAACAATATATAAAATTCGTGGAAAATATACTCCTATATTCTACTTGCTTTGACTTTAAATTTTGTTTTGGTGTATTGTACTTTGGTCACTTGTGTTTTTTATACTTCTATTTGCACAAATATTTGAATTTTATATTTTTTTTGAATTTTATATATTTGTTTCGAATTTTATATATATTTCAAATTTTATATATATAAATTTCGAAAATTTTATTATATATATATATATTGGTTTCAAAAAATTTAATATTTATTTTTCAAAATTTATATATATTTTTTGAAATTTATATATTGTTTTACGAATTATATATATATTTCGAAATTTATATATTTAAATTTCGAAAATTTTATTTTATATATATATATATATATATATATATTGGTTTCAAATTTTATATATATAAATTTTGAAAATTTTATTTTATATATATATTGGTTTGAAATTTTATATATATAAATTTCGAATTTGAATTTTATATATTGGCTTTGAAATTTATTTTTCAAAATTTATATATATATATTTTGAAGATTAAGGGTAAGGGTAAAATGGGTATTTAAAATAGTATAAAAATCAAAGAAGGAGGGTTTTTGCACGTTTTCGAAACTTGCAGGAGGATATTCGCACGTTTTTGAAACTTGAAGGGGTGTTCGCACATTTTCCAAATTTGCAAGGGGTTTTCGCACATTTTTCAAAAATACTGATGTCAATACACACATTTTCAAAATATAAGATATTATTCGCACCGTATTTATAATACATGGGTATTTTATGTACTTAACCCAAAAACTAATGATCTGTTGCTTCGTAGACACATATATGATATATGCATATGTAACATGGTTACAAGTCAAATACATGCCATCTATGAGATATATATATATTAGGGTAAATAACAGTTTCACCCCTTGTTGATAGTATAAATTACACCCTCACCCCTTTGATTTTCGCTAATTACAGTTTCATCCCTTGAATCCCATATCCGGCGACCGGATATGTGCAATTACTCTTATACCCCTTTTTTATATTTATTTTAAATAATCAAATATTCTTTTATGTTAAATTACCTATTTACCCTTCTATCATCTTCTTCATCTCACCCCTACTCTCTCCTAAACCTCTCAAATCAAACCCTAACCCTAAAATGAACTATCAATTATCAAACCTCAATTCCTACCCATACTCAATTAATTGTCCATTCTCAATTACAGAAAAATCAAAACAAAATGACATATATATCTATATATATCTCTATCTCTCTATATATACGCACATATATATTTATATTTATATATATAACTATCTATATATATACACGCACATATATATACATATATAACTATATAGATAGATATACACCAATCTATATATATACATATATAACTATATATATCTATCTATATATATATACGCACATATATATCTATATACATATGAAATGGGTGTGTTGATTTTTTGATATTTTTGGTCTAAATCATGCTTCTTATAGGATATATTTGTTGATCTTGGACCCAATTTATGTTTCTATGTGATAGATTGAATTTGCCCAATACCCAATTCATACATATACATATATGTATATGGGTATATACATATATATGTAAGTGATTAGGGTAGTTTAGGCATTTCACATCATTTTAGATGGACAAACAAGTCTTTACACACATATAAGGGTAATTTGGTCATTTCGCATCTCAGATTTTGGTTGACCCGGTTTGACCTCACCGGAGAATGAGTTGAGGGGGTGAAAGTGAAACAAATGTCTAAACTAGAGGGAGTGAAACTGTAATTAACAAAAATAAAAGAGATGCGGATATAATTTACACTATCAACAGGAGTGAAACTGTTATTTACCCTATATTTTAACATCCTGAATCACACGTATGGGCAGATCTGTACTAGATACATGGTATATGTAAAATCTAACAGTAGATCCGTAACATATATCAATAACATATATACACGAATGATATACAATATTATAATATATTCTGGATTTCTTGCATATTTACTGTTTATTTCATTAAATTCTTAAACCTTAGCTCTAATATCAATTGGATATTTAAATATACAAGAAATCATAAACATAAATAACTAAGATAATTAATCCACATACCTCAATCAAGATTCGAGAAGAAAAGAAAACCACAATATACTTTAAAGGGCTCCTCGATGCTAATATAGAGTAATAACGGGAACGGCATCTACAAAAGAACATCAAGTGTTTCCTTTTCCATGATGAATAAGGATTAGAATTAAAAATCATAATCCAAGTCATATTATCAATTAGACAACACTTACAAATATGTTCAACTCATTAATTATTAACAATCACATTATAATTCTATTTCTATTTTAAGTAAAACTATGCATAAGATCATAAAATAATTTTTAATATAAAATATAATTTATTAATTAAAAACCCAATACTCCTAACCAACATGAGAAATAGTCATCACACAGTAACAACGTTAATCGTCATATAATTAGACTTCTCCTCAACAATCTCCCAAATAAACTTCTTAAGCAATTAATTTGAGAATACATACATTTGCGTTTTCTGAACAACCCTAATATTATAAACTTAGGACCAATATGACATTCAAATTTATCTTTTATAATTAGGGAGGATATTTTGGATATTTGAAAAATAATACTTACAATATTATATTTTCTTTTTAAAATTTTCTATTTTTGGAGAGATAGCATCCGACATATTTGAATGATCCTTCCAAATTATTTATTTTCTCTCCATAATATCGAACCAAATATACTTTTGTCTATTACTTCTTTTCTTTTCTTCTCAAATCTTCCCAAATCACTCGATCCAACCGTACCTAAAGGGGTGGAAAGAAAAACACTATAATTCAGTATCACTCTGTCTCAAAGCTCCCCCCTTTCTATGCGACTTGCAGCAAATTGATCAGGTTAGTGCTGTTTCCTTTTCTTCCCTTTGGCGTAAAATTATATATATATATATACAGACACACCCAATCTTTGAACAAACTATAAATATGGTCCTCCGAGCTGCTAAATTTCCCGCGTTGCAAAGACACACGGCGTCGGTGGATGCAATCGCCGGAAACGAAGACCTCCTAATTGAAATCCTCCTTTATCTGCCTCCAAAATCCCTCGTAAGATTTCAATCTGTGTCGAAAAAGTGGCTCTCTCTTATCTCCGATCCCCAATTCCGCCGCCGCCATCATATTCTCCAAAACCCTAATTCTCCTCCCACCGCCGTCTTCTACTGCCTCTCCCACGTCAAATATTCTCAATACGGCATCGTTTCTGTGAAACCCGAAGACGAGAAAGAAGAAGGAAAAAAAATCCCCTTTTTGGATGAATTCCTCCTCCACCGCTGGCCAGTAAACCCCCATTATTGCAATGGCCTGTTTTGTTTCCAGGAAAAGAGGGAAGAAGATAACAAGGAATTCCTCGTCCCAAACTGTTTCGTATGTAACACCACCACCCATCAGTATAAGAAACTCCCGCCTTTATATGAAGACCTTCCTCCTATATATGACCGTCACGGAAGTAGAATTACTTACTCAAGAGAATTCAACTTAGCTTTTGATCCCTACAAATCACACCATTTCAGAGTTGTTTGTGTTTGGAGGAGTTTTATGCACGGTCATAGTCCGTACTATCGTCGTATTTTTACTTACAAATCCGAAACAAATATGTGGAATGAATCCGGTGTGCCTCCCCGATCAGATTGTCAAGATTATTTTTTCCAGAGAGCAGTGTATTTGAATGGCGCTATTCATTGGGTGTCTGAAAGTAGGCCTTTCTTGCGGTTTGATGTGGAGGATGAGTGCTTTAAACCTATGCCGTCCACTCCCAATCCACGAAAACCGAGTGGACAGAGAACAAGGCATATTAAGTATTTTGGCGAGGCCGGAGGGAATTTGTATTTGATTCAGAAAAAAGAAAGTTCGAAGAATGAAAGGGTGAGTGTGTTCCAGATGAAGAGTGACTATTCCAGATGGTTTCCCAAGTGCACCCTTAATTTAAATAGGGCTGTCGTTAGGGACTGTTGCATATTCTCTTTGGTTGTACTTGAAGGTAATGCAGGTGTGCTGCTCTCTGGACCAAGAGGTCGCTTAGTCTGGGGTGATTTTGCTCGCAGGAATTTTAGGGAGCTTCCACAAAAGCTCACCATGGAACTCTCTTGGAGGAATGATCACTGGACCAATTTTCATCACTGGACCAATTATCTTTCTCATTACTCTGTAACAATATCTTCTGTTTAATCTCTTGCTATCTGCTAACTACTAGTATTTATTTTTATTATTGTGAAATCTTTACCTAGGATAATTATGGTTCAATATTATTTGTTCTTAATATTATATATGTTTATGGTTTCATTTTGGTGATGTGTCATTTAAGAGTTGTTGTACTATTTTATGGTTTCATTTTGGTCATATGTGTCATTTAAGAGTTGTTGTACTATTGTTGGTCATAATTAGGGTTGCATACACAACTGAAAAAACCCGAACCGGACCGAACCGAAACCGGCGGTTCGGTTACGGTTTTCAAATTTCAAAAATCAATTTTTTCGGTTCGGTTTTGGTTTTTACCCTCCAAAAACCGAACCAAACCGGTTTTATAATAAATTATATTATACATGTATTATCTACATGCTTATATCAGACTAAGAGTCTAACACATGTTGTTAGACTTTGAGAGGGTATTATATTATATATGTATTATTTATGCTTATGTAAAAATATATGTATATGTGTGGTCCGTAAGACTATGTGTAGATTTGGTATTGTTGGATCCATAGAGACAAAACTCAATTTTTTGAGCGGATTTATGAATTTATATACTCTTATTATATGTTTATGGTATATATGTTTCTTGTTTTGGTTTGGAACTTTGCTAGATTTCTCTATGTGTTTGATTTCATATGGACAACTTTGATTTTCATTAGATATATACAACTGTAAGAATAATGATTACATATAGATGAATAAATAGAGATGGAAATAAACTTGTTAGTCTATTCTTGTCAAAATTCTTTGTTTTATAAAAATGTAATAACAATAATGAAATAATTTATAGATTTTAAAAAATATCTAGAAAATATTAAAAAACCGAAATCGAATCGAAAAAAATGGTTCGGTTCGGTTTCTTTTACTAACGGTTTGGTTACGGTTTTCATTTTTAAGAAATCGAAAATAACGGTTCGGTTTCGGTTTCGGTCGAAACCGAACTGTGTGCACCCCTAGTCATAATGGCCCGTTTGGGAGGTGAATCATGTGCTGCAATTTTTTTCTGAAGCAGCTGAAGCAAGCGGAGCATGTTTTGTGGAATCGGTGATTCCACAAATATTGGATCAAACTAAAATTTATTTGATATTTAAATATTTATTTAATTATTTTTATTCAAATGTATTTAATATTTTTAAATAATAAATAAAAATTTAAAGTAATTTAAATATTCATTTATTCAAAATATTTAATATTTAAATATGTATTTATGTTTATTTAATTATTATTAATTATTCATTCACTTTATTTTCGTTCGTTATTTATTTTGTTTTGTTTTATTTATTATTTTTTACTCTTTTTTATTTAATTATTAATTGTCATTTAATTATTTATTTAATTATTATTTATTTATTATCAATTATTAATTGTTTTTATTTATTTATTACTCTTTTTTATTTAATTATTGGAATATGATTCTCGTTTTTTGGAAGCAAGGACAAAGCAATTCTCAAATTTTGGAAGCAGCACGAAATGGGCCTACATGATATAGTACTGGGAGTACTTTTGAGGTGATTCCAAATCAGGCCAATTTTACTTCCTGGACCTTGCTTTAGGCTGATTCTAATTGGTGGAAGCAAAAGCAAGGGACCAAACAAGCTTCAATAGCTTTGGGCTGTGAATAGTGTTGAAATAGGGAGTAAAACCAGATCTCCCAAACATGCCCTAAATCTCCTTTGAGTAATATAGTTGTTTTCATTCGGGTTTTGTATTTCGGTATTGGATTGTGTTTTCATTGTTTTGGGTTCAACAGGTTGTGTCTTGGATGTGTGAAATGTTGGGTGGCATTGTTGTTGTTTTTCTTCGGTGGCTTAAGTGGTTTTGTATTTGCATTTGTGGAATTTTAGATGAAATGGGATTATTAACAATTCTAGCAAAGAAAAACGAGGCACGTGCCTTTCAACATATCTCACTCTTTTAAGTTTTAAAAAAGTAATAGTACTTGTAATTATGCATATCTCTCTCTCTATTTAGTAAGTTTATGAACAACTTGATTACGATATTAGGTGATTTATTTGTCGGTGATAGTAGGTGGACATGGATCATTTAAGTTGATTTTTTCATTCGCTTATGTTCACTTCTCCATGTAACAGTGCACAACACACAAAGTGAGGACCTTGACATATGTGTGTTGTTAGATGGAGGAGCGGACAAAATGCTGAAAAAATCAACTTAGAGGATTCGTGTCCTTGTATTCTAGTGGAGGTGGGAAAGCTGTAAAAACTTTAGGATAAGTATAGTTCTACCTTGTATTCAGAAGTCTTTCGAAATTGTCAGAATGTTGTCTTCTGTAGCTATACCATAATGAACCTATATTCTTAGCCTTCAAGTCACATGCTTTTTCCATTCCTTTCAATGTGAAGATGTGTAGCTCTATCAACATGCCAATGCTATGTAATTGCATAATAATACTCGGAAGCATTCCTTTTAATGTGAAGACACGTTGCTCTATCAACGTGTCAAGGCTACGTAATTGCATAATAATTCTCGAATTTCCGTCCAACGGATCACTACCCATCTCAATGCTGGGCACCTCAGGTTGGTCACACGGACACCATGGTAGGCCCAGGACCTTGCCCAAGTGGGCCCAAACTGTTATCAAGGATCTTCTCAAAGACTTGACCCCATAAAAATATATTTATGCCTACATAAAGAAAACAATCGATGATCCAATTGATTTATTTGTAATAATTTCTAACATAAAAAAAAGAGTTTAATACGGGATTATTATATAAACGAACATTTATTATATTGAAAGACATCAGTGTAATTTTGATATAAAAATTACAAAAGGACCCCCATAACCACTCCAATTTTCACTAAATGAAGCGATCCAGAGTGGTTTTTCATTCGGATAGTTTGTTTTTCCATCCCTTGTATTGATACACAAAGTTGAGAATTAAGCTCACCGTTGGCTTAATTTTTGTTTTAAATTATTAGGTCGCTTTAGTATGTGGTTATGCAAGTCAAAATATATTAAGTAAATATTATTCTTGTGTAATTTTTTATGATAGTAATACGTATATATATATATATATATTACTATTTACGCAATTCACGAATGTTGTGTGGATGGGACTTGGTATTTTATTTAGTTTTGACAAGGAACCATTTCAGATGAAACTTGCTAATCTGTTAATCTTTTTTATATCATAAACATTATTACACATGTTATCATTTCCATATCTGATACCAAAAGTGTTGCAAATGTTAATTGTAGTAATTTATGTTTTGAGTTTGTTTGTTATATATTGTTTTTCGATGAGTTGAGAGTTCTTTCTCACCTTTCAAATATATATATATATATATATATGTGTGTGAAGCCTAAAATATCCTTTTACTTATTTAATATTCATTATTTAAAATTAATTTGTGAGATAATGAAAACTACCCCGTCTCCTAAAACCTAGAACAATACCCTGACCATTCCCTATTCAGATCCTCAAACTGGCGGCACCAGTCCATGTCCTTGGCATGTACACCGTCCTCAAATCACTTTATGGGTCGGATGCTTTGCGGTTTGTCTCCTTCTTTGTGATCGAACCTTCCTGACTACTCTCCTTGGACCCGGATTCAACCCAAGTGGATGTTTGGTGTGGCACTAGATCAAGGACTGTGTATGGTTCTAATATCAACTATAACGAGTCGGATGTTTTACGATTTGACCCAGAAACTTAAGCTATTGAGTAAAGCTAACATTCACCCATTTTATACCCAATCACTTTTCCCAAATGCAATTGTGAGATGTGCTCTAGAACTTGATATAGTTGGTCCAAGTTTTAAAAGATCCATTCATACCAACGCCCACATGGGCAAACATTTATCTTCTTTATACGGAGATGAAAAAAAGAAGTATAAATGATTCTTTTTCATTTTTTAAATATCATTTACCTTCCCCTAAAATGCACTCCGTGTTTATTTTCTTTCCTTGAAAGTAAAAAATTATAAAAAAAATTAATGTTATCCTTTGAATATATCTCAAGACATTATTATTTGATAATCCTTTCTTTTCCGTAACTTAAAAAAAAAAAAGTGAAGAAAGAAAAAATAAAATTGGTGTTTGTCTTGATCTGAAAAGCATTGTTCCTTCCTCTTCTAAGAAACTATTGTATAAGTTTCTTGTTGCTTTGTTGAATTGGTGAGGAATGGGCAAATAAACAGTTTGTAATTATAGGCTTGACATTTCTTGTAAGAAGCATGATAAATGGAGATTGATTATAGTTACCGGAGGTAAAGATTTCATAGGGACAAAAATAAATACTAGTAGTTACAGGTAGCGAGAGATTAAACAGAAGATATTGTCACAGAGTAATGAGAAATATAATTTATCTAGAGGTGGCAAACGGGCGGGTTTGGGTCGGGTAGTTAACGGGCGGGTCATAAACGGATCAGTGACCCGTTCTTGACCAGTTATGACGGGTTGATAACGGGTCGAGTCATAAATGGGTTGAGTTAACCCGCGGGTCAACTAAATATATATATATATATATGATTGAACAAGAAAATATCAATATACAGATATTTATTAAGCCTCTTAACTTCATTTATATATGTATAAATAAAAAAATCTAGATCTATTGGAGAAATAATATTTTTTTCTACAAAGATTGTGTCACTCCCAAATTTTCATGCATAGGTTGGCCAGACCCATACACAGAAAACTAGGAGCGTCTGCAATTGATAACATAAGCACAGAAGATAAGACATAAAATCGAAATATAATAATAACAGTAATAACAAACAAGGATACAACTTATATATGAAGAAGACCACACTCAATAAATCCTCAAATAGAATAAGTCCCACAAGGTACAACTTGGAAATCCCATAAACATGGACCCCTAGAAACACACTTAAAAGAAATACAACAGATACCATTTATCGGATCCTACCCTGGAGTGGAAGGAAAAGATGATAGGACCGAACGGATAGATATGAAGTCCTCAACCCTGCTGGTGAAACTGCCGAGGACCTGATTTGGAAAGCTTAATACCCACGAATCCCGATCCGAACCAAGTACTTGTTATCTCCCCCTATCTCTATATATATATCTACGTATACATATATAACTATATGAAGAAGAGGGAGAAGGAGAAATAGAGAATAAGAAGTTTGTAAATTGAATTAAGATTGGTTGAATATGCTTAAGTATATATAGGGAAACATAGGGTTTGCCTATTGACCCATATGCCCTCCGATTTTACAGAATAACCAAACCGACATGAGTAAAAATGTCCACCTTACCCTTTAATACAACCCCATTAACAAACATGTCATCCTATAAATATATATATATAAATAAATATCCATTAAATACGGGGTATTACAAAGATTATATCAATTTTGTTGAATTTAATCCGAACACTGATTTGATGACTAATTGTTATGAAATTAACCCTATAATGGAAAGTTGGAGTCTAATCAGTTGTAAAAATAGAGCTAATGCACTTTCATAAACTCATTTACTTGTCTGCATATGATTAAGGGTCGCAAGCGTTTTACCCCCTGTAGTATGCATACAGTGCGTATAACCCCCTGTCGTTCCTAAAACCCCCAATTTTTGAATATATGTGTGTCTTGCCCCCATTTTAAAATAGCCGATGACCGGAGTTGGGAAATATCAATCATACCCTTGTTTTAATTAATTTTAAAAAATAAATTACATTATATGTGAGATTACCAAAGTACCCTGATATGTGTTTTAACTTTCCCAAACCCTAATATCTCTAACAGCCTCCACCCCGTCTCTCTCTCTATATATAATTCAAAACCCTAAAACTGTATCTCCTCTCTCACACAAACCCTAAAATTGATAGCACCCTTTGAAGAAAACGTTGGTTTGGTGGTTGTGAGCAAAACCTTGCGAAGAAAACCTTCGCTCTTTGTTCGCGAAGAAAGTTTTGCGAACAAAACCTAACAACGGGCTTCGAAAATGGAACCATATGCAATTGGGTGAGTTCACAAAAGCTTATTTTGTTAATTTTCCTGTATTTTATGAACTTTGTGGTCCGAATCTCACTTTTTTGTACATTATTGCTTTAGGGTTTGTCATTTTCAGTAAAAATTATTGATTTCATGTGGTGGGTCCTTTGAATTTCATTTAAATATTAGGGTTTTGCTTTGAATATGTCAATTGCATGGATTTATACTGATTTCTGTGGTAGGTCCTTGGAATTTAGGGTTTTGTCCATTTTAGGGTTTTTAATTGCAATTGGGTCCACCACTGTGTATTAATAAATAAGGTTTTTGTTTGTTTACTATTAATTTGTTTGTTGGACCACCACAGTTAGGATTTTTGTCTAATTTAAGGGTTCGAATGAACCTGAATTGGGACTACCACTAGTAGTGGTTTTATTTGTTGTGTTCTACCATACTTGCTGATAAATACTTGAACAAGTTTATAATTGACCCTAATTGGAAATATGGGCTCATAAGGAATTCTATAAATGATGACTTTGAAGTGAGGGTAAGTAGGTTCCAGTTGTATTGGATGAAGGGGAAAGCAATGACAACAATAGAGGGCCATCATGAAGACCAGTTTAGCAAGGCCCAAGAATATTGTGATTTGCTGAAGAGAACAAACCTTGGAAGTATGTGTTACGTGGACACTGATTTTGATAAGGATGGGAATGAGAGGTTTAAAATGATGTTTTTCTGTCTTGATGCAATGTGGAGGGGATTTAAAGAAGGTTGTAGGCCTTTTGTAAGCTTGGATGGGTGCTTCCTGAAGCATTGTTTTAAGGGACAGTTGTTGAGTGCAGTTGCAAGAGATGAGGATGACAGTTATTTTCCAATTGCTTGTGTTGTGGTTGAGGTTGAAAATAAGGAGACATGAAAGTGGTTTTTGAATGAGCTCATGAGGATTATTGGGCCTGCAAGTGCTTTGACCTTTATTTCAGATAGACAAAAGGTACATTAAACTGTATTTTTAGTGTACTATTTATAATTTCAGTTTGAAACCATTATTAAACATGTTAATTTGAAACTAATTTAATGTTGTATTGCAGGGACTAATTGACTGTTTGCACAACTTGTGTGAGAACAGTGGCCATAGGTTTTGTGTCAGGCATATGCATGAAAATTTTAGAAAAAAATGGGGTTCTTTGGAACTAAAGGCTAAGGTTTGGGGAACTGCTAATGCATACACTGAGGAGGAGTATGAGCAGCATATGAATACAATTAAGAGGATGAACATAGATGCTCACAAATGGTTGGGAAAGGTGCCTCATCATATGTGGTCAAGAAGTGGGTTCATAACAAATTCTAAGTGTGATTTGAACTCTAACAATATGTGTGAGAGTTGGAATGGAACATTGAAGTATGCAAGGAAGAAGCCAATCATCTATATGTTTGAGATGATTATAAGATATTTAATGAACAGGTTTGAGACTAGAAAAATTGGATGGAAAGACATGATGGTATACTTTGTCCTAAGTTAGAGGAGAAGCTTGAGAAGACCAAGGTGAGAGCTAGGAGGTGCGAGGTGCATCCAGCTGGCTATCTTCTTTTTGAGGTGGACAATAGAGGATTAAATGAGGCTGTGGATTTGGGGAACAGAACATGCAGTTGTAAAGAATGGGAACATAACATGCGTTCATATAATTGTATGCATTCTGTTGAGGAGGGAAGAAGTTGAGGACTATGTGGATCCCTATTATTACAAGGAGACATTTTTGAGGGCCTATGCTCCAATGATCAAACCATTGTCACTTAGGAAAATAGTGAAGGCAGATAGGGGTTCACTCTTACCACCAGAGGTCCATCCCCAAGAGGGTAGGCCCCAAATTAATAGGGTCAAGGCACCAAGTGAAGGAAAAGGCAAAAGGGTGAGGGCTAAGTTGAGATGCACAAAGTGTTTACAAGTTGGACACACTAAAGGAAAGTGCAGGAATGACCCTGCTCCACCTAGTGAGAAAGGAAGAGGTGGTAGACCCCCATTGCTAAAAAGGGGCATCATGTTTGTGAGTAATAGAAGGGGTTCAGATGGTAGTGGTCCTAGTTCAAGTGGTGTCCAACATTCACATGAGGTGAGGCAACAATTTTTCAAACAATCCAATATTTTAAAACATTTTGAGCATGTTAAAACTAATAAATTGTTTAAACTTGCAGGGTCCAATGGGAGAAGCATTTGGAGCTCAAATGCCTGAAGTGCAAACTACACAGGAATTAATGAATAGGTATTTTTGGTTTTATTTGATTTTGCATTAAACTTGAAGTTTGCATTTTATTAATTACATGGTTGCATTTTGTTTGGTTTTAGGTATGAAGTTTGTGGAAACTGAAGATGCCAGGCCAGATGACAACCACTGAATATGATGCATTTTTTTGCTATGAGGATTTGGGCCATTCTGTTTGGTTTTTTTGTTGTTGTAATATAATGAACTTGTTTTGAATGACAGTGGTTGTAATGACAGTGTTTGTAGTGGTTGTAATGAACTTGTTTGAAGTGATTGTGGTTGCAATGAACTTGTTATTTTGACAGTGGTTGTAATGAACTTGTTTGAAGTAATTGTGGTTGCAATGAACTTGTTATTTTGACAGTGGTTGCAATGAGCTTTTTTGAAGTCATTGTGGTTGTAATGAACTGGGTTGTAATGC
Source organism: Cornus suecica (assembly GCA_963922005.1). NCBI lineage: Eukaryota > Viridiplantae > Streptophyta > Magnoliopsida > Cornales > Cornaceae > Cornus > Cornus suecica. Next base: position 7,486,484 of record OY998246.1, on the reverse strand, counting down.
ACTTGTTTTGAATGACAGAGGTTGTACTTGGGCATTGAATTGCATTGTTTTGGGATTGCATTGTTTTGAATTGCACCTGGGTGAGAGTCATAGTCTGTGATTGCATTGTTTTGAATTGAATGACAGTGTTTGCATTGTTTTGAATTATTGCACTTGGGCATTGAATCATAAAGTTCTTGCAATTTGGGAACATCACCCTAAACAAAACACAAGTTCAAATTACATAACATCATCAGATTACATTAGAAATTTTGGAAAAAACTGTGTATTCTTTCCCTTCAAAAGTAATGCTAAAATTAGAACACAACAAACAAAAAGAAGCCCTTGGCAGAATTTTCCATTGCACTCCTTCTACTTCTTCATTGCCATAAGTTCAACTTTTGTGTCTTGTAATTCCCTTTCCATCTCTTTCAACTTGTTCCCAAGTTCCCTCAAATTTTCAACAAATCTTTCTTTTGTTGGTTTCACTTTTTCTCCTTTTGCTTGTTTCAGTTGTGATATCAATCCATTCATGAATGTTTTGTAATGTGCAGACACCTCCTCATCCTCCCACCTATAAAATTTGCATGAGTCCTCCACGGGATATTTGCGCAACTATAAAACCATATTTTGGGGTTTTTATTAGTGTAAGATGTAGTTAATCGTGTTCTTAAATCACAATAACTATTAACCCCATATTCACCTTGACCTATATATTGTGATGAACACCTAGACCCAAAAGCGGATGACATTTAAACCTGCAAACCCTAATTTAAACAAAAAAAATGCAAGTAACTAACTTTATCAATTCAATGAACAAATGAGAATTATACAAAAATTAAAGAACTTAAATTCTAACAAAATTGATTGAAACCCTAACAAATATAACACAATGGATTAACATAATTTGGCTGAAAATAGTAAAAACCCTAAAATAAAAATAAAAATAAAAATAGGGTGTGTATATATTAGTGTATACACGTGTGTTTTCAGATTCGTGTCCATAACTATGTGTGTGTGTGTGTATCAGTCTATACGTGTGTGTATGTGTGTGTGATTCGTATACCAGAAGAAGACTTAACTGATTTGAAGCTTGATGAGGATAAGAGAGGAAAATAAAATGGAAGGAAAGAAACATTTGGGGAAGAAGAGAGGAAAATAGAGAGGAATGGTATTTTGGGTATGCCTAAAGGGTGTTTTCGGGTATTCATAAATATTTTCAGTCATGTGCAACTCACATGATCATTTCACCAAAAAATATGGCCGGCTGGTGACCTATGGGGGGCAAGTTGCAATATTGTTTGAACTGAGTGGATTTATACACACATTTATACACCAAGTACTTCACCATTGGGGGTAAAACGCTCGCAACCCTATGATTAATTATTTTAGAATAAACTAGCCTTGTTCTTGAACTGATGAAAAATTAGTGATAACAGTAATCATATTTGATTGTAGTGCAATCAAGTCTCTATACACGACAATAAGTACAACAGACACACAAACACTGTACACGCACATAGACATATATCATATTATCATACAAATAATGTATATATGCATAAATATACATATATGTACGGTGTGTAGAATTTTGAATTGCATTGACATTTATATATACCTTTTGAATTGCATCGACATTTACATTTACATTTACATTTTGAATTGCGTCAGTGGATTGAGGCTTACAAATGCTTGAACATGGCAAAAGGTCTGGATAAAATTGTGATTGAATATAACATTGATGACGTTCTTTTTATTTTTTATTTTTTGTAGTTGCTAAGAAGGTTATATAGTTGTTTTTTGGCAAATTTTTTTATTTATATGTTGGCAATATTTTTTTATTTTTCGGAATATAATTTTAATAATATTATATATCACTTATATACAACTATATATATATATATATATACACACTTTACTATAAGAGGGAATGACACTATAAGAGGTAGTAAGTAAATACATCATTCATGAAATAATAAGTTAATTAAATAACAACTAATTGCTAGCTTGCGCCTAAAGGGATGTGGTTTAACGGGTTGACACGGGTACCCTCACTTGACCCGTTAACAACCCGCATATTAAACCACTCACCCATTAACAATGCATATGTTAAACTACTCACCCATTACCCAATTTTAGCGGGTGGGTTGATGGGTTTAGGTAATTTTTGCCACCTCTAAATTTATCCAAGTGAGAAGATGTTCCACGGTGAATTTTTGTGGAAGCTCCCTGAAAGTCATGCAAATGATCTCAGGGGGTGTAAATGATGAGTGTCAGGTAAAGTAGGGGGTTTGATTGCATTTTGGCAAACCTGAGGGGATCTGACTGATGTTAGGACAAACCTTTGGTGGGCGTCAGGTGTGTGCAAAATATGTGGTTAAAAACGACACCTTAATGACACTTTAGGTTTTACCCTTCTGCAAACGCACAAATCAATTGTAGACAATTTTGCTTGAGTAGGGGAATATCGATCCCACAGAGACGAGGATTGTTCACTTCAATAGTCTAAAAATACTCAATTATATTTTTTCGAAAAGAGTTTGTTTTTGTGAATTATCTAATACTGATGAAAATAAAAACAGAAAACAATAATGAATAATGGTTGTGATTCAGAGAGAGAGAGAACTAGGGTTTCCTCACTCCACCACTAACCGCATAATATAGTTCAAATTATATATGAATTGCATGAGGGTGATCCATTGACTGTGAATTAGGTCGCACCGTGCCAGCAGTTTGACCCCAAAAAGGATTACTCTCAACCGGATCACGATAACCCATCTCAAGACTAAACTGATTAGTGCATGCCAACTATTAACAGAAAGTAAATGCAGAAAAGTAAATTAAAGCATGAAAATAAACTAAAGCATGTCTATATCAGTTTGTCAGGGCATGACCTGTGTCAACCTAGGGTTTCGAGTTTTATGACCATCATTGTGTAGAAAATCACAGATTAAACATCCGAGTTCCAACCCATAGTGAATAATTGTGATTGTGTAAGATAAATATATTCGAAAAGTCTAAGACAAGAATCAATTAAAATATATAAACTTGTATCACGAATAAAAACGGTATCTCATCTAACACAATCATCACAATATAGTCACAGTTTCCCCTCTCTACAATTGAATATAAAATTAGAACTACATTATTTGGCTAAGGTTTTGCGAGAAAACCCTAGATACCGAATTAGTTGATCATGACTGAGAGAATCCGCATTGTCGGTGTAGAAACGCTCTCCATGGCATTCTTCTCCAGATCTCTAGGTCTTCAATGGTGATTCTCTTCTATGGAAGCAATGAACTTAGCCACTAACTCAATGAACATGCGTGAAAATTAGAACCAGAACTCAAAAACAGCACCCCTCTCTAAACCTAACCCTCTCATATTTATAGACAAATGAGGGAAACCCTTACCTAATGATTTCCATTTTCTGTAATTTCATAATACATGAATAATGTTTATAAAATCTGATGTAAATATGTGTATAAGCCTATATGTAGAGGTCTGGAATCACCGATCACTTAAAATATCGAAGTAGAGTCAAAACTGGAAAATTCCGAAACAACTTCTACACGTAAATGGATCACGTGGCCACAAGGGGGACCTATGCTCCTGACCTACGCTTGGGCATAGGTCTAGCGCGTAGGGTCCAAACCAAAGCGTAGCGTAGGTCCAATCTGCCTCTTTTTCCCTCTGACGACGTAGGGTATTATGCATCTTTTGTTATAAACTCGTTTTTTCATATTTGAGTTAGACTGGTCGACTTTGACTCCCGATGCTTTTGGGTGAAGTAATAATGTCTGGAAATGACATTTTTGCCCTTCGGTGAGATAATAATGTCGGGAAATGACCATTTTTGCCCTCTGATAGCTCTTATTTACTTTGGCATACCTCTTGATTCCTTTCTCGAGATAGAAATGAAGACAAACTCAGTTAATTCACCTAGATTAGCTCTATTTATTCATTAAGCTCCTGAAACATGCTTACACACACAAACGGGATAAAAATACCAAGTAACAGAATGTAAAGACATAACAAACGCAAGATAGGGGAGAAAAATGACCAATATTGAACACTTATCAACCCCAGAAGGTGTAAATAAAATTAAACCCTTTTTTTTAGACCCATATGTAAGGATGGCAATTCATGTCGGTGGGTCGTGTTCGTGTTGAGTTGAGATCGTATCGGGTTGAGATAGTGTCGTGTCGAAAAAGAGCTGATTAATATACGTGTCAAATATGCTCAACCTTAACCCAACCCACAGGTTATCCGTGTCGACCCATGTAATCCATTTAGCCTATTTATTATAATATATTAAATTAAATTTGACACAATCCAACACGAAAAATGAACAATTTAACCTATTATCAACAAAATTAAATTGAATTTGACACGATCTAGTAATAGTTTATTGATATATTTCAACCCATGACCAATTAGAGAAGAGAAAAAAATAGTAATAAATATAAATATAAATATAATTGTGTCAAACGTGTCTCGTGTTCGAGTTGACCCTTATACAGCTTCAACCCTTTTTATGGTCAACCCTAATCCTTTTAATTCATATTGTGTTCGTGTTGTGTCTCATTTTGCCAGCTCTACCCATATGATCGTTTGTTGAATTTACACTCTCAGTAAAGTTTAAGTGAAATAAAAAGGTTGACCGTATGAGTCAAAAAGTTTTACATCTTGTGTCAAATATGTTATGTATTTCGTTGATCATAGTTTTCAATAAAATGAGTTTAACTAAAATACGTCATTGTGCATAATTATTCATTTTTCAAACAAATATTTTTTTCCTAAATAAACCATGGATATATACAAAATGAGATATTTTGTTTTTAGTATAAAACAAATAGTTCATTCCTATATAAACAAAGAGAAAAGAGAAAACAGTTAGATTTTGTACCATACGGTTCTAAATGTGGAGGAAATATTAACAGAGTAAAGGCAGATCCAAACGGGAAGAGTAATGCCTGATATGCTTGATGGAGATGACGACTCTGCGAATGAGAGTTGTTTAAGATGATATTGTACGGAAGGGTAGTTATGTCCATTTAGAAATTTTAATTTATTACGATTGTTTTAGTAAATTACAAAATAAGGATATTTAGGGAAATGAATAAAAGTGGGTTAAGTGCATTATAGACCAAAATTATGTTTTTTTTTTTTTGTAATTGTTTTTGTTAAGTGACATTTTCTTTAAATTATTATTTGAAAGTTGTCGTTTTTTAATATAGGCTCTAAAAGTTGTCTTTTAAAAATTTTCTAAAAAATAAGGAGCCTATATTAAAAATGAGGATTTATATTAAAAAATTTCAAATCTAAGGGGGTCTGATTGAAGATAAAATAAACTTTAAGAGTGTAAATTAAATTAACCAGTGAGATGTGAGGGTGAGGGGGTAAGATGATGAAATTGAAAAATATAGGGGGCAATCGAGGAGGGTTAGTTGATTAAATTCAATAGGTTAGGAGGTTTTCTGAAAGTAACCCAAAAGAGTAACCGATGTATTTTAAAAGATTAATACTGTTAATATTAGTTCTTCATCTCGACTCCGTGGCAAACCCTAAGCCCTTCCCCTCGTTACCAATTTCCCGCAAATTATATATAAAAGTATATAGTATATATTATATCGACACACACAGAGAAAGAACACATTATATAGTCTTTGAATCAACCAATTATGGTCCTCCAATCTGCTACTAATTGAGTTGCAAAAAATAGAAAACAATTAAAATTTTCTACTTGGCAAGTTATTTTGTAAAATATTTTTTGAAAACTCAAGTTCAATAATATCAATTCTTAGAAAACTACTTTAAGTTGTTTTCAGAAACAAGAAAACAAGGGTATGTTCACTAACATGGAACGTTTCATGTTTAAATGTATAATTTCTTATAAATAATAATATTATTAAATATATAATATATTATATTAAATAATAAAATATTTTTAATTAATATAAAATAAATTTTAATACATAAAATTTTATATATTAGTTCGAATTTATGAGAAAAAAATACAATTTCTTATACTTAATAATAAAACATTATTTAATATTAAAATATTTTTAATTAATATAGAATTTTACATATTAGTTTGAATTTATGAAACAAAAATATATAATCTTATTAATATATTAATAATATATTATTTTAAATAATAAAATTTTATTAGTTTAATTTTATGAGACAAAAATATATAATTTATTATACATAATTTTATTAATATATTACTTGATATTAATAATATATTATATTAAATAAAAAAATATTATTTAATAAAAAAATATTTTTTATTAATATAAGATAAATTTTAAATTTATGAGACGAAAATATATAATTTATTATACGAAACTTGTGAAACAAATGTTTGATTAAACGTATGTTATTTGTTTTTTATTCTCTGTATTATGAGAATAGTATAGTATCCTATAATTTGAAAATGTTTGATATTTCTTAACTTATTATATTGTACTTTAGAATTTTTTTTATTTACATAATAAATGCAACCAAGTAGATTTTTTAATTTTTGAAAACAGTTTTGTAATTTTACTAGCCAAGTATAATTTTGAACTGAAAAAACTATTCTCTGTTCTCGTTCTTAAAAAACTGTTTCTTAGAACAATTTTCAAAATTGCATACCAAGCAGGGCCTATTTTATTTTAGAATTATTTTTATAGTTTGGAAATAATCGAAGGCCTTCACACTTTTATAGGGTTATTATTATAGATAGATATAGATATAGATTATAGATATCTAAAAATCAGTTTAGAAGATGGTGAATAGGCTGAATAGTTACTTAGATATTCCTGTTTTTCGCTAAAAGTGTCATTAGGTTAACAAGAAAAGTGACACAGTTAACAAGAAAATTTCAAAATAGATTAAAATGTAAAATTAAATGAAGGGGTAGATATATTATTTAGTTTAATAATAAATTGAGGGGAGGAGGTCAAATTGATAAAAACTATATTCTTATTTCCAAACACCAGCTAGTTAACACATTGAGGGTAATTTAGGTATTAAAATAAAATTTCAGGATAATGTCATCTTAAAAGTGATATTAGAGGGTATAAATGACATTTCTCAAACCTGAGAGGTCTGATTGAAATAAAAACAAACATGGGTGTAAGAAGTTAGCCCCAAGATAGAAGGACACTTTTTTCATCAAATAATATACTTGTAAATATAAAAGTTAACACACATACTATGACATTACTAAGGATTGCAGTGTTCTTTTGGGGTTCTTTATTCCGGCTTGCATGCATATATGGATTATGGAGTAGAGCTCTGGATAGGGATGCTGCTGCATGGTTCTGATTGTGTTTTGTTGCTGCTAGGATGCCTTGCATGGTGGATGGTAGTGTGTTTTCATGCCATTCTTGTTCTTTTCAGGACTTATTTGGTTGAGTTTCCTTTTCCAACAACAAGGTGGCATATGATCATGTTCTACGCAGATGGGGTTTTCTTGTGAAGATGGTTACTAGTTGAGGAAGCTGGGAGGTGTTCCATGAGATTTGAAAAGTCAATGCACATAATTTTGTCAATATATTAATTTATCTTGAAGTATTTAAGTCATAAAATATCTAAACTATAAATCATCACGACACCTAGTGGGATCATGGGTAAAATTGGTATGCATTCGCAATAACTACAATAAAAGTCATCATATTAATTAAAAAGTTGATTCCACGTAGCGAGGGATTACATAGAAGATATTGTTATTGAGTAATATGAAATATGATTCAAGATCCTGTAAGGACGTTCCAAGGTGTTTGTGAGGATGTTCCGAGGTGAGTTTTTGTGGTTCCAAGGTGAGGATTTTCCCAGGTGAGTTTTTGTGGTAGCTCCCTGAAAGTCCTGCGAACAAGATCATACAAGATTAAGCGACTTTTAGGTCCAGAGAACACGAGACCTGCATTGCCTTCAATTATAGCCATAGAGGATCTGCAAAAGCCCATAATGACGAGACTATTTAAATCAACGGTGTACATGGGTATTAGAGCTGACAATTTCTGACAAGAAATAACACGTTTGACACGATTATATTTATTGTTATATTTATTTGCACATTTTTTCTATTCTCTAATTGGTCATGAACTGAAATATATTAATAAACTATTACTGAATGATGTCCAATTCAAATTTAATTTTATTTTTATTTTTTATTCTTAATGTTGGATTGTGTCAAATTTAAAATGTTTGATTTTCGTGTCGACTAATGTCAGATTACATGGTCGACCTGTGGATCGACACGCTGACACGAATTGACAGCTCTAATGGGTATCCTTCTGGAATAGTCACTCTCCATTTGTAACACATTCACCTTTCCACCCTTGGACATTTCCTTTTCTTCAATCAAATACAAATTTCCTCGGCCTCGCCGAAATATATAATATGCCTCGGGGATGGGGTGGAGGGCATAGGTTTAAAGCACTCATCCTCCACATCAAATCGCAAGAAAGGCTGAGTTTGATACACCCAATGAATAGCGGCATTCAAATACACAACTCTGTAGTGTAAATAATCTCGACAGTCTGATTGGGGAGCCACATAGGATTCATTCCACACGTTGGTTTCGGATTTGTAAGTAAAAATACAACGATCAAACGGACTATTATGACCATCCATAAAACTGCTCCAAACACAAATAACTCTGAAATGGTGTGATTTGTAGGGATCAAAAGCTAAGATGAATTCTGTTGAGTAAGTAATTCTACGTCCAAAACGGTCATATCTAGGAGGAAGGCCTTCATATAAAGAAGGAAGTTTCTTATACTTATGGGTGGTGGTGTTACAGACGAAACAGTCTGCGACAATAAAATCCATCTTCTTCTTCAGTATCTTCCTCGAAACAAAACAGGCCATTGCAATATTGGGCGTTTGTCAGGGAGTGTTGGCGGAAGAATTTATTGAAAAAGGGAATTTTTTTTTCTTCTACTTCTTCTTCTAGGGTTTTAGAGAAACGATGCCGTATTCACAAAAATAGTAGTGGTAGCCGTAGTAGAAGAGGACAGTGGGAGCAGACTTAGGAGGGTTTTGGAATATGGTGGCGGCGACGGAATTGGGGGTCGGAGATGAGAGAGAGCCACTGTTTGCACACACATCGAAATCTGATGAGAGGTTTTGGAAGCAGGTAAAGGAGAATTTCGGTTAATATATATTCGTTACCGGCGATCGCATCAGCCGACCACATAGCAGATAGGAGGACCATAATTGGTAGGTTCAAAGACTATATAATGGTGTGAACCCGATCGAAGATAACAAGAACTAAGAACAAACTTAACAAGAAAGAAATAATAACAATGGTGGAAGTATGAAAAGTTGGATGATTTTCATTGATCACTGTACGCCTATTTATTTATACACAAGATGGGCGTTTAATACAATCGTGTAATGCATGCTGATTTAATTGCTCCTTCACTTGATCACAGGGATTTGAAGTTAGTGAGATTGCAGCTTCCATCTCTGCTTCCCTACGCATGGGCCTCATTTCCGTGCTAGGCCTGGGTCTGCTCCTTAACGTTTGGTTTCTGATGGGCTTGGCCCAATTTTGGGCCTACAAATGGTGATATATATAGGATTAATTTCAAGAAACCCCACTATACTATACAGTTTAATCAATTAACCCCCACTGTATCCACTTTGCCCCCTATACTATTCAATTTCATCATTATGCCCCATCATCTCACATTTTGAGTCAAAATGTCTAAACTACCCTCAATAGTATAAGGGGATTTAGTGAAATCAACCATTTAAAAAAAATATTTTTTGAAAATCAATTATATTTTTCGCAAAAATTATAAATTCAAAAATATATATATATATTTTTCGCAAAAAAAAATATTTTTCAGAGAGAGTATATTATTTCCCAAAATATGAATTATTTCGGAAAAAATAATATATATTTTCTGCAAAAAAATTATTTTTCGGAAAAAAAATCATATTTTGGAACATAATAGTATATATTTTTCGCAAAAAAAATATTTTCCGAAAAGGATCATATTTTGGAACAAAATAGTATATATTTTTCGAAAAAAACATATTTTTCGGAAAAGATCATATTTTGGAACATAATATATATTTTTCGCAAAAAAAGTATTTTTCGGAAAAAAATTCATATTTTGGAACATAATATATACTTTTTCGCAAAAAAAATATTTTTCGGAAAAAAAAAAAATCATATTTTGGAACATAATATATATTTTTCACAAAAAAATTATTTTTCGTAAAAAATCATATTTTCCGAAATATATATATATATATATATATATATATTTTTGAAATTTATAGTTTTTATGAAAAATATAATTTATTTTTGAAAAATAATTTTTTTAAGGGTTAATTTCACTAAACCCCCTTATACTATTAAGGGAGGGTTGTTTAGACATTTTGACTCTAAATGTGAGGAGGAAAGGGCATAGTGATGAAATTGGATAGTATATGGGGCAAAGTGGATACAGTAGGAGTTAGTTGATTAAATTAAATACCATAAGGGGGTTTCTTGAAGTAAACCCATATATATACTACTATTATAAGTGTGATGTATTTCAGTGTTTTAAGGTTCAGGCCCTATTTTTTAACCGCATCTGATTGGTGGGCCTGACCTTGATATATGGGGCCTAATTCTCACTAGATGCGTTTTGAACCATTGGATCCAAGGCTATCAAAATCGACATTATATGTTGAATCGTTTTGGGGTCCGTAGAATCCTAAATAAAATCGCAAGATTCTATGTAAACTTATTAAAAAAAAATTAAAATATTAAATATTAAATATTTAATTTAAAAGTCTAAATCATATTAGAATTTTCAACATTTTCTAATACATTGGGTCTCTAAATGTTTTCTTTTCTCATAAATGTAGGCCATATATTGGGATATTAGACTAAATCATTAAGTTTTTAGGCATTTCATATGGAGGGCTTAACCGTCTAACCATTATTTTAACGTAATAGAATCATGGTAAAATCGTACAAAATCGTATAATCGTAAGATTTTATCAATTATAATCGAGATTCTGACAACTATGATTAGATCTTACTGGATCAAAGTCATCTAAGAAAGTAACTTGACTAAACTCGGATCCCTAAATGACCTCAAATTTGTTATCGGTATCCTCTTATAGATGAAGATGATACTACCTATAGAGGTATTCTACTAAACTCGGTATCCTCTTATAGATGAAGATGATTGGATCCTCTTCTCTTATAAATGGTTGACGATATACACCATCAACTTAGTTGTTATCTCCTTTTATAGATGAATGAGAGCTCGGGAAAAGACACAAAACACCTTATCATATTAAGATATTACAGACATATATCGTCAGCCATGACATCAGCTGCCAACACTCCTTTTTAGGGGAAAGACACAACTACCCCTAAAGAGACACATAATTAGAATAAAACCTCACTACATCACTCATAACAATAATACACTCATTATTACATCACTCATTGATATCATGCATGACATAAATCTTATTAAAATTACATTACAATCCTTGCACTTTGAGTTCATTCCCTGAGTCAATATGAGTTTTCATTTGTAGAATATCCTGTGTGAAAATGATTCAGATGAAATTTGTAGGTAGGATGATTGGGATAGTTCGGATAGTGAGAATATTCTTCATGGAATTCGGTAAGCAAGTATCAAATGCGCCGGCGCCAGTCGTCTGGAAAAGCTTCAAAAAAATGCCAGTTTGAAGTTTCTATGTACCAAAGATCACTGGGGATAGCGGCGAACTCTATGCGATTCGCATGACAGAGTTGACTGCGGATGATTTCATAGAAAATGGGAATTTCATACATGATGGTATTCTCATGACTAATGAAAAACAATGTATAGTAGGTTTTCTGAATGTGAATCCCATCATCTTTAGTGGGATAAAACTGTCGTTGAGTCTAGAAGATAAACATAGGAGACTGGAAATGAGTGTTTCTGAACTTGTTCTGCTAGAAAGAGATGTCCCCAAAAAGAGTGAGCCAAGAACACAACTTATATTCTGAGACAGGGAGGTTATTGAGAAGACACTAAGCAAGGTACTGAAGCATCCAAGATTTATCAAAAACAATACTAATAGTGTAAAGATCAATCAGATACCAAAGCAGGAAATAGGTTTCTTTAGGAAAGTAAAAATAAAAATTGGGGTGAATCTCAAACTGGGTGAGGAAGGAATAGACTGGGTGAAATGACATATTCCTTATAGGACCGACATCTAAACCGTAACGGTAGACATAAAGGAATTGGAAAGAGTTCACCATATGAATACTGCGAACAATTAGGGTTTTTTCTAGCAGGAGAGTTTTAAGGTGAAAATGAAGCTTAAGGGGCTCAAAACATGAAATCATGGGAAAACACAAGGAAAACTTGGGTATAAGGGAAACATGATTGATTTCTTTTTTCAGACGGGACAAGAAATCTGGAAGGATGTTGGTTTTTCCCTTAATGTGAACAACATCAAAAGACCATTGAGAAAACCAATTTACCCAGCGAATGAGTTGAGCTTTAGGAAGATGTTTTTGTTTAAACCGAAGCATGTTAGGAAAACTCATTAAATCAGTTTCAATTAAAAAGTGATGACTGATTAAATGAAATTCAAACTTTTTAATACTTCGTTTAATGGCAAGAATTTCTTTGTAGGTCGAGTGGTAATGAATTTCAGTAGGAGAGAAAACACCACTTTTATATCCACAAATTTTCCTTAGATTATTAGGAAGTTCTTCAAGAAGAACATCTCCCCAATAATAATCAGAGGCATTGGTTTGGAGAATTCTTTTTCCATCAGATGGGATATGCAAAGGAGGAAGGGTTTTGGAAAAGGCTTTGAGGTATCGAACTGCATCAGTGCACTGGGTAGACCATGGTAAATGATCTTTCTTGAGAAGGGCTGAGAGGGGTTTTCTATACTGGGCAAGATTGGGGATAAATTCTGACATATAGTTAACAATTCCAAGGAATTATTGAACTTGTTTGGTAGAGAGGTTGGTGTCTAGAAAATGATCAAGCTGGGTGGCAATATGAGGTTGGAGTTCATACTGTCCTTTGGAAATCTTCATACCTAAGAAATCAATTTCAGGTTGACCTAAAACCATTTTCTTTTCAGAAAGCATAATTCCAAATTTTTAGACAATTTGGAGAAAGGTTTGGAGAAGACTGAAATGGGTTTCAAGGTCATGGGAGAAAAGTAGGATGTCATCAATGTAAACTAGGACAGAGGATAATATAGGAGCAAAGATCTTGACCATGGCATTCTGAAATAGGGAAATAACGGTTTTTAAACCAAAAGGCATCATGTTCCACTGGAAATGATGGTCAGGAATGCAGAATCCAGTTTTAGGACGATCTTCAGGGTGAATCCCGAGTTGCCAAAAGCCTGCCTTAAGGTCAAACTTGGAAAAGATCTAGGTTTTGGGAAGGTTGGAGAAGAGAATAGTTATTCGGGGAAGGGGGAGTTTGTTGTCTTGAAGAAAATGATTTGGAGGCTGGTAATTGATGACAAGGCTTAATTTTCCTCGAACTTGTTCTGATCTTTTATTCACATAGAAGGCTTCACAAGCCCACTGGGAAGTTGTGGGTTCAATAAGACCTTCTTCTTGGAGCTACTAAAGTTCTTTGAGAGCTAATTGGTAATGATCAGGGTTCATTCCATGATGGGTGGCTTTAGTAGGGTTAAGGTCTTCATTCTTCTTGAAAGGAAGGGAAATGAAGAATTCTGGGTTTTTCCAAAGAGGGTGGTCACACTTGGTAAGAAACTGGGTATGGGACTCAGCACAGGAGGACTGAACAATGACATGTTTAATGGTGGCTAAACTTTCAATAGAGAACAGGTTTAGCTGGGTCGTCCATGGGATTAAATAGTTTTTAAACTTTAAGCATTTGGCCATCTAGGAAACCTTGTGAATAGTTTGCAAAATATCAAACCCCAGAAGTAAATCTTTACCAGCGAGATCTGAACCATAAACTTGGTGTTTGATGGTATAGCCAGAAAAGATCTATAGAGTGATGGGTTTACTCTTGAGGGTTATGATAAATGTTTCACTATTGGCTGCAGTAAAAGAAGAGAAACATGACTGCCAATACGAGTGAGGAAGAATGGAATAATTCATGATCGAAGATGCTGCTCCAGTATCAAAGAAAGAAATCACAGGAATAGGTTTGACATATTTGTCAAGAAGAACTTGGACTTTAGCAAGAGGCTGGACAAGAAGTGAAGGGAAAGTGGTTGGCTCAAAAGAGAAAATGTTAATGGGGAACTCATCATCAGAGTCTGAGGACTCAGAGGATGAATCAAGAGTTTGCTCTTCTAAAGAAAAAGCCAGAATAGTGTTTGGAGTGGCTTCTTCATCAATAAAAAATAGAGATTTAATATCAGCATCTTCAAATTCATCAGTATGGGCAGAAACAGCAGAAAGAGAGTTGACCATTTTGTCTTTGGTGGATTTTTGAGGGCATTGTTTTGCATAATGGCTTGGTTTTCTGCAAATATAATGGCGATTTGATTTTCGTTGGCCACAGAATGGTTTCTTTCTAAAAAACTGTCATTTCTTCTTTTTGGAGAACTTTGGATATTTGGAAGAGGGGAACTTTTGAGACTTCCATTTATGGAAGTGTTTAGACTTCTTAAGAGAGGAGCCACATCTACATGTTTTGTCTTTGCATTTGATGAGAATGTCAGGTTGCTCACAAGCTTTTCCAAGAAGCTTGCCTTACTCATGAAGCTTTTTGAGGAATTTTTTATGGTTACAGAGTTTTTCTAAAGCCTGTAATGCATGCTGATAGATAGCATCGAGCGATGTGTTGTTCAAAGCCATGTTCTTTATTTGTAATAGTCGGAAAGTCTCATTTCTGAGAGGCTCAGGAAGTGAATTGAGGAAGGACTGCTTTAAGTTGACATCATCAATACCCCCGAGGATATAAAATCGTTGGGACATCCTGAGGTAATGACGTTCCAAGTCTTTTATCTTAAAAGAATAACATCTCATACTGGGGTATTCTTCACGGACAGAACTGAGTTGAGCATCAGTGGATCCTAGAAATTCGTTATGAAGGACATCAATGAATGCTGAGATGGTTAGGGCTTGAAGTAATTAGAGATTTTTGTATTCTCCAAGAGAGATAAGCCACTAGCATAGATGACCAAGGAATTTGGCAACGCACTTGGTCAAAACTGTTCTTAGATCAGCATTAGGGAGTAGCATTTGAGTTGTACACTAGCCATGAATCTCATAGAACTTGTCAATCCATTTGGAATGCGGGATGTCATCAATAGAAAATCCTTGGTTGGTATAAGTAAAGGAAAAGTTTGATTGAGGAAAAGGTGGAGGAGGAGTGTCTGAAGGCTCATCAATGACTTCTTCGACCATAGGTTCGAGACCAGGAGGATTTGGTTGAACCATATGGATAAATGGAGCAGGATCTTAATTGCCAGAATCAAAAGAAGACTCAGAATCGGATTTAGGGTTGATCTGGAGAATGTTTCCTGAGTCAGGAAGATTTGCAATAGTCATCAGAAATTCAGTAATGGGATTTTTTGGTTTAGACATATCTGGATCTAGCATGAATTGTTCAGGGGCTTTAGCTTTAGCATCTGGAGGTGGTGGAGGCATTTCAGGGGAAGCAAAAAGGCTTGTCTTTCCGAAACCTGGAGAAGAGAGGTTTAAGGGTTGTGACATGGGCAACAAGTGATATGTAGGAAAAAGATTGGACTTGTAAGATCCAAACAAATCAGGAGGGTTCATTTGCTGTTGATGTTGTTGGGCTTGCAGAGACTGAAGCTGGAATTTCAAATGCTTTATTTATGCATCCTTGTTGTATAAAGCCGAGGTGAATGATTGGTTGGAGTATGCCATTTGAAGCAAATCACCATGAAGAGTTTGCATCTTCCGTTGGAGGTCATGGATAAGAAGTTCTAAAGAAGTCAGGTTACATTGCATAGTGTTCTCAAGAGACTTCTGAGATTGGGAAATCCTTTGAAGAATTTTATTCTGAGCTAAGGAATTGGCAGACTGCCAATTAATAGCGGCTTCAGCAGTAGAGATAGACTTGGTAGATCCATCGGGATGAACAACATTTGGATATGGGATTTTGTGCTGATGGGTAGTCTTTTCTTGCTGATCATGAAAATTGAGGGGAGGAAAGTCTTCTTCATTCGAAGAGAAAGAATGAGAAAACATGTAACATGGGATTGGTTAAGAATGAGGGTCCAATGGTTTAGGATATGAAGGCTCATGTGGAGGTTTGCAAGTAGAAGGCGATGACTTTGGTTGGGGCTTTTCTGAAGTTCCATACTGGACATAGTAATCAAACTTGCCATATGGTTTTCCAAATAAATCAACAGTAGAATCACCGGCTTCATATCTTTCTCTGAGAGCTTGTTGGGAGGATTTCCTTTTGTTTTTTCGTTTAGGCTTATCATCATCCTCGTCATTATCATAGAGGCAACCATCATAATCACAAATATCAAAGAACTTATGACCAGTGACCGGATCTTGAAAGTAGTAAAGAGGAACACCAGAGGCTTGGAAGGATTTGATGGGTATTTGAGACTGGAAGTTGGAAGGATAAATCATGTTGATTTTAGGGAGTCCTGAGGAAAAGATGGGAAAGAAAGTGGATGAGGTTGTAGTACTTTGGTCATTGGGGAATGATATTTGAACCGTTCCATCAGGTCTGGTGACAAAGGTAGGATTGGTGGACTGTATAGGTTTGGGTTATTGGTGGGTTTTCTCGTAAGCTGTTACCCAAGAATCTGGGAGTAGCTTAAGAAGTTCAGGTCGAGAAAGTTGTTTAGGGATATGGGAATAAGTGGCTTGGTAGGTAGTATTCATAGTGATAAGAAGAGCTTCATCTGAGGAAGAGGGAAAGAACATGTCCATGGCATGGTTCTGGAGTCTATACATCATTTAGTAGTGAAGAGTCACAGCAAAAGTTGTGGAAACTTGAGAGGCTCTGCCAATCTGGATCTGGACCTTAAGAGCATTAAGCAAATGTGGATCTGCTAAGGGCATGTTGAAATTTGGGAAGAAAGTGAACACAACAGTTCCTGCATTCAAGGTGGTCTGAACAGTTGCGATACACGCATGTTGGTAGTGATGAAACCTGGTATCAACCAGGGCAATCTTGGAAGTTACTGGGAGACCTTTGCGACCATGGAAAGATACAACAAGTCTGATGTCTCCAAAGTGAATGTGGGTAAAGCCTTGTTGTTGTCATTTACTAGGTAGATCGGGGGGTAACTCCAAGGGAAATAGTTATTCTTGTTCTGTGGCAGGAACAAAGCAATGATCAAAGCGGGAGGCCTGGATGTACTCCTTAATAGAAGAAGGACGATAGGTATGAAACAATTTAGTAACAGTTTTCTTGACAATACTAGTAGGTTTGGTAAAAGTTGTATAAGGGTTAACTAGAGGTAAATCTGTGATAGGAACTTTACTATCTTCAGCAAGATATTCAAATTCATAGAGGTATTCTACTTTAGAAGAAGAAGAAGGGGAAATAGTAGATCGAGAATATGAGGAACGAGAGCTTGAAAAGAGATTCATAGAGGTTAATAGATCTGGTTTATTCTCTACTTCATACATACAAGTTTAATTTCCCATAACATGAAAATCATACAAGAAGTGGTTTAGGCATAGTGGGATCTGTGGATCCGTCATACGTCGTAACTCTCTTCGTGTTTGTATATCCTTAATATGATAGGGTGTTTTGTGTCTTTTCCCAAGATCTCTTTCATACTTAGTGTTTGTACCTACTTAGTGGATCTGTCATACACCGTAACTCTCTTCAGGTTTAATTGTGATTGTGATGATTGCCTCTATAATAATGACGAGGATGATGATAAGCCTAAACGAAAAAACAAAAGGAAATTCCATCAGAGATTCAAGGGTTCAAATTCAATCATTTGATCGATCAGGTCCCATTGAATTATTGAGTGGAACCCAATTAGTCAAGTGATCAGCAAAACCGTTAGATCTCTCTTTCTCTCTTTATCTTTGTCTCGGTTTACCTTCCTTGGTACCATAACAAACACATCTGTATTGGGTACCAGACCCGATGGTACTATCCAGATATCATTTCCTAAATACCAAAGCCATACTACCTCTGCCTCCACTGCCCTTCCCATCTTTTTTTCAGGACTCCCATAAATCTCTATGATTTGTCCTTCTAACTTTAAATCCCAAGTTCCCATCAAGTCTTTCCAAGCCTCAAGTGTTCTGATCTATTATTTTCAAGATCCAGTCACTAGTCACAAGTTCTTTGATATTTGTGATTGTGATGATTGCCTCTATGCTGAAGAAGATGATGACCAGCCCAAAGGTAAATCCAAAAAGAAATCTTTCCAACAAGTTCTTCGGGAAATATATGAAGTAGGCGATCCCACTGTTGATCTCCTTGGAGAACCATCTGGCAAATTTGATTACTATGTTCAATATGGTAAATCAAAGATACAATCAGAGATCACACATTCCTCTTGTAAACCTCCTCCTAAACCATTGGAACCTTCTTCACCACCACCACCATCTCCTTGTTACATGTTCTCCCCTTCTTCCTCTTGGGATGAAGAAGATTTTCCCCCACTAACCTTCCATGATCAGACTGAGAAAACTACCCACCAACACAAAATCCCAGATCCTAAGATTGTTCAACTTGATGGATCTACAAAGTCTATTTCTGCATCAGAAGCAGCAATCAATTGGCAATCCGTTAACTCCTTAGCCCAGAATAAAATTCTCCAAAGGATTTCCCAGTCTCAAAAATCTCTTAAGAACACTGTGCAAAGAAAGCTCACTTCATTGGAACTCCTTATCCATGACCTCCAACAAAGAATACAAACTCTCCATGGCGAGTTGCTCCAAATGGCATACTCCAACCAATCATTCACCTTGGTTTTCTATAGCAAGGAAACATAAATGAAACATTTAAAATTCTAGCTTCAGTATCTTCAAGCGCAATAACATCAATAACAAATGAACCCTCTTGATTTGTTTAGACTTTACCACTCCAATTTTTTTCCTACATATCACTTTTTGCCCATGTCTCAACCCTTGAACATTTCTCCTCTAGGTTTTGGAAAAACAAGCCTTTTTGCTTCCCCTGCAATGCCAAGCATTCCCAATCTTCCACCCAAGAAAACCCCATCCTATACTGCTTCCACCTCGACACCTAAACCAGTCCCTCCGAATATGCCTCCACTGAGAATACCTCCCCCACGTCCAGACGTTAACACCAAAAACCCTGGACAATTCATGTTGGAACCCGAGGGGTCTAAATCGAAAAATCCCATTACTGAACTTTTAATGACTATTGTAAATCTTCCTGACTCCGGAAACATTCTCCAGATCAACCCTGAATCTGATTCAGAATCTTTTGTTGATTTTGCAAATCAAGCTCCATTCATCCATATGGTACAACCAAATCCTCCTGGTCCCGAACCTATGGTTGAAGAAGTCATTGATGAGCCTTCAGACACTCCTCCTCCAATTTTTCCTCCCTCAAACTTTTCCTCTACTCCATTTAACCAAGGATTTTCTATCGATGACATCCCGCATTCCAAATGGATTGATAAGTTCTATGAGATTCATGCCTGGTGCACTGCTAAAATGCTTATCCCTAATACTGATCTACGAACAGTTTTGACCAAGTGTGTGGCCAAATTCCTTGGCCGTCTACGCCAGTGGCTTTTCTCTCTTGGAGAGTACAGAAATCTCCAACTCCTCCAAGCCCCAACCATCTCAGCATTCATTGATGTTCTTCACAACAAATTTCTAGGATGCTCAACTCAGTTTTATTCGTGAAGAATACCTCAGCATGAGATGTTGTTCATTTAAGAGAAAAGATTTAGAGCGTCACTACCTCAGAATGTCCCAAAGATTCTACATCTTAGGAGGAATTAACAATGTCAATTTAAAGTAGTCATTCCTGAATTCTCTGCCTGAACCTCTTGGCAATGAAACTTTCAGATTACTTCAAACCAAAAACATGCATTAAATAACACCTCACTTGGTGCTATTTACCAGTATGCTCTACAAGCTCTAGAGAAACTCTACAATCACCAGCAGTTCCTCAAAAAGCTTCATGAACAAGGCAAACTTCTTGGAAAAGTCTGTGAGCGAGCTGACCTTCTCATTAAATGCAAACAAAGCATACACCTGTTGAACTACTTCTAAGAAGTCCAAACATTTTCAAAAATAGAAGTCCGAGAAGTTTTCCTCATCCACATTTCCAAAATTCTCCAAAAAGAAAAAATGGAAGTTCTTCAGAAAGAAACCCTTCCGTGGCCAGAGAAAATCAGACCGGTGTTATATCTGTAAAAAACAAGGTCATTATGCAAAGCAGTGTCCACAAAAATCAGCCAGAGAAAAAATGGTTCATTCTCTCTCTGCTGTTTTGATCCAAACTGATGATTTTGAAGATGCCGACATTGAGTCATTATTCTCCATTGACGAAGAAGCCACACCCAAAACCATTTTGGCTTTCTTTCTTGAAGAACCAATCATTAACTCATCATCAGAATCCTCTGAATCTAAGGACAATTTTCCTTTTGATATTTTCTCTCTTAAATTGATACCACCCTCATTCCTTGTCCAACCTCTTGCCAAAGTCCATGTCCACATTGACAAATATGTCGAGCCTATTCCTGTGATAGCCTTTTTTTATACTGGAGCCTCATGCTCAATTATGAATCATTTCATCCTTCTTCGCTCCTACTGGGAATCTTGTTTCTCACCTTTCACCGCAGCCAGTGGTGAGACTTTCATCATAACCCTTAAGAGTAAGCCTATTACTCTTCAAATTTTTCTTGGATACACTGTAAAACATCAACTCTATGGTTCTGAGCTCCCTGGCAAAGATTTGCTTTTAGGATTTGATATTCTACAAAACCTTCACAAAGTCTCTTGGATGGCCAAAGGATTAAGATTCAAAAACTATTTCCTTCCATGGACTACTCAGCTAAACATTTTCTCTGTCAAAAGTTTAACTTCCATTAGACAAGCTATCATCCAGTCCTTATGCGCAGAATCTCATACCCAGTTCCTTACCAAGTGTGATCACCCTTTTTTGAAAAACCCTAATTTCTTCATTTCCCTTCCTTTCAAAAGGAACGAAGATCTTAACCCTACCAAAGCTACACATCATGGTATGAATCCTTAGCACTATCAACTTGCCCTTCAGGAGCTTCAACAATTCCAAAATGAAGGTTTTGTCGAACCAACCACTTTTTCATGGGCCTGTGAAGCATTCTATGTCAACAAAAGATCAGAACAAGTTCGAGGAAAATTAAGGCTAGTCATCAATTACCAGCCTTTGAACCATTTTCTTCAAGATAACAAATTTTCCCTTCCCCGCAGGACTGTTCTTTTCTCCAACCTTCCAAAAGCCCAGATATTTTCAAAGTTCGACCTCAAAGCAAGTTTCTGGCAACTTGGCATCCTCCCTAGGGATAAACCTAGAACTGGTTTCTGCATCCCCGATCATCATTTCCAATGGAACGTTATGCCTTTTGGGTTAAAAATTGCTCCTTCCTTGTTCCAACATGCCATGGTCAAGATTTTTGCTCTAATCCTATCATCTCCCAATAGATGGGCAAAAACCTCCAATTGCTGAGGGGTCGCACTATGTCCCGCTTGGTGGACAAAATCTTCTCTCCTTTTATAATTCTTTCTCCCACACACCTTTGCCCTCGTTCACCGAAGAGGAAAGAAGAATCTTACAAGCGGACAGAGACCTAAATTTTCATTAGATTCATTCCTAAGCTTGCTTTGTTGCAGCAAGATGCTCAGTCTGAGAGTGCTTGGAGAGAAGAGAAAGCGGTAAAAACCTCTCTGATTCGGTCACCGAGTAGTCGGACGACTCTTCACCCTTCGACGCTTGTTGTATACCTCCTCCATCCTTCGGAGGTGGAAGAAAGGGTACTATAAATAGATTATATATATAGTAGGGCCCCAGAATGCTAAAAAGGTGGGGGAACAAGAGTTGTCACGATAGAAAAGAGAAATGACTATAAGGAACCAACGATTCTCTCTTCTTAAACAACCTATATCCTCCACACTTAATCAGCATTTGATAGATTAATCCAACCCCGAGCAATCTTAGTTATTGGTGGGGGATCTGCCTTTGTTTACATTGATGATATCCTTCTGTTTTCTACTGACCTTGAGAGCCATTCCAGTATTTTCTAGACCTTTCACCAACTCATTCAAAAGTTTGGTATCATGCTCTTTGAAAAGAAAATGATTTTAGGACAGCTTGAAATCGATTTCTTGGGTATGAAAATCTCTAAAGGCCAGTATGCTCTTCAACCTCATATTGCCTCACAACTTGACCATTTCCCCAATGAAAATCTTTTGGTTAAAGAAATTCAACAATTTCTAGGAATTGTGAATTATATGTCTGAGTTTATCTCAAACCTTGCTCGGTACAGGAAACCTTTGTTAGCCCTTCTCAAGAAAAACCCAGCTCCTTGGTCTACTCAGTGTACCTCAGCGGTTCTCCACCTCAAAGCCATCTCCAAAACCCTGCCCCCCTTAAACAATCCTGCTAATGGTAAAAGAATCCTTCCGACTGATGCTTCTGATTATTTCTAGGGAGCCATCCTTCTTGAAGAAATCTCTTATCAGAAAAGAAAAATCTGTGGATACAAAAGTGGAGCCTTTTCTCAAGCCGAACTCCATTATCACTCCACCTACAAGGAGATCCTTGCCATCAAACGAAACATTGAGAAGTTTGAATTTTATTTAATCGATCATCATTTTTTAATTGAAATTGATTTAATGAGTTTTCCTAACATGCTTCAGTTTAAACAAAAACACCTCCCAAAACCCAACTCCTTCAATGGGCAAATTAGTTTTCTCAATGGTCGTTCGATGCAGTTCACATTAAAGGGAAAAACAATATCCTTCCAGATTTCTTGTCCCGTCTGAAGAAAGAAATCAATCATGTTTCCCCTAGCCTCAGTTTATGTTTTCCTATGATCTTGTACTTTGAGCCTAGTAACCTCCTTTTTCACCTTCAAACTCTCTTGCTAGAAAAAACCCTGATTGCTCGCACTGTTCACATGGTAAATTCTTTTTAGCTCCTCTATGTATAACGCTATAGCTTAGATGCAGGTCCAATAAGAAATTTATCATTCCATCTTGTTTATCCCTTCCTCACCCAGTTTGAAATTAACCCTGATTTTTATTTCTCTTTTCCTAGAGAAGCCTATTTCTTGCTTTGGTATTTGGTTGATCTTTACACTATCGGCATTGTTTTTGATAAATCACAGATGCTTCAGTATCTTGCTCAGTGTCTTCTAAATAATCTTCCTGTTTCCGAACCTAAGCTCTGTTCCTGGCTTACTCTTTTTGGAAACATCTCCTTCTGGCAAAACAAATTCAGAAACACTCATTTCCAGTCACCGATGTTCATTTTCTGGACCCGTGGCCAGTTCTACCCTACTCAAGATGATGGAATTCATATTGAAAAAAGCTACCATACTTCATTTTTCACAGGTAATGAAAATACTGTGGTTTATGAGATTTCCCCTTTCTGGGAAACCCATCGAACTCAGCTATGTCATGCTAATCGTATCGCATTGAGCTTCATCCCCTCTGACCTTCTGTTCAAAGAATCTACACATTGAAGTTACACTGATGCCTTTCCAGAAGAATGGCGTT
This sequence comes from Cornus suecica, assembly GCA_963922005.1. Classification (NCBI taxonomy): domain Eukaryota; kingdom Viridiplantae; phylum Streptophyta; class Magnoliopsida; order Cornales; family Cornaceae; genus Cornus; species Cornus suecica. The sequence continues at coordinate 7,462,846 of OY998246.1, read as the reverse complement.
TCCGCATTCGCTATTTGCTCACAGAATTCCTTGAAGAGTACTCTCAGTATCCGAACTATCCAGATCATCCGTCTCTGATACCAAAAATGCAAACATATAGTAGGTACAAACACTAAGTAGGAAGGATCAAATAAAGGACTAGAATAAGAGACTAAACTAAACTCAAGAAGATAAAGAGAGAAGTGAGATATATAAACATACACACTTTTATTTCTTTCAGGTCTATCCTCAGAGAGTATGCCAAGTTGCCAGAAACCAACTTTGAGGTCGAACTTTGAAAAGATTTGGGCTTTTGGAAGGTTGGAGAAAAGAATAATCCTGCGGGGAAGGGGGAATTTGTTATCTTGAATGAAATGGTTCAAAGGCTGGTAATTGATGACTAGCCTTAATTTTCCTCGAACTTGTTCTGATCTTTGAGGTTTCTGGCAACTTGGCATACCCTCGACTTTCTATAGCAAGGATGCAAAAATGAAACATTCACTGGAACCGATCCTCTCTCGCTGGTGAGGATTTGTTAATCAATTGCACTCTATAACTCAATTTTCCCTTAAATTTGTTAATCAATGACTCACTGAATTGTCATTTGGACACCATGATTCGCATGAATCAATATCTGGACAATGTTATAGATTTTTTATTTGTATAGATTATTGACCTAATTTTTTCAGTAACCAGGTAGAATTTGGACAACTTGAAACAATATTTTCACATGATCATTTTTACAGAAAATATGAATCATAAGTTGGATAACATGAACTGTTATTTGGACGGTGTATCAGTTGCCCACCTGAAATTCTAGCTACAGGGAAGAGTGCTCAGCATCTACATGGGCTTAATGGAGAAGCAAACCTGTAGACTAGAGAAAAAGATAATTAAACATATTGAGAATAAATAAAACAACAAATACTGACTACTCTTAAAATCATGAAAACTGTACATGATCATATGCAAATCAGGAAGGACACATTCAATATTGTGAAACTGAAGACTGCATCAGACTGCACAATTGATCTGAATAACTGGATCGATCTTTATGGACTATGGTCAATTAATTTTAGTAATCACCAAGTTGCAAATTTAAGCTTCGCCACGATCATCATACACCATACTCTTCTCAACTGACTGATATGCTACTTTCTTCGTTGGTTTGTGACTTGGCAACAAATTGGTAGTTCAATCTCACATTCTGAAAAAGGTACAGAGGTTCAGGAGTTGATCAAATGAACAATTCACAGCTTCTGTAAATATGAGTATTGAGCATAAGAACTATGCACAGCCAATACCTCCAGCAGTGAAATGTAATAGAAATCCTCCATATGTTGCATAAGTGCACTCCCATCTCTGATGGAGCGAAAAATATTTATCTCCGTATTTAGTATTTTTTCAATGAGTTCTTTCTCACCTTTCATCTGTATAAAGAAATTTCATCAGAAACAAAAATCAGAATTTGATCGCTGGCACTAAATTCTACTAACAGGATTGGAAAAGGAATGTAAAGAAAGGTGACATAACTTTAGGACGAGAAACATACAAATTCATTTACAAGTACATCGGGTGTGTACTCCCCAATTACATCCCCTTGGTAACCATCTCCCGAGAGCTCCATATTCTCCTGAAATAAAATGTTTTAACCCATAAAAAATGCAATTACAGATAAGATTAACATTTTTACAGGAAAGCCCTTGTCATAAGGGTGCCAAATCTTAAATGTTCCTTTTGATTTAAATAGTACAAATACTTGAATGTCAAGGATTAATAACGAAGAAAATAAGTTGATAATATTTGATTTTTTCACCCGCACCAAGTAGTACAGATACCATATTTATTTATTTTACTTGATTTGGTTAATGATAGCTGATTGAAATAAGCCTAATATTCTGGGGAATGTATATGAAACACATTCCTGGACAGTTTCTTTAACTGCTGAAAAGGAAGAAATATACCTTGCAGCATGGATGTGGCAGTTTAAAAATATCTGTGAGAATAATTTCAAAGCTGCTTGAAAATGGTCATGTAAGAAGTGTCCTAGGTCGATTTTGAACATGAGATTTACACATCTTAATCTCTCTCAGATTTCCTCTAGTATCAAGTCAACCAGCCAGGACAGCAGTTGACGTCCAGTCAGCAACATAATAATCAGAATTTAGCACTAGTAAGAATGGTAATCCATCACCACGAAGGCTTATAGTCAAGTGGTACTCCTCACTTTCCAAAGTCAAAATGAGAATACAAGTTCCGTAGGGACATAGTGGGGGTGTGACTTTCAGCCAGAAGAAAAGAAACAGTAAAGAACATGGAAACAAGAATAAAAAAATAAAAAAAATTGCCATCTATCCATCCTATTTGTTTAATGAAGTTTAAAGTGGATGGAAGGTGCGCTGAAATTCTCAGTGCATTTGTAGGACCTTGGTGAAAACCAGGAAAATATTTTAGGCCAGAGCTGTAGTGAGAGTAGTTTTGTGTCTTTAGATTTTCCTCTATGAACTGTTAACTCTGAAAGGAATGTCAAAGCGGCTTATTACGTTAATCTGAGAGTAGAATTTGCAAACCTCAGAGGAGGTCAAACAAGAAAAAAGACCAAAACATGTTTCCAGACCAATTACTCACCATAACATTTTTAAGATCTCCAGCTGCAAGATACACGGGGTGAGCTACATGGCAGTAACCCATCAAGCGTGGAACTGTAGGAATTATATCTCTGTGGTTTACAACCCTCCAGCTGTCTTTAACTTTCTGCAATGTATTGCTCAAGACTTGATACTCAACAGCAAGTAATAGTTATACAATCTGATATTTTTAAAAGAAGACAGTTCAAATTATTTTTCCTATACATGACAAAAAACAAAATAAAAAATAATAACAAACAAAAATCAATCATCAGGGCCAATGAAGTGACTAGTCTCACTCGACATATCTATAAGAGAGAAATTTTCATATTCTCCCGGAATCTAAATGACTAGAAGAAACTCAGTAAATAGACAGCTGCATAATGAGTGCATCACTTAGCTGCAATAGTCTAAAAAATGGGCTGATAACCAAACATTTCCTATTTAGGGACTTCTTGAAATCAAACCATAAAATCCAATGCCATCCTCTTTTTCTTGAAAAAAAACTAAGTAAAAAATTACTAGTTTCCTCCCATTCTTAACTATGTCTGAGGAACAAATAACTAGTCAATCGCAAGGTTTCGAAAGCTCAAACTGAGATTCAACTGCAAGTTGTAAAATCTTTCAATATGAGAGACACTTCAGTTAGCTTACCTTGTTGGATATGAATCAGTATGGAGTATTATTGGTGTCTGCTTGCACAACTCAAAACTAACCACGGGTAGGCATTTTAACTCAATCTTCCCAATGATTTACCCATTCCATGAATAATGTAACCTATCATTAATGAATTTATTAAACTTAGGAACATGTTTATTGGTGGTGATGAATCTCATGCAGCTTAAGTTTCTTCTTGTCGCACATGTTCCGAGTGTGGTTTGATATTTTTGCATATAAAAAAGAACACTGTGAACTGAAAAAAGGTCTAATGCAACAAAAAGTAGTTTAGGGCCTCCACATATACTAGGGCTGCAACAAGACTAATATATCCGCAGTGTGCGTGCTTCAAAAATGAAAGCAAGAGAAGACAAAGATAATGTAGTGAAGCAGGATCAGCAATTGAGATATATACAGTTGGTGCAAGTGACCCTTAGGAATTGAAAACAAGCCAAGAGCCCCTATTTTTCTACCCCAGTACTCTTTTTTCTTGGTTTTGCAACTCTTTTCATGATTTGTTTTGAATTTGAATGTAGGCCAAATGAATATAAATTTGTGTCACTATGATTTATAGGATAAAGATTCCAGTTTTTGCTAGGAGAGGTGGTTAGGAAAAAACACCCATGGAAATTCCGAAGTTACCTCATTCTAAAACCATATTCCCCTGGTATCTTCACCCTCAATAATTTCTTAAAACTGCCTCATTTTTTGAAAAACAGGTTTTTGGTTTTCAGAAATGAGTGTGAAGGGTAAATGAGTGGATTTTCTCGGTTTAAACAAGGTAGTATCTTTTTTCTGATACATTTGTTTAATTTCAGTATGCAATTTCAAATACCTATACCCATAAGAAGTTCTCAAATTGCCAATTGGTATCATTTAGACAAATTCTTGCCAAACTATACTAGTCAGACCAAAACTGTTGCCTTAATATATTAGAAATCACTATTCTTGTGGTAGCCTATTACACAAGTGCCACTGATGCAGAATGTAGAAAAAGGAGGTTCTCTGTTTCCCAATACATCATGTACATCACAGCTTTATGATTGACAACATTAAAACTAAAATTGTGATGGTAATTTACCTGGTTATAAACTTCTGCAAATTTCTTGTTCCCAACTCTAGGAGATCCAAAGTTATACATGGTAACAGAAATTGCCCCACGCCTAACAGAGGAAGATGTAGTAAGATAAGTTGGCTTTGAAAGTATAAGAGAAACACATGAAGTGTAAAAAAGTGTTCCCACCACCAATTCATTTGTTCAGAAGCAACAGACAAAATTATGTTAAGTAGAAGGAAAGAGAACTCACTTTGCTAGTTGACTGGATGAAAGTTCAAGAGCAAGGAGGGTAGCTAATGCACCACCTAAACTATGACCAGTCACATAAACATGCCATTTTTGCAGCAGCTCATCACCATCATCTCTGCCAAAGATCCCATTCAGGTTCTGAATTTGCAATAAAAGAACCACATTGCAGATTTGTAGCCAAATATGAGAAAATATATGAACGCGTAATTCTAAAGAACATAGCGAGGAACACTTGATTTGTGATCTCAGAGTCTAAAGGAGAGACTGACATATAAAAATTAACAAAAATAGGTTGAATTTTAAATAATATCTTCAGAAACATTACGGCCAGTGCGACCAGAAAAATCACATTGGTGTAACAGCAGGGATTATCAACCATCGTAAGGTAATTGTTTTACAGCACTACTCAAACTGAAGATCAAGTTTAAACACAAAGATGGTGAGAAAGATTTCCCGGGTGAAAAACAAGAAGTCATTAATCAGAAGGTGCATATTGCTACCAAATTACATTATGTGAAGGCCCCAATCTATGATAGAGAGATTTGAAAGTCTCAAAACTCCCACCCAACACCCTGACACAAGAATGTGATACTATTACTACGTGTACATCTCAGGTCTCGAACCTTTCATACATTTCCAATTTTGAGAGAATGTGTAAGGGAGAAAAATATCTTGTGTAACAACGATGAAACCGTAAAAAGTTCACTTGGACAAATATAGAGAGATGGCAGGTAAGAAATGTTGACAACCATCTACTACAAAAGCTTATTTGTTAGAGAGGGTGTAACTTAAAGATGTATACCCTTCAACACGTCCCCTCACATGTGGCCTTCTTTTAGTTCTTACCTGTGTTTCGACTTTAATTATCAGGGCCACCATGAAGTTTGAACACAAGACTTTTCCCTCTGATACATGTTAACCATCATCTACTCTATTTTTTTTTCAGAAAGTGTAATTTAAATATTTAAATCCTTCAAAAATGAGAAGGGAGAAGCTTATAAGCAAAAAGAAACAAAAGATTAGTTGAAATCCAATGCAAACAAAACAAAATTTATTATTACCTATGAATTTATTAATAGCTCAGTTCTAAATTCCAGCAAAACTCATTCAGCACTTTTAAACAAAAAAACTAGTGTAATATTACCTAAGACAACTACCAAGATATTACCAACTGAAGAGTCCATGAGTTAGTTACTTTTCAGATATTTCTTCTCATACAGCAAAATCCAAAAGCTTAGTTTAGGCAAAACTTACAGCATATATACAATAAAAAACTTACATATACCCAATGGCCAGTTTAACGAGATCTATGATCCTTCTCCTGACTGAATCATATGCACCTAAGAAACCACTATGAACCTGAAAAAAAGAGAGGATAAGAAAAATTACCATTTAAAATAATGAAAAATGAAGTATTGTCAACTAGAAATTAGAAATACAAAACATCAGTCACACCTGAACTTCTTGCTTGAAATCACCACCTATCCTTTCAGGGTTTAGCCTATATAAGTAGAAGAAAAGTTAACAAGAAGGAAGCAAAATATATCTCACAAATTTCAAATTGAAAGTTATGAAAGTGTCAACTAGAAGAATCAATTGGTCATGAAAAAGTAAAGGTAATGTATATGAGAACTTCAAATTGATGGGCTGGAAACCCTTTGCTTAATTGTAACATAAATAAGAAATACATGCATTACCAGAGAAAGAATGATTATGACATATCCGCATGGGTAGAATGAGCATTTTACAAAATAGAAAATTGTCATCTATCATTACCTACAGAGGTGTTATATGATATTTTGTAACAAAGTATTATATTGTTGCTACTAATGACATGAATTTCATAGTATGTATGATATTAATCTCTCTGTATCTAATTAAAGACCCACATCCCCCGAAACTGTAGTGGGTATGGGAAAAAACTACATACAATGAATCAGCCGGACCTCCTAGGAATTTAAAAAGGAAAAATGATAAGGGAAAAATAATAATAATATCTTAACTCGAGCTATAATATTACCCGGCAGGAACCATCATCAAATCTGTTCGCAAGTCCTTCCACCTAACCTGAAAACTGGACAAAATCAGCATTTCAAACTGAAACATTTATTCAGCTAAGTTTACGGATGAACATGGAAATATAGCCTACTTGTTCTGTTCCCCTGAAAGCAACAACTAATCTTTTCTGTGTTGGATCACGCCAAATTGCCACCTACAGTTTTTATAACATAGTTTTCCACTGAGTATGATCCTGCTGATCAGTAATGGCATTTGTTCAACCCAATTAGGGGTATAAGATGACATATTACTTTCATCAAGTTCAGGGAAATATAACATAAAGCAGGCTTCAATGTGATATAACAGACCTGTGTGTCGGTGGAACTGTTATCTAAGAAGCATATTTTCTCAAATTCAGATTTAATGAAACTTGGATGACCCAGAGAAGTGGCAAGCATTGCCCAAGCCTCCATGGCACTCTCTGCAGTTGAAAAGAGTTCCCTCATCTCCGCAGCTTTCTTTTCATCCAATTTTGATCCATCCAGTGAGCTTGCCAAATTTTCAGTATTGGCATATCCGAGGACATTGTCAGCATTTTTTATAGAATTATCATCTTTGTTCTCACTCTTTCCTAAACGAATTCCATCCTTGTTTAATTGAGAAACTGCAGCATTCAGAACCATTAATGCCCCCAAAATAGAATCAGTTTGCCGTAAGATATCTTGTGTCACCCTCTTAATATCTGGCAGTGAAGACTGGATAGTGCCAATGGTCAACAATCTAGTCGATGCATTATTCTCAGCAACATCCTGAATCGTCATCGGCTTAGTTGTTGCGTCATTGTTAGCAGCATCCTGATTCTCTGGAGTTACAAGCCCAGATTCAATATAACCTGCTTCTGCAATTCTTCGTGACTCTAAACCAAGTCTGTTTAACAAGTCAAACCCATCCCACTTTATTTTTTCAGGAGCAGGGAGACCAAATTTTTGAACAACATTATTATTGATAACATCAGCAAAGCTCTTCCAGAAATGTTTATCTGACTGCGAGGACTCACCAACCTGTGTTACAGGTGAGAGAGTATCCCCGTTATCTGGGTGGAACTCCGGCAGATTGCTGTCCTTGGAGCTCATATCATTAAAAGAGGTCTCTGAACTATTCTCCAGCTGTGGAGTCATTTCTGATTCAATAACAAGATCATTAGATCTACTAATGATTTCTTTGTCATACTTATCATTGTGTGGAAACCAATCTTTCGGAAGGTATGCATCATTAAGAGATTTTAACTGTCCGAAAGCGTATTGAACAAACTGACGCGACTGCACGGTCTCTGAACCAACAACCATGTTCAAAGCAGGCTCTAAACCACTTCTAGAAAGGAATTCGGCAACAATGGGGATCCTCCACCACTTCTTCTCTTCTTCAACTTCACCAAAACTCTTATACTTAATCTGAAACCATGTGATTAGAAAGAATCAATTAATTGATATGTTTTGACTAATAGCTCAATTCATGGAATTGTAGCAATTAACTAAATCTTCCAAAATAACAGAAAAAGAAAATCTGCATTATCAAACTGAAAATTGTAGCAGGTACTATTTAAAAGAGTTGCACGTTCAATGAACAGTCACTTGCACTGTAAAAGTCTATCTGAGTTGTAAACATAGACATAACAATTTTTCAATATTCTTCTGAAGGGCCCAATCTCTAGTTACTTTCTCTTTAATTTAATTGATTAATGGTTTATAGCTCTACGGTACATGGTGCTCACGTATAAAAGTGTAGTTACTGTAGTACAACTGCAAATCAAGAACTGGCAGAGTTCGCATTACTAAGAGCCATAATCTCATGAACCAGGTCAAGCAGATGACAAACATCTTGAAAAAAAAAAAATCTTAGGGTAGATCGGAAGCTCATAATATATTAGATAAGTATGCTCATGAGCACCTGATTGAATTTGTAGTTTTGAAAAGTAATAAAAAGAACTGATGTATTACTTTGGCACCTAAAACTTCTGATTTGTCATAAAAAAAAAATTTGAGCAGTTTTTACTAAAAAAAGATACCTCTAGCTGTATCTTTCCGCCGCCTCCCATTCCTTCCAGATCAACCACCACTTCATGCAGATTTCCTAGCAAAGCAAATGTCTGTTATTCAATTCACCCCTTGCATAAAACCTTATCTTCTTAAATAAGAAAAGATATAACTTATAATTTGATCAGGAATAATTGCAGACATTACTCCATACTGAAATGGATATGCTACACCTCTCTCAAATAGCTTAAGCTTACAGAGCAGTAGCTGCTTAGATGGTTAACATGGTAAACAAAACCATTTCCACAGATGGAATAAATAAAACCGCTGGAATACTACATGATAATATAGCTTCAATCTCATTCATCTGATTCACTGGATTCTCACCATCACAGAGGTATTCCAAACTAATGGCAAAATTCCCCATCCGCTTATGTGGAGTTACAAGATTAGCATCCCAAGCTGCAACCTGTAGTTAAATATCGCATATTTAAATTAAGATGAGAAGTGTTGAAGGATATAATATTTAAGTTACACCCTCTCTAACAGCTTAAGCTTTTAGAGTAGTTGGTAGTTAACATGGTATCAGAGCAGGAAGTCCTGTGTTCGAATCTCACCGTCACCCTTTGTTAAAAAAATTGTTGTTTCACGTGTTGGACCCAAAGAAGGCCACACATGAGGGGCGTATTGAAGGATATGATATTTAAGTTACACCCTCTCTAACAGGTTAAGCTTTTAGAGTAGTTGGTAGTTAACAAGAAGCAAATAAAACAGAGCACTTTTTGTATTAGCCAACCCATGGAGTATCACTTAGTAATCTAATTTCAAATAATACGAGAATGGGAATAGTCTAAAAAAGGAGAACAACGACTAATTAAAGAAACAGCTCCGTGTTGAAAATGTGGTGCAAAGTCCTTGTAAAATATAAATATAATCAAGAGAGATAAAAGAAGAAGAGAATAAAAGAATTATATTGATTCAATCTATTACAATAAAAGACATGACATGTATAGATAAGAGAAAACTAGAGTGGAGAACAAGCAAGATAAAATAGGCAACTAGGGCGTGACGGCTAAAACCCTAATCCTAGTCTAAACATAGGTGGGCCTACCTAGGCCAAAACCCTAATTTATTATAACAATATAAAATATTATATTCTTCAACAGCCCCCGTCAAATTGGACACGGAGATCTTAGCTTGTCGAACTTGAAACCGAAAACGATGTCTGGAATATAAGACGAGTAAATCTAAAGATTCAAAGTTGATCCAAAGATCCAATACAAGTTAATCCAAAAAATTGAAACGAGTTGATCCGAAGATCCAAAACGAGTTGATCCGAAGATCCAAAACAAGATGATCCGAAGATCCAAGATAAGATGATCCGAAACGAGATGATCCGAAGATACGAAACGAGTTGTGGCGGGATAAAAGACAAATCCCACCTATATATATAAATATCTTAATTAAAGATCGCCGCCGGGAATGGGAGATGGAGTACCATCCCCGACAGAGACGATGATCAGTGGAAAGCATTGCCAAGAATCGGTAGGCTCTGATATCATGTAAAATATAAATATAATCAAGAGAGATAAAAGAAGAAAAAAATAAAAAAATTATATTGATTCAATCTATTACAATAGAAGACATGACATGTATAAATAAGAGAAAACTGGAGTGGAGAACAAGCCAAGATAAAATAGACAACTAGGATGTGACGGCTAAAAACCCTAATCCTAGTCTAACCCTAATTTATTATAACAATATAAAATATTATATTCTTCAACAATCTTCATGTGTAATCTTCATTATGGATAAGGAACTGAAGATTCTTGTTTCTAAAAATGAGAATGCTAAAGTGCCAAAATATTCATATGTTGAAGAATATATTAAAAAAAAGAGAGAGAAAAGTTCCAGACACAACAATTGGTTGTCAATTGGGTACAGAAAGGATTGCTCTGGGTGGTGGTTTACTGTGATTTATATGTCTTACAAAGTAGGAGATTTGCGAAGGGAATTTTTTACTTGTTCTGTAGTAACCCAGTATCTAATTACATCTATCAAGCTTCCCTCTTTATTTTTAAAGTCCTCAGGTAGGCAATTCATTCTCTATACGATCAACAGAACAACTTGAGAAGATAATATTGGAGAGCTTAGGTTAGTGAGCAGGATGGCTGGATAGATAGATAGTTAAATACGTAGATCGATAGATATAGATAGACAGATATATGTCTATACATCGAGAGAGATAGTATTGTAACCTGAAGATTCTTGGTTGGGGGCTGCTTGATATTTAAAGTGAACTCTTCATTCCAGGTTGGTTCCTTGGTCCTGTCATTGTTCCGGCATCCATACAAAAATTAACTCAGAAGTTTCTAAAAATTGTGTAATTGTCCTTCAGAATATAAAAGGGTACATCAGAAGCTTAAACTCTTGAAAATAAATTGTAAGGAGATAGTTCAGGAATTTGCATCATTTACTAACATTGTTATTATTGTAGGTAATTTACATCCGTAACACAATATGTACTGGAAGCAGCACGGATATCAGAGGAATAGAAGCTCATGGATAGAACCATGCTCTTCCTGATAAGCTCTTAAGCAGAGCAACTGTTTGGCTTGGTTAATTTGAGTGTCCTCATAAAACCTCAAACAGATGTCAATATTTCAAGGTTGAAGAACTATAGAATTTGGTACTACCTTTCACTGATAAAACATAAAGATAATAATGGGATTATTAATCAGGGACTAGAAAAACAAGAAAAGTAAGATTCGCCAAACCACTAGGTATCCACTTACTCATACGGAGTTCTGTTATTAACTAATAGTACAATCAAAGTAAGCACAACATAAGGAAATACGAGAAAATATGACCTCAACTCCATTTCTTCCTTCAGTGAATGCATAAACTCAATCTCACTTCTTTTTATATGTTTTCGTTGGAGATTTTCACATCAATGTGCTAGGTTATCTTCCTATATAATAACTTCTACCAACTACCCCTTTGTATACATAAAAAGTCAGGTAAGGTAAGTTCGACAGATATCTCTTCGAAAAAGAAAAGATCATATAACACCATGGAATTTATAAATCAATTTAATCTGTGTGCAAACATTTTAGCCTCTCATCACCAAGTCCTTGCAAGTTTCAAGGACATAAGAAAATACCAGTAACTTACCCCCATTTGACCTTGCTTTTGACAACCTGACTGTCTAATTGCATTACCACATATGGATCACTTGTTCCCTGAAAGCACAAAAAAGGTAGAAATAACAAGGAAACACTTCAGCTAACATATATTATGGCTTTGAGGATTGATAAACTGTACTTACAAAAATAGGAAAAAGAATGTATGAATCAGCCAAAGCAAGAGTAAGCTGAAAAGCATGTGGAACTAAAAATGAAACTCAGATGCTTGACAATGTCAAAAGAATTAGGATGGATGACCTACCCATGGATCCATGGCAGGTAAACTGAGACCTTTCTTCAGCTTTATGAACAACTGGCCATCATAGATCTCACGTAGAAATGACCTGCAGATGCGAGATCAAGCTTAAATTTTACCTTGCACTGTGACTATGTGAGGATTTTTTGTTGATAATTGTTAACAACCCAACTACTCTAAAAACTTAAGCTATTAGAGAGGGTATAACTTAAATATTTAATCCTTCAACACGCCCCCTCACGTGTGGCCTTCTTTTTGGTCCAACACGTGAAACAACAATTTTTAATATGGGTGACGGTGAGGTTTGAACATGAGACTTTTGGCTCTGATACCGTGTTAACCACCCAACTACTCTAAAAGCTTAAGCTATTAGAGAGGGTGTAACTTAAAAATTTAATCCTTCAACAATATTGATTGATAATTCATGTCTGCACACAAACACTGATTTAGAAATGCCTCATACTGAGTTTTCCAGCAAAATCCTTATAAACATATGACTACCAAATGGCAAGAAATAATCTGTATGTCAGAACTTTCATATACTAACTTAAGTCACCATATTTAATGTGTAAATCAACCATTCATTCATCTGATATTGTGCCATCTAAACTCGATTCTTGCTACTACTGCAACTAGATTAAGGTGGCACCATTGGAATGACATAAAGCCATTAAAGATGGTTGAATAATACCCAAACCAATTCACTTCTGTCTCATCATAAAAAATCCATGACGTGACAGGAGATCAAAGCAATAAGAGAAAACAACAGAATTATATAACGACAAGAATCATACATTATTAAAAGATGGAAGTTAAAGTATCTCTAATACAATCCAATATAACAGCAATTGGGCCTTATTGGCCTGGTACGTTGTTTCAGTGGGGAGACAGGCTAAAGTGTTTCCTGTGATGCATGTATGGTTGTTGTTTTTTTCTACTTAATTCCATGTCCTGTAAAATCTCTTATTTTGTTCCTGCACTTCCCTTAATTCTATAGAACTTTTCTTCCCAATTTATTTAACGCAGCCCCAACAGATCAAAGAGACTTCTGACAAAATGGCCGTTCTTCAAGGACAAATAATTATATTTCTTACTGTAGATATACTATACCTAGTAGTCGTCTAGTACATGTATTTAAAAAATACACTGCATATCCACCGAGTTACAGTTTATGGTTCACCATAAGTTAAAACTAGCACCCTAGACTCATGCGAACAAACTCCAGATTATGTGCTTGTAACCCCTTTGATACCCAAGTTCCTTATCCCTCTATCCAACAATCATTGTAGATAACTGACAACTCTTTTGGCGATTTAATTAACTCTCGACATGGTCCACCCTCTAGAGGACCAGAGAGCAATTGAATCTTATAGCAATTGAAAACCATCTTGTTACTTCCCTCAGGGCAGTGAAAAGAGGAAAAAGAATATTGTTGCTTCACAGAATGTCTATTTCCAAACAACAGTGGTTTCATTATTACAAAGTGTCAAAGATTGTTGCAACTATTAACTAAACAAACAAACATATTATTGCAGAAGCAATAAAATCACCTTTTTCCTTGCAGATATCATATTTTTATGTGGACCTTGCTACTAATGAATTACTCAGTGAAATTATTTACATACTCTGAAAGAAAAACCGTTTGGCAATTCGCTGCATCCACTTCACGCTTTCCTACATTTTCCTGGTCAGAATCAAACCCGATATCTTTCAAAACAAATTAAAATTGGAAAAATGGTACTTGGACCTAGTAATTGCGTTGCTATTTATAAATCGAATCCTAAAAAACATAAACCATCACTCACCTAAGTCTAACAAAACATATAGCTAAATATAAGAAGAGGCAGCCATAAATCATGACACTCCAATTTAATTTAAGACCTTTTTTTTTTTTTTTGGAAAGTTAATTTAATGAACCCTTTAGTTTCATCATTTTCACAGCACCCAAGAAGAGCTAACACATTGGTTACTGGATCTTTATCTATGTGGATGTGTGTATGTATAAATTTATATATATACACTTTTAATCTCCATTTCAGCAATTAGACAAATGGAATTAAAACTTTCATTATACACTTACTGAACATTATTGGCTACTCTCCACTTTTTTTTTTCGCTGCTCACAAAGTAAAACACTAAGAAGCATCTAATAAATTTCTAAATTTCTTTTTTCTTTTCTTTTCTTTTCATCATTTTCTCAGCAACCAAACAGATAGGGAAAAAAATATTGAACAGAAGAAACAAGAAAAGAACGGAAAATTTCGAAATACTCGAGAATGAATTTACCGGTGGGCTTGTGTAGGCTTCGAATGCAAAACCAGCAAGAATGACAGCGAGATTGATATCGAATTGAGGCCGATCGAGCTTTTCCGGCGCCGATAGCGAGACCTCCCCGATACCGGAACCGGCCTTGCAGAGACAGCAAAAAGAGTACACTCCATCTCTGCGTCTAAAGCTCGAGACCCTAATTTTCCTGGAAAATAAGGGATTCCTGGAAAGTGAAGTGAAATTAGGGTTTGGAAAATGATGGAAATTGGGTGAAAGTGAGGTTGGACAGTGAAGGAAGTGGAGGAGAGTTTGGTGAGTATGGAGAGTGGCCATGGATGAGAGGGAGGGGGGGTGGTGGGGGGAGAGGGGCAATTTGTGTAATTATTGTGTTTGGAAGAAGATAAGAAAATATTTTTGGTGGGAAAATGCCCATATATATATATAGGTATACATTGGTTTGTGCAAGTCCACGTAATTAGAAGAAGAATCTCCGAGAAAGCCGTGGAGCCAACTGGTTACCGGTCGTTTTCTTGTGTCGAATGCCCACACAGACCTATATATACACATTATATATGTATATATTAGTATTAAATAAATTAAGAAATTTTTGTTCTACTTCAAATCTGAATTTATGAATATGCAATACTATTTACTAGTTAGGTCAGTCAATTTCTTCATTTGTCTAGTTTTAACCTTTGTCAATGCAATTATATTTTTGGTGTAATATCAAATTAGGTACAAGCAGCGGATTTAGGGTGCGTTTGGAAAGCCTGTTTTTTGTATTTGTTTCCTATCTTCAAATATAAAAACTGTTTTTGTATTTGTCTTTGTTTTTTCAGCAAAAAACTAAAAACAAAAAAACGTTTGGATGAAAATTTGTATTGAAAAATAAAATGGTATTGGTGGGCGGCGGTAGTGGTGGGTGACTAGCGGCGGGCGGAGGCGGCACCCGGCGACGACCGGAGGTGGTGGGGGCCGGCGGCGGCGACCGGTGGCGGGGGTGGTGGTGGTTGGCGGTGGCGGAGGTGGTACCCTAAACAGTGAAAAAACTCAAAAAACAACTAAAAGTTGTATTTGGTGTTTTCACCACTTTTACACACTATTCACAGAAAACAGTTTTCTTGAAAAAAAAAAGTGAACAATAAACGCGTTTGTCAAACGTGTTTTTTTTTTTTAACTGGATGAACAGTAAAAAAATAAAAACTGTTTTCTCGTATCCAAACGGACCCTTAGGAATCCGTGTTAGTAGAGACTAAAATTAGTTTTTGGGTATAAATGACATATATTTCTTTTTTTGGAGTTTAAAATAAATTTTCAGTGGGAACTTAATTATAAAAAAAAATTTAATTATGTGATATCTAGGATAAAACAAAAATTTAATAAGGACTAAATACAAAATATTCAAAATTTTAAGATAAAAAATATTAAAAAAAAAAAAAAATTTAATGGGGGTCATAACCACCAACTAGTCCTTAATTAAATCCGTCCCAATCAAGCAAAATCCTCACTCTTGAAAGGGCATGAGGATAATAGGTTTGAAGACTTGGAAGTTACTCTAAAATATTTTCATTTGATTAGATAGAAATAGTGCCCGAAAAAAAAATGTTGACAACAATGTAAATTCTGTTTCTCGGACCAAGAAAAAAATGTAAATTTTGTTAACAGTTAGAATAGTAATAATAATAAAAAAATATGTCATAAATAACTTTTCATGATATTTATCTTCTTTTCACCATCTAATTAGTCTTTTTTTTTTACAATCTAATTACCTTTATCAACTATAGTTTATCACAAAGGTGTAATGAATAAATTTAAATACTGGTAGTTTTAAAAATAAGTATTTGATCATGGGACAGCCTTTGATTATGTATTAAAAAGGTTACAAATTTAAACATAATATGTTGAACACTTTACATAATATATTGAACCATAAAACAAACATGCTTATCAATGACTTAATTAAATATTAATGATAGTCCACATTTTTTTCTTCTAAATATTATTAATTGGGACAATGTAGCTCTTGCCTTATATCCACGATCTGAAATAATTGTTGAACAAAAGTTTTAATCTTTATTGTTAAATTACGAGTTTTTGCTTATCAATGACTTAATTAAACATTAATGATAGTCCACATTTTTTCTTCTAAATATTATTAATTGGGACAATGTAGCTCTTGCCTTATATCCACGAACTGAAATTAATGTTGAACACAAGTTTTAATCTTTATTGCTAAAGCACAAAACTCGTGATTTATGTGGGGATGTATATATATCGTCTCTTTTATGGATCTTACAAGAGCCTAGTTAGAGTTGGCAATTTCTGACACGACTTAACACGTTTAACACGATAATATTTATTTGTTGATTTTTTCTATTCTCTAATTGATCATGGATTGAAATATATTAATAAACTATTACTGAATCGTGTCAATTTCAATTTCAATTTTTTTTTTATTTTTTATTTTTCGTGTTAGATTGTGTCATATTTAAAATATTTGATTTTCGTATCGACTAGTATCAGATTGCCCTGTTAACACGAGGGTCGACCTGTTGACACGAATTGACAGCACTATGCCTATCTAGTAGCTTTGATAAAAAAAAATGCCACGTGGCATTGATAGATAATTTTTTTTGCTTTTTTTGACCTGTGAGTTCATGGGACTAGTTGTGCGGTCCATTACGTAAAGTACGTATTTTCATACATTATATTTCACCATACATACTCTGTAAATTATATCACGAATTAAATAGTCATTAATACTAAATAAATGAGACTTACCCATGAAGCCTATTCAGCATCCACTTATCATTGATAAAGGAGAATTAAAATCATTACAACTTGTAAATTTGTAATAATAAAAGTTTTTATCCACAGATGAATAAAACTCGTATTTAAATTTATTAATTACGTCCAATGAATCTTATCCAATACGTCAAATAAAAACCTTATCTACTGTATTTAAATGGATAAAAACTTTGGGTTACAGTCCTCAATTAAACAAATCAGCTAACAAAATTACTACACTTTTATCCTTTTGTCTATATAAAGAACTGCTTCTTTAAACCAAATTTCAATAACTACACTTTTTTCGTTGTCTGTTTAAAGAACCGCTTCTTTATACCAAACTTTCACATGAAAGAGTAAAGTGATGAAGCTTTTCTAAACCAACCAAACTTTTCACATGAAAGAGTAAATGCTGAACAGGAAAAAAAAAAAAGAAGAAAAAAGGTCCCCCTCCACATCATAACAAATTGGGTTAATTTCAGCCAACCCATGTGATTTCAAAAAAATCACTTTGCCCCATCTTATACAGAAAATCCTCATGCACTTATCAAATTATATTAACTTGCCTTCTACCCTATAATTTTGGATCAAAATATTCCTGAAATTTAATGAAAAATTATTTAAAATTCAAAAAAACATATAAAATTTGAAATATATATATAAAATTCGTAACAAATATATAAAATTAAAAAATATATATAAAATTCGAAAATATATATAATTCGAAAAAAAAACATAAAATTCGAAAAAAAAAACATATAAAATTTGAAAATATATATAATTCGAAAAAAAATAAAAAAACCGAAAAAAAAACATATAAAATAAGAAAAAAATGTATAAAATTCATAAAAATATATATATAATTCGTAAAAATATATAAAATTCATAAAACAATATATAAAATTAAAAAAACATATAAAATTTGAAAAAACAAATAAGAAGATGTAAAAATAAAAGAATATATTAAGGTTACAAGAGAACACAAGTAAGAATATATAAATTTCGAATTTTATATATTTGTTTCGAATTTTATATATTTGTTTCGAATTTTATATATATATTTTTTACGAATTTTATATATATATTTTTATGAATTCTATATATATTTTTCTAATCTTATATGTTTTTTTCGAATTTTATATATTTTTTACGAATTTTATATGTTTTTTTTAATTTTAAATTATTTTTCATTAAATTCCAGGGATATTTTAAATCATTAAATCATTTTTCGAATTTTAAATCATTTTTACAAATTTTATATATATTATTTCAAATTTTATATTATTTTTTAAAATTCTATATGTTTTATCGAATTTTATATATTGTTTTATGAATTGTATATATTTTTACAAATTATATATATTTTTATGAATTTTATATATATATTTTGATTTTATATGTTTTTTTCAAATTTTATATATTTTTTTCAAATTTTATATTTGTTTCAATTTTATATATTTTTTACAAATTTTAAATTATTTTTAATTAAATTTCAAAAATATTTTGATCCAAAATTATATAAAATGGAGCAAGTTAATACAATTTAACAAGTACAGGAATTTTCTGTATAGGAGAGGGGCAAAGTAATTTTTTTTAAAATCATGTGGGATTTACTGAAATTAACCCTAACAAATTTCATGCTGATATATGACAATTGTATAAACTGTGAAAACTGTTATCGAAAATTTCAAAAAAGAATTTTTCTCTGAAAACAAGAAAAGAGTTGCTCGAAAACAGAAACTGATTTTTCTGAAAATCAAGCAGAAGCAGAATTTTAGTATAGTTCAAAAATGCCGCACATATCTGAGTTACCTAGTAAAAGTTGAAGAATATATAGAAACTATTGTCCATAAACATGAAGATAGACAAGAGACTATTAACGGAAAACATGTATGTATTATCCTGTTATAAAGTACAAGCCTTGGAACTGATGAGTCCCGAAAATCTCTATTTCTTAGAAGATAGTACATAATAATAAAACATTGAGAAAGGGCAGAGGCCCAACTGTTATTACTGCTATGACATAATCCTTGAAAGAATTACTGTCCTATGATAGTAGTATTAACACCTATACTTTTAGTGCATTAGAGCAACAGCAGCTTCGTGTACTAATGGCTACTTGTTTAATGCATTAGAGCAACAGCAGCTTCCTGTACTAATGGCTGCGTCACATGCACAAAATGCTCTGCCTCCCGCTCCACTTGCTCCCTACATTTGTTCGTGCCCTTTCCCTCCTTCATCTTCTTCACGAATCCCACAAACCGCCTCCAGTTATCCGGTTGGAATAGATCCGGGTTCATCCTCAAATACGTGAACGCGCACATTTCCCTATCTTCTTGGCTCCCACCGAGATTCAGTGCTGCTGTTTGAAGGATTTGTTCGTGGGCGCAGTCGTCAAATCGTGGCAGAGCGTTCTCTCCGGCAAGGGGGACTTTGGCTTTCTGAGTAGCCAAAGCCACTTGCCGCACGAGTTTCTCAGGTGCGCATTGGGCGTCCTGTGGCTGCTCGTGGTCTCGCATCTCGATACAAGTGAAATTGAAGATAGCTCCGTGGCGGGCTAGGGTTTCGGCAATGGGAAGGTATCCGTCTCGGAAGCGGGTGTTGTAGTACCCTGCTGTGAGCTCAGGGGCATGGGAGCGGGTTCCATAATGCCAATGGATTCCTGCAATCTTAACTGATATTTTGACACCGGAGTTCTCGAAGGTGGCCTTGGCGGAGGACAATATTCTCTCACCGTGGTTCAGAAGCATTTGAGAGTACCAGGTGAGGAAGAATTCGCCGTACACACTGTTCCAACCGCCACCCTCCTTCCGAAAAAAGTTGGTGTCTTCAGGCCAGTTGTTGTATTGGCCAGCATCTGTAGGGCCAGTGCTACCCCATTCAGGCTTACCAGCAACTTCAGCTGCAGCTTTCAAGCTGCTGATCATGTACTGCAACAGATAAAGAAAGATCATATGAGAACCAGAACATCAAAGGCAAAAGAAGAAGTGATCTAAAACACATGAAAAAAGCAGAAAGATACCTTGTCATAACACTGGAATGCACCGATTCCGGGGAATTTCCATGTTCCATTTTGTTCGGGGTAGGACGGATAACGCAACTCACCAGCTGGACCCATTCCAACTTGAATTTCCTAAACAGCACAGATTCTAAAGAGTTCAGCCAACAAACCAGAAATCAATCTAAATTAAATAGACATTATGCTGAAGGAACACTAAGACAGGCTCCATATTTCGGTGAGTTGTCTATGCAATACTAATATCCGCCAAATTTTTAAAACACCATAAGGATTCCAAAAGCATTAACGAAAACCTGGTCATGTCAAGAAATATAAAGCCACTAAGAACCACTATCCCAAGTATATTAAGCAAGGAGAAACGAAAAAAAAAAGATTCAAGTGATTACCACAATGGTGTCACCAAGGAGGTGCTCAAACTTTTCTTTGAAAGAACGCATGAAATCCGCATAACATTGAATGGGTGTTCTCCCATTTAGGACTGGAAGAGTATCGCAACCAAGCGAAATATATTCATGATTCCTCCTCCCCCATTGATCCGTGTATGCAAGATCTGGGTCTTTGTTGATCTCCTCCCCAACCCATTTGGGTAGAGGTATCCTGCACAGTAAAGGCAACACAGACTATCAAGAAGACTTCCAATTAAGCCTATTGAAAAAAATATATTTCCTTTCCGATCATTAGAAGGATCAGTAAATTTATACAAACCTGTGAAAACTAAAATCAAGCAACTTCGAAGCATGTTCGTGCATATATTAAAGGAACTACAACAATATCAGGCCCCAGACCACATCACTGAATTATGATTGTATAACCTCAGGACCCAAAACCAATACCTCCCCAATTCATCAAATTCTAAATAATGCACATCTTCTAAATGTGACTAGGGCTTAAACAAGACAAATTTCTTAATAGTTAGAAGTTCCAACAATATCCAAGTTTTTATTAATAAACATTATAATAGGTGCATAATACATTGGAAGTGTTCTAAATGCACTATCATGCTTCCTCATATGAATAGAAATCAAGTACTTAGTTCATTCACAACCTTCATCAAATTCATAACACACATTATTGTTAACAACCAACTACTCTAAAAACTCAAGAGGTTAGAAAGGGTGTAACATCCTTCAACACGCTGTGAACTTTTTTTTTTTTTTTGGTCCAACACGTGAAACAATAATTTTTCAACAAAGGGAGATTCGAACATGAGACATGGTCTCAGAGCAGACCATTTGGTGGTGCAGCAGTTTGATAGGGACAGATTGGTGGTGATGGACGGTTTCTGTGATGTGGTTGATGAAGGCGTGAAAGGTCGGGGTAGCGATGGGGCTTGGGATTCAGCGATGCCACCGTGTACGACAGTGGCGCTGGTGGTGGTGATTGGAAAGATGGGAGGGGCGGTGGAAGCCATTGATGGATTGTTTGGGTCTGAGAAAGAGAGATTGAGAGTCTGGTTATGAGAGTTTGGTTATGAGAGTTGATTGAGACTAGGGTTTTAATTAAAGATCGCCGTCGGAATGGTCTTCCATCCCCGGCAGAGATGATAATATGGAAAAGAAATACCAAAAATTGGAAGGCTCTATGCCACGTTAATGGCCAAATACTCTAAAAATTTAAGCTTAACTTTAATATTTATATCATTTATAACCTCATAAACATAAATATTCAAATAGAGATCAAATGGAATCTATAAATCAAATGATCTAATATCTTATAAAATTAATCAAAGAGAGCTATATTTGTTTTTTTGTTAGATGACAGATTTTTTTCATTTCTATAAAAACCTCAATCCCAGATTCCCAGTTCCAATTAAAATAATTACCCC
Organism: Cornus suecica; assembly: GCA_963922005.1. Lineage (NCBI taxonomy): Eukaryota > Viridiplantae > Streptophyta > Magnoliopsida > Cornales > Cornaceae > Cornus > Cornus suecica. Next base: position 7,440,906 of record OY998246.1, on the reverse strand, counting down.
TTTTTTCCCCTTTTTCAAAGATGATAATAAAAATAAATTCAAAAAACAAAAAGACAATCAGGAAATGAAAAAGGCGTCAGATAAAAGGAGAGGACCTAAAATACTTACGTGCAAGAGTCTCCAACGTTCCCGCCACACTGATGGAAGGACATGACGGCCTGAACCTTGAGTCCATGCTTCTTCGCCATCTCTAACAGCTCCGCATAGCCACCCCAATTATACGATCCCGGCGAGTCCCTCTCCACCAGTCCCCACCACACATCCATCATGATCCCCTCCACCCCGGCGCTCTTCAGCGCCTGCAGGCTGGCGTTCATCGCCTTCCTCCGGTTCACCGTGTTCCCCATCGTCACGCTGTCCAACGGCATCATCACATAAACCGGCACTCCGCTCCCCTTATACTGCGCACCCCCCCTCACTCCCTCCTTGTACTCCCTCACCACCACCTCTTCCTCCGCCGCCGACGGCGACGCCTCCATCAACGCCTGACACGCAACCGACAGATCCGGCCGGATCACGCCAATCCGCGGGCTCAGCGGCGGCGACGGCGATATCCGGTCCGAATCAATCCCGCCGGCCCGGAGACTCGCCGTAGGCAACCTCCACACCGCCGAGGTGCTCACCGTCGCCGCCGGTGACTCGCAGGAGGCGCTGCTCGAATCGATCGGAATCGACGCTCCCGATATAGCTCCGATTTGATGCGTTAAACTCATTGCCATTGTCAAATTTCACAAAAATTTTGGTACCCAAATCGAAGAACTATATCAACCCTAGAGAGAGAAACAGGTGATAAATGAGAATTTTGTAGAGAGAGAAAGTGTGGGTTTGCGTTTTCTGGGTTTCGCAGTGGTTTGAATTTGGATGTGATGATAAGAGAACGAGGAGGTATAGGTGGTCTATATATAGAGTTTCCAGATCCAGATGCGGATTAAATTAATTCAGATTTTTTAACGGTGGCCTGCACTGCCACGTGGCGGGCTTTGCGCGGGTACGGAGGCAACGGCTACGATTCGTGGAGGTTCACGTGAAAGATGGACGGTCGGGGATGCAACGCGCGTGAAGGTTCCAGTGAGGACGCGGTTAGAAGTTGGGGAAATTACTCTGGCTTACCCTAGTTTATGAGACAATTACAGATAACAGACGTGTAGTAGTTGATAGCTTCACCATCTTTTTTACCACAGATCTGTTGATAAAATTTCTTTAAAAAATGATAATTTGTCCTTATCTTATCTAAAATGCAAATGTAACAAGGAAAAAACTTACTGGCATTAACAGAAAAATAAAAAACCTTACTACATATCAAAGGTATTAATATTTTGATATTAAAAGAAATGTAATAATATTTTGATTTTTTTATTTATTTTTAATGAAAAATGAATAATATTGCTTATATAATATGTATACCTCTCTGAGTTTTAAATATTTATAATTTTTTGAATTACACTAAATACAAATTTTAATCTATAATAATTCTGCATGGTCTAGCCGATAAAGTTGGTGTGAATTTGACTCTCATGACAATTCGCAAACGGCTTATAATCAAAGGGTTGCGGGTTGAACTCTTACTGTTTCCGACACGGCCACATTCATGGATGGAGTCTAAACTTTTACCGATTCATGTGGAAAGAACGCTTTGCGTAGGTCATGGGAGTAGTCGAGACAAAAAACCTCGAATACCCACTTTTGCTAATTAAAAAATGATAATATGAAGTTTGAAATATCTAATGTGCTGGAAAAAAAATTACTGTTAATATAATTATTATTTGATATTTTAATCAAATAAAAAATGCAAATATTAAGCAGTAATTGTAGTATACTATCTCTGTCCCATAATAATTATCCAAAATGCACTTTTCAATATTTTTTTTGAAATTTTTGTGTTGCCTTTTTTGCCCTTAAATATACAATATAGTTTTATTTGTTTGTAGTAATTAATAAAGAAATGATAATTTAGGAAAATATAAGATATATTATATTGGGATTCGAAATTGGATAACTATCTTGGGACAAATAAAGTTATATAGTGGACAATAAATATGGGCTGGGAGTATTTATTTATTTAATAGAAATGTCATTTTTTTATATATAAGAAACAAATTTTGATGTATCATGTGTGATTTAATCAAGTATTCTGGGAGGTAAGTGTAAATCATTTTTAGATGTTTTTAAAGTTGAGAAAAAGGTACGATGACAGGTGGTGGAAAGAGAGTTGTCACGTGTCCGCGGCTCTTTAGGCTTAAGACAAGTTGTGACTTCATCGCTTTGTTTTCTACGGTTGCTTTGACGTCCACGAGAGAAAGATGAGGTGGCCAGACACGTGGCGGGTCCTAAGGTGGTTTGACGGTGGATAAGGTCACGTTCAGTGAGTGAATGACACGTATGGTCATGAGTATATTTCTTGTGGATCTCTTTTATTGGGCTTCATGGGAGTGCATTATTGTGGCCCACAAGTGGGCCTCTTACTAATCTTAGATCTTTCTACATTTTTGTACGTAATATTACCGATATTAGTTTTTTTTTTTTTGTGCGCATCCAAGATTAGTGTGTCATAATTATAGGGAAGTGAGATATTTCTGGTGGATCAAAATAAATGCCTAAACAAAGCTTTTATTTTTTATTTTTTTGGGAATTAAACAGACCTAAATTTGGTTTAAACTTCATTAACATTTTATTTTTAGTCAATTTGAAATATTGTTTATTTGATGCTTGGTTTTGAAGTCTCAAAATAGTTGCATTTGAATAAGGATAGTTGGGTTGAAGCATGATTTAATGGTTAAAGTTGAGGTTTCAACGTTGTTATTTTATGTTTGAACTTAAATGTCCTGAATAAATCTAAATTTGGGTTAAACTTCATTTTTAGTCAATTGGAGTATTTTCATTTGATGCTCAGTTTTGAATTCTCAAAATAGTTGCATTTGAATAAGAATAGTTGTGTTGAGGTATGATTTAATGGTTAAAATGGAGGTTTCAACGTTGTTATTTCGAGTTTTAACTCAAATGTCCTACACCTAAATTTGGTTTAAACTTCATTTTTAGTCAATTTGAATATTTCTATTTGATTCTCAGTTTTGAATTCTCAAAATAGTTGCATTTGAATAAAATTGATTGTGTCGAAGCATGATTTAATGGTTAAAAATGAAGTTTCAATATTGTTATTTTGAGTTTTAAAATGATGAACAATTGAATCTAGCACAAAAAAGATGGTGCCACAATGGGTTTTGATCCCTGATATTTGTTTGAGGCATGCCATGCCTTGCCTATCATGGCCCTCCATGCTATGGTGACTGTAACGTGTCAAGGCTCTAATTGTTTTTAGATAAATTGCAGAAAAATAAAGAAAATGATAATATAAAACTATAGATTGTATAGTTTTTGCTGTAATTAATCATGTCACCATCATGATTTTATTTAATTAATTTTCTTTTCTTGGGGATCTTGCCTATGGCTTTAGAAATCAACTAAAAAAAACTACATAGTTTTTGCTGTAATTAATCATGTCACCATCATGATTTTATTTAATTAATTTTCTTTTCTTGGGGATCTTGCCTATGGCTTTAGAAATCAACTAAAAAAACTACATGCTTCCGCTTTAATCATTTTTTAGATTTTTTTTTTAAATCATAATTCTCGACCTTCTTTTCAAAATTACTATTATATTTTAAAAGAAAGTTTTGAAATTCGAAGATAAGACAATGAATTAAATGTTTGTTTTCTTAAGAAGTTAGAAGTCCAAAAATAGAATGAAACGTCATCAATAACTTATATTGAGGTTTGGGGAGATTATAAAGAAAAGGCCCTAAAGAAAAAGAAGTTAGAAGTCCAAAAAAAGGCCAACATAAAATGAAATGTCAGCAATAACTTAAATTGATGGTGGGAGATATTATAAAGAAAAAGACAAAATAATAGGGTCATAATGTCATATATTATTTTTTGAAAATAATAAAAGAGTATTCTCTAAAACCACACATTTTTATAACTAGTTTTCTGAAATATTATCAAATACAATTATTTTGCATGTATAGCAGTAGCAAAAGGATTTGCACAAATCTTTGAGCATATCACACGTCAAATAATAAATATCAAAGCAAATACATTTCCAGAACCCACAATCTTTGTAGTTGTAAGCTTGCAGCAGGTTGAACTTTGCTCATTGGTGCATGCAACTACGTCAACCATTTATACTTGCTGGAAAAACAAAAAAGAGAAAATTGCCAAATCATTTATAGCAATGTCTGGAGTTTTGTGAGAGAGAGAAGTACAAAATTACAAATAGCATAAGTCTAAGAGGAAAAAAATAGGTCAAGTTTGTCTCACTTGACTTTGGTTCAATTGAGATCCAACGGACCAGATCAGATCTGGTGATTGATTATAGCAGGGTCCAATCTCCTATCAGATATGATCTGGTCCGTTGGATCTCAACTAGACCTGTCCAGTCTATAAACCTTAATCGAAGTTGTCAGAATCCCGATTCTACCTAGTAAAATCTTACGATTCTACTACGTTTTTATAATGATTTGATGGTTTCTCCCTTCATATGAAATACCCAAAAAAAATTATGATTTTGTCCAATATCCCAATATATAGCCTAGATTTATGAGAAAACATTTAAAGGAGCAATGTATTAGAAAATTTTGAAAATTCCAATATGATTTAAAATTTAAAATTAAATATTTAATTATTAATATTTTTTTTAAAAAATTAATACAAGTTTACCAGAATCTTACGATTCCGATTCTACGGACCCCAAAACGATTCTACCTAGAATCATGATTCTACCTAGAATCCTGATTCTAACAGCCTTGAACGATCCTACTTAGACTCTCGATTTTAACAACCTTGACCTTGACCTTGACCTTATCAACACTGGTACAGAGCCGACCCTGACCTAAAGCGGGCAAGGCGGCCACCTTGGGCCTCATGTTGGGAGTGGGCCTCAAAATATATATTTTTTCTTTTAGTAGTAATATGCCCAAAATTAAATAATCAGTTATAGCCCAACAAAAAATAAATACCCAATCCATAAACACAATTTTAAATTCAGAACTCAATCCAATAATACAAAGTTACAAACTTAATAAAATCAGGCCCAAAACTAATTTAATTTTAGGGTTTTAAGCTTAAAAAAAAAAAAAACATCTATCGAAGGCGGTCCCAAATTTCAAAAGCTCCTGTTCTTGGGAGGAAGAGAAAAACAAACGGAAAAAACACATTTATACTTTGGACCAAAACTCATCTATATTTTCTTTTAATGTAAATGAGATCGTGTTTTTTATAAAGCACCAAGACTATTTATTTTCTTTGTTTTTCATATTAAAATATTTTATATTTTTAAATGAAAATTTTTGTTATAGTGTTTTTTTATGGGGGCCTCATATTTACTCTGCCTAGGGCCTCATATTTACTCTGCCTCATATTTACTCTGCCTAGGGCCTCGGTGTTTTTTAGCAATCTCAGGGCCGGCCGGCCAGCCCTGCTGGAACTTCTAAAACAGTTATGATGTTTCATTGTGAATGGTCTATAGATTTCTCTCTATCAAAAGTATCAGTTTCCAATCAAACCATGGATCAGATCCTAGAATTGGTTTTGTCAAAGTTGTCCTTCATCGGCATGACACAGAACTGCACAAAACCATCTCTCATCAGCGTCTCAAGCCCCTCATCTTCTTCAAAAGCCATGCTTTTGTTTAGCGGGGGATGAAAACAGTATTTGCTTATTTTCTTCTGAGTATAAAAAAAAGTGGTCACAAGGCTTACTAACATCTCAAGCTCTACTGGCTGACCCTCTACTCCTATATGCCCTTTCACAGGTTCGAATTCGAATTCAGCTTCCAGAAAAACAATGCTCACAACACATGGTGAATGTTAGCAGGTACTACAATGGCTTCTTTATTGTGGCTACCTTTTGTCATTTAGAACACTTCGACAACACATAAATGTTTCTATCCTCAGACCTGTTTTGAGTTACTATTGAAATCCTACCCAACTTGCAAAGTACTTAATGTAGAGATCCCAACCTATTTCAGACCCCAGTTAGGATACCAACCTCACCACATATAAATTATAAACCCCCAAAATTTCAGAAATTGGGTACCTCAAGTGTACTACACAGAGGTCGTATATATATATGAATCAGTGTACTAGACCGAGCTCATATACATATATGAATCACATTTCGTTTCTCTATTCTGACAATCTAGAGATCCAATTCCACCCAGAAAACAATTATCCACCCCCCAAATCATACCACACACACTATCTCAAATTAGTTCAACAGCAAGTAACTAGCTCCACATTTCTTAGCCAATAGGTCACCAATAGTTGAAGGCCTCATCTTCAAACATCGTCAAAAATCCCGAATTTAGTGCTTTTCAGAATTGATTTGAATGTTTATCCAATTAAACTTATTTTTAATACAACGTATAATAAAATTAATCCTTTACTTATAAGAGAATGTTTAACACTTGAAAAATTAAAACCCCAAAAACTATATATATACATATAAATCAATACACAAACACTGATTAAAGCATCAGCACTTAGAATCAGAGTTCTTAAAATTTTCAATGCTAAACTATTAGTTTTATCAAGGAAAGAACTTGCAATATTCTTGCACATTCTATTCTTCTCTGATATAATTAAACTTAACTGGGTATAATTCACTTTTCCTTTTACTTTTTTATTCTTGCACATTCTGGTCCTTGTTATTTTGCCTACGGAGTTCACTGTAATTGCCCAAATTCTAAACAGTATGGGATGCATCTAGAAGTAACATCAAATCAGAATATGTATGTATGTATATATATATATATAACATATATGTAATATAATTAGTATTGATCTTTTGCTCCCCAGTGAGCAAAAAATTCACCCACACCAAACATATTGATCCTGGGATGTGATTGGCATAAATAAAGCAATTATCATACAAAAGTTGGCAATCGATGAACAATAGATCATTTTTGTATATATATACAAACACATATAAACACAAATTATTTGATTCTTAGAGAAACCCTAAGATGGTAGTTGATAGATGCTCACCAGTCACCATAAATGCCTAAATCTCAAATAACATGAGCAAATATAACAGAAATTTCATGAAATGAAGCCATTCAATTACAGGAACAACAACATAAATAATCAAATACACATACAACTTAAAAAAGACTAAATTGTATCACAAATATTCAAGAACACACAGATCGTATATAACATTGCACACTCACATTTCCTTCAAATTAGGCATCAGAAAAGACTATTCTTACCAAATAAAAACCCTAGAAACAGAAGGAATTGATGAGTTCAGTTGATATCGGAGTCGTCGAAGTCGTCCTCGAAGGAGTTGAAGAAGTCGGCGTCGGCGAGCTTGTGGTCGACGGCGATGGGGCCCTCGCCGAAGATCTCGAGGGTGTCCACGTCATCGTCGACGTCCATGGCCATGGTCGATCCTTGCTCCTCCATCTCTGCGAAATAGTCTACCACCATTGGCTTCATCTCTCACTCTGCACTTCTCTATCCTTTCTCTAGGTATGTACGTGTCAAACTTCGGAAACCTATCCAACCTAAGAACTAGGATCATTGGAATTTGGCAATGTCACCACTTAAAAAGTGTGAAAAATAAAAATTTACAGAAATATCTGAATATATATATATATATATAAAAGTATTATTTTTAACTTGTAGTATTTAAATTTTAATGTTTTTAAACAGTTGATTCATTTGGGTAGTGTATCCATATAGAATACCCGAGCACGTATCCAACACGGTTTGACGTATCGTAAAATTTAAATATTCTTATGTACTAAAACTCTTAAGTTATAATTAAAAATATTTTTTGTTGTTAATCTTTTGAATTTGAAGTTTTAGAATTCACTTATAAGTGATGGTCTCTCACTATTTAAAATTTTATCGCATTTTAAATAATATTTATTATGTTTTTATTAAAATTACATTATCACATATATTTAACTAAACACATACTGAACTCAATCAATTTGGAATTAAGTGTTTAAATAAGCATTTTCAATGATTAATTAGTTGCTAAATTTACATGGTGAACACAAGTAACGATTGATTTACTAGTGAGAATATCATTGGAAAAAAAAAAACTCGTTGAATGACAAATTGATTATGGAAATAAATGACTTCTACTTTATCCATACGGGTTGGACACACCAAACCTTTCACTCCAAATATTAATGAACGGGTGATATTTTAATTGTCTTGTAGACATTTATATTCGGACTATAATAGGCATTTTGAAAGAAAAAAAGTGTACTGAACAAAGTTTTTAGAAATGGTTATAAAAATTGAATGGCAGACATGTTCTCTAATTCCAAGAACTTGTGCAACGTACGCAGCAACCGTCAAGGACTCAATGTTGTCAAGAAATTATTACATATCAATAAAGTCCACATATTTGTTTATGTGTTAATCAACCACATGATCTTCGACTATTCAATATCTTTCCACTGTTTTTCATCTGCTAAACCCAGTAAAACTGAAAAAAAAAAAAAAAAACAACAATTTTTTTTGACAGTATAGCAAGATAGGTAGCAGCTTAAAGGTGAATGAAGCTTTCATAGTTTGACAGGAAAGGAACCATGGATGCCCCAACTTCACATGGACCCACTCCGGATAGTGAAATATATATATATATATATATATATATATATATAAATATTACAATTTACCATCAAATGTATCAGGGGACTAATTTGCATGTTGACCTTTCAGACCAGTCTATGAATCGTCTCCAGCCTCTTTTAGCAGTGCCATCAGTGACAATTGTTTCTTAGTTGCTATTGTGAGATGGATTGAGTATAAAAATAACTTTGATAATCAACCTCTTATGAAGGTGTTTCAAGGGTGCTATATGTTTGTTTAAATTGCCAATTTTAGTTCAAATTCTACGGACCTGTGGCATAGACTTATTCATGATAGGAACCAACACAATGTGTATTGAAAAGCTCTTTGTATATTGTTAAGCCTTCCCACCCTTTTTGTGCTCGAAACTTGAGAAACAACTAAATGAGGCAACATTGCCTGTGAAGAATAGTCACCTCCTCCGGTGAGGTGGAGGTGGCAGTGAAAGGTAGTTGTGTGCAGTATTACCTATTATGCAATAAAGTATAGACAGCTTTGAAAATATTACACGCACAGGATTAAAAGCAGGCCACACTCCTCTTCTTCTTCTTCAAAAGCCATTGCTCATGCTTCGATTTGGAAAAAGGAGAAAAAAAAGGGGGTGACATCGAAGATGATGTTCGCTCTTCACAGACTATGATGGCTTATTCAGTCGCTTCTCTAGTCCCGAGAACAAAAAGGGTGGGAAAAATATGACCAAAGAGCTTTATCATTGTCATTAGGCTGGTTCCTCTCATGGGAGGCTCTAGTCCCCAGCACAAAAAGGGTGGGAAAGCCTAAAAAAGTGCCTGTAGAGCTTCATCGTTGTCAATATGCTGGTTCCTCTCATGGGAGGATGATAAAGCATTTTTTTTTTCTCTAAAATCACTTTTCACAACTTCAAATCTAATTAAAACAGTTTTACACACATACTGAGTGTTCAAAAAAAATCCCTGATGACAAGGTTATTAAGAGAGATAAATCTGCAATTGTATAGAATATAAACAAATATCACCATTGAAATACATTCTGATGTGGCTTAACTAAGAAAACTATTTTATCCTCAAACCCATCTCACAACGATGACTTAAGAACAGTAATCATCAACAGCTGCCATTTCGAAGCTTGCCTTCGTTAGGCCTGGAGAAAATGCTTGGACTAAACTTAAAAGGTTAGCATGCAGATATTACGATACACCATTTGATGAGAATTCAAGTTTTTTTCCATTTCCTTAGGCCCTGTTTGTTTTCTGGTTCTGAGTCCATTTGATCTGGTCTGGTCTGGTCTTGGTTTTTAGAGAGCAGACCATGTTTGTTTTGACTTTAGTTTCCATATATTACGGTTAAACTTGAAGCTTCCATGGTTACTTTTCTCTTAAATTGACCCCTTGCGTATAAAAGTAGTGGAAGAACCTTGGCAAAACGATCTTTATACTTCCCATTATTACTTGGTCTAAACATCAGGTATCTTTTTCTAGTTAAGAGGTTTACCAGGAAGTAGGAACAAATGGATGAGGATTGTTTGTATCACAGCGACCATGTTAAGGGTATAATCTGCATAGAATTCAACCACCACTCTCTTGGGTTGACCTTACGTATAATCACTATATGAGGGGCAGACGCCAAGCAAAGCAAAATTGTTTCTTCTGGTTTTGTTTTAGTGCGCTGGTTTACTGATTTTTACGTCTCACGAATTAATATATACATTTTTTCCGAATATTATGTTAGTTTAGGAATAGCAGTTTTAGATTTTTGGTTCCCTACCACATAATCTATTGTACCTTCTCCATCAAATATGTTCTATCTCATATATCTTGCAGTCCTCTAGTGATGCACCCCGTGCAAAGATATACCCATTATTAATCTTTGTGTTTTCATAATTCAATGAATTTATTTACAACACTATAATACATAGGTAGAATTCCATCTTCTTTAAATCAAGGCCTTACAATCCTTCTACCATCCAGACATAGTTCTTTCATCACTTCCAATGTCGCATCACAGAAAGAGAATCTCCTACTTAAGGAATTTAGTTCAAAAGTACTCAACTCATCCAAAGACCTCACCCACAGCTATGGTTTCTCATCATGGTCGAAAACCATGTTCAACAAAACACTTGCCAAAGTACAGAGCCTATTAAGTCCTACCCCGCCAACTCTAAAGACCCCAGAAACTTGTTATCCCCAAGCAAGTCTACTAGACAGGGCAAATTTCAAGTCCATTATCCAAAAGAATATACATGTGCAGATATTGATAAATCTATTACCCCAGAAACATATTGACGAGGAGCACGGCATTATAAACCAAAAATAGTATCCCCCAAACCCCTAAATCATACTACTTTTAGTATCAAAGTTGCCCCAGAATGTCACCAAAAGATGAAGCCCTCATCTTCAAGTTTTGACAGAAGTCCCAATTTGACAATACCTAAAATGGAGGATCATAATCCTTCACAACTGGTGGTCTCTCAGAAACACGAGTATATACAAATTAACAGGGACTCTCCCCTCAAACTTCAACAATAACATCGATATTAGATTCTATTTATAACCCAAATCAACACTTAATTTTAATTAGATAGACTATTTTCCCCGTAGCTTGCGTGTAATAAAGCAATTTGAATATCGGAAACAAGTGCCACATCTGTGTAAAATTTTAAGTGGTATTGACTCCACTTTATCACCAAATGTTGAACACTTAATCTAATAGTAATATATATAATTACAAATACTGCTTATTGGGTATATTTAAAGCAAAATACAAGGTTGCAATACGTCATTCATAGTTGTCTTTTTCTTTCCGTTTTTATCATTGATCCATGTAATTTTGCACCAGAATCTCAGTGTAAATGTCCCAATTAAAAACCCTAGATGATGCAAACAGAAGTAACATCAAAAGAATTTGTAGATGATGCATACAGATGTAACATCAAAACAATTTATATACATAAATATACACATATATAATTGTTTCTTACAGAAACCCTAGATAATAGGTTCTAACCAGCCACCATAAATACCTGATGATTAATAACCGGAAGAGAAAAAAATAGAGATCAAAACTATTTTCATATGATAATGCATACAGAAGTAACATCACAACAATTTATGTAAATAGATACTTATACACGCATATGTAATTGATTCTTAAACCCTAGATAATAGAATCTCAACAGCCACCATCTATACTTGAACCTTAATTAACAGAAGAAAAAAAACAGAAATCCATAAAATTCCCAAAAATCCAGACATCATCAATTATACCAGAAACTATATGAACAATAAAATTAAATTGACATCAAATATAAAAGTAATTGCTATCATTTATATATTCAACCGTATCTATATTGTATCTAACATTGCATTCTCAGATATCCTTCAAAATAAGCATCAGAAGAGACAAACTTAACAAAACGAAACCCTAGAAATAAAAGTAGTTCTGTATTCAAACGTACTTGTATCTAACATAGCATTCTCATATATCCTTCAAAAGAAGCATCAGAAGAGACGATTTTCCCGAAACGAAACCCTAGAAATACCTAGAAGGGATTGATGATTTTTCAGTTGATATCGGAGTCGTCGAAGTCGTCCTGGAAGGAGTTGAAGAAGCCGGCGTCGGCGAGTTTGGAAGCGAAGACGAGAGGACCCTCCGAGAAGCGGTCGAAGATGTCGACGTCGTCGTCGTCATATGGATCTCCCGCCATGGTCGATCCCTGCTCCTCCAAATCAGCAAAGAAGTCCACCGCCATTGGCCTCATCTCTCTCTCTCTCTCTCTGTGCTTTCTAGGTTTCGATCACAATGTGTGTAGCAGAGAAAATTGAAAAGTGATACAGAAATATATATATATAAGACTGTTACAGTTACCATCCCTCTATATTTGTCAAATTACGCTCTCACCCCTATTTAGTTTGTATAATTATTATTATCTCCCAGTAACTTATATTTTGTAAGAAATACTCCCTTCTAGACTTCTAGCTAATTTTTAACAGTTTTTCATTGGTAAAATGATTATAATATTTTTACTTATTTGTAAAGATATTTGTATCTATGCACAAATTACATGAGTGGGTAATTTCATATTTTCAACAGCCGGATATGGATGTCAATCACTAGAGGGGAGGAAATTGTTCACTAAAGGGAAGGAAATCATAATTATCCAAAGGATAGGGGGTGTGGAAATAATTTGACAAATCTCGGAGGAAATAACTGTAATCTTCCCTTATATAAAAGTACACAAATTTTTTATTACCATTTTGGCTTTAATAGCATATATATTTACTTTTTAAATGCATTTTTAATAATTCTAAGAAAGTATAAAATTATATCTCCATTTTGTTTACAACTCTTGATATAATTATTCTTCACAAATTCTATTTCATTCTAATTCTTCTTAAAATCTAAAGTATTTAAATTTCTTATTATCTTTTCTTCAAGGAGTGAGCAAGTAACATAGAAAGCCGTTTTTTATTATTATTATTTTCATGTATATAATAGAATTTAATTTCTATCTATAGACTTTGGGAGGTGAATCTTTGTCAACAAGTTATAGACCTGCTTGATTTATAACACTTGAGATATATTTTTATTTTCCTAAAATTAAAAATACAAAAAATCTGTTTTTATGAATTTGTTTGGGGTTTTGAGTATGTATAGCGAATTTGTGCTTGGCGATTTGATCCAAAAGCTTAATCTGATATGTGAAACTAACATCCATCCATTATATACCAATTTACTTTCTCATCCGGATCCGGTGTGAGACAAAGACTTCTAACCGTGGTAAGGCTTAGGTTGACTATTTTTGAAGAATAATAATTAATGGATAAAGTATTGAATTGTATTGCATTATAAGCCCATTTTGATGCTCAACGAATAAAAAGACCTCTAACATAATATACTATTGATACACTAAAATGCTTGCCAATGTTTCCTTTTTCCTTTTGCATCTGTAAAAGAATAATGAACACTTGCAAAAAATTCCAAATTACAGTCTACATAGAATTCCATCATCTAGAAAATAACTTCACTCTGTTGAGATAGCAAGAAGATGCAGGGTCCTGGAGGCAGGTACAAAAACCCTCTTCATCCTTGGGAAATGATGCTGGAAGAGGATGGTCTGGAATCACACCAACCTATATAGGAGCCAAAAATGTAAGAATTAATGCATAAACATTTGAACTGGTGTAAGCGTGTGTGAGCACGCGAGATAGAGAGAGAGAGAGAGCTTGAAAATCTGAGAGAAACCTTGTCGATGTCAGTGTGAGCAGGTGTCTCATAGCGAGCTACTGTAACGGTCATGCCAGAGCCATCAGATAGTTCAAAGACGGACTGAATCTTGCTGTCGAATGAGATAGATACATCTTGTTGGCAACACTTAACTAAGATTTATATGCTGTAGGGGATAAAAAGATTACCCTTTTCCATATGTAGGTTCTCCGAACAGTACTGCACGTTTATTGTCTTTCAACGCACCAGCTAAAATTTCACTAGCACTTGCAGTTCCTTTGTTAACCTGACGAAGAAAATATAACTCAGCAACTAGATCAGAAAGAAGCAGTACAAACAGTTCAAAAGAGCTCGCCAATGATGTCGCCAGGAGATGCCCTTAAGTGAAAATGTACCAGTTCAACTATATATTACAGTATCATGGTAAAGAATATGGGGTGACGAACACAAGGTATGTGAACTACACTACATAAACCACAAGGGTAAGCAGAGATGGGGCCAAAAAAAATATTGGGAGGGGTTGGCCATGAACAACAATAAAATTAAAAGAGATCAAACTACTATACTGGATAGTTCATCACAAATCCAGTGGAAGTTCAGTAAAATATTAGGTATTTACAATAATAGGAATAATTAATAAATAAATAAAAACAAATAATTTGGGGCGAACACCCTCAGTCGGCCATAGGTAGCCCAGTTCATGACAGTATGGAATAAAATGTAAGCTATGTGTAAGTAAGCAAGCATACCAATACAGCTAGCGGTTCTGTGGCAGCTATGGCATTGGTTCCATCCGTGTCATATATATCTCTAACACCTCGACTATCACAAATATACACGATCACACCTTTATCTAACCTGGTTGGCATCAATATCACACCATTAGATCTGAACCATGTATTCCATCCAATAATAGGAAGCGTCAGCTTAATGATTGAAGAAAATGTGAACATTTGCAACAATGGTACTCGTGATAATCAATTAATATTATCTAACAAAGTGGAATAGAACTTCCAAATAGAAAGAAAAGAAGATGTCACTGTGCATATGCATGGACAGATGTAGTAAGAGGAACCAGATTCATGCAATAAAAAGAAGTCATAAATGCATGTAAAGTTATGAACAAGTACAATTAATTAGTTAACTGCCGCAAAGGCATCAAATGAACTTGGCATATTTCATATGCATCATAGTGCTTTCTGATAAAAGGTGCCATTAAGATAGGGAAAACTGGTAAACAGCAGTACACAATGAAATCTATACGGCATTGCGTGAATTTAATAATACAACACTTCCACTACAAATTTAAGCAGACACAAACGTAAGCAGTATTTTGTTGTGTAAACAATTTGATTTAATTATCTTTCAAAAAGTAACAATAATACTTTCTTCCCTCAGGTGATGGCATGAACTATTATCTAATCAAAAAGGGGATATCCAGAATGCATTGGTGCAATCCCCAGTCCAAGAATTAGAAAAATATCCAGATCATCAGATATAAGAGGTGCCATTATATCCTTGTGATCAAGATCATCATCTGAATGATATATCCAGATCTACTTGTATGTCAAATGTACAAGTCCAAGATCAAATAAGACATATAGTATCAAATATCTGACTTAAACCTTGAAAGTAGAAATGCACTAAAATTATGGACCACAACTCCTTGTGAACCTCACTTTTATCACTAATTACCAGCATTACATCAAAATAATTTATTAAAACATTGGTGCATTGCACGTGTTAGATTGAGTAAACAAACTTGAAATTATGGCAATCTCAATTCCTTCGGGAAAAAGACCACCATAAAAATAAAAAATAAAAAGGTAGAACAAATGCTTGAGTACAGGTAATACTGATACTATAGGAAGCTTACCACATCTTGGCAATCTCAATTCCTTCGGGAAAAAGACCACCACTGCACCAAATATAATCTTTCAAAAAGCCTGCCAAGGACAAGTTTAAAATGAAGCAAGTTGAAATCATATTTACTTGTTATCCCGAAGGTCCAAGACAAAGGCATTAACATCGTTCCTCCTCAATGTTTCTATTGCTTCCCTGACAGCTCCTACAAGGGATGTGTAACTTTTATCACATTTAACACCTTTTATCTTTAAGAAAGTAATGTACGAGTAATACTAGCATGCATACTAACTTATTAGAGTTAAATGGGAAAACATGCTCGATAAGGCATGAGGTCTAGTAACAATCCATCATAGTCCAGAATAATTAATAAGCGAACAACAATTAGCAAAAATCAACTACCAAAAGCTATTACCAATTATGGGGGATTGGGGACCCTACATATTATCTATAAGGGTTAATTACAGCTAGACCCCCTCGAGATATATCAAATAACAGGTAAACCCCCTCTCATTTGGTAAATTACAGATAAACAGCCTCTTGTTTGTAAGTTGTAACAAATACCCCCTACATTGAAATTCCGGTAAGGTCAAACTGGGTCAATGTTGATGTCATCATTTTTTCATAGGTGAAATGTCTTAAATACCCTCGAGAAGATGCAAAGACATTTAAGCCCATTTAAAGGATATGGGAAAAGACCAAAATACCCTATTTAAAATTTATAATAGGACCAAAATGCCCTCATTTAAAACTGGATTGAATGAGATTTTATTAGATTATTGTTGATTTGACTGTCATTATTGTTCTTGAGTTGGAAACTTTGACCATCACTTGAATTAATCTGTGTACTAGGGTTTGTTTGGCTAACAAATTTTGGGTTGACCATCAACTTTTGGAAACTTCCACCACTATCAACGCCTCCTCCACCCATCACTTGACCATCACTTTGTGATGACCCCCGAGAAATTGCGAACTGCATCATTTGCGAAAAGGGTTTTCGATGTTGGCTCGGCCGACGTGGTTTTCGTGCTCCGCCCATCACTACCACCGCCTCTTCAACCCATCGCCGCCTCCTCTGCAATTGGGGAATCAGTGCGATTGCCGTTGTTGATGGGGGAGGAGGCGGTGATAATGGTGGCGGTTGAAGGGGTTTGGGAGAGGAAAGAGGTGGTGGGCAGAGTGGATCGATGGCGGAAGAAAAGGTGGCAATGTCCATCTCTCTCTCTCTAAAACTGCTTGATCGATGGCGGAGGATGGGTGGAGGAGGCGATGTTTGGCCATGTTCATCTCTCTCTCTTACACTATATCTTTCTCTCTATATAGATACATATATATACTCATATGTGTTTGTATTTATGAAAATAAGAATTTTTAGATTAAATGTAAGTGAGGGTAAATAAGTAATTGGCTAAATACTAATTTTTAATTTTTTTAAATGAAATATAGCATGAGTAAAGATGTAATTACACATACCCGTCACCGGAAATATACACCGATCAACTTGAGGGGGTATAGCTGTAATTTACCAAAGGAGAGAGCGTCTACCTGTTATTTGACATATCTCGAGGGGGTCTAGCTGTAATTAACACTATCTAAAATTATGACATAAAACGTGAACAAAGTAGAAAGAAAATGGATTGCCAACTCATTCTTTCTCCCTTAAAATCTTTTTCAAAAAAGGAAAATAAAGAAAAAGTTCCTTAGAGAATGGAGATACCTCAAACAAAGCAAAAACACAGGCAAAGGTTATTGCAATAGGACATGTTAGGCCTGAATAGAAATTTTCACAGACAGATTTAACAGTGTAAACAAAATTAGGGTAGCCCATTCAAATGACAAAACACAAAGTAAGTTGTGAGCCTGCTTGGATTGGTAAACAAGCTTTTATGGAGCGTATTTATGTTCTAGTCATCTGGGTAACTTCAACAGAAAATATGAGTGCATAACTTGATTGAACCGAATAATAATAAGTAGCAGCAGTATGATACCAGAAGCATTTTGGTTGAATGACGTTAGTTTGATATATCCGATTCTGGGGGCATCCTTTCCCAAACCAGGTATTGCACAGAATCTTGACTTTACCGGATTCAGTGAAACTCTTTCTCTCCTGAAAATCAAAAGAGGGTTAGTACCTGATGTTCAGGATTATCGTACACATACTCAATTTATCCAAACCCCAAGTGGTTGGGGAAATGATACACTTTCTGTAAGTGTTGTTGATTTTATATATTCACTGAATTATCTATAACTATATGGCAAAGATAATGTAAAGATATTGTGAAGCACACATGATAGGTTAACCCAAAAGCATACATAAGAACCTACTAGTAACATTTTTTATTTATACACGAGGCAAAAGTAATTTATCTTAACTGCTCAATGCATTGAAGAATAACACACTCTGGACTTTATCTATCAGTGAATGTAATAATTACAAAACTAATTTCCTTGCATGGAAAAAAAAAAAAAAAAGTAGATATGATGCTCACAAACACATCCTAGGAGAGAATAGAAAATATTGAACCTACGTCAAGGATAGGTGCTTTAACTCAGGACCACTAAGAATAGTTAGCTCAACTGCACTTCCTTCAGGTCCCCTGCATTTCACATAAGGATTTAGGATAGTCATCAGTAATTAAAGGCAGACACTTAACACCCAAAAACAAAGAAACAAAAACAAAAAACACATAAGAAAGCTCTATTGGAATCCAATTGTGAGTTAAAGTTTAAGAGCATCTGTTTTGTGCAAAATAATGCTAAAGGGACTACTATGTCGAGTCTACCCATCTTAGCTAGGTATCAATACGATTCACATTGTCGTGCCACCATCCTGCCATAATCCTAACTGGCCACAAATAAGAAACTTGTCAGTGATGGAAAGAGATGTGAGATGGGGGAGGCATATGCCATAAGCTTTGAGGTGGAATCAGGGAAAAGATGCCCAGCCAACCGTGTTCTGTTTATAGATGAATTTACAGTAACCCTATAGCTCCATTACTCAAAGATATATAAAAATAAGTGTGCCCACACTTTTATATCTTTAATATAAACCAGATCTGCCCACCATAAAAAAAATAAAAAATAAAAATATAATGCATCTTGAATCCAAAGCTCATGGGCAGGATGGAAAAAGATTCAGAATTAGGTTAAAAGAAGTAGCGCATTACTCCAAATCCTGCCCAAATGCTTCTAAGGAATAAGAAAAGTTAAAATTCAAAGATTAAGAGCACAAAGCACAAGGAACAGTGCATAGTTATCTACACCAGTTAAATGTAAACATCTTTGGAAGGGACTGCCGGTAAGTAGTCCATATACGATTAGATGCTACACACTTAGCTATTTCATTACGATAGAAACATAAAATTGTAACAGATAATGATTTGATTTCAACATGAACCACTATATTACAGTCATCATACCATAAGACAAGATTAGTGGCGTGCATTTTTAGCCAACGGTTAAAACACTTCATATTTCACAACCTAGGACTGGGAGTAGCAAACGGATATTATGAAACGTAGACGCAGTCAATAAGGAAGAAAACAGCAATTGCTCTCTCATCCAATAATAATTTACAACATCCCTAATGTCTAAAAATTCTATGCCAAAGTGGAATTGTACCCGTAACTTGAGTGTATATATACTTGGAGAAAAATGACGAATAAACACATTTACATAGTAGGAAACTCACTGCAAGCGCTCAGCAGCATCATATATACCCATGCTTTCTGTACTAGCATCATTAATTGCAAGGATAATATCCCCAGACAAAATACCAGCCCGATTTGCAGGCCCTCCTGGAGCAGCTGAAATAACAACCAAGCCGGTAGGGGATCCATCAAATCCTATAGGGTAGCCAATTGACAGCCCTACACCTGTAAGAGCACCTTGTGTTCCTGACTGCCTTCAGAAAACATATTCATGGAACTTAGAGACAATATGTTGAGTTGTTAGTAGGATCACTAAATATCTACAAAGATCAAATGAAACTAAATTACAGGCTCTTCAGCAATCCAGCCAAGATGCAGTAATTAAAATAGTGAAAAGAAACATTTTAATACCCGCAGACTCTTAAACTTTTCAGGCTCCAAAAACCGGGTGAAAGGGTCATCTAGCGTGGCAAGCATCTTCTTTATCGCCATATCTGAATAAGTAAAACACTCCAACTCGGATGTGAAAATTTAACAAACATATAGGGCAGTTGAAGTAGTGTTGCAGTAACCCTAAAGCAGGGAAGAGAGAATACAACCACCTTATATGATTAATCAGAATTAGTACGATCACATGTCAATTGACCTCGAATTTAGTATTCTTACATCTTAATTCACCTCAAAATTAGTATTATTAGATGTCAATTCACCTCCAAATAGAACATCTTATTGTTCTTCAGTAAAAATAACTAATACTAGCATAAACTGCACAATGTACATCTAGGATATAAAAAAAAGAAAAAAAAAATTCCGATTGATGAGTGAAATACTTACCCAACCAATATGAGTACCAAGACACTATTAGGGGCAAAAGGAACATTTAGGTTATATCGGTTTTTTTCAGTGCCACGGACCATTTAAGAGGGGAACTGGAAGCGAACAACCATGATTGAGCATACTCATTGCCAACCACAATAAATATTAGCCACATAGATATGTCATAAAGTACTATTCAGAGATCATTACTTAGCTTATTTTATGTACTTCAATTATATAGGACTAAGATCGAGTTTAAGAAGGAAATTGATGTGTTTAAATATCATTAGTCATGCATATATAAGTCCTGCAATTCAGCTATCTGAATAATGTCTAGGATCCATGCAACACAGATAAATGGGTGAAATGAAAGGAAAGCATACACGTCTCTTCTCGATTATTCATTGGTTCATTCCGTAGTGCATTTTCTCTGTACCTAAACCAACTTTGCCCGTTAAAAGTTTTGTCAACATATGCACGATCAATGGTTCTCCATGCCTCCAAGAAAAGAAGGTTCTCTTCAGAAAGGGCCCCTGCACAATGATAGAATTCAAGTCTTATCATACAAAATCAAATAAAATTTCCATTATCATACAGATCCTTCTAGCACCCAAAGCCAAGATTTATAGAACCATAACACTTACATGAAGGTGTTTTGCTAACAGCAACAGAAATTGTCATCACCAGCACTACCACAACAAGCCGAACAATAAGACTGGATACACGATTTTTAAAGTTTTCTGAACATTTTGTTACACTTCGAAGACTGATGGCATACTTCCTCCATTTGGGAAGGCGCCGATACCTTAATGGACTTTTACTGACTCTCCATATGGGTTGACAAAAGAATCTGTCTTTATAGCTTCCCTTAATAAAACAAACTGAGCTGCAACTTCTTCGTTTGGCATTGTCATTTTCAGTTATAAACGACAATGAACTCCAAAATTGAGTTTCTACAATGCTAATGTGTAGCGAATTCCAAGGGAGCACCTGCAAGAATGCATTTGAACACAAATTTATAACCATTATCACCATTAGATATAACCTCCATATTAATAAATCAGGTTTTTTCTTTTAGTTTCAAGTAGTGAAAATTTGTAAAAAAAAACAAAGGAAAAATACATATAAGTCCTACATCTTAATTTATAGGACAATCCAGTCCTAACAATGAATAAAATGTGATAAGTTTCTTCTTTGCTAGGACTTGATTTTAGTAGTCCTTACTCTCGTAAGTCACCCTTTTCGCTCCGTCTCCAAGTCCTTAGTCCCACCCGCACTCCGCTATTACCCTCTACCAGCCATGGGGGCACTTGCTCCCTATACAATTTTTTTTTCCCTTTTGTATAATACTAGTAATTTCCATTTTTTTGGGTAAAATGTGAAGATTGCCCCGCATAAATTTATCAAAAAAATCTTATTGCCCCCCTAATATTATTTTCTGGATCCGTCCCAGCCCTCTACCTCCTACTTTGGAAAGCCAGGTAGTACCACGAGGCTACGGGGCGAGAACAAATATATTTTCGAACTTCGAGATACAAATTTGCAAATTGTATTATTTTATAATCGAGTGAATTCCAAACTGGACCACAAATAATCGATATAGTGTTCAAACTTGGAGATACGAATTCTCAAATTGCAGTGATTATATAGTTATATAATGGAGTGAATTCCAAATTGTGTAACTAAGTTCGTATTAGTTGTTGCACTAGCATGATATCAAGGGTTTTTTAATTATTTTCAGTGCAATGCAATTATGGGAACTATTGTATCTACTGGATATACCAAAATATAAACACTGTATATTTCTAGTAATGCTCTGTTAGGTCACAGTGAAAATTACAGGAAAAAAGGAAAGAGAAAATGGAATGAGAGAGTGTTGAATATCATAGATTTTTTCTGAGTAGCCAAACAGAGTGAGATTACCTTGGGAGAGAAACTAGGGTTTCTGTGGAGGTTGGAGATGACGAACGGAGGAGAGAGAGACGCGAAAGCTAATGCTGTGCCTCCGAACACCTCCATTGAAAACCTCCCTCGATTTCCTCTTCTACAATTTCGTTACTTATCGTGTGCACTGGAACTTTTTATATGGATGAATTTGGATTTCATTTCACAAAATTCCCACATTACCCCTTCACAATAAAAAGGAATTTTTATATTTTATTTCCCCAAATACCAAAAAAAAATTTAACTACTAAGTGCAAACAATTCGTTAGGGTCACGACCGTAGACATAATTCAAGCCTTACCCGATTCGTGTGGGGGTCGTCTTGCATGGATTCCGTGAATTAATCAAAATGCGCGTAAGCTGACCTGAATATCATAGTTATCAAAAAAATAAAAAAATCTCCATATAGTGATTATGAGCAATTAACTGAGATTTTGTTTTTCCCATCAACATTGAATATCTCCTTTATAATTGTATCTTGTTAGTTATGTAGGCACTGTTTGGTTCGCGATCCGGTTCCATGTGGTCCGGTCTCATAATGGTTTTTTTGGGATCGGACACTGTTTGGCAACACGGTTCCAAAAAAATAAGGACCACTTGGGACCAAAAGGGGTAATTTGAGACAACAAAAAATGATGGTCTCAAGTGGTCTTATATAGAATTGTTTTAACACATGAGACCATAAAATTTGAAATATATATATAAAATTAAAAAATCTATATAATTTGAAAATAATATATAAAATTAAAAAAATAATATAAATTTTTTGAAATAATGTATAAAATTTGAAATATATATAATTCAAAATTAATATATAAAATGCAAAAAATATATTTAAAATTTAGGAAAATAAAAAAAATTCCAAAATAATAGAAAAAATAAAAAATAATGTATAAAATTCGAAAATAATATATAAAATTTGAAAAATAATATAATTTTTTTAAAATAATGTATTAAATTCGAAAAATATATATATAAAAATCAAAATTAATATATAAAATTTTAAATATATATATAATTTAAAAAATAATATATAAGTTTTGAAAAATAATATAAAAAATTTGAAATAATGTATAAAATTTGAAAATAATATAAAATTCAAAAATAATATACAAAATTATATATATATATATATATATTTGAGAAAATATAAAAAAATTGAAAATAATATAAAAAATCAAAAATAATATATAAAATCAAAAAATAATATAAAAATTTGAAATAATTTATAAATTTTGAAAAATATATTATTTTTGAATTTCTTATATTATTTTCAAATTTTATATATTTTTCATACTTAAGATATATTTTGAATTTTATATATTATTTTTTTATTATTTTCCAAACATAAGACCAAACAGCTTGAATAAGACCATAAGACCAGACAGTTTTACTAAACAAACTTTCAGAACACCACCCAGATAAGACCAGACCAGACCGGATCAGATAAGACCGGACCGGACCGCCTACCAAACGGGCTCGTAGTATATGCATAATTGGTTTTTTATAATAGAAGCTTTGAAAATTAGATTCCGTTTGGATTGTGCTTCGAGTGAAGAGAGAAAAGAAAGCGAGAAATTGAAACAGATAATAGGGGAATAAAAGGAGTGCATTTTTAGTGAGAATATTAATTGTTGAGTGTTGTATTTTTTTTATTGTCCAATAAAAGTAAATTGTTGTTATATTGTTGTGTGCTTGTCTTCGGCGAATTAATTCCTAATTAAAAAAATAGATTAATTCCTAACATACTGGACCTCGACATTCAAAATAGAATATGAATCCCAAACCTTTGGCGTTCAAAACATAACAAGTTGAAAGAAATTTATTTTTGCGACAAAAAGGTGCATACTCACTCAAATGGAAGCAAATTTTTGGTAGCAGTATATCGTTTTATTGTATGCGAGACAACTGCTTTCAAGTAGGGATGTTCAAAACCGGTTCTTTTTTGGTTCCTTAAAAATTAAAACCGGAACTTGACGTGCATTCGGTTCGTTTTTTATTCCTTTTATTTTAAAAATAAAAATAAAAACACTAAATATCAAAATATAATATAATTATAAACTAAAATAAAGAGATTATTTCAAATTTTCAATTATTACAAACCTAAAGTTGCACTTGCATCTAATAATGAAACAAAAAAATACAATTGAACACCTTAAAACAAAGTACTAAAGGTATATATATAAATAAATATAATATAACTTATAATTTTAAATATAATTAATTAACGCTAAGTGATAAGTTATAATTAACCCATATCAATTTATAACTTATTTAAATATAGGGAAAATATCACATACTTCCCTTGAGGTTTAGTGATATTACACGCAGTACCCTTACGGTTTTCAAATTGAGCAGATACCTCCCTCCAGGGTAGCTCCGGATATCACTTTCACCCCCTCCGTCCAAAGTCAAGCCAGTCAACTCTGATTTCATATGTAATTTTACCTAATTGCCCTTCATGGTTAATTTCAATAAACCCCCCCTAAACTATTGAATTTCATATTGCCCCATCCTAATGGGTAAATTACAGTTTCACCCCATAAAATTCGAAAAATATTTAAAATTTAAAAATATATATATATAATTCAAAAATATATAAAAATTTTGAAAAAATATAAAAATTGAAAAAAAATAAAAATTTTGAAAAACATATATAAATTTCAAAAAATATATATAAAATTTGAAATAAATATATAAAAGAAAAAAGAGCATAAAACTCCCATATGCTTTCTAATGGTTGCAAAATACCCCCCTATGCTTTTTTTGCCCCCATTTTACTACCCTCACCTTTCTAAAACAAGCAAACTACCCCCTTAAGCCTATATTAAATTTTTAAAAAACATATACATCAAATTTAGAATTTCATTATAAAATTCGAAAAAAATATATAAAATTCGGCAAAAAATATATTTTAAATTTCGAAAAACATTATAAAATTCAAAATATATATATAAATTTCGAAAAAATATATTTTAAATTTCAAAAAATATTATAAAATTCAAAAATAAATATAAAATTCGAAAACAAATACAAATTTTGAAAAAAAATATAAATTTTGAAAAACATATATAAATTTTAAATATATATATATAATTCGGAAAAATATATAAAATTCAAAATTATATATATTTTGAAAAAACAAATATAAAATTCAAAAAAAATGTTTTTTCTAATTTTATATTTTTTTCGAATTTTATATAGTTTTTATAATTTTATATATAATTTTGAATTATATATATATATATATATATTCGAATTATATATATATTTTTCGGAATTTTATATATATTTTTCGAATTTTATATATATTTTTCGAATTTTATATATTTTTTCTAATTTTATATATATATTTTTTGGAATTTTATATATATTTTCTAATTATATATATATATTTCAAATTTTATATATTTTTTAGAATTTTAGGAGGTGAAACTGTAATTTACCCATTAGGGTGGGGGCAATGTGAAAATTCAATAGTTTAGGAGGTTTTATTGAGGGTCATTTCGTAATTTTACATCCTATGGATTCATTCAAGGAAGGTAACTGATATTTTGGAAACAGTAGGAGTGTCACGTGTAATATTACTAAACCTCAGGGGAGGTATGTGATATTTTCCCTTAAATATAATATATATATATATATATAAAGATAAGAATATAACACTAATAAAAATATATATATATATATATAAATAAAATAAAAAACCGGTTTGGTTTGGTTTCAAAGAGATAAGAACCGAAACCGAATCTAAAATTTTGATTCTTTGATTTTTTAAACTAAAACCGGAACCGGAACCGGAACCGAATACGAATACCCCGTTCCGGTTCGATTCGGTAGGGTATGGTTCCGGTTGGGTTGCACGAACACCCCTAGGGTCCGTTTGGGAACTTGGTTTTGGTCTTGGTTTTGGTTTTGGTTTTGGTTTTGGTTTTGGTTTTGGGTGGTTTTAGGTAAATCTAAAACCAATATATAGTGTTTGGTAAGGAGTTGGTTTTGCTTTTGGTCTTGGTATAATTATATATATATATACTAATATGTATTAAAAATATATAAATATGAAAAATATATATATATAAAATTGGAAAAAAAGTAATTTTCGGGAAAAAAATATTTTTCCCAAAAATATAAAAAATAATTTTTTCAAAAATAATTAATTTTCGGAAAAAAAATAATTAATTTTTTGTCGAAAAAATATTTTTTTCCGAAAATTAATTTTTTTCCAAAAATATGATTTTTTTTCCGAAAATATGATTTTTTTTTCCAAAAATTAATTTTTTCGACAAAAATAATTTTTTTCCAAAAATTAATTTTTTCCCAAAAATATGATTTTTTTCCAAAAATTTATTTTTTGACGAAAAAATAATTATTTTCGAAAAATTTATTTTTTTCCGAAAATTAATTTTTTCCCAAAAATTTATTTTTTGACGAAAAATAAATTTTTCCGAAAAAATAATTATTTTCGAAAAATAAATTTTTTCCGAAAATATGATTTTTTTCCAAAAATTTATTTTTTTCCGAAAAAATAAATATTTTCGGAAAAATAATTTTTTTCTGGAAGAGAATTTTTTCCGAAAAATTAATCTTTTTCCGAAAAAAAAATTATTTTCGAAAAAATAATTTTTTGGAGAAAATTAATTTTTGTCCGAAAATATGATTTTTTCCGAAAAAATAATTTTTTTCCGAAATTTTTTTTTTTTCCGAAAAAATAATTATTTCGAAAAATTAATTTTTTCCCGGAAATTAATTTTTTTCCGAAAAATATAAAAAAAAATTTAAAATAATTCATATTTTCGGCCATATATATATAGAGAAAGAGAGAAAAAAAGTCAAAAATGGTGGGCCAAAACCAGATTTTAGTGGTTGGTTTTAGGGTGTCCAAAACCGGCCAACCAAACATGGTCTTGGTCTTGAAATCAAAGACCAAGACCAAAACCAAGACCAAGACCGGGTTGCCAAACGGACCCCTACTTTCAAGTGTTTCCAAATCAATGCTTCATTCAAGAAGACAAATGTGCAATCTAAATTATAAGGAGGTCAATTGATCTAACATGGACTAGAAAATTGAGATGTAGGATCACATATACTGTAGGCCCATTTTTCATCAGGCCCATCGTACAAATTACATTGGATCAGTATACCCATTTTTAAAGCCCAATTGGAAAATAAAATCCAAGGATATAGGCCCATTTCAGATTAGAGCCATTAAGGAAATGATGGTTTTAAAAATATAGAATCAAAACTGACATAAAATTTATTATGACAGTTTTTTATGAAACATTAAAGTAGATATTGTATTTAATATGTATTAAAACACATTTATGGGTGAGAGACCAGTTTTCATGTATAAAAGAAAGAAAAAGAAAAAGAGAAAGGGATCCGAGATTGCTCCAGTATTTGCTGATTCTTGAATTTTCTATTTTCTTCTGACCATTAATCTTTTTCATAGCTTCTGTTTATTTTTCAAAAGTGGAGATTCGTTCAAACACTCTGAACGGGTTTACACTTTTTTGGCGCCGTCTGTGGGAACTTCGATATCCAGACAGAGGTTATTTGATCAATGGCGGAAGAAATCACTACTCAGCTAGGTGATACAGTTGTTATCCTTCAGCGCCTGGAAGCACTCGAGAAAGAAAATCGAGAATTAAAGCAAAGGTTAGATCAATCCGAACACCCAGAATTGCCAATAGTAGGGCGCCGTAATGGCCCTGGTGTTGAAGAAGAAGACAATCATAATGAGGCAAGTTCAGCAAATCGCACAGCAGATCCTGCTCGCACCCAACCGATCGTAGATGAAGCAAATATCAATAATCATGCAGTTCCGCTCGATATGATAACCCGACTTCAAAAAATCGTAGATGAACAAGTAAAAGATCTCAGAACACAGTCGCCAGCCGATCTAGCTATCGAAATGACAGCTAAAATGATTAGATCTCCGTTCAGCCCCGAAATTCAGCAGGCGAGAAGGCCAGATAAATTCCGGATGCCTAAATTCATTATGTTCGATGGGACACAGGACCCAATCGAGCACCTGTTTCATGTGGAGCAGATGATGACGCTCGATATGGCTGATGATGCACTAATGTGCAAAGCTTTCTCTACAAGCCTAATGGGCCCTGCTCTGTTATGGTTTAGGCAATTGCCAGGAGGTTCAATCGATTCTTTCCAAACACTGATGGAAAAATTCCTGGCACAGTATTTCGGGAATTGGAAGCAGAAGAGGACCATTTCTAATCTGTTTACAATGAGGCAAGCGAAAGGTGAAACATTGAAGAATTTCCTTTCCAGATTCAATTTGGAAATGGGAATGATACCCAGTTGTGATCAACCAGCAGCAGTGGAAGATTTCAAGGTAGCTGTTGAACAAGGGACCAGCTTCCATAGATCTTTGGTGAAATCAACACCCCTCAACATGGGTCAGTTGAATTCACGGGCGCAGGGATATCTGAGATTAGAAGAGGATGAGCAGGAAAGAGGCCATCGTTCGGCATTAGTCAGTGTCGAAAGCAAATCAAAGGAAAGGATAATCAAGAAGGCAGATAATACGAACAGTCACCGATCGACTCCATATAGACCGCAGGAGAGGAGACCAAGGTTTGACATACCTGAAACTCCACTCCGAACAACTTTAGCAAAGTTGTACAACGAGAATAAGGCGAAGGGTATTTTTCGACCACCATTTCCATTGAAAACACCACCAGAGTTGCAGGACCGTACAAGGCATTGTGCGTTCCACAATGACTTTGGTCATCTGACCAATGAGTGCAGACAATTGAGGAGGCAGGTTGAGACCTTGATAGCCAGAGGAGATTTGAAGGAATACGTGGACAATGGAGTCAAGAATTTTGATCGGCCGAAGCCTAACAAAATTGTAGGTGGGCAGCCGGTAAAAATTATTGACACAATCCATGGGAAACCCGAGGAGGACGAGGAAAGCCGTTCGGTTCAGCGTTCACGCATGCGCAATGCCAACAAGATTCGAAGGGTTGGGGAGGTGAATGTCATTCGGAACTACCCAATGCCCACAATATCATTTACACAAGAAGATTTAAGACGTGTACAGATTCCACATGATGATCCACTGGTAATTTCGATCATAGTTTCAAATTGTTTAGTTAAAAGGGTGTTAGTTGATCCAGGTAGCAGCACGAACATCCTAACTAAATCAGCTTTCGAGAAGATCGGCATCAGCCTGGAGTTGATCAGACCAACAGCCAGTCCGCTGGCAGGCTTTGATGGAAAAAGGATTTGTCCAATCGGGGTGCTGAATTTACCAGTGACGGCCGTGAAGCGAACTTTGACAGAAAACTTCATGTTAGTTGACATACAACCTTCTTACAATCTGATCATGGGAAGAGGTTGGATTCACCGAATGCAAGGAGTTCCTTCCACTCTACATCAGGTGAT
Source organism: Cornus suecica (assembly GCA_963922005.1). Taxonomy (NCBI): domain Eukaryota; kingdom Viridiplantae; phylum Streptophyta; class Magnoliopsida; order Cornales; family Cornaceae; genus Cornus; species Cornus suecica. Next base: position 7,411,380 of record OY998246.1, on the reverse strand, counting down.
GCGATGTGCTGACCCTTCAGGGAAAGGGTTTGTTGATATTCAAGGCGATCAAGTGGTGGCGAAGGAATGCTATGCCATCGTTACCAAAGGTATGAAAGGCGAAAGTTCCGAACGAAGCATGTAGCAATTACCGAGCCTCCGTGATCAGACTGATGATGCTGAGAAAGCCGCAGAGGATACCATCACAGTAGATCTGATCGACGGAGACAAGGGAAAGACCACCCGAATTGGAAGGGGATTGAACCCTAATGAAAGAAACAACTTGGTTTCTATGTTGCGAGCGAACATTGATGTTTTCGCTTGGGAGCATAGCGATATGCCTGGGGTCGACCCGGGAACCATGATGCACACACTAAATGTTTATTCCAATGCCCAGCCAGTACGGCAACGACCCAGAAGGATCGAAACCGAACGAGGAAGGTTTGTAGCTGAAGAGGTTAGCCGTTTGTTAGATGCTGGTTTTATCAGAGAAGTTCACTATCCTATGTGGCTGTCCAATGTTGTCGTTGTACAAAAGAAGAACGGGAAGTTCCGAATGTGTGTGGACTTCACCAACCTAAATAAAGCTTGTCCGAAGGATAGTTTTCCTCTGCCGAAGATTGACCGCATGATCGACGCGGCTACAGGGTTCGAACGTCTTACCTTCCTGGATGCTTATTCAGGGTACAATCAAATCCCAATGAATCCAAAGGATGAAGACAAAACGGCGTTCATCACCGAACGGGGGACTTATTGTTACAAAGTCATGCCGTTCGGTCTAAAAAATGCAGGTGCGACTTATCAACGATTAATTGATTGGATTTTCAAGACCCAGATAGGAGACACGGTGGAGGCATACATTGATGATATGGTGGTTAAAAGTCAGCAAAAGAATGATCATTTGAAGCACTTAGAAGATGTGTTCGCAGCCCTGCGATCGCACAAAATGAAACTAAACCCGGAAAAATGCACTTTCGGTATTTCTTCCGGACAATTCTTGGGTCACATAGTTAATAAAGATGGAATCAAAGCAAACCCAGCACAAGTTCAAGCTTTGATTCAGATGAAGGCGCCTGAGTCCCCAAAGGAAATCCAGGTACTCACAGGAAGATTAGCAGCTCTGAGTCGGTTCATATCCAAATTATCAGATAGATGCAAATCGTTCTTCGACGTCTTGAAGTCTAAGAAAACGGTTGCTTGGGGGGAAAAACAACAAGAAGCTTTTGACCAACTGAAACTCTATATGGCAAAACCACCAATCCTTATGGCGCCCAAGAATCATGAATCCTTAATTTTATACTTGGCGGTTTCTCCGAACGCTGTCAGTTCAGCGTTGGTAAGAGATGATGGGAGCAGACAGTACCCAATCTATTACGCGAGCAAGACATTGCTTGACGCCGAGAGAAGATATTCAAAGACAGAGAAGATCATCTTGGCATTGGTCCAGGCAAAACGAAAGCTTCGGCATTATTTCGAGTCCCATCCGATCAGAATTCCAACTACATTTCCGATCAAAGCAATTCTGTCAAAACTGGACTTCTCAGGAAGAACGACAAAGTGGTCGATAGAACTGAGCATGTTCGACATTACTTATGAGCCACGAACATCGTTAAAAGGTCAAGCTGTGGCGGACTTCCTCGTAGAATATGAAGTAGCCGCAGATGAGGTCTGCGGCATAAGTCCAAGGTGGCTACTTTATGTAGACGGATCAGTAAATAGTCTGGGGGCAGGTGTGGGGATCGAATTAATATCCCCAGAAGGCACCAAGTTACAGCAGTCGATCAAATTATCCTTTGACAGTTCAAACAATGAAGCTGAGTACGAAGCCGTGTTGGCAGGGTTAAGACTGGCAAGGGAGCTCCAGATTAAAGAGCTAACTGTGTTCAGCGATTCTCAGTTAGTTGTAAATCAGATCACAGGGAGTTATAATACTAGCGAGGAAAGAATGTTGCAGTATAAAAATATCGTTCAGGAAGAAATGAGGAACTTTCAGGTCATCACTTTTAAACAAATTCCAAGGACAGAAAATCATGTGGCCGATCATATAGCAAATCAAGCATCCTCAGCAGGAGACGATATGGTCAGAATAATCCCGGTGGATGAACTGTTCACCCCTTCGATCGGTAAAATGAAGGAGGTATGCGTGATCCCGTACGAGCCAAGTTGGATCGATCCAATCCTTGAGTATTTATTGATCGGCGTTCTACCTGAGGATCGACGAGAAACATGGAAAATAAGAGCAACCTCTACCAAGTATTCAGTGATCGATGGCTATCTATATCGCCGATCGTCAAGTGGGCCCTATCTGCGATGTTTGACACCTTCAGAAGCACAAGAGGTACTCAAGCAGTTACACGATGGGACTTGTGGAAGTCATATCGGAGGTAGATCATTATCTCATAGAGCAATAACACAAGGATATTTCTGGCCGTACATGATACGGGACGCAGAGGAATACGCAAGAAGATGTGACAAGTGTCAAAGACATTCACATATAATTCATCAACCGGCCGAGCTTCTCACAACAATGGCCTCCCCTGTTCCGTTCGCACGATGGGGGATGGATGCGGTCGGACCATTAACTCGGGCAGCTTCGAATCAAAAGCATGTACTTTTGGCCACAGATTATTTCACTAAATGGGTGGAAGCAAAGGCTTATGTAAGAATCACTCACACTCAAGTGATAGATTTTATTTTGAATCGTATAATCTACAGATTTGGAGTACCAAAGTACATAATGATGGACAACGGCAAAAATCTGGACAATCAATACGTTCGGGCATTGCTGGATGAGTACGGGATCAATCAGAATTTATCATCTGTCAGTTACCCGCAAGCAAATGGACAAGCTGAAATAACAAACAGAACGATTTTCGCCGGGATAAAAAGAAAATTGGAAGGGATCGAAGGAAAAGGACGATGGTTAGATGAATTACCGAGAGTCCAAAAATTTCTCTATATATATAGAGAAAGAGAGAAAAAAAAGTCAAAAATGGTGGGCCAAAACCAGATTTTAGTGGTTGGTTTTAAGGTGTCCAAAACCGGCCAACCAAACATGGTCCTGGTCTTGAAATCAAAGACCAAGACCAAAACCAAGACCAAGACCGGGTTGCCAAACGGACCCCTACTTTCAAGTGTTTCCAAATCAATGCTTCATTCAAGAAGACAAATGTGCAATCTAAATTATAAGGAGGTCAATTGATCTAACATGGACTAGAAAATTGAGATGTAGGATCACATATACAGTCCTGGATTCAACAGGGGAGATAAAAGAGACAAAAATAAATAAAAAATGACAGAAGTTGGGATGGGCTCTTGGGAGCCCAATTTTGAACTTCATGTCATGGGCCTACTCATTCACACCCATTTATGAAACTAAAGCACCAAGTCATGGTCAATCAATTTCATCATCCCACCCACTTCTATATTGTGAACACTTTCAAATCCAAATGGAAGTATCTTTGAACTTTCAAAAGCACTTAAATTGCAAAAGGAAACTTTTGATTGTTCAAACTTCTACCATCTCTAGTCAACAAAGCAGCTTTCAATGACAATGATGCACACCAAACCGCTCCTCAAATTCACCTATTGCTTTGCTTTAGGTTTGCGTCTCCATGTTTGACTGATCATGTGAATAGAAAATTGGACATTAGAAATTTCCAACAACTTTGCTTTTATTTGATTTGTTATGTTGGTGATGGCAGATTTTATATACTACTTCCTCCTTTCTCCGTCACACAATAGTTGTTCAATTTAAATTTTTTAACATTTTATTGATTTGGGTTGATTAGTGTGTAATTTCTAATTTTGCCCTTAATGATATAATATTATGGTGGTGTTCGGTATTTGTTTAAAGTTAGTGGAAGAAGGGTAGTTGGGGAAAGTAGAAAGTTATATTACATTGGAATTCGAACTGGACAAGTATTTTGGGATAAGTAAAGTTGCAATAGTGGACAACTAATATGAGACAGAGGTAGTATTAGATAACATGATTCAGGACAATTACACTTTCATATATACTTGAATTCAATCTTTCTGGTATTGAAATAATTACGTGTCAATTGAATGCACATTATATTGATGTATTTTGCATATATGTTATATCGTATAGGCAACGAAATTTGACTTTCCTTCAAGATAGGGTACTATGAAAGAAAATTGATCATGAATTATCAATAAGTCCCAAACGGATTCTATTCTTTCTGGGCCGATGTTCAAGTTGTTAATGAGAACGACATGTAAATTATGGCAATATTTTTACACTGGTTCAAATTCAACTCGACGCAATGACTCGCCAATCTACCATGACCTCGTATAACTTAATTCTCCCAAGGTACTTGGGGATACCAATGATCACTTCTAAGTTGAAAAATTGCTAGATTACCTAAAATTACTCTATAAAGTAAGCTTAGTAAATGACAATCTTGGAATTGAAAAGTTGAAAAATGAATTTAAGGCGATTTAAGAACTATCAATTTGCTAATGAGGTCAACATTGGTGGTACCATTAATACCCAAAAGAGTTTCCACCTCAATTGACCATAACTAATGTCACAAACTGCAATGACTCCTTCATTGAATGCAAACCATCTCCATCTATGCTTCAAAAATTGTGTTTTCACATTCGTCTCAAAACTCTCCTGCACGTCGAGCTAGAAATGTCCCAACTTTTGAACTACACTAGCATTTATTATGAAATCATATATTTTTATATTTTGGACACATTTTAATTAGAAAAATGTGTTGTAAGCAGTGACGGACCTAAAAATTGGAACATAATTATCATATTAAAATTTCTGTGGGATTTTAGGATAATTTTTTAAAATTTCAGTGAAGGCATTGATGAAAAAAATTAAAATTTTAGAATAATTTAAGTAACAAAAAAAATTCAGTGAAGGCCTTAGGCAAAGTATGAAATTAAAATTGTTGACATTGAAAAATTTATTTTAACACGTTGAATTTAGACATCACATACAGAGCCTTGTTGAATTCTAATATAAATGTGTCAAAAAAAAAAAAAAACTTATCATACACTAGAAGAAGTATTAATTACAAAGGATCTAGGCTCGTTACTTTCAACAGTATTTTTATGGAGGCATCCAATTATAATATTGAACTTATTTGGGTCAAACTTATTAACTATCAAACATGGCATGGCATGAGTTCATTTTCTGAATATTAGAACGTACAATTATCACCTAGAGATACCTTATAGTCTTAAGGAATCTAATCAACAGTTTTAACGAACCTAATCAACAACATTTTAAATAAATATAACTCGTGTGTGTGTATATATATATATATATATTCTATAAGCATCAATGTGTTATATAGGTTAAGTTGAGGGGAGACATTATAGTTTTACCGAATCTATCAACACCATTTCAAATAGATCAACATATATAAGTATATAGATATTTGATGAGCATAAATGTGCTATATATCTTAAGTTGTAGAGATACATACATTATCATGTTAAGAATCTTATCAACAAATTTCAATTAATCACCATATATATATACATAAAATGTGATAATTATAGATAAGCATAAACGTGTTATATATGTAAAGATTCACTGTAAATGGTCCAATCAGTTAATGAATCCCATATATTTAGCATCTCATAATTCCCTTTTCAACTAAAAAAGAAATATTCTGGGTCCATCACAATAGGAGACACTATGAATCTTGTCCATGACAATAAGGATATGTAAATATACACCTGTCAAAATCCCAAAAACAAAACAAAACAACTACAATATGGAGCAAAAACAAAAAAAATACAAAATACAAATCTCTACAATTATAACAATTGTAATTAAAAATCATATAGTAACAAATAGGGAAATTGGTGTGTACTATAGAGTATGGACAAAATAATTAAAATCATAACAAACAGAGAAAATAAATATGGTATGGACTAAAATGATTGAACAGACAGGGAAGAAACAGAGTCCATGTTTTCATTATCTCCAATCCAACCATAAGATAAACCCCAAAGTTATCATAGACAATTATAAATTTTCACAACTAATAATCAAATCCTACCAAAACCAAACAAATAAAATACTAAAATAAAATTTATTTTTTGCTTTATAGTGAACCGGCCGGTTCAATCTTCCTCATTTGAATCCCAGCGTTCTTAAGAGCGTCGTCTTCATCATACACATAAGCAAACCCGCCATGTCGGGTCAGATCCATACCCGACATTTCGTCCTCAGCGGATATCCGGAGAAGCTTGAGCTTGTGAAGAACATAGAACAATGTACCCATAGTGACACTGACCCACCCGACAATCACCAAAATCTGGATCACATGGGCCGCCAATAGCCTCCCGCCACCACCCATGAACAGCCCGTATGGCCGACCCGGTTTGTCCGGGTACACCTCGTTGACGTACTTCTCCGTCGCGAAAAGCGCCGTGAAAATGATCCCCCACGCGCCACAACCGCCGTGGAGCTGCGCCGCCTCCAACGGATCATCGAATTTCACCATCTCCGCCAGCTTGTTGCACCCGATCAGCACCAGCGCCGCCACGAACCCGCAAATAATCGCCGCCCACGGCTCCACCACGGAGCACCCGGCAGTAATTGCCGCGAACCCGCCCAAAAGCCCATTACACACATCGGTCACATTCCAATGACCCGACAGCAACCGTTTCCCAAACAGCGTCGTGAGCGCCGCCGTGCAACCCGCCAAAGTGGTGGTCACGGCAGTCCTCCCGACGGCGCTCCACTGCCCGTAATAGCTCCCGCCACCGGCATACGGCTTCAAAATCTTGGTAAACGAACCCGGGTTAAACCCATACCACCCGAACCAGAGCATAAACGTACCGAGCACAACGAGAGAAGCACTGTGCCCGCGAAGAGCGACGGATCGACCCGAGTGGTCGAATCTGCCGATTCTCGGGCCTTCGATGAGGGCTCCCCAGAGTCCGGCGATTCCACCGACCAAGTGGACGACGCCGGATCCGGCGAAATCGATTACGCCGGAGCCGAATAGGAGGTCGCCGGAGGTCCGGCCAGCGCCGGCCCAGCCGTCGCCGGACCAGAACCAATGAGAGACAACTGGGTATACAAATCCGGTGAGAAAAGACGAATAAATCAGATAGGCGACGAACTGGGTTCGTTCGGCGATAGAGCCACTGGTGATTCCCGCGGCGGCGATGGCGAAGGCCCACTGGTAGAGGAAGGAGGAGTAGTCGAAGAGGGAGGTGGGGACGTCTTTGAGGCCGAAGAAATGGCGCCCAATGAAGGCGTTGGAGGGGGAGCCGAAGGCGAAGGCGAAGCCGAAGAGGTAGTAGAAGAGGCCGCCGGCGGCGGCGTCGAGGACGTTGGTCAGCATGATGTTCATCGTGTTTTTGGCGCGAACGGAGCCGGCGCAGAGCATCGCGAAGCCGAGTTGCATGGAGAAGACGAGGTAGGCGGAGAAGAGGAGGTAGGTGGTGTCGATGGCGAAGGCCGTGTCGACGAACTTGTCGGAGACGATGGAGAAGTGGTCGCAGATGTAGGTGGCGGCGGCGGCGGCATCTGTGGTGTTGGCGCCAAAGAGTGGGGCCAGTGTCGCCGAGCAGGTGAGGTCGGACGCCATTGTTGTTTGGGGTCCTCCTAGCGAGAGAGAATTTTAGAGAGAGAAAGTTAGACTGTGTGTGTGAATGGCAGCACAAGTCGTGTTGATCCTAATTTATAGATAGAGAGAGTTTGAAATTCTTCAACTGTGCAAGTGAAGAGTTTTGGTTTATTTCGGACTTCAGAGTATAGGGGTAGTTTGGTCCTTTCACAAGGAAAACATGGTTGTGATATATATAAGCACGTGCTACTCATAGATATGTGGGTACTTTTTTAACTTTTTAACTTTTTGCTTGGCCTCTTTTACTAATTAGACTAAAAAATTCTATTGGGTTTGCGCTTTTTAGTATTATTATTATTTTTCTGAAAAAGGGATTTTGAAATTAAATTTTATTTATTTTTGTGTTGGAATATAGTAGATCCTGATTTATAGGTAAAGAAACTTTGATTTTTATTTATTTTTTCAGGTGAAGAGTTTTGGTTTATTTCGGACTTCAGAATAGGGTTAGTTTGGTCCTTTCATACAGAAAATATACGGTAGTTATATGGGCATGTGCTACTCATAATTTTAATAATATAAGGATTGTACTTTTTATATTTTTGTTTGACCTCTTTTACTAATTAGACTATTGCGTTTGCGCTTTTAATTACTCTATTATTTCTTTCTCTTTAAAAAGGATTTTGAAAATAATTTTTTATTTGATTGTTGTGTTGGAATATAATGTAAATTATGTTTCTAATTGTATCATGATTCATGTGCAATTTGATAATTTTTTTTAATCCAAGCTTATCCCACATTTCTTTAGCAGTGGAGTAAGTAGAAACACGATTAAATTCTTTGAACTTAAGACACAATTTAAATTTACCTTAGCTTTAGCATTAAAAGGCATAAGCATATGCTCATCATTATTTCATTCGTTTGACAATTTAGGGATTGTTTTTACATCTATAACTTTGGTTATAGTAAAAGGTCCATCAACAATAACTTGCCAAATTTGGTAATCAATAACTTAAAGAAAATCTACCATTCTAATATTCCAATAGTTATAGTTTGAAACATCAAACCATGGGGGCCTATTGTTAGATTGTCCTTCAACGTGAGTGACTACATTTGAGGCCATGATCGTTCTCTAATATAGTTAAGTCTAAAATAAGTAGAGATTAGACTCTGATACCAATTGTTAGTCACTAATTAACCCTAGAGGGGGGTGAATAGTGTGTTTAATGAATCGTTAATTATTATTTTTTATCAAAATCTAGAAATATCCACAAATCTCTAAATTTGTTAAACAAATGAATTTTCAATGAAGAATTCAATTTAATTTATCAAGCTAATTTTCTCAAGATTAATAAGCATGCGAGATAACAAAATGAAGAGATAGAGATAGAGAGATTGACACCGTGATTTTTACAAGGTTCGGTAGCTCCTAGTCCTCGGCTCAAAGAATCCCCTTCCTTGAGACTTTCTCAATCCTCACATTATGACTCTTCCTTCAATAAGTGAAATAACAAATCTTTTACACACGAGCTAACAAGCTCGTCACACAATCAAGAGAACAATCCTCCCTTGAATCAATGGGCTTCACTTACCCAATATTACAAATTTGTGTATGCAATCAATATATCACTCAAGAAACAAAACACTCAAAAACCCTAAGATTTTTATGGAAGATAGATCAATATAAGCTCAAGTATTTTTAAGTGATATTTCAAGAACTCTAGATGTATATTCTCAAATGATGAATTCAATGAACGAATTTAAGAGAATAAGAAAATAGCTAGAGTTTAAAGCTTCAAATGATTTGAGAGAAAAATGAGCTTTCTTGCTTCTTGCTTTCAAGGATTTTTCAAAGAGAGCTAGAGAGAAAAAATAGAGATGAAGACTTGTAAAAATCTCTCACACTAGAACTACTATTTCAATCCCACATCTCATTCTATATATAGTGAACATTAGGGTTTGGAGAGTGAATCTCACTCTAAGAGAATATGAGAGTGAGTTTTGAAAAATAGGCAAGAATAAAGACTAAGTGATGGGCAAAAATATTTTTAAAAATTAATTTTTCTCAAAAACTTGAGGCACCCAGTCGACTGCCTCCAAGCAGTAATTTAAAAATAATTTTCTCAACGGTCATGCCAGTTGACTGCCTCAAGAGAGCCAGTCGGTTGCCTGGGTATGGCCAGTTGACTGCCTTAGGCAATAAAAAATGTTCAAAACTCTCTGTTTCATTTAGTTGGCTGGGCCCTTGGCTAATCGACTAGGTCAAAGCCAGTCAGCTGCCATTGCCTAGCCAATCGACTGGGTGACTCAGAAATTTTGATTTTAAGTCCGTTTTTGTTCCGTTTTGAGTTCGGTTCTTTAATCACTTGAGCTTATAGGACCAATCAACGCATAGAATACATTGTTACAATATTCACACACCGACCTATCTACCCCAGTCTTGAGTCTTCAACTTTCACTTTTCGTTGGTCATTTTGTCCTTTCTTGTTTTTACGCTTGAGTTCCTTTGTCGCTTATCGCTTTTAGTGTTTGCATTCTTTCTGCTCTTACTGAAACACTTAACTCAAAATTATATTAGTATCAAACACGCTTTAAATATTTTATTAATATCAAAATAAGAATTATTATCCAAAATAAAATTTCAAGACCAACAAATATCATGATTGCGACCAAAACCAATATTACACCAACAAACCATGCCTACTTCCTGACAACAAAATACCAGTACAAAAATATATACATTTGTATAACTTGTAACAACCCCGAAGGGAGGAAATTAAATTATTTTTCACATTTATTTCATACCTTTTTGTTCATTAGTAGGTGACCAGGGGCGGAGGGAGGGGGGAATTTTCCATTTTTCTATTACTATATGTAGATTTAAGCAGAAAAAAATATATTACATGCATATTCCCCCCTCCCCCCCAAAAATACTTACAAGGGTTAATAAACTTTGTGAATAATTTTAAAAGCAAAGAAAAAAAAATTAAAAGTCTCTATTTAACCCTATTTTTCTTTTAAAAAATGCTAATATTATATTATTTGGTAACCAATTTTTGCTGATTTTTGCTGGTTTTGTCTTGGTTTGTTTTTATTTTAAGAGACAAAACTTGTTTGGTGGGCTTTGTTTTTAAATTCAAAACCAAAATCACTTAAAACTTTGGTCTTGGATTTGGTTCAAAATGAAGTAAAACCAAGACCAAAAAAAAGTTGGTTTTTCTTGGTCTTAGCCCACAATTTTTGACTTTTTTTTCTTTCTCTCTCCTATATATATATATATATATATATATATATAATTCATGTACTAAAATTAAAAATAATATTATGAAATATATATAAAAATAATATATAAATTCAAAAATAATATATATTAATATATATAGAATAATATATATATTTTATTTTATAATAATATCTATCAATAATATTATTAAATATATATATAAATTCAAAAATAATATATATATAAAATAATATATAAAATTCAAAAATAATATATATTAATATATATAGAATAATATTTATTTTTTATTTTATAATATATATATAAAATAATATTATTAATTATATATATTAAATATATATAAAAATAATATATATATAAAATAATATATAAAATTAAAAAATAATATATATTAATATATATTTTTTATTTTATAATAATATATATAAAATAATATTATTAAATATATATATAAATAATTTATAAATTAAAAAATAATATATATATATATAATAATATATAAAATTAAAAAATAATATATATTAATATATATAGAATAATATATATTTTTTATTTTATAATAATATATATAGAATAATATTATTAAATTTATATATATTAAATATATATAAAAATAATATATAAATTCAAAAATAATATATATAAAAAATAATATATAAAATTCAAAAATAATATATATTAATAATATATAGAATAATATATATTATTATTTTATAATAATATATATAAAATAATATAATTAAATATATATATTAAATAATATTATTATATATATATTAAATATATATAATAATATATAAATTCAAAAATAATATATATAAATATATATAAAATTAAAGAATAATATATATTAATAATATATAGAATAATATATATTATTATTTTATAATAATATATATAAAATAATTTTATTAAATATATATATATATAATATTTTTAAATATATTATTAAATATATATAATATATTATAAATATATATTTAATAATATATAAAGTTATATACATAAAATAATATATAAACTAATATATATAAAGTTTTTGTTTTCTTTGACCAGACCAGAAAACTAGACCGCTTACCAAATAGAGTTTTAGATTCAAGACAAGACCAGACTAGACCAGACCAGGCCAGACAAAACAAAATTAGACCAGATAGACAAAACAAAACCATACAAAACCACTTTCCAAACGGGCCCTAAATAAAAGAGTGGTAAGGTTTTGTCATCAAATTATTTTCATTCTAACCTCTTTGATTATTGAATTTCCATTTTAACATTAATTCAATATTTATTTATCAAAAAACACTCACTTTTTATTGTATTTCTATTTTGTTATTTGGGTAAATACCACTGACACCCCCTCAAAGATATCCTAATCTCATACAGACCCCTCGATATTCACTATTCCCACTCAGACCCCCTGCCGTCAGATTTATTAACGTTTTTGTAGGAAATTACCAAAATATCCTTCTTCGTCTTCCTCTTTCCTTCTTCATCTTCCTCTTCCTCTCTCCTTCTTCCTCCTCTCATTCTTCATCTTCCTCTCTCCTTCTTCATTTTCTTCCTCTTCCCCTCTCCTTCTTCCTTTTCCCCTCTCCTCTCTCTCAATATAGCAGCGTATATACATATATATACGTATATATAGCAGCTATATATATATACGGGTATATAACAACTATATATATATACGGGTATATATATGTATATATATACGTATATATAGCAGCTATGTATATATACGGGTATATAACAACTATATATATATACGGGTATATATATGTATATATATACGTATATATAGCAGCTATGTATATATACGGGTATATAACAGCTATATATATATATATACGGGTATATATATGTATATATGGGTATATATAGCAACATATATATATATACGGGTATATAGCTGCTATATATATATACACGAGTATATATACGGGTATATGGGTATATATAACAGCATATATATATGTATATATGGGTATGCAATATATACAATCCCCATCTTCAATCTCTCTCCCAATTTCTCACTTCCAATCTCTCTATATATATAAATTAGGGTTAGGGTTTTGGGATGCCCAAATTGAAGAAGAAGAAGGATATGCAGGTCATTTTATATCATTTTGAGGGCAAAATAGACAATTCACAGGGTGGTTAACGGCACAGTTTAACGACGTGGAGACGGAGGGGGTCTTTGTGGGACAAAATTTAATTTTGAGGGGGTCCGAATGGAAATAGTGAATATCGAGGGGTCTGTGTAAAATTAGGGTATCTTTGAGGGGATGTCAGTGGTATTTACCCTTGTTATTTTGGACACACGTCGGATCATATGTTTATCAATATTATTTATAATTATATCACGAAATTAATTTTAAGATGTATAAATTTTTTTAATTAAAGAATATAAATTATGATGTGCAATTTGCTCAATTATTAAAAGTTACTAATTTAGCTTTCGATAAAATTGAGACCGGTAGAGGAGCTAAACAAATTGGTAACTGAAAATTTTCAAAAACACATTTTCTAGAATGAAATTTATCAAAACACAAATTCATTACAAGATGGAAAACAAATATCTCTTACAATTTACTTGAATATCAATATTGAAAAAGAAAACGTTCAAACTTTTATTAAATCGTATGATAAATTATTTTATTATTTGAAAATAGTATTTTTTGAGTTTTTCTTTTGGTAATGATTAAATAAGGCCAATTGTTTTTTTTTTAAAGAAAAACAAATATGTCAAACATTTGCTAGTTATTTATTTGTAATAAATATAATTAATTACAAAATATTTTTAATTTTAATATACTTATATAAAAAAAAAATAGTTCGGTTGACCCCTCTATGTTGAAATCCTGACTCCGCCCCTGTAGGTGACTAAGTCAAAAATTTAAATGAACAAACTAACAAGAATTAATTTTCTTAATAACAATTATGTTGAGTGTGTAAGAAATGAACTGTTACCATAATTTACTGATGTCAAGCTAAAAATTGTAGTAGGCAACTAGATCTCCAAAGTCCTTAAACTAACTCATTAATTTGCAATATTTATGACAGGTACAAAATCTAATAACCAATTAAAATGCGAGTAGGAATAATTAAATATCTTACACTATTAACTTGGTCAATAGCAAAGTATTATGAGTTAAGTGAATTTGATTACAGAATCAAAACATTCCATGGAGTTGTAGGAGGATTATATATTTATATGTATTTGATCATCAACACAATTTTTTTTATTTTCTAGTTGAATTATTTTTTTTAAAAAAATTTGAAATCGGTGCGCCGCAGATGGACTTTTAGCTGCCGTACACAGACTGCAAATTAAAGGACAAGGTCTCTCGAATATTACAGCAGTTGACAGAAAAATGATAGTTTATCTAAGAAAATTAATGTTAGATTATTTGTAGGTAAACATCAATATATTATACTCCTATATGTCATGGTTGACCCAAGGTTAGATTAATGGTGGCCAACCATCAATTCATTATATACATATACATATACATATATATATATATATATATATATATAATTTAAAGACCATTTCAAATTTCTTCAAAAAATAACAATTATTGCTGTTTGGCATCGTGACTTCTTGATACGGTGTGCTGCTCTTTTCTAATCCTTTCAAAGTAACCACCTCTAGGCTCTTGATTTTGGGGTGTGTGTATATATATATATATACATTTATAATAGTGACGACATGAGGTAGGATGGTCTTTCTTGATTGGTTAAAGCATTTATATATGTGAGATCAGCTATATAAAAAGAAAAAAATGGTTGTTATAGGGTCAGCACAAGGCTACATGTGATGTCAGTTCATAATTTCTATTATTTTGAAATATAAAAATTTAGGTTTACTACATCATTTATGTAATAGACAGTGTGTTTGGTGATATAGGAATACCATAGTCAAACACTAGTACTTTTTGAGAAAAATCTGCATTGAAGTTCATGTCACAAGCTTAAACATTGTCCTCTATTGCACAATAATAATAAAAAATAGCTGTCATTTAAGTGATTGCAAGTTTACAAAAATTTCGGTTAAAGAAAAATCTCATTTAACAGTATTGGTTGTGTCAGACGAGGAGTTGTAACAAATTTAATCGGGGCACATATTGTGTGTATTTTATATTATACATATATATATATATATATATATATTGTGTATATAAATTTTGGAACGTAAATCCTATAATTTGGTCAATATGGACCAGCTCTTGGTGCCCACTAAACCCTATCATGTCCTTTTTATCATTTCCTTTCTTAGTGAAATGTTATCAGGCTTTCCAATAAAGGGTGGTGCCATTACTGAATTGAAACATTGCCAATTAGGAGAAAAAGATAACCCAAAGGACCTTATCTTCCAATTTATTTGGCTCAATATTTTATCTTAACTTGAAGACTTGGAAACTCCGAATTTATGAGACGGAATAAAAATAAGTATAAAATACATTGATTTGTCACGAGGTTTGATTAATTAAATTACTAGAATGATTATGTTTGTTATTTATAACACTTTATACCCTTGAGGTTTGATGCATTATCTCACCAACTCTCTCTCATTATTTTAGAATCGGATTTGATACTGAAATTTTGCATAAAAAATTCAAATATTATTCATTGACATGACAAAAATGACTCTTTGATCAAGGTATTTAAAGGCGAATTTTGATTACAAGGAGTAATAAACATCAATTATAATTGTCATGTGTAATTGATTCAAAACACATACATAGGTTCTCAAGGTAATTTACCCAAAAAAATAACAATAATACTAAAGTATCTCCATCATGTTACTGATATGAAAAAGCATTACGTAAATAAACTTTGCCAAATTGATTGTTTTTAATGACTAGATTGCTTTTATTTTTTATGTTATCTAGTTTGATCTGATAGGTGGAGGCTAAGAAAGTGCCAGAAAGCAGAAAAGATAAGGTGATCTCTGGGAATAAAAGCTAGCCACAAAACAATACAAAGCTATTTGTCTATTGCATGGTCAATGGTGGTGGGCATTCTTGTCAATACACACTTGAATGGCTCATACATCACTAAACCTCTCAGGAGCATGATATTAAAAGTCAAGTCAAAAGATTAAATGTGGTTCCTGTTTGTTCTTATGGATCTTACAACCTCATTTATGATGCCAATGCTTGCAAATTGGCACAAGATTTCAAACCCATAATATATTACCAACACACACACACACACACTTTCATATATATACATATATGTATATATATATATGTATATATATATATATATATGTGCTACTTTGCTCATTACCTATCAAGGTTCGCCGTAACGGTATCGGTCGGTGTAACGATAATGGTATCGGTATAACGGACTCGGGTCAGTATTGGGGTTACGTAATGGGACTCGGTTATCGCGATCGTGAAAATTTTAAAATCTTACACATCTTGCCCAAAATATTATAATTGGATACTTTTGGCAACATGAATGAATAAAGATGATTTTTTGGTAGATTTAAGTGAATTTAATTTATTTATTTTTAAAAAATTTAAAATATAAAAAAATGAGTCGTTATTTCAATGTTTATGATATACTTGTTATGATATTGCTAAATTAATTTTAAATTTAAATAAATAAAAATTAAAATCATAAAAGATATAATTTATTTCCACAATGCAAAATAATTTTAAAAAAGGTACATGGTTCATCACCAAAATGAATTTTGAATATTGTTGCTCTGTTTGGGGTTCATGAAATGATTGTCAATTTTGAGCTATATCATTATTAGATCATCTTCTCTTCGTAATTGATAAAAATAATTCTGACCCTAAGTATATCCCAATAAATTATTAGACTGATTTGTAACGGTTATGGCCCGTTACGGCCACCGTAACGGCCGGTTCAGGTATGAGAACTGGCCCACACCGCTGTAACGGCCCGTAACGATAACGGATACTCTAAAAAACGTTACGTAACGGCGGCGAACCATGTTACCTATATATATAACATAATTAAACCAAATCAGTGGGAAATAAGAATTATTACTATGAAGTCTATGATAGAAAATGTCTAAGACCAATCAATATACTTATGAGAGCAAAAACGAGATATCACACTAGCAGTTTTCATATTTGGTTTATGCCATTCAACGTATAATGAAGCTGACTTTTCATTTAACACAGACTGTTCAGAAACTGTTGTAATGTCAACTATGAAAAACCCTGAACTCTCAAAATCAAGCAAACAAGGATGCCACACTTGAAACCAGCAGCCAAATGAAAAGTCAGATTAAACCTGTAATCACAGGAAAATTAACTATGAACTCGACAATGACGTGGCAACACGTTCATTTTATTCAGTGACAGTTGGCCAGAGGGAAAAAAAAATCATACAAATTATATAGTAGATGTAATGATCATACATTTATATGAAGTAAAAAAATGAACTCAAATCTGATTCTAGATCCATCTGAGCAACTAATTGACATGTTACATGATGAAAACAGAACTAGTATCACAAGAAACCTATATTATCAAAATTGTGGGTAAGAGAGCGGTTTCATATTCCTGTATGACTTTGGTTTGATTCGGTTGATCAATTCTACTCGGTTCATGCTTTCAACTTTTTCCTCTGCTTTCTCCGTTGATCACGAAAACCTACACAGGTGTATAAATAATCATAAGAATTCCTTTACTGGTTGAGGGAGAGGGGAAATGGGTACAATTTGTTGAGGGTGGGGGAAGAAACAAAGAGAACGAGAGAAGTGAATAATACGTGTTTTCTCCTCTTTCCTCTTTCTCCTTAAATTGTCCATATTTCTTCGTTTTTCTGCAACCCCTTTTAGATCCATGGACACCTGGGGATACACGAAGCAACAATGTGACTTTCAATATAAAACAAAGTAAATAGCTGATATATATAGATTCCGGATGTGAAATATATGTGCTGTGGTAAGAAGGCTCACCTTGTGGAGGAATAAGAATAAGTACTTTGTTCAAATAATTCCCAGCTAATTAATAAACACTAGAAAATATTCTCAAAAAATTACCTCATGACCAGAACTCCTGAGTGCCTGGAGTGGTTCTACACAATCCTGACCAATAACCACCAATTTTCTTCTTTTATCTCCTCCTGATTTCCCAATGTCACCGCGTTCCTGCCTAGCTAATTCTTCAAATTGGTGTTGAAGGAGGGGTGAAACACCAGCCTGAGAAAAAAGGAGTCTCAATAATTCAAATCATTATACAACGAGCAGATAAATATTTTTGGAATATAGTTGAGGATAAAATACACATTATTTCCACTAGTACTGTATTAGGGAGAGAGAAATGAAACGACTATATAAAGAGGTAATCCATTATAATCTATAACTGCCAAAAAGAAGGGGAAGGGGTAATTACCCCTGCCAAATAGCGCCGCGAAAATGTTTTTGGTTGCAACGGCCGTGAAAGCAGCATATTAAGCTCCTGCAGTTTCAAATGTAGTGAAAAATTTAGAGGTAGACAAACTATCAGAGTACAACGACATGAACAATTAGGCAGGTTGTTTCATTTTGCAGAAAACTAATTATCTATAGTTAGAGGAAACCTGCTGCAGATTCTTTAAATGAATGGAACTGGCTTTCTTATGCTTATGGTTGTTTACTCTATCCTCCTCACTGTCAGTATCCTCCATTAATAATTCTACTGATTCAGCATTTTTTTCCAGCCAGCTTTTCTTTGCCTTCTCCTATAGAAGAAAATAAAAGGACAGACTTCTATTATAAGTCAAAACAGTATTGGAAGAATCTAAACCTTAACATCACCAATAAAACTACAATGCATGGAAGTTTAGTAGAACTTCAATAACTGTAATAGCATCTGCTAGAGAGCAATTGATATTTGGCCGATAAATATCAGAATTTCTAGGTATTGGAGTGCCTTACATAATCAAAAGTGGATTCACCATACAACATAGAAGAAATATGATGAATGTGCAGACTTACTAACTCTAGACATGCCAATATTTGGAATGTCCAGCCTATTATGGCAAAATGAGATGAGGCACTGCATGCTGATCAGGCATAAGTGCAACACATGCCAGTTTATGGCCAATGTACAGCAATAACCTCATTACATGGCTTGGCACTGCTATTAACGAACGATTTGACCAGCCTTCAGCACCGTGTACCAAACCTTAATTTAGTTGGGGCTCCCCCAGAACAGTCACAAAAGCATTCATTTTCAATGCAAACTCTACTAAAGTAGCCACAAAAGTGAACTTAGTACAATAACTGTAAGATATGTCCTTGTATATCTTCAATGGGCAGTACAAAAAGTTTGAAAATGCTTTATTATATTCATGACCAACCAAACCCAGCATTTATTGTGGTGCTTCAGGTATGAAAGGAAATATCCTTGGGTGCTCCTTTGGCAGAAGCTATGTAGACAAGCAAACATAAGTTCATTCTTAGTTAGTTATGACATTCAATGAGCTGAAACCCATAGTGGAGCACCGAACACAGAAGTTGATTTACTAAATTCAAACTTTAAAGTGATAATGCGTTTTCCCAGTAGACAGGTAATGACTTCAACAAACAACATCAATATGTGCAGTTCTGCATATCCATGATGAAATGTGCACGGAAAACATCTCAGAATAAAGAACTACATAGCACCAGCTATCACATCAGCACGAAAACCATGTATTAAGTCAAATTATTTGCTGAAACTAATTTAGTACAGCACGCCGAAAAATAGAGACGGTGACAAAACTACATCTAAGAACTCTGATGTTTAGGCCTGTACAAAACAAGAATATACCAACACATAACAGGTATAATTACCTGGGATTCCTTTCGCATAATCTTGTCCATTTGACGTGCAAGAGATAATCGTTTTGAAATCTCTGGCATGTATGACATCTCTATAGGAAACCGTTGAAAACTTTCCTGGGTATAACATCAGAGAGCATTTCAGTTAAAAATCTTACATTACTATATACTCATTATAAGTATTTGATTGAAGTCTAAAAAATATTAGTTGGCATGACATGGAAGGTGTTGGCTTGAAGAAAACTTGAGACTGGAAGTCTCATTTTCTCATCTAATTAAAATTATGATTAAGGCGGACAACAAACTGAAATACGTTGGCGGAGAAACAGAAAATCCCCACATAGCTTAGATGGTGAGGCTTGTTTTGACAATTAATCCAAGTGAATTTGTTCATTTTCAGCTTGACATTGTGTTTACCAGGAATGGAGATTTGACCCTAGAACCATTCTGCAACTATGTGATGAGGTATCAAACACGTGCAATATCCGAAGGAGAACATGTAACTCAATTTAGGTTTCTTCAAGCTCTGGACCACAGTTGCTAAAATCACTGAATTGATCCCACACACCAATAATACTGGCAAAGTAGAGTTCTAGAGAATCTCTATAGAATTCTTGATCTCTCTCAATATCTCTCTCAATTCCAAAATCCAGGATTTGAATTGAGGTCCTCTCATTGATTTAGAACTGCAGGAATTTGGGAACTCGCTCTTGACATTCCATCCGCTGATCCTACTCTACAGTAATAGAATGTTACTCTTACATTCTACCTAGATAAACTAAGAAAAAGATCTATAAAATATCATAAAAATCACTAAGACCTATTTAAACATCCTATATATAGATTATCTGTTATACACACTATAGCTACACAATATTAATTATTGACAAAGATTTGCTAGAAAAGCACCAATAAGTTCACATTACCTTTGAAAATGATTTGCACAAAGTGGCAAATTTTGATCTATCATTTGGACAGATTAAAGCAACACTGCACCCATCAGCAGAGGCTCTAGCAGTTCTTCCACTTCTATGAACATACACCTGTAAATGTAAATAATTTTGGTCCATAAACGGCATGAACCTTACTAAACCATGGAGGTAAATGAGAGGGGCAAAAAGAAGGAAGAAGAGGAACCGATTTTAATCAGTTGGATGTCAGACTGATACAGTTTACCTCAGCCGAATGTGGAAGTTGATAGTGAACTACAGTTCGAAGACCAGGAATATCAAGTCCTCTTGCTGCAACATCAGTAGCAACAAGTATACTGTGCTCATTCCCACGAAAACGGTCAATTGCCTGTGTTTTATAAAAGATGTTAAGGAAAGGCAGTACAAGAAACAAATTCAGGAGGGAAGGCTGGTCATATAATCCACAAAAAGAATATAAAGCAATTGCCTTGATTTTCAAATTAGGGTCTTTGGCTATATGTTCAGTCTTCTTTCTTCTTTAACCAATCACTTATCTGCCAATGTGAACTAAACACCCTCAAAAAGGCAAAATTTGATGGTTAGAAGTCATTTGACAACAGAGGTTTCGAGCCAGTTTGTGTAAATTATGGTTTTATTTGTCTTCGGTCTCCCTTCCCAGCACTTCACGTAAGCAGGACATATATTAGGTAATGAACTTTTATTTATATTGTTAAGAAAAATTAAAATTGAAGAGAGAAATTAAGCATGACAACATGAGAAAAAAAAAATGGCTGTGCTACTATGGCCTACAGCCACAGCAGAAGAAATTTTGTGGTAAGACCTTGTGGAGTATAGCCATAAGTATGAGCCATATTAAACAGTTTAGTTTATGCAATTCTACTAAAAGTCTGAAACCGATTTCACTGAGTCCACATCAACTGACGACATTCTCCAAGGGAGACCCTCCTTACCCTGTGGGCTGTAAAAATTATTGGAGGACAAAATAGCATCAAGTAATTAATCTCCAGCGGCTACAATAGCAGTCTCTAAGTCACAAAATTTCCAGAAATAAATAAAGAAACAACAAACTAAAGACCAAAAATACACTAGTTCAAAACCATAATGTTGCTACCATAACTGTACCATAAGTAGCATGTCTGAAGCTAAGAACTCCAAGGAAAACCACCTTTTGGACATATAGAATATCAAAGAAATAGCACAATTTATTATCATAACAGTCATCTCAGGAGAAAGGATTTTTATGGGCAAAGAACTAAACTTGCAAAAAAAGGAATGCACGCTCACAAATGAAAAAAAAAAAATTTAATTAAAAATTAAAGAAATAAAAACTAACCTTCAATCGCGCTCTCTGCTGCATCTGAGCATGAAGGGTCCACACATTGATGCCAAGAATGCGCAAAAGAGAAGAAATATGGCGCAAAGCCGCAATTGATGTACAGAAAACAATTGTGCGACCTAGTCCATGAACACTCAATATATAATACAAATAGGCATCTTTATCTTCATCCCTGCATCTGCAATCTAGTGTGTGAGTCTTTCTATCTTTTTATTTTTCTTTTGCAAGAACAGGATGATACAAGAGAAAATGATAATATACAACCAAGAACCTCAGAAATATTTAGCTACCCTGAAAGTGAAACAGACCTCTTTTGGTTTGTGTTCTTAAAAACAAATTAACAAATAAAACACCAGGGGCACGCATATATGCAAACGACTAGCATCACAGGCCATATTACAGGATTGCCTCAATATATAGATAACCTAAGAAACAGATATAGAAGGTTTTTTTCCTTAAAAAAAAAAAGACTTAAAAATGCACACTGATGCAATTCAGATCATAGAATTCTTGTTGGCTATTTCATCCAGAAAATTTTTCCCTTATCAGATTGTGTGGAGACCCGGGATAAGGATGTACAAAAAGGGAAGCAGCTAAATTCTTGACATGTATAGGCTATATATTCAAGTCATCATAGTATACAATCAGATTCACCAGTTCCAAAACTGAATGAATAGCATATCTTGTAAGAACTGACTAAGAGTAACACTATTTTCACCACGTTAGTAGAATTTAGGACAAGACAAAAGGAAATTTATGAGCCATCAATCAGTGAGCTACAAGCGTTAACACATGCACAATCATAAGCAAATTAAACGCCCTATTACATGTCACATTTTGAACAAAGCATCTATATCTCTGATTTTGAGCATCATGAATGAATAATTACTTGGCAATAAAGGTGAGATGAGGTCAACAACTTACTCTAGGGCAAAAAAGTCTTAGCAGGCAACATTCATGCGGGAATTAGCAATTAAATGTCACCCTAATTACCAAGGGATGTAGCCTAGTGGTACTTCCTCGCTTTCTAAAGTATAAGGTCAAGGGTTCAGGCTGTTCAGCTCCCCATATAGACAAAATGGGTGGGTGGGTGGGTGTTCTTGCCAATAAAAAAAAATATTTGATAATAAATAAATGCTACCCTAAATCAAAAGATTTAGCCATTCTATTGAAAAATAAAATTGCAATTACTTCTTTGCAATTTGTAAGGCAAACATATAATTTCCTAAATGAGTAACTAACATTTGTCAAATTAAAACCCAAAACCAAAATAGAGAAACAGGATACCTAGGGGGAAAGGAGAAAAAAACAACAAAAACAATATAAATCAGAACAAAAAAAAATGTTCAGTGCACAGGTAATACAAACTTCAAAACATATAGAAATTGTTATCCATGTAATGCAAATCAAAGTATTCATTGACGGAAGAAGAACAAAAATAACCAAAAATAAATAATAAAAAAGAATAAAAAGAAAGAAAGAAGATATGCATATCAAACCCTTTGACAACAGAAAACTGAAATAACAAAAAAACAGTATACCAAAATATAATGCATAAATTTGATCTTCTAATGGCCACATACAGAAAAAAAATCTGTGAAGTAGAAATTCACATATGCCAGGAGCTAGAAAAAAGGAAAACAACATACTCAATGAACGATTCCTCAAGTTTATTTGCCATGATTGACGCATTTGTCAGATCAATAACAGCAGCATTTGCTCTCATTCCTGCTCGCTGAGACAGAGTTTCTATAGAATTTAATCCATCATTCACAAGTTTCGATGTTAGTGCTCCACGCTTTAGCTTCTTACGGAAATCACCAGATAACGCTATAGTTGCAGAAAACACAAAGGTTTGCCTCTTCTTTCTTTGTAAGCTTGAAACTGTTGTACAATTCTGAGTGTTCTGAAGATTCCCTTCAATTGAGCCACTAGTCACAGGAAGCATGTCAATAATGGACTGCAACTCATGAAAATGACCATTTTCTACCATTCGATCAGCCTCATCCAGCACAAAGAAAGATATGGAATGTAACTGCCATAGTGAAAAATGTGAATCAGAAAAATCATTCAGGTTAATCTCATGTCAAGTGATAAAGGATTTGACGGTAGGTGACAGCACCTTCACAATTAATCAGAAAGATATGAAAGGATTTCCATGGGCATTTTGGATTCCAGGGTGAAGAGAAAAAAATAAAACATACAGTAATTTTTTTTTTTGATAAGTAAAACATACAGTAATTTCAGCTTATATGAATAAGATGATGCGGAAACTATGGATTCCATGTGTTGCACGGGTACAGTGGTAGTGAAACTGGCTGAAATATGGAGCCTGTTAACACTGGAAGAAGGCAGATGAGTATACAGAAGAAATAACTGCTCCAGTAACAGTACTGATAACTAAGGTGATGCTCTAGAAGGTGATTGGAAACAGTAGATGTGTTGGTAGTGGTGCTTGACTGGTAGAAAGTAGAGGTATGCCTGTAGAGTGTAACGGTGGAGCTGGCAACAAACATGGACTAGGATGGCAAACAGTAGGAGGGAGAGGAGACTAAGGTGGTGGTAAGGTCACTATGGCAGCAGAATAAAGAGTAATGGTGGAACAGGGGCGGCAATTTTTAGATAATACCTGTGTGCTTAGGAGGAAAATAAATGTTGGAGGAGGTGAGTGGTGGGGCCTGTACTGACGCTAAAATTTGAAGACAGCAGCTACATAATAGATCCAACAAGAGACCAGATCTAAGGACAAGATTGTTTGTTAAGATTTAGGATATAATAGCTATACAGCTATATGCAAGTTATGTCATTGAAATGATATAAATTTCTCTCCTTCAGCTTCATTGCCGAATAATACTCGCATATAATTAGGCGAACACTACGTATTAGTGCCAAGTGGAAAAAATAAAAAAAACTACTACACCAGGAATAATGTAGGTCTAACAAAAAGAACAAAGTTGGTTATCAAGATTTAGCCACTTAGGATATAATATTTATTTATTGATATGCTCTTACAAGTCGTTGAAATTTTAAAATTTCTCTAATTCAGATTCATTGCAGTATAACAATCGCATGTCACTAGACGATAGCTATATGTTAGTGCCACTTATAACATATATATATATATATATAAGTTATAAAAAACTCTAAATTCATGTAATTTGAATCCAATGATCAAATCGAAATTGAATATTTCCAGTAGTCGCTCTGCTGTGACACGTTCATAAGAAATCCCTTTTGTAGCAAGTCATTTATAAGAAAAAAAACGGATAAGATTTTAACCCAAAAGCGGAAAAATAAATTAAATGATTTTTTGATTTATCAACATATCCTTTACTTGAAAGAAACTAGATTTTGTGGAAATGATCGAGCATCCTGAGTAACTAGCCGAAACGATAGAGTAGCTAAAGTAATAATAAATCCTGTTAGTAAAATGGGTCCCATAGAAAGTCCATATATTCCTTATCTCAGAAAGAAAAAAAAAATAAACTGATTCGATTATAATAATAATGCTTATATATATATGGAGGGGAAAAAAAACAGCTACATCACCCCTTTAGTCTTTTTCTCTCATTCTTTATCCCTGATTTTTACCCCTCAACTTTGAGACTTGAACTAAGAATTTCAACCACCATGGGAACTCTAGTACGAATCTATCAATCCACACTCTTCAATAATCCTGGGTCTATGTTCTATCCTTGCCAAAAATGGGTGCGATCATACTAGCACTAATGCACCGGATCCCATTAGAACTCCGCAATTAAGCGTGCTTGGGCGATAGTAGTATTAGGATGGGTGACCCTCTGGGAAGTCCTCGTGTTACTTATAAATAAATAAAATCCTTGCCAAAAATGGCATACCAAGCTTTTAATCATCCCCTCTTTTTTACCACCTCTGTCCCATATTAGTTGTCTACTATTGCAACTTTACTTGTCCCAAATTACTTGTTCAGTTTCGAATTCCAATGTAATTTAACCTCCTACTTTCCCCAATTACCCTTCTTCCACTAACTTCAAACAAATACCGGACCCCACCATAATACTATATTATTAAGGGCAAAATTGGAAATTGCACACTAGTCAACCTCATTCCATAAAATGTTAAAAAGTCCAAATTGGACAAGCATTGTGGGACGGAGGGAGTAACATAAGAAGGTTCTATATGAATACCGTAGTTATTAAAGGCGCAAGGCGCACGAAGGCGCTAGAGGTCCTCTGGAGCCTAGACGCGAGACGCTAGGTGAGGCGCGTGCCTGAGCGAGGTGAGGCGCGTGCCTGAGCGAAGTGAGGCGCACAATGGAAAATATAATAAAAAAAATAAAATTATTACTAAAGCATTTATTCTCTATAAAAAGGCGTAAATGTTGTCTAAGACGCTCTTACCCACACTTGTGTCTCAAGGAGCCTGGAGCCTAGGCGCGCCTTTAACAACACTGATGAATACATCAAAGACCATGCAAATTGCAACTCGCAAATTTGCTCAGAGACCATCCTTAGAGTGATTTTATACATTTTCTCTAAGATTTTAGGAGCCGGGGATATTTTTGATAATTTGAAATGCTGTTAGAGTATAGCAATAGTAATGGTCAATATGAGATGAGTTATTAAGATGGATCTTCATAAGGCGCACACATCGACAAACAATGTTTGAATAATGAAGATGTTCAATAACAATCAGAAGTTAATTTCATAACATTGGATATATATGTTCTCTCTCATGTCCAATGCACAAATCAGGATAAACATTAAAACTGACTGCTAATGAAATGGTTACATCATATATAAAACACACTGTATACTTCAATCAGAAACATGCAACATTACTAACCTCAACAAGATGGATTTCTCCCCCTGACATAAGTTCCCATAGTCTTCCCGGGGTTCCAACAACAATCTCAGGCCTCGCTTTCAGAATTCTTTCCTGCTTTTCAGTTGACATCCCACCAACAATAGGAACTACCTTTACATTGGTACCTTTAGCTACTTCCTTGAGATGATCAGTGACCTGGAAAAGAACAATAAATAAACCATCCATTTAAGATATTAAGACAATAACCAGGGTACCGAAAGCTAACAGCCACACTGGAAAAGGCCAGAAGTGGGCCCGCAAATTCTTTAGAATCAGCCTAGCAAGGGCATCTGAGAAATTTGGGATCTCGGAGATGAGAAAATATGGACAGATCACTTGGACTTTTTTAGACAACATTTTCTTCACAGACATTAACCAAAATGTTAGCATCCAAATTGCAACTATGTGAAATATATTCTCATAGGGGGAAAAAAAACACATAAGCTTGCCAGTTGACAAAGAAAATGATAAAAAAAGAAAGCAAAAATAAAAATTCAAATACAAGAAATAAAGGAGATGTGTATAACCTGAAGTGCGAGCTCTCTTGTAGGAGTTATAATTAGAGCCCGCATAAAACCTTTGGGAGAAATTTTATCAACTGCATCTTCCTTTCCTTCAAGCAGATTGTCAGCTTTTTCTCGTTCTTCAAGGAGACGCTGCAAAATAGGCAATCCAAATGCAAGTGTTTTCCCAGATCCCGTCTCCGCAGCACCAACAACATCCTGTCACATAAACTGACCCGGGTGAATATGATGCCGTAGTTCATTACTCATTGCAAGACTTGTATTATAAACGAATCCAACCTTTCCTTGATGGGCAGCAGCAGGAATACAAGCTTTTTGTATGGGGGTCGGTTCTTTGAACCCAAGCCTGTAAATTGAGTTCATAAGTAGCGGGTGGAGCCTCAATTCACTCCAAGCATAGTACTCAGATTCATCCACAACATCTCCTCCAACAACATCTTCTTCAACAACATCTCCTTCAACAATATCCTCACTGTTGCTGCCTACACAATTGCAACATCCACAAAGGCAGAACTTTTTCAGAGTCAAACGGAACTCAAGACACACAAAATCCCATAATTCCACAAAATTACCCAACTAACTTTAGACTGACCCCTACAAATTTCAGATTTTCTCAGCGGCATAAGCATACACAGAGCAAACCATTGTACTTAAAATTAAGAGTGTCAAATTTTGAAAACATCGACAACAAAAAAGTATAATTCTAATATTGAACTGATTCCAGCACTTAAAATACTGATGACATGCAAGTATGAAATGATTAAAATGTTCATAACTATTTTGAAGCTGAAAGATACAATACCAACCCAATCACATGTTTAACATTCAGTGACATGATCACTAGTTTAGCTTCGAATGCTCAAACCTTTATAAAACTAAATTTACACTCTCGACAAATAAGAACCAATTCGAAGGCAAGATTCTAAACAAGACCCAGCGAACTAAATTTTCATTTATGTGAAACAATACAGGATTTATATATATATATATATATATATATATATATATATATATATATTTAACACTGACCAGGAGCAGATTCTGCCTTTTCCTCAGTCTTCTTTGCCTTCTTATTCTTACTCTTCCTTTTCTTCTTCTTCTTCTTCTTGGTGTTGTTCACTTTCGTCTCCTCTTCCTCAACCTTCACTTCACTCCCAGCTTCAGCCTCACCATTAGACCCACCTTCTCCATCGCTTCGCTTTCGCTTCTTCGATTCCTTAGCTCGTTTCACTCTTCCCTTCCCAATTTCTTTCTCAAGTTTAGGGATTTCAAAACCATAATCTGTTTCATCAATCTCTTCCAGTGACAAAAACCCTACACTCATCCAAAACCCATTTCAGAAAATCATCAACACCGCCAACATCACACACAAAAAACCCTAAAACCCATCCGTCAAATTAATGGAAAAAAAAAATGCAATAACGTAAAAAACGAAAATCTTTATTTTTTTTTAATCATGAAATCCAAATTTATTTTTCTTTTGTTTGATTTTCGCGGGAAAGTGATGGAGGAGATGGATACGGACCTCCTTCGAGTTCGTTGGAGCCGGCGAGGAGAGAGAAGGCGTCGTCGTCGTTGGGGAGCGAGGGGTTCCATTGAAGTGAGTCAATGCGTTCGAGTGGGTTCGATTCGACTCTGCCTCGGCGGTTGGACTTCTTGGGTTTCTTCTTGGGAGGTTGAGAAGCCATGGCAAGAGCTCTGCGACTACACAGAGACCGTTAACCGGTTAACGGCAATTATGGCCTTCTAGGGCTGGACTGAGCAGCTCTGTGCAGTAACAAGTTGTACCAAAGCCCAAGAGAGAGTATAGGGTAGAAAGGTACCACTCCTTAAGCAAGCAGACCCTATGGTAATAACTTTTCTTATTTTCATTGTGTTCTAAATATATTGTGTTTTAGAAAATAAAAATATATTTAGGAGTTATAAATTATTTTAAAAAAAATTGAAACCAAGGCACATAAACATTAATCAATAATATTTATCTTTTAATTAAAATAAATTTTAACTTTTTTAAAACAAAATTATGACCAAAAAAATGACAAAGATAGTAATTTTGTTATAATAATATTTGCAACTTTTTTGTAGAACAAAATTTTGAAAAGCAATATGTTTTTTTATAAATAAATAATTATTTTTATTAAAGAAATATACACGGTCAAAAGTTCAATATTTTTCTCTTTTATTCAGTAAATGTGAAAGTACTTTTTAAAAAAGAGGATATAAAATTAATTTATTAAGGGTCCGTTTGGCTCACTTGTTTTTTGTTTTCTTTTTTTACTGTTCACCCATTTCAAAAACAAAAACACATTTGACAAACGCGTTTACTGTTCACTTTTTTTTTTCCAAGAAAACTGTTTTTCTGTGAATAGTGGATAAAAATGGTGAAAACACCAAATAGAACTTTTAGTTGTTTTTTGAGTATTTAGGGTACCACCTCCGCCACCAACCACCACCACCGGTCGCCGCCAGCGGCCCCCACCACCTCCGGGCGCCATCGCCGCCGCTGACCACCAATACCATTTTATTTTTCAATACAAAATTTGATCCAAACGCTTTTTTGTTTTCAGTTTTTTGCTGAAAAAAACAAATGGTGCGTTTGGAAAGCCTGTTTTTTGTATTTGTTTTCTATCTTCAAATACAAAAACTGTTTTTGTATTTGTCTTTGCTTTTTTCAGCAAAAAACTAAAACACAAAAAAACGTTTGGATGAAAATTTGTATTGAAAAATAAAATGGTATTGGTGGGCGGTGGGGGGCGGTGGTGGTGGGTGACTGGCGGCGGGCGGAGGCCGTGGCGGCGGCGGCCGACAGCAACCGTAGGTGGTGGGGGCCGGCGGTGGTGACCGATGGCGGGGGGTGGTGGTGGTTGGTGGCGACGGCGGTGGTACCTAAACAGTGAAAAAACTCAAAAAACAACTAAAAGTTGTATTTGGTGTTTTCATCACTTTTACACACTATTCATAGAAAACAGTTTTCTTGATAAAAAAAAAGTGAACAGTAAATGCGTTTGCCAAACGTGTTTTTTTTTAACTGGGTGAATAGTAAAAAAATAAAAACTGTTTTCTCGTATCCAAACGGACCCAAAGACAAATACAAATACAGTTTTTATATTTGAAGACAAAAAATAAATACAAAAAACAGGTTTTCCAAACGCACCCTAAACATGTTTTCACCTTTTATTTTTTGCTTTTTTATATTTGACAATATAGAGTAAAAAAAAATCCCATGTTAAATAGGGCCATTTTACTTTTGATGTGATTTCGAAATGAGACATGTGACAATTTTATTTAATTACACAAAATATAATACTCCATTTGTCCCAATTTATAAGGTCATTTTGGAAAATATAATTTTTTAAGATATTATATTGGTAATGAATGAAATACCAAATTTGCTATTGATCCCACCATAATAATATGATAGTTTATTGTGTAAATGATTTATAATTTCAATGTATGAAGGTAAATTAGTACAGTTGTATGATAAAGTACTTTGACTTTTCAACTGAAACATTTATTTTGGAACGGAGAAAAGAATAAAAGTTGACACTTTTTTTGAGACGGAAGGAATATATAATATGACGATATTTTAGTTATTGTGGAACGTTAACAAAATTGAATTAATTTAATTTATGATTAGGTATCAAAATTATTAATCTGGTTACGCTTCAAATTATGTTATACACACATTTTAAGCTATTTTTTTAGTAATGTATAATTTCAAATTTTGAGAAGTTAAAAAAAAATAGCTTCACTATGTATCTTAACTCGTTTTGAAAATTAGAAAAGACATAAATTTTGAATACTATATTAGTTAAAATTTAAAATAAGTTTCAATTTTTAGAGTGGTTGCAAATGAACAATTTTTATGATGTCACATATATTATAATTTTTTCAGCCATTAAATAACGGATTTTAGTGTTTAATATTTTAAATATATAGATGTATATGTAAATATTTTATCATAATTTCTTGAAAGTAAATACCTACTTACTGTATAACTATTTTTTTTTCAAAAATCCTTAAACAACTTTCATATTATTTTAAAAATTCACATTTTCGATAACTACTAGTATCATAAATAATACTAGAATTATACAAAACGTGAATAATTACTTTTGTGGATAATGTGACAGGAATTGATTAATGTTCAATAAATCATTAATGTCCTACGATATTAGTATTATGGAATTTATGATTCATCTTATATCTACTTAGTTTTTTATAAAATCAAATTCACTTTACTATTTTAATTATACAATGGTAATTAGAATTGATATTATTTATTACTATTATTGCCACATAATAATTCACTTAATTTTATTTCACAGTTTTTTAAATATGTTAAAGAATATAAAGATCTAGAATTTACTTTAAAAAGATTAATAATTCCTCATTTTGATTTAATTTTCCAAAAATTTATTGTTTAATAAATGTTTTAATAATAATATTATTTTTTTTATCAATTTATTTATTTATTAACTTTACAGGCCTCCCACAGGAATCCACGGCTGACAAGATATAAACCCTAGCTCAGAACCGTCCGATCTGTCTATCCAAGGGCTTTAGAAAAACCCCCTCTCTCGCGCCTCTCACTCTCTCTCGCACTACAAACCCTGTCTCTCTCGACTGCGATTCCTCGATTCTTCATCTGCCAAAGGTCAGTTCTCTCTTTCTCCCCCAAGGTTTCTATTCATGTTAATATATATATATATATATGTATGTATGTATGTATGTATGGATTGGGGATTTCTACATGTGCCTAAGTTGATATGTATATGCTTTTGATGCGATTCTGTAAGAAGTAAGTACGATGGGAAGCTGATAAATTTGGTATTAGGGCACTAGTTTCGGCAAATACCAAAAGGATTCTTCGTTTTTGTTCGTATTTCCAAAGGTTTAAGAGAACGCAGTGTCCAACCACCTATATATACATATAATTTTTTTCTTACTCACCCAACTAAATAGGAACCACTAATTGCAACCGAATGTTTCGATATGAATTTTGTTGATTGATTGATTTTTTTTTTTATCTTTATTGTTTTTTGGTTTATTTATCATGATGTATTGTGGTGAATGATCAGTGTGTTATTTTTGTTCTGTTAGTAATATGGGGTCCAAAGCAAAGAAAGCTATGGCCAAAAAACTGAAGAAGAATTCATCTAAATCGTTGGCTTTAACTCGTAAACAGGAAGCTTCTGACTTTTTGGTATGCTTGTTCATTGGTTATTTTGCAAATTCTCAATATTTCTTATTGTATTTTTGGGTTGGGTATATCGAATTTCATTTATAATTTTGATTTATATCTTCATTCATTAAATAGCCCTTAGAAGGCGGTCCTGGTCATAAGATTCCAGAAAGCAACACACACGGGAATACTGCTACAGTCCTGTACATTGGTCGAATTCCACATGGTTTCTTTGAGAATGAAATGGAAGGTGTGTATTGGCTTTCACTTGCGCTATTTATGGCTACATAACACACACAGACACCTAACTCTACACACTCATATGAACATGGCAGTGAAGTGAAAGTGCGAAACTTCAATTCTTTTGCAGGTTTCTTTAAGCAGTTTGGTGCAATCAAAAGACTTAGACTTGCAAGGAATAGGAAGGTGGGGGGGCTTTATTATATTTTTTTATCTGTACTTCAACTAAGCATGTGGGGAAACAAAATTATGTTTCAGTAATTCTCGAATGTCAATTCGTTTTGGCTTAACAAATAACCATGATAGCTGGATTTTGATTTAGGGAAAGGAAGTCTTTGTCTTAGTGTTGATCAAAGATCTAGTTTCAAGTTCCTTGCTTGTTAAAAAAATTAATCACCTTTACAGACTTATTGGGTTGTCAAGCATGTTTTAGAATTTCGGTTACACTTAAATAAAAAACAAGAAAACGAATGGCATGCATAATATATATATATACATGTGTGTGTGTGTGTGTGTGTGTTTTATTGAAGTGTGTTGCTGTGTTTATTATCAGTCTGGGTGAGTTGAATATACTTGGCTACACATAGTTGCATGCACACTGTTGTTGTCACGAATGTGAACATGGCATAGATGTCTACACATGCCACCGGTTTGGTGTAAGGTGGATATTTGTGATGGAATGTTCCAAGTTGCAACATAGTGAGGTTATTTAGGACGAAAGAAGATGCACTCAGGCTTTGTATAAGACTAGTCACAGGCTTTGTATGATAAGACTAGTGACAGGCTTTTTTATACTTTAATTCATTAACTCTTTTCAGTTGTTCCTTTGAATTGATGTTTGCAGACAGGAAAATCTAAGCATTTTGGCTTCGTCGAATTTGAGTCCCCTGAGGTTACGATCGTACACTATTTTTCTGTATGCTTCTTCTTTTGATCTGTTGCTTAACTTCACTTTCTTCGGATAAGTGCAGGTGGCAAAGATTGTAGCAGATTGTATGCATAATTATCTACTGTTTGAGCATTTGTTGCAAGTTTATCTCGTTCCTCCTGAGCGTGTTCATCCCAAATTGTAAGAATTAATTATAGCTTGCTTTTCTAGGTTTATTTGTAAAATATGTATTTATGCACTTTTTGGTCTTTGTGCTTCTATAAAGGCAAATAAAATATTAGTGTCATGTCTTTAACAACTTGCTGATGGGTTTATACGGTAATTTTAGGTGGAAAGGTGTTAACCGTTGGTACAAGCCCTTAGATTGGGTCCGTCTTGAGCGCAAGCAACATGACAAGGTATGTAAGCATGAATATAGAATTATGTAAGTGATAAAAAGGCCCTTTTTGTGTATGTTGTTGACTTTAAACTAATGACGTCAGTGATAAATGATTCTTCAGGAGAGAACACTGGAAGAGCACAAGAAATTGGTGGAAGGAATCATGAAACGGGACCAGAAAAGGAGAAAGAGGATTGAGGCTGCTGGTATTGATTATGAGTGCCCAGAAATTGTAAGAATTTTCTTTTATCTTCTCTCCTTTTTGTTTTTTGTTTTAAGTATAAATTTAATAAATAGGAAACCTACACAAATGGGCAAAAAATGGGTATAGAGACCTGGCAGCTGAGAAGTTGGCTGTATTTTGCCCACACATTATTAGAGGGAAAAAATGCATGTAATGGTTAGTGATTATGGAATTCTCCTGAAAAGGTCTATACTGTGACAGTATCTACTAACAACAATGAAGAACACAGCTAAAAGTGCTTTGTCAGAGTGAAGGTTTAAGCTGGATGTTGATCACCCTTCAATTTAACACTGTCCTTAATCTCTGTTACAATGTTTGGTCAATGGGTTGAATTGTGGCATTAGCGCATCTCATATATAATTTCCTGCACACTTGATATATTTACATACTATGAACTGTGGTTTATTGGCCTGAATGCTTGTTTGCTTTCTTTTTAAATATATAAGCAAAATTTAAGCTACATTATATATTGCGCATGTGGATGATAGGCACCGAGATTGATATAACCTTCTAAGCACCCATACATACACGGAAAGTAATAATCTTTTTTTTTTTCGATTAAGAAAATTGTGTACAATCTGATAAATGAGCTAAGGACTAGGTGAAATTCTAGAAATTTGAGACGAGTGGACGGGAAATATGCTAGTCTAAGCAAACAGAAAAGGTTCCTGTTTTCAGTCGGCGTATTCATGTAACACCGACACATTTAGGGAGAGAGAAAGGAGGGAGGGGGAACACCTTGTCAAGAACCTTGGGCTTGTAAGGGATTAGTGGGGAGGCCATTGAAGTGAGACGATATCTTTCATGTTTTAGGTGCATAAACCTTGTCAGTTCTGCGAAATCATTGCATTCGGTGTGATAACTTTCTGATGAATACAGTTTGTTTCGACTGTCATTGAATCATATCAATGGGGGCTAGTAACTCATGCTAGTTTGCATAACTCATGTACTTGGCATGTGATATTGTAAACTCATCAAAATGATATTGTTGTTGTTCTTAGTACCCCTTAACCTCCTTTCCTCAAGGGCTATACATAATTTTGTGTCTATCTGGCTTCTGATATGTATGTCCGGTTTTGTTGCAGGTGGGCAAGCAGCCAGTATCGAAGAAGATTAGGTTTGCTGACGACTAGGTTGTGATGGGACAGAAGTATAATTCAATTACTTTTCCTTTATACTTCTGTTTCAGCTGCAATGTCATCGTGCGCTCCAGAATACACTAGACAACGGACAGGGCTATATTACGGTGTGTCCCTTTGTAGACGCTTCGTTAGCCATTGGAAAGCGGAAAAAGAAAAACATGGGTAGCAGATTGAAGGTTGTAATATTTGTAGCTTATTCTCTTCTTGTGGACCTATTTTAGCTTCAGTTAAGTTTTGTAGTTACCAGCAGAGAAAAGGGTTAAGACCAGGAAGAGATTTATATTTATCCCTTCTATCTATCCAATTTAGCTGCTGATTTTCCAAACCGTCTGCCATTGATGGCTATTCTCATTCATGCTGTATTTTATCTCCAGAGACTAAAATATTTTGTGTTAATTTGCTGGGGCAACTCAAAAATTGTATCCAAGCACAAAGGAACTGCATTTCAGAAACGTATATTTTGCTTGGATATGTGAAGATTATGATGATGGATTGGGTGAGGTTTTATAAAATGAGCAAATGGAGAAACATTTGAGGAAATTTTGCTTTAGGTGACGAATGATTATTTATGCAATCAAGCTCTATTTTTCTTTTTTGAAAAGCTTATGAACATATTGTTACTCGAAATATCTCTAATTCAAATGTAGTAGTAACTTCGGTCATTCGACTCATTCTCCATATTTTCTCCATACTTGTGAATTGTGATGCTGCTTCTTGTATTATATTAAGGACCGCCACGTCTGTTACAGCTCAGCTCAAATCTGAGCCGTAGGTCTAACAGATAGAGACAGAAAGCCCGTGTATATATATATGACTGTGACTCGATATCATAATTATATATATTTTTTTCTTTCGAAAATGATTGCCATTAGATGTGAAATTCCAAACATACAGGGACTTTTCGTTCATTGTCCAAACCTCCACCTAACTTTTGGCGCGTGTTCAACGACAATTGCTCTGCTACTGCTTTTCCTTGTTAGTACTTAGTAGGCCCCTTCAAATCTCCCCAGAAACAAACAAAAACCCCAAACTCAAAACATCGGTTTGCTGGAATCCTCACTCTCTTTCTCTCTGTATATAATAGGGAGTATATATATATATAATAAATATATATTTTAGTCATTACCCACACTCTTCTAGATCTATCTCTTCCCTCTATCTAATCTACCTCTATCTCTACTCAACATCATATACCTTATTCTTTCTTCTTGTCTGAGGAATTGAGAGTCTCACTAAAAATTGTAACTTTGTGTTCCATCTGATATCACTTTGTTTCTAATCTCTGATTTCTTCTCCCAATCTGAAAAAAAACCCAAGCTTAACACAATGATTTACTCATTATATTTCAATAAAATCCCATCAATACCCACCAACCAAACAATCAAAACACCTCCAAAAAACCTATCTTCTTCATACTTGAGACCCATCAATTGTAACAATGTTAACAAACCATTGAGACTAAAAGGGTATGAAATAGACCCTAACATGAAGGCAAAGAGGGTTTATGAGGAGAGAGGAGGTTGTTCTCAAGTGGGTAGTCAACAGATGTTGGCTTTGTGTGGATTTGGGTACTGGGTACAAGGTTATAGGTGCTTTCCTTGGCTGGCTCTCAATTTCCACATGGCCCACACTCTAAAGTTGCATCCATCAATGATGCAGCTGGTGCAGTGCTTTGGTAATTTTCCCATGGTGGCTAAGCCTCTCTATGGAATCTTGTCTGATGCCCTCTATATTGGAAGTGCACATAGAATACCTTATATCTCCATTGGAGGTTAGTTAGTGCCACACTGTTTCTATTTTTCTATTTATGTATTTTTTATTATGAATACATGTTTCAAATTTATACCCATTATATGAACTTACATCACAACTGTTGTAGCAATATGTGCTTGTTGTCATATTCTAGAATGTTGGTGCGATTCCCCCCCCCCCCCCCCCCCCCCTTCTTTTGGGATAGTAGATGTTGCTGCTGTATATATGATGCAATGTTTTAGTTTGATAGCTCTAAAATGGTTATCTACATGCCCTTCTCTTTTTGTTTTTAGTTTGGTTAATTTCTTCATCGGAATTGTTGTAGCTTGATGTGCTTCTTAGTTTTCTCAAATTTTTATATTTGGTGGTATTTCTTTTTCTCTAATGAGTGCTCATGTTGATGCTGTATTCTATGATGCTTCATTGCACTTTGACAATTCTAAATTGGTTATCTACAAGCCCTTCCCTTATTTTTCTCTCTCAATATCTAAAGGTCTTCTACAAATGTTTTTTTTTTTCTGTTTAAGGTTGAATTTAGATGGTGTATTGGAGTATTAACTTTCACATTTGAAAGTTATTGCACATTGAAGTAATAAAGATTAGGTAGCTTCAAGATTTAGATTCCTTTGTTTTATAAGAAACTGTCCTTCATCTATATTCCAAAATAGCAGTCGTACTTGTAAAGATCTAGTTGAAAGTTCCATCTCAAAGTTCAAGAGGGGAATTCTCAGCACATTCATGGTAGTGAGTATATTAAATGTAATCAAGTTGAGAAAGTCTATGCGGTATGGAATCCGAAAAGAATGGGAGATGGAAAATAGAAAAGAGGCTAACATCATATGAATGATTTAAATTCAAAATGCTGTAATATTTACTGTTGATCTGGAAAATTTACAGTAGGTAATTTATGTTGTACTTGATTTATCCTGTCCTACTCAACAGAAGTACATTTATTTTTATTTGTAAACAATGTCTAGGTTTAGGAAGCTGTATTCCTTATAGATAGTTTTTAGGACCCACTCTAGCTTCATTATATACACGTTATCATGCCAATGTCAAACTGATTTCGAGTTGTTGAAACCAGCTTGCCTTGTTTGATTGACAATTTAACCAATTGGATTGAACTAACTAATAAGGTTCATACTGTGTAGTCTTGCTGCAGGTTATATCATGGGGGTCTTTGGCGTTGCTTCCATTTGCAGGAGAAGCCCTTCCTACTATAGTGGCATGTGTTCTTCTCAGTAATCTTGGAGCATCCATTACAGAAGTTGCCAAGGATGCTCTTGTTGCAGAGTATGGCCAGAAGCACAAAATGAGCGGTCTTCAATCTTATGCATTTATGGCCTTAGCTGCCGGAGGAATCTTAGGCAACTTAGTCGGTGGGTTTTTCTTACTAAAAACTCAACAACCCAAGTCCATGTTTCTGATCTTCGCAGCTTTACTCGCCGTTCAACTCACAATTTCCTCTGCTACAAGAGAGGACTCTCTTGGTTTACCACAACCATCAAATCACAATCTTGCGGGGAAAACGATCTTAGATACTATTGGAAAACAATATTCGGAGCTTATGATTGCAATTAGTGATGAGAATATCGCCCGTCCTCTGACTTGGATTGTAGCTTCTATTGCCATGGTTCCGATTTTGTCAGGTTCTATGTTTTGCTACCAAACACAATGCCTAAACCTTGATCCTTCGATCATTGGAATGTCACGAGTTACCGGCCAGTTGATGCTTCTATTTATGACGGTGCTCTATGACCGATTCAGGAGAAGCATTCCTGTGAGGAAACTGATCGGCATGGTTCAGATTTTGTATGCTTCCTCCCTTCTTCTTGACCTCATCCTAGTAAAGCAGATTAATCTTAAGCTCGGAATTCCAAATGAGGTGTTTGCGCTTTGTTTTTCGGGCGTAGCAGAAACTATTGCACAGTTTAAACTCTTGCCATTCCTAGTGCTTTTTGCAAGTTTTGCTCCACCCGGTTGTGAAGGATCTCTAATTTCTTTCTTGGCATCGGCATTATGTTTGTCATCAATAGCAAGTGGCTTTTTGGGCATTGGATTGGCTTCTCTTCTTGGAATAACATCGGGTGATTACTCGAGCCTGCCTTTGGGGATTGTGATACAGTTTCTTGCAGCTTTAGTGCCACTGTGTTGGATGTATCATGTGCCCATGTCAAAACCTGTAGATGAGAAGGAGAGGAGGAGAGGTAGGAGTAAAAGAACTCGAAGAAACAGAAGAGTTGGAAGAGTGGTGTTTGATTCTGTTCATGAATACCGACGAGAAAGAGAATCTGAGATGCAGAGCTGAAGAAAAAGAAAGGAAGCATGAAATTGGGCACATCGAATTTTCCCGTCTTACTACTATTTCAAACAGGAATTCTTGGTCTACCACTAAGAGTGCATTGGATCAGTGATAATGTCTTTGGATCATCATTAGTGAATGCAATTTTCTGTTGTTCAGAATTTGGGCCTACTTTTGGGACAACAGATGTGGTTCTCGATACAGCTGATTGGAGAATTATTCATGTGGATGATCCCAAGTAGCTGGGATTGAGGCATTTCATTTGATTTGTAACTCAATTTCTACAACGCGCCTCCAATTTTGTTATGAAGACCTTTCCCAAAGGGCTGCATGAAGAAGGATGACGATCGAGCAGATGAAGTACCGAGATGATATTACCGTTGTTAAAGGATGTCTAAGCATCACCTGCACATTCGGGTCGTATCTGACCAGAGGTTTGGTAATTTTGGGAGTTTTCAGTACCTCCTAGTTGCTGGTGAATGCAAGCAAGACGACATGGTGTTAATGATTCCAAGAATTGGCAGCATAAATTCGAAGAGGGTACCCAAGACCAGAAATAACCTCATCAAGGATCAGCAATTACTTTGTCAGCTTGGGTTCGAGACTCTTTAATCCCCTTAAGGTATCCCCAACTTGCACAGTTGTGATTTTTTACTAATATACTCAAAAGACATATATTACTGTTTTGGAAAACAATATCCATTTTTTGCGTCTGAGTTGGTTCTCATCTTATGCTAGTGCAGCCCTGCTGGTTTATGCTTCAATCTAGGCCAATGACATCCATTTAAGTTTGATTTATAACACGGCTCAAGCTTTTTCCTTTATAGGTAGATCCATATTTGACAAGCTCTGTTTAGAGCTAGGTCCTCTGCATTTCTTGAGTGCTTCTCTAAATCCTTTAGACTTTTCTCCCAAACCCCCAGTCCACCTCTTCCATCTTCATGTCCAAGTCTTATCAAAAAGTTCGGTTCTCTGTCGTTAGAGCTCAGCATGGCATATAGTGAGACTAATGAGGCTCTTCAATGTTTTTATTTTCAATCAACTCAGCATCCGAAGCTCTTCTTTGGTGGGGGATTTTGGCCGAAACTGGGTACTTGTATGTACTAGGAATAATTGTTGGGTGGTATCTTTGCCATGACAACTACTGCTATGGCCTCTTCCCGCAGACCATAGCTGTATATGTTGCTATAAATTGAGCTCTAGCGCATCATATCCTGATAGA
The DNA here is from genome assembly GCA_963922005.1 of Cornus suecica. NCBI lineage: Eukaryota > Viridiplantae > Streptophyta > Magnoliopsida > Cornales > Cornaceae > Cornus > Cornus suecica. The sequence goes on along the minus strand of OY998246.1, from coordinate 7,370,809 downwards.
TAACATAATTTTATTGAAACTGTCCCTTCTTGTTAATGGATCCATCCCTTGATGTTCATTGGTTGGAACAATCCTTTCTTGGTTATCACATTGATCTTGGTTCCTCCAAATATATTGCATTGGCTGAATCCTTCTTGCTTATTGTACCAATTTCAGTTTCTCCATAAAATTGGAGGTTCGTGATGATATTTAATTTTGATAAAAACAATAGAAGAATATTTTTTTGTTCAAAAGGACATAGGTGATGGATTTCTGAAACTATTGATACTAGAGTAAGATGACAAATGAGCTCACTCAAGTGCATGTTCTAGTGATCTTAGTCAGCTTCTGTAATTCAGTTGGAAACATTACATATAAATGAACTTAGAGGATCCTTGTTACAGTCACACGAAGTCAAAAGTTTTAGTTTTGAAATAGTTAATCATTGAAATTGCTGAGGTGAACATGAAAAACACTGCATTATTTTGAATTGCCTAATATGCGCTTTCACTTTTGATGCACTATATTATGGTGCTATGCAAATTGTGGTGGCATAAAACTAGTATAAAAGTTCTACCTGCACCAAGCGAAACTTTGCAAAAAAACAAATTGCCAATGTAGAAAGAGCATATTTGGTAATTCAAAATAATGCACATGGTTTGTTTATGTCTACCTCAACAATTTTTGGAAAATTCATTTATTTAGAATTTGAAAAGTTTGACTTCATGTGAGTATAAAAAAGCCCCCTAACTTCATGCATATGTAATTCTTCTAATTTAGTTCAGGTATTATGAGCTATATTTAAACACGAAAGCGTTATTTCAATACATCTATACAAGCTTATACTTGTGAACCTTTTGGTTCTAATGACTTTCTTGAAATTAGCAATCAAAAAGCCATGGACTAGCTTTGTTGGTTGCACAGGCCAAGCTCAAAGTGGCATGGACGTCATCCAAGTTCCACAAACCATCCCATAAAATGTCCTCATTAGAGACCTCAGGAACATAGGGATAGCTATTGAACACGGAACACATGAAGCCATGTTCCTCCATTATATTGGGACATACGGTATTGGCAACCATGTCTTGCATCACATGAGGCAGAGATGGAACTTTGTTTTCAGTTCCATCAAACAATGACATGATCTTTTTCATGTCGACTTGATTCTGCTGTTGTTGCTGGTAAAGTTGTTGCCTCCTTAGGACACGGTCTTTTAACTTCACATTGCTGTCTGAGAGTTTCGGTTTTTTATTGAAATGAGTCCTCCAGTAGTTCTTGATCTCATTATCTGTTCTTCCTGGCAAGCTTCTTGCAATTGTCGACCACCTGGAGTTTCAGCATAATAATTAATAACATTCAGGATAAATTTTTCATTTTCAAGTATAATAGATTATTGATTACTTGTGAGTAATTTCGAGAGATTGAACAAGCTTCAAAAACTTAAACTTCAGTTCAAAACTTGTACCTGTTCCCCCATTTAGCATGTAACTCTAGAATTACAGTCTCTTCATGTGGTGTTATTTGCCCCCTCTTAAGGTCTGGCCTCAAGTAATTCACCCACCTCAATCTGCAGCTTTTCCCATTCCTTTTCAATCCTATATACAATACAAAAAGTACATATTAACTCAAAATATAATAAAACAGACCCTTTAGAAGCAAAATATAGAACTGTTTTGGTGTTCAAGTGACCAAATTTTATCGCGCCATTCTGCTCTATTTAAGACCATGTCGATGACTTCCTGGGCTAGAGATAATCAATATATGTATAAAAACGAGTCAAAGTGGATTGCCCCACTCTAGTACTCCCCCATCATGTACCTTGGGAAGAGTAACATGAAGCTCAGAATTATCATGGGTGAACTCAATACTTCATTAGCGACCCTTTCAGGACCTTGGCTTGTCATATGAGCCTAAATTTAGTTTTCAACTTTTTGGGAATATATTAGCTGATGAATTAGTAATAGTTGTTCTTATTTTGGTATGCGACAAGTGAATATTATTGTTTTCAGATTCTTAGGAATGTACAGAATCGCCATATGAATCTGAATATGTTATAGAAAATTGGAGGTTTCGGTGTTTATAGTGATGAGTGAGAATACCTGTAAGATTAGCCACAGAGCTCCATCTTCCTTCACCATGCAACTTCACATGCTCAATAAGCAACCTGTCTTCTTCTGCAGTCCATGGGCCTTTTCTCCACCCTTCTTGAAGGATTCCCCAACCCATGTGTTCTGCCAAAGACATGAAAGCAAAAAACTAGACTTTGTTTGTAAGATGAGCTTGTATTCAATCTCAAGTGACTTGAAGGGTAGTGTTTGTTTCATATTTATAGTGGCATATAGGCTTTGTGTCAGTCACTACAATGTCATTGTCAAACAATCCTCATCTTTACTCCCCCATAAGAGTAAAGTGACCACTATAAGAGTCTATGAGATCATCTTAATCTGGGGAGTTACCAGGATGCCCTTATTCATTCCTTGTTTTCATAGGTGGAGTTTTGTTTAATGCTTTGTGAATCAGATATGCTTTGCGTAATGGTAGTCGCTTTTTGAACTGTTTTTAATATAGAGTAATGGCGCGTCTTTGAATTGGAGAGAAATTATTAGATGGTCCTGAGATGTATTGAAGAAGGTTGGTATCTGAATGGAGGCGTGGGCTTCACTATATATTATCAGGATGATGTTACTCATGCTGTGAGATACACGAAACTCATTCGAATTTGAAGGATGTATCGTTTTCCTTTTCTACAACAAAATTAATATCAAACTCGAACCATCTTTTACATGGTCATAATATTATGATCAAAAGGGCGATGTAATGCTGATCGCTTTATTGCCTTACTTCTATGTGAGTAGAGCGGTTACATGAATTCTTTTGTTCTCGTTCTATTATCATTTCTTTTCAAAGAAATGAGAATATTTTCGTCAGTACTGATGATGTATGAATTTCTCATATGTATAAAATCAACCGGAATATAATCTCTTGATGTTGAAGTGTGCCCAAGAATACTAGGAAATTTATTGAAAAAGCCACGTATAAGCACACTAAGACTAGGAACACACAGCTCAAAAGCGTTGTCCTATTATTCTAGTTTAAATATTCGTGAGCTGCAATTATATATACACGCACACACACACATATATATACATGTTACATCCTTGTTTGTCCATAAACATGTTCTTAGCATAAGTTCATGATCCCTGCAAATGGTCTATTATTGTACGGATGGTGACAAATAATGAAATCTTAGATAAGCATGCTTAGTGAGATTTAGTGATGGCAAAAGCATTCAGGATAAAAGATCTCTGATTCTATGTGGTTCTGTTCTTGTATCTTTTTTATTATTTTTTATTTTTGGATGGCTTTTTAAAGTAGATTATGATAAAGTTTTGAGATGTTGTGGGGGAGTAACATTTTTCTATATACCATATAATCTATTGCATAATCTCTTTTGTTTTGCTTATACGGAATGTTAGAAAACTGCAAACTAGTTTCTACAAAGTACAAACTTGCATAGCTTTTTTAATTTAAATATTTCGGTACTAGCCAATTTTTTGGATTTGCAGTATCTTAATGGGTTAAATTGTCATCAACTTTTATCACTTTAATCCTATAGAGTTGATCTAATTGTGTACTCAGTTCATCATGTTATAAATTTCTGAGTTCTTTAAAAGTAATACATGATGCTTTTTATTTTCAAGGTTATCTTAGGTTATAGGCTTTTAATTGCATACCAAATCTCTATTGCATTTAAAGCAGCATGGCATTTCATCATCTAAAGGAGAGATGAATTAAGACGTTATAACCACGGTTTGCGGATACGTTGTTCGGTTCGTAATAGTTTTGGAAAGTGTTGATAGCATTATTTAACATCGATATTCATTCGATACTCATTTTTAAGACTAATATTGTTCGAGTTTGTTACATCGGTATCGCGACCGTTACCAAAACTGATACCGCCACGGCAAACCATGATTATAACCTGAAAGAATTAGATAAACTATAAAACTATTAATTTTTGAACATAGATTTTAGATTTTTAATAAATACTTCCCTGAGGTGTCATATTGCTCCCTTTACTATGAAAATCTTTCATAGATTTTTCTTTCTGACTCTGAACTATAGCGTTTTAATGATTTTTTTGTCCTGAAATTACGTCATTTTAGGATGGAAAGGAGGTATGTGAAAGATTTTTATAATGGAAGGGACAATATGGTATCTCGGAAAATATTTGTTAAAAATCTAAAATCAGGGAGAGTTTTATGTTAATAACCCTAAAATATGTTGACAAATATCATAGATGTTCGCGAAATTAACCCTCACATCCCCAATTGAAAGGTGAGGTTATACAATTGGAACACATGTGCTACTTAGAATAGTGTTTTGATTAGGTAGGTAAAGCCTGAATTGAACAATCATGTCCAAAGACCAATTTTCAGTGCTCAACATCAAATTAACATTGTTTGAACTGCAAGTACATTTTTGACTAAAATTCTTGGGAATTTGGATGTTGTAATCAAGGTGGGTAAAAAGCAAAGTAAACACCAATTATAATAATTAAGATTAAAAAATAATGTATATAACATCTCCTTTAGAAAGAAAAGATAAAAAGATGATGTATTTTGTGTTATTTTTATTTAGATGAAAAATTAGGTGAAAAAATTCTGTTTAGAATTACAAGTTTCAAAGTATTTAAGAAAAAAACCAATTAGAGGTGCCTTTTTTTCTTATTTTTTTGGGAATCTGCTTTGGGACCTTTGACGGGAAAAAACTTTAAAGGCCTGTTTGACATACCTTCTGCTTCCGACTTTACGCTGAAGAAAAAGAGAAGCAAAAGTTGTTTTGAGAAGCCAGTACTTCCCAGCTTCATAAAAAAACTCTTCCAAAGTCCGAAAGCTTTTCTAAATTTTTTGTCAAACACCGTTCAAAACAACTTTTTCTTCCAGGAAGTTAAAAACAACGTTTAAAAAGTCAATTCAAACATAGAAATGCCAAAACCGCATTAGAATAAATGAAGCTTGACTGAATCACTATCTCAACTAAGGAATGGTATGGATATGGTTTTATTGGACAAGAAAATGAGGTCTAATATGTAAAAATTTAGAGTGAATAAATTTAATAAATCTTTCATTTAAGGAAAAAGAGAATATGTTTCATCGCATTTTAAATAGTAAAAATGAGAGATGAACAATGTATATTATTATATCCCTTGGAAGGAAGGAGAGTAGGGTTTTAATTTTATTTTTAGCAATATAATCCTTATTATTGTTGCTACATCCTATTTCATTTATATCGTTCATAAATTTACAGCTCAACCCACTTCAAATAAAGATATTTAAGCATACGGAAGTATCGATTTCGATTGCAATCACTGCTACCATAACAAATTCGACAATATCAATTTTAACCGTGAGTATTGAATAATATCAATAATATCGATGCCTTCTAAAAAATTACAAAACGGGCGAACTTGAGCCGAACCGTGTTTAGGCCACACTTGTGCTTGTGATTGCCCTCAAGGGTCGGTTGGGCTGTCTGGCACTACAGCTACAGCCCTGGAATAGTTGAATACTTTTACCATATCTTCTTCTAAGGAATCACAAAAAGAGTACTTAAAAGCTCCTAATTTTTTCCAATAATCAAATGTATATTGATTTCTTTGGGACTTATCTTTGAATCGTTTGACCACCAGTTGAATTTTAAAATAAATTGCATTTTTTAACCAAATTCGATCTTTTTGACCAGGTCAACGAGTCAACATTTTATCCTTCTCTCTCCCAACTAGCTTTTGGTAGGCATGAATTAGTAAATATCATCTACACCAAAATAGTTTATTATTGAAACTATCTAGGACTAGGTTTGGCTGATTATATAGTAATTAACAATTCTGTATATAATGTATCATTTTATTCACTGTTCATTTATTACTGGGTTGGCTTGGCGCTAGAGATCTTGATATGTTTATGGCATGTTGGAATTTAATTCCAAATTAAGTATTTCTACCACACCCGTTTGAGACATACATAATCCACAAGCATTTGAGAAATACATATCTTATATTACATTTATATGGAAGCTTTAGAATGTATCCCACAATTTTTTATGCCCTTGGTCTCGAGGAGCCTATCAAGGCCTAGGGGTTAAATAGTCTACTAATTATACACTACAAGAGATAAATGATCTATTTGGTATGCATTTTTAAAATAGTATTCTCTTTTCTAAATATTGAAAAAAAAAAAATATACAAAAACTCTGCTTAGTAGAGTTTTTTGGATTTTCTTATTCTCGTAACTTTCAGATATGGATACTAATCAGCCCAAAGGCTCTTGTGTTGGCGGACTATTGCTAAAAAAAATAGAAAAAAATAAGGTTGTAATATTAGTATAAAGACACCAATTAATCTCAATCTACAGTAATTATTTTTGCAATATAGAGTTATTTTTAATAACTTGAATGGATGTGATGTCAGCCAACATATTGATGTTATAATAATTTTTTATCTTATATTTGCTAAATATTTATTGTTTATATTACACATCAATTATGATAGTGTTTTACAAAATAATATTGTTCTTGTTTTTGTTACTTTTTCTCCAACTCATATGACCGCCCTGAATAAAATTCTACCTTTGCTGCTATATAAATTAACACATTTTCCCCCCAATTTAGGATATAATTCATTCATTTTCGTAGTGAAAAAAATGGTGATAATTTTAACCAACAAAAATCACACTTTATTGTACCTGTATACTTTTATTTTCATAATATATTATTTTGAATAGTGACAGATCTATATTAATTTGAATACTTTTTTTAAAAAATATCAACCCCGCATATACTGTGTTTCTTTCTTGTACCTGTATACTTTTATTTTATTGGGTTAACTTCATTTACATTCTTTTCATGTTTATTTTTATTTCAATCACGTCCCTTCAGATTTGAGAATCTTCATTTACATCCCCTCATGATATGAAATATCTAAAACATCCTTAAACCAAATACCTCTTAAACCAATTTAATTCTTAAATCAATTTAATCATTAAATCCAAACATACTCAACCATACTCATATATCCAAACACTCAAATCCCAAACCCCAATCACCCGCCGCAGCAGCGCCCCCTCCCCAACTGCCCACCTTCACGCGCGCGCGCACGCGCGCACACACACACACACACATATATATATATATATAAATACACACATTAATTTTTATACTGATGTTTATTGGTGAAAAAAAATGATGATAATTTTTACCAATAAAAATCAGTATAAAAAGTGGCAAAGATCTATATTAATTTGAATGTTTTTTTTTAAAAAATCTCACTAAAATCTCAACCCCGCATATACTGTTTTTCTCTCTTATACCTGTATACTTTTATTTTCATAATATATTATTTCTATTCTCATTTTAGTAATGTAAAAAGTTATAGATAATAGTGAAGTATAGAGATTTCTTGAGATAAAATTCTGGAACATTGAAGAATTAGAAGTTTTAATTGATTCTTCTATATATAGTTTAGGTTTCTTTTATAACCACAATCTTGCAACCCTTTAAGGCCCTGTTTGGATTGGTTTTTCAAACGTTGTTTTTGGCTTTCTAGAGGTAAAAACTGTTTTAAATGATGTTTTGTAAAATTTTTAGAAGAACTTATGGGCCTTGGAAGAACGTTTTAAAGAAGCTGGGGGTACCAGCTTCTCAAAACAGCTTATGCTTCTCTTTTTCTTATGCGGGAAGCCAGAAACATAAGTTATATCAAACATAGCCTAAATGAGGGCAAGAAGTTATAATACTGAAATAAATCTAATTTTTTTTTATATACCCTCTATAAAAATCAGAGAAATTATAAAACATTAAATTCAAATAAAGTATATATTTCATTAATTCTATATAGTTATAGAGGTATGTACGTGAATTAATTTTGAAATACTAATGTTGTAGAAGACATGTTGTGTTGAATAAAAACAAGTGAATTAATTATGAAATAGTAATATTGTAAAGGGTTAATTTCAAGAAACCCCCTATACTATCCAGTTTAATCAACTAATTTTCACTATATCCACTTTGCCTCCTATACTATTCAACTTCATCAATATGCCCCCTCACCTCACATTTTGAGTCAAAATGTCTAAACTACCCTCAATAGTATAAGGGGGTTTAGTGAAACCTATCATTTAAAAAAATTATTTTTCAAAAATCAATTATATTTTTCGTAAAAATTATAAATTCAGAAATATATATATATATTTTTCGCAAAAAAAAAATATTTTTCGGAGGGAGCATATTATTTTCCAAAATATGAATTTATTTCGGAAAAAATAATATATACTTTTTGCAAAAAAATTATTTTTCGAAAAAAAATCATATTTTGGAACATAATAGTATATATTTTTCGCAAAAAAATTATTTTTCGGAAAAGATCATATTTTGGAACATAGTATATATTTTTCGCAAAAAAAAAAAAATCGTAAAAAAATCATATTTTGGAACATAATATATAAAAAATATTTTGTGTAATATATAATTATTTTGGTAAAAAGTATATATTATGTTCCAAAATATGAATTTTTTCCGAAAAATATATATTATGTTCCAAAATATAATTTTTTTTTGCAAAAATATATATATTATGTTCCAAAATATGAAATTTTTTCCGAAAAATAATTTTTTTGCAAAAAATATATATTATGTTCCAAAATATGATTTTTTTTTCAAACAAATATTTATTATGTTCCAAAATATGATTGTTTTTCGAAAAATAATTTTTTTGCAAAAAATATATAATATTATGTTTCAAAATATTATATTTTCCAAAAACTAATTTTTTTGCAAAACATATATACTATTATGTTTCAAAATATGATTTTTTTCCGAAAAATAATTTTTTTGCAAAAAATATATATTATATTTTGGAAAATAATATATTCCCTCCAAAAAATAAATTTTTTGTGAAATATATATATATATATATATATATATATATAATAATTTTAATTTATAATTTTTGCAAAAAATATAATTAATTTTTGAAAAATAATTTTTTAAATTGTTGATTAAACTAAACCTCTTATACTATTGAGGGTAGTTTAGGTATTTTGACTCAAAATATGAGGTAAAGAGGTATAATGATGAAATTGAATAGTATAAGCTGCTAAATGAACATAGTGAAGATTAGTTGATTAAACTGGATAATATATGAAGATTTATTGAAATTAACCCTATTGTAAAAGACTTAAAACTGAATATATATTTTCTGAATAAAAAAAGAATGATGTTGTAAGAAGTAGCGTTTAATCATAACTATATATAATTTCAAATTAGTCATTTCACTAATAATAGTAGATAGATAAGGACCACTGGCCACATAGGACTGCCACGTTAATCAATAGACTGAAACACACATTTATTGAACACTAAGTGTAAACATAAAAATTAATTAGCATGCATAGAACTTCTACTAGAAGATTGTAGATCTCAAAGCTACTACAACACCCATGACATAGAGAACACTCCGCCCCACCATTATTTACATACATAACACAACATGTAGCACACACAGATCTACACTTGCACTTGTACAACCCCAAAGACTAAAATACGTGAAACACCATACACTTCCGAAAAACAAAAAAGCAAAAACAAATTATCCATGAAATGGTCACACATACACATACACATACATATATATATATATATATATATATATGTAATTTTCTACTACTAATTAAACCACCCTAGACCCTATGGTACCGCCACCCTTGGGAGCTGGATCGGAGCCGGTGGGCACGCCGTAGTCGGGATTATCTCTGTAGCCGGGACCGTACCTGCCGCTAATAACACCAGCATGAACCACCGCTATGTACGCCAGTTGGGTGAATGTTAGAATTATTATGAATGCTTCCACAACCCTTAGTCTCCACCCCCTGTGCCCTCCTAGACTTATCTGTTTGCATGCAAACCTGAAAATTTTCAAAATATATTAAAGCAGGTAGTAATAATTAAATATTTATTGCAAGTGATTGATGAAGAGAAATTACAAAACAAAGTTTAAAGGCTATGTTATATAAAAAAATAAAAAAAAAAGGTTGTGCATAACTTAGAAAAATTGCAACAACAATAAAATTTAAACTATATGATCCAGAATAATCTCAAATTGTGTGATAATGAGAACATAAATCTTATACTCTCTCCGTCGTCCAAATTTAAGTGTTCACTTTCATATTTTTATCCGTCCTAAAATAAATGTCAAAATTTGAAAAGTCAATTTATCAATTGAACATTTATACATTAAAATAATAAAAATCTAAATTATAAACTATTATATCATCCTACTATGGATAAAGTTCACCATTCATATAACAGAAAATACTAAAATTCATTTCCTTTTAAATTCCCGACACTTAAAATGGGACATAGGCAATATTTTTCTTAATTAAGAGATTTTTTTTTTTTTTTGAAAAAAATTACTTACCCAAAAGCTAGTGCGGTTACAGCCCAAGCTAACAACCCTGTTGCTCCTGCTTCAGCCATACTATCGTTTCTCCAAAACCTAATATGGTAAGCCCCTGCAATTTTCGATACGATGCCGAGGACCGCCGCAAGTATGGAGAATATCAAGAAGAACAAAGTCGCACCATTCCCTCCAAAACCTATCATTAATTTAAAAAATTTGTTCCACAACGAACAAAAATTTCCAATGATTAGTAAGAAATACTACTAATTTTGGCTATAAGACACTGCTTGGTAAAATTTCTGCTTTTGCTTTTCTATGGAAAAAAATAAGGAAAACAGAAATTAAAAAAAAAAAAACTAGTACCTGCTAATTTTTTCTTCAAAACGTTTCCAAATACCCTCTAGAAGCTCTTCCAATTTTATTCTTTTTACAAGATCCATTCAAAATAATTTTTCACTCCACATAAAGAAAATTAAAATAGATATATGCATATAAAAGCCTACATGCAAATGGTTTGTGTATGTTTCTATATGTATTTGGAGCTCAAATATATATATATATATATATATATATATATATATATGCGCATATAGAAGCCAACATGCAAATGATTTGTGTGTGTGTGTATTATATGTATATATATAGAAAAAGAGAGAAGATGGGGATTTAAAATTGTAAACTTACTAGGATGGTAGGTTTGGCCATTAATAAACCTGTTAACACACCAACTAGTAAAACCCAACACAATGAAATAAAAGATCAAATTCAGAAACAGCAATGGAGCTGCTACGTTCCTTCCCAACGTGGCCATCCTTCAAACCTACAACAGCAATACTTTCTCTAGAATCACAAACACTTTCAAAACTCTTCACAAATTCAACTCTTTTTTTGTTTTTTCTTTTTTATCTCAAGACTTTGTTAAGCGCAATGGATAAGAATGTGAAGCTCTATATAGAGGAGCTAAAGCCTAGACATGTGATACGTGTCATGCTTGTTAGCTTTTGGTGTGTGCTTGTGCTTACACTTTACAGGTGGTAGGACACTTGTCAACTTCTCCTGCAACTTAAGTTGAAGTAGTACTCTTGACTTTGGTAACCGCTTGCTGCCGTGTTAGTTTTTAGTTTTGGGTTGGGTTGGATTTGGTTCGGTGTGGTTTTATTTTGGTTTTAAATTATATTTGGTGCAGATGATTTTAGTGTGAAAAAAAGTGATGCTGAAAAATCAAATCATGTTTGGTAAAGTTGGTATGGGTTGAAATTCTGAAACCAAACCATGTTTGGTAACTTGGATGGTTTCACATTTTATTTATAAATATTTAATATACTAATATATTAATATTATAATATTAAAATATATTAATATTATTATATTTTAATTTTAATATTAATATTATAATATATTAATATTAAAATTTATAATATTAAAATATAAATATTATATTTGGTGTTACAGTGTTACAGTGCTACGGTTTGCTACAGTGTCCGCACCATACAAAACCATCCACTTTGATGGTTCCAAATTCCTTCTCAATTTTCACACTATGATTTACTACAGTAACCGAACCAAATTTTCACATCATTTTACCAAACATAGTTTGGTGCCATTTTTTTGCACCAAAATCAAATATTTGACACCAAACCATGTTACCAAACTTACGCTGGATTCTCTTATATTTGGACTCACGAACGGTGCCTATATATATCCAAATATAAGAATATATATATGTATATATGTACTTCAAGAGTGGACCTCTTAGATTGTGTGCCTAGTGGGACCATAGTCATCAATAGTTTATTTCACATCTGAATTGAATTTTATCATATGATTTTAGTGATTGTGATATTTTAGTTTTGCAAGTGAAAAATTAATCTGCCTTGAAGGCATTAAGGTTTTATTAATTAAGATTATCCACTCAAAGTTGAGGCATGGGAGAGTATAATTTTTTCAATTAATACACATTTATTAAGCATAATTCGTTAATAATCAAGGAATCCACGTATCAAACCACTCATCAAAAGTTATTTCTGGTTTTATAAATTTTATGTCTATTATTTTTTAAAAAAATTAAAAAATTAATCACATATTGAAATTATATTCAAATTATATTGAACTATATTATCATAAATACAAATTTCGCCCTCGTGGGTGCAGGACCCAAACAATAGTTTTTTTCAGTAATAAGTATTCAATTATCTTTGACAAAATGACTTTTTGAGAAAAAAGAAGAAAATATATTCTTTTGAAATTTTTTTGAGTTAATTTCATTTATATTCCCTGAATTATGTTAAAATATTAATTTAATCTTCCCATTTTTGCATAAATATATTTACACTCATAATTAAGAAAAAGATACTCATTTACCCCCCTAGCCACTATTAAGCGTTAACTATTCAGGAAAAGATCATATTGCCCTTTGCCAAACAGATATAATTTAAAGTTTAAAACTATTCGAGTAAGAATAGTTGATAAATCCTATTCCAAGTTAGTAGAGTATAAAACCTATATCCAAACACCCAAATTATATATATATCACACTTTCCCTATTTTTTCAAACCAAACTCCATCTCTCAAACCCTAAGCCCGTCTCCATCTCTCAAACCACCATTTCCACACCTTCATCTCTCTCTCCGAATCCACCACCACAACCTCCTCAAACCACCGCCACCACCACATCCCTCAACCACCAACACCTCACTCTGAGACGTATGACCAAAGATTGAGCCAAAAACAAGAATTAGTTTTACAAATCTCAACCATATCTCAAATTCTCTGAACAATCATTTGGGGGGTTATGGTGGTGGTGATGGTGGGAGACCGAGAGGAGATGGTGGTGGTGGTGGGAGGAGAGAGAAAATTGGATTTGGTGGGAGACGGAGAAGAGATGAAATTGGATTTGGTGGATATATATGTGTATATGAAATTGGATTTGGTGGATATATATGTGTATATGAAATTGGGTTTGGTGGTGGTGGTGGACTGCTTGTGGTGGGAGGAGAGGAGAGAGAAAATTGAATAAAGTTTAATAAATTATATTTAAAATATAAATTTATATAAATAATTTTTTATAGTTATTTTAATATTAAAATATAAATGTATATGTTTGAATATTAAGGTATTATATTTTTATATTATTATTAATTAAAAATTTATGTGTGATTTTGATGCTCATACAATAATAACAAAATTATAATTATAATCCTCGTACAATAATAATAATAAAATTATAATTATAATTGACAAGTTAATTCTATTATCTATATAAAAACTAAAAATAAATTTATTGTATAATCAAAAGTTTCTATTTATGTGTGTAATTTAGTGTTGTTTTTTTAACAAATTCAAATATTTTGTATTTTAATTTTAATTTAAAGTGAAAAAATATATATTTTATTTTGTGAAGTGTGTCTAGTATATATTATTGGAAATATGTATTAGTAAAGTGAATTATATTTCAAGATCGAAATAAAAAATAAAAACTTGTGTTAGTTTACAAGTTTGATAAATATAAATATTTAAAAACATAAATTAAATGTAAATATAAATAATGAAAATTTATGTTAGTTTATAAATTTGATAAATATGAATATAAATATTTTAAATATAAATACTTGTTTTGGTCAAATATGTGAATAATTTTTTTTTGTTAATTTCATTTACACCCCGGCAATTTTGAATAATATAATTGTTTTCTAAATTGAGGGGGTTAAATTGATATATTAAAGTAGGGATAGGGCCAAGGGCAGTATGATCTTTTCTTGCATAGTCAACGCCCAAAAGTGGTCAGGGGTGTAAATGAGTATTGTTTTTCTTAATTAGGGGGTGTAAATGCATTTATGAAAAAATGGGGGAATCAAATTAACATTTTGACATAGTTCAGGGGTGAAAATGAAGTTAATCCAATTTTCTTTTATGAAAATCTTAATATATGTTATCATTTCTGAAAATATCCAATGATTTTTTTTCGGTAATTAAAAATTTATTAGAAAGAACCAAATAACAACACAAAAACAAGCATGAAAGTCATGCAAAGCAAGAGCTGGAAACAACAAACAAATGGAGGTTTGAGGCCCCCAGCTAAAAACAAGAAAGGAAAAAATTAATTCTCCAAGATAGAGCTAGGCAATCTCCATGAAGTAGCTATATCCCTTGAAGCTCTGTTATCTTTAAAAGAGAGATACAAAAGCCTACATCTAATACATTCCTCAATGTCAGCTTTAATCCTTCTTGAAGAGCAATATTTCTTGGCGAAAACCCTACTGTTTCTTTCTCTCCATAAGAAATAAATAGCGGCAGAAAAGCAAAGACGGAAGATGTTGGCAGCCATGTGAACTTTTCCTGGAGACCAAAAAGAAAAAACCCACTCATTGATAGAGGTTAGAGAGTTATCTCTAAGATAGACACCACATTTTTCTTGACACCATTGCCAAATCCTATTCGAGAAAGGGCAATTGAAGAAGATATGCTCATGAGTCTCAGGGATAACACCACATAGCGTGCACATCAAATCATTACCATCAGCTAGGATACCAGGCTTGTCTTTGGTGGAAAGCCGAAGGTTGAGAGCCATCCAAGCAATGAAAACATGTCTTGGAATGTGAAGAGGAAACCAAATAATGTGGTGCCATCTTGAAAGCAAGGAGGGAGGGAGAAGAGCATGATAGGTGAGTTTGAAATTAAACTGGCCAATGGGGGATAATGTCCAAGAAACCCAATCACATGTTCCTTGATGAATAGGAGGAAGAGATTCAAAATGATCATCAGGGAAGTGGTTTGTAATAGAGTGAGGAATGAGCTAACGACCTCTTCTAATGAGCTTACAAACTTTAGAGGAATCATTCCATCTTGAGTTTGGGAAAGCCATAGAAGAAGAGTGAGGATCAAGAACACTATTGGGGAGCCAAAGATCATGCCATAGGAAGATACCTTTCCCATTAACAACATTGAACTTTAAGAAGGACTTAGCAAGATTCCTGAGCTTAAAGATCCTCTTTAGGTTCCAAGAGCAAAGAGTAGAAGGCTTGATAATCCAAAAACAATTCCCTTTAATAATGTGAGAGTGAATCCAGTTGGTCCAGAGAGAGTTCCCTTTGTCATTAAAGAAATGTCATAGATGTTTGAGATAAGCCACCCTATTAAGATGAATCAGATTAGGGAGGCCAAGGCCACCCATTTCCTTGGGCTTATAAACATTAGACCAGCTGATCTTTGCTTTAAAGGAAACCATATCCTTCCCCGACCAAAGAAAGTTTCTAAGCACTGAGCTAAGGGATTTGAGAACATGAAGAGGAAGGATAAGATGAGAGCTCCAGTAAGTATGAATGCTAATCAATATAGTTTTGATAAGTTGAAGTCTCCCAGCATAGCTAAGAAATCTAGCAGACCAGCTAGAAATCCTTTTGGTGATTCTGAAAACTAAGGATTTGTAATTAGAGGCCTTTAGCTTGGCAGGAGAAAGAGGCAGGCCAAGATAATTGAAGGGGAAAGATCCTAAGGCAAAACCACATTCATCTTGCATAAGGGAGGCTTGGTCAGCTGGGACATTAGCAAGAAAGATGAGACTTTTGGAAATGTTAGGATTGAGCCCAGAAAGAGTTGAGAAGCTGTGAAAGCCTTCAATAATAATTTTCAGAGATTGGAGATCACCATGGCAGAACACCATCAGGTCATCAGCAAAGCAAAGATGAGCAATGTTGTTCTTCTTGCATCTCCAATGGAAAATGAATGAAGGATTGTTGTCAATTACTCTTTGAAAATAAGAAGCAAGAACATCCATTGCAATAACAAATAGCAAATGAGATAGGGGGTCCCCTTGTCTGAGCCCTTTAGCACCATGGAAGTAACCAACCAGCTCTCCATTAAGAGCAATGGAGTAAGAGAGGCTGCAAATGCAAGCTCTTATCCAATTTATGAAGATGGTTGGGAGGTTAAGAACATGGAGAGTGTCCAAGGTAAAATTCCAATTAACACTGTCAAAGGCCTTATGAAGGTCAATTTTCAAGGTGCATTTGGAGATAGGAGAGGTGAGGTGGTAACCTTTCAAAAGCTCTTGGGCCAATAAAAATCCATCACTAATTCTTCTATTTAAGATGAAAGCAATTTGGGTGTTCTCAATGAAATGAGGGAGAAGAGGCTGAAGCTTTTTGGCAATGAGTTTAGAGATAACTTTGTAAATGGTATTACAACAAGAGATGGGTCTGAAATCACCCATTGTTGTGGGATTTGGAATTTTCGGAACAAGAGTAATGGTAGTGGTGTTGATGGCTTTCAAAAGCTGGCCATTTTGAAAAAACTCTTGGATGGCTCTTATCAAGTCTTGACCTAGGATTGTCCATGTCTTTTTGAAGAAGAATGCATTGTATCCATCTGGACCAGGGGCTTTGGAGCTATTCAAGTTGAAAAAACAAGTTTTTATACTCTGAGCATAAGGAATTTCAGCAATGTTTTGGAGCAGATCCTGAGGAATGGATTTGTTGTAGGTGCTTTGAAGGTTTCAAGACCAGGATAAGAAGGGTTTGCAGTCCCTAAAAGATTATGGAAATGATCAATAGTTGCATCCTTGATGATTGGGATGGAATCTTTGAAACTTCCATCAATCAACTGTAAACTGCTAATACTTTTCTTATTGCATCTGGAATTAAAAGTTTTCAGGAAGAAACTAGTGTTTTTGTCTCCTTCCTTCAACCAATTAATCCTGGATTTTTGGATATAGAAAGTCTCTTCAACCTTTTGAAGATTCAAATAGTTGAGGAGCAACTCCTTCTCAGTTTCCCTAGTGGCAATATCCATGGGGTTCAGATCGAGTTTCATTTGATAAAGATCAAGCTCCTCTTTAGCTTTCATGACTCTGCAAGAGATCTCATTGAATTCTTTAGTATTAAGAAGTTTGAGCTTAGGTTTCAGCATTTTGAGCTTTTGAGTAATCTGAAACATAATGGTTCCTTCAATTTCAGTGGTCCAAACATTACTCACAGTAGAGAGAAAATCTTTGTGACTAGCTAAGAAATTGAAGAACTTGAAAGGAATAAGCTTCTTAGGACAAATATTACCAGATTTGATCACCATAGGGGAATGTTCAGAAATTCTTTGGGGGAGGAAGGAGCAATCAGAAAAAGTAAAAGTGGTAGTCCACTTGTCATTCACCATGACTCTATCAAGTTTCCTGGTAATGTTGGAGTAGCCTTCAGCTTTGTCGTTCCAAGAGAAGAAAATCCTATTGAATATGAGATCAATGAGTTCAGCAAGGTTGATGCATTCATTGAAATCAGAGATGCCACTATTCCAAGCTCCCTTGCCCCTAAAAGATTCATTAGGATTGGTTATAGTATTGAAGTCACCCATGATTACCCAAGGGGAGTGAAGGGTAGAGGCTGAGAGAGAAACAATATCATGCCAAAGAGACTTTTTTTGGGAGGCTGTATTGTAGGCATAGACAAATGAGGCAAAACAGGTTTCATTCGTAAGAAAGTTGACAACTTTGGTATGAATAAGTTGAAGGGATTCAAATAATTTTTGGACTTTGAGGCAATCAGGGTTGAACATGATCATGATTCTCCCTAAAATAGAATGAGAGTAATTGTGAAGAAGGTGTCAGGAAGGAGCAATGGATCTGAGGATTGTAGAGGCATTGATTTATTGGACTTTAGTTTCCAAAATAGCTATCATTTGGAGGTTTTGCTCTTTAATGAGCTTATAAATAACTAATTGCTTGCTAGAGGAATTTAGACCTCTAATATTCCAATATCCTAAGATCATTAACAAAGGGTTTGGGGGATGAGACCTGTGAGTCCCAAAATGGGAGGATTTGGGCCTTTGCCCCCACTCTTCTTCTTCTTCTTGGCCTTATCAATAGAGTCAACCCCAAGAACCTGGTTACCCTCATTAAGGTTGGTAAAAGAAGAGTTGGAAAAGATAGTAGAAGCACCTGGGGAACCCTCAGAGGTAGAAGAAATGTTAGTGGATTGGTTCAATGAGGTCATGACACCAGTGTTTTTGTCCAAAGGCATATCCAAGGCCTTAGTGGAAGAATCAACAACAGCAGGGTCAATGGAAGGGCAAATGGGAACATTGACAAGGCCAATGCAAGAGGAGGGTTTTTTGTTCTTTCAATTAAGAACTTCAATCCAATCCTTCTCATATGGAATGGTAGGAGCTTGGGCATCAGAGAGGGGGAGAGGTTGCTCAATAGCACCAGAGGGTTCAAGAGATGGTTCACCAACCTTAGAAACAGTCCCACTGGTCACCAGATCCTTTCCAATTTCAAGTGAGGAAGGAGGGGGGGAGACAACACATTTGGAGGCTAGATGTCCAAAGCAGGAGCAAGTGGAGCAAACTTGAGGTTTCCATTGATAGTCAACCCTTATCTGAGCCAACTTGTGCCCCAAGTTAATGCTAAAGTTCTCCATGAAAGGCTTTGTGGCATCCTTTTCAATGCATAATCTGGAAAAGCTGGTCCTTTTCCTGGTTAGAGTGAGTTTGTCGACCATGAGAGGCTTCCACAAACAATTAGCAATAAGTCCAAACCCTTTAGGAGTCCATAAATGCAAGGGCAAACCGTAGATTTTGACCCATAGAGGGACAAGGTTGCATGCTTCCTTAGTGAATTCAAATCCCGTATGCCATTTTTGAAGAATGAGAGGTCTTCCCGAAATGAGACATGGACCCTTTGCAAGGATGCTGTTACACATGCCTTTATTTGCAAATTTGAAAATATAGAACCCCTTGTCATTAGCAAGAACCTCTTCCAACCCTAAAGGTCCCCAAAGCTTCATAACTACCGGTTGGACCATTGAAAATGGAAGTTTCTTTTGGAGAAAGTAACCCACAAGGCTAGCTGTCCACAAGTGCATATCTTCCTCAGCAATTCCAGGAGGAGGGTTGATGATGAAAGGCTGATCATTAGGTATGTCCAACACATGGTGCTCCATCTCCATAGTCGGGTGAACAGTGGAGGGTTGAGCAACTATGCTAGCCCATGTGGTAGGGGTTAGCTGGTTGGCATGAGTAGGGATGGCAATGGGGAACCTCCCCGCCCCGCGCCGTTTAGCCCGGGTATGGGGACCCGATTACATAAATGGGGGCGGGGATGGGGCAAAAAAAAAATCCTCGTCGGGTTCGGGGGTACCCCCGCCCCGGTTATATATTATAATATAATATATATTACAATAATATATATGTAAAATATATATATATATATGTTTAAGATATATTTTTTTATATAAAAAGGTAAAATATATATATTATAATATATATAATATATTTTTTTTACAAAAAAATAATATATATTATAATATATTTTTTATATACAAATTTCATACTGGGGCACGGGGGGCAAAAAATAAAAAAACATTCTAGGGGCGAGGCGGGTTCGGGGGAACTAAATGGGGCGGGTTCGGGGATGGGGATGGGGATCCCCGCCCCGACCCGCCCCATTGCCATCCCTAGGCATGAGAAGGTTGGGTAGATCCAGAAAAGGTGGCATTGGGGGAGAGAAAGAAGCTTGTCATTAGGTATAGCTTAAGAATCCTTGGGAAGATGTAAAGTTGAGTCATGTCTAGCTGTTTGACTAAGGGATTGGTTGGGGTTTGGTGAGTCAAAGGGTTCACGTGAGCCTTCAGCCAAAGTAACCCCACTCGCAGTGGGAGGCGCGTGAGGATCCAAGGTGATGGTCTGGCGAGATCCTCCCTGACCCAATCTTCCAGAACCTCTGGGGAGGTTATTATTCCTTCCTCTCCCTCTTGAAGTGGATGGTTGGGATCTTAGATGAGATTTGGGCATGTGGTATATATTGAGAGATTCCTCAATGTCAGCAATTTTCTCCTTGGCTTTGGAGATGCAAGCTCAAGCCTCGGCTAATATTATGGCATTATCCGAGGCAAGAGCAAAACCCTTTGGGTTAGTGGCCGGAGCTCCACTGAAACATGGCAATGACTCCATGGTATGATGCATCTTTCTTTATATTTGAAAATATGGGAAATTTGTACAACAATTATAGAGCAAGGAATTTTTTTTGTCACGCAATCCATATATAGGCATACATAAATGAATTTGTATTAGCGAATATACATTAATAATATTTTTTTTCCTAGTAGAGGCAGAATCATTATTATTCTAGAATTAAGGTGAGTGGAAGCCAAATCATGATTATTCCAAATTCAATGGGGTTTTAGGTGTTTTTTTTAAAAAAAAATAGTAGAGGCATAATCGTTATTATTCTAGAATTAAGGATAAATAATAATAAAAAAAAAAGCCTTCGGCCTGAAGCAGGTACGTGCATGTTGCAGGTATAACAAACTTTTATAAAGCATTAATATGAGATCTTCTAGGAAAGAATAATCCATTAGATTTCATTTAATAATTTATGTAATGAGTCACAATTTTATTTACTTTCATCAATTAAGTGGCTGCCATTTCGAATTATCTATTATGCATTTCTCAAGTTGTTAAAATTCAAATATGATTGTTTAGTACAAAACACTATATTATGTTACATATTTTCGTCCAATGTATATTACTCTATTTCACAAGTATATAAGGAGATAATATTCTAAACCAAATTTATCATTAATGTTGCTTTGTTGAATGAAGAGATTATACTGCAATTGGATATTATTCTTAAGTTTTAGATATTCGGATTTATTGAGAAGTTAGAATTTGACCCAAATCACTAACTTAATTACTTAAAAAAACGAAGAAATTAAAAAGATTTAGTAATTATCAATGCGATTGTTATAACTTTACCATCCCTTTCCTTATCTCTCCCCTCTAATGGCTATTACTCTGTATCCTCGGTTGCTGACCTGTTCAATTCTATATTGTATATACCTTTATATAGATAACACTATATATTTGATATGAATTTTATTTTATTCCAACTACAAGCCAAAGAACAATCACTTTTCAGTTAGAATTCAACTTGTGTATTAATTCTAATTGCAACCAATAAGCTACCAAGATTACAACAAAAAATTATTGATTACTCAAGAGATAACTCTGACATTATATCACAAATTAGTAAAGATAATTAGTGATATACATGCATTAAGTGTAAAATATGATAAAATTTTATTACTTAAGAATGATATGCATAAAATATTTTAATTAATTTAAGATACAACATCACTCTAAATAATCAATAACTCTCCATATAATACATCATTTGTATTGATTTGGTATACACGTGAATTTACACGAGTACCCAGCATCTTCTCCGTTAGAAAACCCATCTGTGCATATATATATATATATATATATGCCTATACAGCACCCTCTGCTCATTCCGGCGACCACCTCCCTGAAAAACACACCAAACACACACACATGAAGAAGTCACGCATGAAAACGTCAGTTGATGTTATCGCCGGAAACGTAGACCTATTAACCGAAATCCTCATTCATCTGCCTCCAAAGTCTCTTTTAAGATTCCAATGTGCGTCGAAACAGTGGCTCTCTCTCAATTCCGGCGCCGCCACTCCCGCCGGAACCCTAATCCTCCCACCACCGCCCTCTTCTTCCACGACCCGAGAAACTCTAAGATGGGGCTCATTCCTCTCACCGGTGAAGAAAAGCAAAATCAACTCCCCCCTCATGCTTCCCACTTCATCCGCCGCGGCGAAGAGAGCTCCGATTATTGCCATGGCTTATTGTGCTCCGAAAAATGGCACAAGAGTGATGAAAGTGATGGCTTTGACCTAATCTATTCGGTTTGCAACACCACTACCAACGAGTACAAGAAACTTCCTCCTCTATATCAACCTAGTAACACTGGCGCCATCGCATTCAACTTAGTCCTAGATCGGTCCAAATCACATTACAGGATTGTTTGCGTTCGTTCGACTTGGAGGATTGAGTGCACCGCTGACAACGATCCAAGTGATGATTTCTACATACATTTAGCCATCTACAAATCGGAAACCAATACGTGGAGTGAATGCCGTGAGCCTAACCAAATGCTCGATAGAATCTCTAGCGAGTATTTCAATAAAGGAGTGTATTTGAATGGCGGAATTCATTGGGTGTCTGACATTGTTCCTTTCTTGCGGTTTGACTTGGACGACGAGTGCTTTAAACCAATGCCCACCACTCCGCCAACTTGTTCTAAGCCAACTTGTTCCAAGCACATTGAGTGTTTCGGTGTGGCCGGAGGGCATTTGTACGTGGTTGAGTCATGTTATGGACAAAAGAATGTGTTTGACGTGTTGGAGATGAAGAGTGACTATTCCGAATGGTTTCTCAAGTACCGGGTTGATCTTGGGTCGGTGTTTTCAGGGTCTCGATGTTTCATAATCTCTCTAGTTCGAGACGAAAAACAAAGTAATGAATGTCTTGCGGTACTAACGTCTGGTTGCTCGGGTAGCTTGTTTACTTTGAAGGAAATTCTTCACGACGAATCATTGGAACTAATCCATTGGGAACATGTTAGCTCTTACTCTGAAACACTATTTTGTGTTGAATAGCGATGGAGGGAAGGAATGGAGAAGCCAAAAGGGGGGAGATAATTTGAAAACTTCGATTACAGTTATACATAATTTAGGAATTTAGGAACATGCCTAGTTCAAGTCCTGTTTGAACTAGATAATGCCATGTTGCCTTGCACATATTTTTTTTCAAATTGTCACAAGGTGACACCCCTCAGGCTTGATACTATTTCAACCAAAAATAAATTTTGATTTTAACTTTCACTCCCATATCATTGGTGGAATGTTATAGGGCCTTTCCAATTAGGTGGTTGTGTTGCTGGACTTGTGGAATGGTAGATAGATTTGGATTTTTTTTTCTCTGATAAATGACATCCACAATTATGGCACCAAATAAAATAAAAAACTGCCTGGTCGAATTGTAGAATCGATAGATGATCAAGAGAGGAAATAAAAGGTAAAATAAACAAGAGGTAAAAATTTTGATTCAAAATCAGGATGGATAGAAAATCACAAAGCTAATTATTAGTAGTATATGGATTCAAAAATTCATAAGATGATCACCTTACACCAGACAAGAACCCTTAATAACATGGTTTGTCGTATCGTCTAATAGGTTAAATATCGCATAGTTCGTAATATTTTTGAAATATATTGCTATCATTACAAGACGTATCAACGAATTCATAATATTTTTGAAATGTGTTGCTACCATAAAAAATCAAATATTTGGAATGTACTTCTATTGTTACGCAATATCTATATTCTTCTAATACATATTTATAAAATTAATATTACTCTAGTGGGTTGCACCATTACAGGGATTGCGACATAAATCGATACAGAAACGGTGAACCATGTTTGATAATAAATTTTTCGAGTATAATAATATTCAATTCTCTCCCTCTTTCTCGCTAGGCATCTGTGGGCTGGATCACGCCTGGTTCGGGACACTTTAAGTTAGGCCTGATCCAGGGGTGTTGGGTTGTACATTGGACCTAGGTAGTTTCAAGGTGCTTCGTGCTAATAAGTGTATATGGTGTCTCCTACCTAAAGTAGTTAAAATCTAGATCCTAGATCGTAGAATCGCACGATTCTACGATCCTACCATCCCAAAATAACTCAAATCGCAGTAAAATCGTTCAAATAAATAGAATCGGAGTAGGATATGATTCTACCAATTCTATACGATTCTGTTATTTTAGAAATTTTCTGGGCTGAAATAGGTAGAATCGTGTAAGATCGTACTAGTAGAATTGTAGGATACTACAATTTTTATTTTTATTTTTGTAAAAGGAAAGCTTTGTACACACACATCACTTTGTATTGACATGTATTTTTGGTATTTTTTGGCTAAAATAATAATTTCAGGGTTGAGTCATCCATATGAGGCCTAAAACATTTTAGTCAAATATTTCAATATGTAGCCAAATTTAATATGATTTAAACTTTCAAAATAAATATTTGACGATTATGTTAAAAAATAATAAATGAATTACATTAAATAAACTATATGTTCCACTTAATTTTAAATTTTTTATTTTAATTTTTAATTTTATCATATGAATTATAATATTATTTTTTTGTTTATTTGTATATTTTAGTTAAGGAAATTCATGAAATAGATGATGATGGAGAATTTGGTGAGATGGACGTCCTTGGTGTTGATAATAAGAATAGTAGCAACGATGATGATCTCGACGGTGTTCGTTACTTGTATGGAGACTTTGACGATAACAATGATCTTATTTAGCTAATTTTTATTATATTTGTATTATTTTTAAAAAATGGAGTTATGAACTTATGTTTATTGTTTTGGTTATGAACTTATGCTATGTGTGAGTAACTTTTAATTTCTAAATTGGAGTTTGTTTATTATTTTGGGTTAATATGATACATTGGTGAAACATGATATTGAGTTTGTTAAATGATAGTTATTTAAACTCTTATAAAATTTATTTTAATTTTACATTTATTTTGTCAATTAATTTTTATTTTTTAAAGTACGCAGTAATGTGATAAAACTTAACCATTTGCACCTTGATCTTGGGTCGGTGTTTTCAGGTTCTCAATGTTTCATAATCTCTCTAGTTCGAGACGAAAAACAAAGCAATGAATGTCTTGCGGTACTAACGTCTGGTTGCTCGGCTAGCTTGTTCTTGTATGATCTTCTTGAGGAGATGACTTTGAAGGTAATTCTTCACGACGAATCATTGGAACTAATCCATTGGGAACATGTTAGTTCTTACTCTGAAACACTATTTTGTGTTTAATAGCGATGGAGGGAAGGAATGGAGAAGCCAAAAGGGGGAGATAATTTGAAAATGTTATTTTGCGGTACAAACATGTTAGTTCTTATTGAACAAGAAAAACAATTTTTTGTTGGATAAGGATTATAATTCCTTGGAGAATAAGATATCTCTCTAACAAAATATTATATTTTACAATACAACTCTAAAAATAGGAATTTGAGACATTTTCCTAACAGTGCTTTCATTGTCCTTGGTTTAACTAATTTTGGTAGAGCATTCCTGATTAAGTGGTCGTGTTGTTGGACTTGTGGAATGCTTAGATAGATTTGGAATTTTTTTTCTGATAATGAGGTCCACAATTCTGGCACCAAATAAAACAATTGTCCAGTAGAATCGATATATGATCAAGAGAGTAAATAAAGGCTAAAATAATGAGCAATAAAAATTTGATTCAAAATCAGGATAGACAGAAAACTACGAAGCTAATTATTAGTAGTCTATGGATTTGAATATATAAAATAATCGATCACCATATAGCAGCAGACAATAACCATTGATCATATGGTTCATTGTATTGTCCAATGTGTTATTACAACACACAAAACTCTGGACAACATGATTTATTGTATCGTTTAATGATATGCCCGATTTGTAACACTTTTGAAATGTGTGATGGTAAAGTCACAGGACACGATTAATTATGTACAAACTCAATAATTAAATAAAAACTCTTCATGACAAGTTTATCATAATTGATTCATCACTCAGTTCATAACAATTTTGAAATGTGAGCAACATCGAAACTCGTCTTACTGATTTTTAAAATCAATACTGCCCTAGTGAGTTGAACCATGACATAAATCGATATAGCACCGAAAACCATGCTTGACATAAAAAAATTCAAGTATATTAACATTCAGTTTTCTCTCTCTTTCTCGCTGGGCAGAGTGCCTTTCATGTTTATATAGCCGTTGTGATGAAGCTGGATCACGCTTGGGTTGGGCCTGATCATAGGTGATTCCTGATGGGCTAGACAGTAGACATTGGACTAGGTAGACTCTGTACAAAAAGGAATGTTAAGTTGTTAACCAAGTGTATACAGTGTATTCTGCAAATATATGAGGCAAATAGTGACGGATCCAGAAAAAAATGCTGGGGGTGATTACTAAGGATCCGTTTGGATACCCTGTTTTTTTGTTTTTGATTTTTTACTGTTCACGAGACTAAAAAAAAAAATACGTTTGGCAAACGCGTTTACTGTTCACTGTTTTTTTCCCCAAGAAAACTGTTTTCTGTGAATAGTGTGTAAAAGTGGTGAAAACACCAAATACAACTTTTAGTTGTTTTTTGAGTTTTTTCACTATTTAGGTGGTAAAAACAGTGAAAACACCAAATCCATAAAATACAATTTTCACCAAATAAAAGTGGTGAAAACACCTTCATCCAAACGTTTTTTTGTTTTTAGTTTTTTCCTGAAAAAAACAAAGACAAATACAAAAACAGTTTTTATATTTGAAGACAGAAAACAAATACAAAAAACAGGTTTTCCAAACGTACCCTAAAAGATTTTATTTAATATATTTTCTTCTAATTTATATTATTATTTTCAAATGGGGTAATAATAATATATAAATAATTAAATTTTATGGAGGGTAAATCGTGAGATTTACCTATAACTTCATATTATTTTTTCCCACTGTAAATATGAAATAATAAAATTATACGAGGCAAGTGGCCCCACCTACGCTCATTCATTCCAACACCAACATCAAACCTTGAGCTGTGTGTCTCTGTGTGCATTAAAATGCACAGAAACGCACTAAAAAGACAAGTCTAGCTGGGATCAATAAAGATGTCTACATGTCACTCCATGCTTAATTTTGAGGGACTATTTTTTTCCGAAATAAAAAAAAAATTAGGGTGGAAAATATTCCGAATTATCAATTAGATTATTATTATTATTATTATTTAAATATTTTATTATAAATGAATTTATTTTTTGATCTATGGCAAAATAAAAATTTTATTGGATCATTTGAATAATAAAATATGAGGCTAGTAAACTTTGTTTTCAAACACCAAATATCTTAATTTTGAAGGTATTTTAGGTATAAGGGGTGTAAATGATGTGAGTTTGAAAAATTCAGGGGTATAAATGATGATTGTTAAATTTGAGGTGTGTGATTGAAGATAGAGTAAACTTAATGAGTGTTAAGGTAATTAGCCCTTTGTCAATTAGATAGAGGAGGGGGACATTGATCAAATTGAAAATGTTTGGAGGTTATTTGATAGACCAAGGGCAATATGATTATTTGGTTAAATCTAAGGGGGTTTTGTAATAATAATCCTTTTAAAAATTATTTATCTTCAAATCTTTTCACTTTTGGAAGGATAATAAATGAGAAATTTAAATGAATGAGATATCCTTCCAAATCTCTCCAAATCATATATTTTTTTTTATAATTGACAACCCAAAAAAATATCTCACTATCATTTCTTTTATCTTCTTTCCAAAAAACAGTCTTTCAAATCGCTTCTATGAAGCTTTGTGTCCTGGTCTAACTAGTTAAGAATAACGGATGCATTTCATTATATACTATTCATGTTCGTGCAAATGTTATGACAATAATAAAAGGAGAAACAAAAATAGGAATATATATATATATATATATATATATATAGGTGTGTGTATATGCACACACATATGAATGATCCACGAAGTGTATGCGTGTTATTGATTACTGAAGTGACTAAATTTGAAGTGATTAGAATGTCACACTGTATGAAGATATTGATTAAAGTAATTATTTGAGTAGTATTAGTATCAATAAAAAATTGACTTGAGGAGACAAAGAAATTCAATGGGCTGTTAAATCGTTAATCTGATATTTATGGTATAGGTGGCAAAGTTTCAAGTTTAATGATACTTTAAAATTAAGCAAATAATATTACCATGAAAAGCTATTTCTATGATTAAAACACTAGTGTAGGAGAAGCTATTTGATAATTTATTCACTTTTATGATTATAAATATAGAGGGTTCTTACTGCTAGTATTTACTGGAAAAAAAAATTGTACACAAAGAGAGAATATTTATATTTATCAATAAGAGATTATGGGCAAAATAAGTTCTCTAACAAAATGCATTATTATAACTGAATCAAACAAATTTTTTATACAATTCTTTTATTTTTTATTTTCAAAAATATAAAATTATTTTAAAAAATGCAAACCAAACCGACTTTATTATTCCTATCATAATTCCATAAGTAATGCTTTCAATCAATATCTCATGTTATTATCATATAATTAACCTCTCGCTCTCCCATTTTCACATATTCTACCAACTATTACAGAATTCATCTCATCAAACAAAAAGAAACTAGACGATTGCTTCGTTTGTATCTCTTAAAAAAAATTTGAAAATTTTGAAAATTGTTTTCTAAGAATAATAAATAAAAAAATTCCCTGAAAACATGGGTGCGTTTGGAAACTAGTATTTTCGTTTTCGTTTTTTATCTGTTGAGAACAAAAAAAATTCTTGTTCTTGTCCTAAGGGTAATCCGAAAACAAAAACACGTTTGGTTGAAAATTTTGTCTAAAATATTTTTGGGAACAAAAAATAAAATAAAATTTGGAGGTTGAAGATGAAGGTTAGGGAATCTGCAACAATTATTATTATTTTTTGCTAATAACAAACAGTGCCGAAAACAAAAAAACATCATTTGGTGTTCTAAAATTTTGAACTAAGGGTGAAAAAACGTTTTTTTTACTGTTCACGAAAACAAAAACCATCAAAGGTTCCCAAACGCGTTTTTGTTCCCGTGAACAGTGAAAAAAATAAGAATAAAAACGGAAACACCCATTTCCAAACGCACCATGCATTTTTATAATTAAATCCAACATACCCACAGTTTCTTGGGCCAATAACAAGCCTGTTCGACCGGATAATCAAAATGTAATTAGCCCAAATATATTTAAGTGGGACAATTTTATTTTTAACTATGTTTTCCGTGGTTGAAATTTAATCCCTCCCTGTTTCAAACTAAAGGAGAAAGAAAACTACAATTTATTTTTTTTGTTGTTAAAGAAAAAAAAAAATACTCAATAGCCCTCTAAAAACAATTTATTTCTTTACTATATGTATAAATATCACCTATTATATTATAGATAAATATCCTGTCAAATTCTCTATAGTACTTATATCTTCACTACTAGGTAGTACATTTTATATCAAGTGTATTTACCCATGGGTTCAATTACATATATTTATGACTTCTTTAAATTTCTGCCCTTATCCTAATTAATATTTTAGAATCCTTATTGTCCTACAACACTTTATAATTATTATTTTTAGTTATATTCTTTCATTTTATTGTAAATGAATAATAGAAAAGTAAATAATCAATAGTAGAAAAATAATCAATAAAATAGTTTATTTAAAAAAATTTAATAACAAATTAATAATAAAAAATTTACATTTAAAAAGTTTTCTAAATTTTTTCATTTTTTATACTTTTTTCTCTTTTTGTAAACCAAAAAGTTAACTATTTCAAATTCACATTAAATTATCTAATATATAAGTCAATCCCGCATAAAAAGAGTGCTCAGTAACTATCATAAATCTATATTGATCCATATTAACTTATCAAAACTTTATTCGAACCTGTTAAAAAGGGAAGTGAATCCTATTTAATTGGATTGTTAGGCCATGTTTGGTTCGCGGTTCGGTCTCATGTGTTCCGATCTCATAATGGTTCTTTTGGGACCGGACATTGTTTGGCAACACTGTTCCAAAAAAATGGTTCCAGAAAAACAAGGATGAGACCAAAAGGGGTAATTTTAGACAACCAAAAATTATGGTCTCAAGTGGTCTTATATACAATTATCTTAACACATGGAACCATAAAATTTGAAAAAATATATATAAAATTAAAAAATATATATATTTGGAAAATAATATATAAAATTAAAAAAATAATATAAAAAATTTGAAATAATGTATAAATTTTGAAATATATATATAAAATTCAAAATTAATATATAAAATGCAAAAAAAATATTTAAAATTTGGGAAAATAAAAAAATTCCAAAATAATAGAAAACATAAAAAATAATGTATAAAATTCGAAAATAATATATAAATTATGAAAAATAATATAATTTTTTTTAAATAATGTATTAAATTCGAAAAATATATATATAAAAATCAAAATTAATATATAAAATTTTAAATATATATATATAATTTAAAAAATAATATATAAGTTTTGAAAAATAATATAAAAAATTTGAAATAATGTATAAAATTTGAAAAAAATATAAAATTCAAAAATAATATACAAAATTAGATATATATATATATTTGAGAAAATATAAAAATTTGAAAATAATATAAAAAATCAAAAATAATATATAAAATTCAAAAAATAATATAAAAATTCGAAATAATTTATAAAATTTGAAATATATATTATTTTCAAAATTTTTATATTTTTTCAAATTTTATATATTTTTCATACTTAATATATTTTTTGAATTATATATATTATTTTTATTATTTTTTGTATTATTTTCCAAACATAAGACAAAACAACTTGAATAAGACCATGTTTGGTAGGCGGTCTTTCTAGTCTGGTCTGGTTCGGTCCGGTCCGATCCGGTCTGGTCTGGTCTGGTCTAATCTGATTTGGAAAAGTCTGTTTGATAAGCGGTCTGGTCTTACTATTTATTTATTATTTATTATAATATTTATTTATGTATTATTTATTTATTTATTTATTATTTCTTCACTTTATAATATATTTTATTATTTATAGGGTTAATTTCAGTAAACCCCCCTATACTATCCAGATTAATCAACTAACCCCTTCTCTGTCCACTTTGCCCCCTATACTATTCAATTTCATCAAATTGCCCCCCTCAGCTCACATTTTGACTAAAAATGCCTAAACTACCCTCAATCAATAGTATAAGGGGGTTTGTTGATTCAACCATTTAAATTTTTTTTTTTCAAAAATCAATTATATTTTTCACAAAAATTATAAATATATATATATATTTCTTTTGCAAAAAATCTGCAACATATGAAAATTCATTTTTCACAAAATATTCAAAAAAAATTTTGCAAAAAATAATTTTTTTTTCCGAAAATCTGCAACATGAAAAAAAAAAAAATTTCAAAATTTTTTTTGCAAAAATTCATTTTTTTGTGAAAAACAATTTCCGAAAAAAAAAAATATTCCGAAAATCTGCAACATATGAAAAAAAAAAAAATTCAAAATTCTTTTTGCAAAAAATCATTTTTTTCCGAAAATCTGCAACATATGAAAAAAAAAATTCAAATTTTTTTTGCAAAAAATCATTTTTTTCCGAAAATCTGCAACATATGAAAAAAAAAATTCAATTTTTTTTTGCAAAAAATCATTTTTTCCGAAAATCTGCAACATTTGAAAAGAAAAATTTCAAAATTTTTTGCGAAAAATAAAATTTCCGAAAATCTGCAACATATGAAAAAAAAAAATTTCAAAATTTGTTTTGCAAAAAATCATTTTTTTCCGAAAATCTGCAACATGAAAAAAAAAAGAAAATTTCCGAAAATCTGCAACATATGAAAAAAAAAATTTCAAAATTTTTTTTGCAAAAAATAAATTTTTTTCGAAAATCTGCAACATATGAAAAAAATAAATTTCAAAATTTTTTTGCAAAAAATAAATTTTTTCCGAAAATCTGCAACATATGAAAAAAAAAATTTCAAATTTTTTTTGCAAAAAATCATTTTTTTCCGAAAATCTGCAACATATGAAAAAAAAAAAATTCAAATTTTTTTGCGAAAAAAAAAATTTCCGAAAAAAAAAAATTTTCCCGAAAATCTGTCCACTTTGCAAAAGAAATATATATATATTTCTGAATTTATAATTTTTGTGAAAAATATAATTGATTTTTGAAAAAAAAAATTCTAAATAGTTGAATCAACAAACCCCCTTATACTATTGATTGAGGGTAGTTTAGGCATTTTTAGTCAAAATGTGAGCTGAGGGGGGCAATTTGATGAAATTGAATAGTATAGGGGGCAAAGTGGACAGAGAAGGGGTTAGTTGATTAATCTGGATAGTATATGGGGGTTTACTGAAATTAACCCTTATTTATATTATTAAATTATTATTTATTAATTTATAAATATATTCTATTTATTTATTATTATTTCATTATTTAATTCATTTTATTTATAAAATTTTTATTAATTTTAAATTATTTAAAAATATATTTTATTAATTTAATATTAATTTATTATTATTATACTCATTTTTTATTATTATTATGAAGTATTTATTCATTATTATATTTACTTATTATTTATTATTATATTTATTTATTATTATATCTATTTATTATTTTTTATTATATTTATTTATTATTATTATTTATTTAATTTTGTTTATTATTTATTATTTTTATTATATTTTTAAATATGTTTTATGTAATTTATTATTATTATTTATTATTTAGTCCATTTTTTATTATTATTATATTTATTTATTATTATTGTATTCATTTTTAATTATTATTATGTTTTATTTAATTTATTATTTATATTATTAATTATTCATTTTTAATTATTTATAAATATATTTTATTATTTATTCATTTATTTATTATTATTATATTCATTTTTTTTATTATTAGGTATTATTTATTTCATTTTGTTTATTAATTATTATTTATATTTTATTTTTAAAATATGTTTTATTTAATTTTTTTTTATTATTATTATTTATTCATTTTTAATTATTTATAAATATATTTTATTAATAAGACCAGACCGGACCACCAGGAACCATACCTTTTTTTTTGGTCTGAAATGAGGTCATTTTGGTATGATTTGGTCTTACTTGGTCTAACCAAAAATTTGGGACCAATGCTACCAAACACGCTCTGGTCCCATAAAACGCAAGACCAGACCAGACCACCTGGGACTAGACCACCTACCAAACAGGGCCTAAGACCATAAGACCAGACAGCTTTACCAAACAGACTTTGAGAACATCACCCAAATAAGACCAGACCGGACCGGACCGGATAAGACCAGATCATACCAGATAAGACCAGACCGAACCGCCTACCAAACGTGCCCTTATTTTTTCACTCTTATCTTCCTATTAGATAGAGTTATATTTATTTAAGTGTCTTTCTTTCTTGATTAATATCTTTTTAAAATTCTAAATAATAAAATAATATAAAATTTTAAACAATTTTGTAAAGCATTTTCACCAAATTCGGGTTGGAATATATATATATATATATATATACTAGAAAAGTCTACGTGCGATGCTCGTGATAAAATTTCCAGATATACTCTTTATAGGAATTTTTTATTTTATAATTTATATTTCGTTAAAAAAGTTTAAATATGTTATTTTTTAATACTGAATAAGGAGTTACATTAATAAGAAATAAAATAAACTACCTATTGCAAATAATAACTTATTTATTTTGCTAAAACATGTAACAAAATAAAAGTTTCTGAAACCAAAAACCAACCTACGAACACATCATTCAAGAAATCCCAGTTGCATGTAATGGGAAAAAAACCAAAGAATCAAATATAAATTTGAACATGTTAATAAAACTTCACAAAAATCTCCATATGAAATTAAAGTTACTTAGGCCCCGTTTGGATATGGAAAAACAGTTTTTGTTTTTTAAATGTTCGCCGAGTTCAAAAAAAAAACACGTTTGGCAAACGCGTTTACTATTCACTTTTTTTTTTTCCAAGAAAACTGTTTTATGTGAATAGTGTGTAAAAGTGGTAAAAACACCAAATACAACTTTTAATTATTTTTTGAGTTTTTTCACTGTTTAGGGTACCACCTCCGCCACCGCCCTCACCACGCCGCCACCAACCACCACCACCCCCCGCCACCGGTAGCCGCCGCTGGCCCCCACCACCTCCGGTCGCCGGGCCCCACCGTCGCCGCCTCCGCCCGCCGCCAGTCACCCATCGCCACCGGTCACCGCCGACCACCACCGCCGCCCACCAATACCATTTTATTTTTCAATACAAATTTTCATCCAAACGCTTTTTTGTTTTTAGTTTTTTGCTGAAAAAAACAAAGACAAATACAAAAACAGTTTTTATATTTGAAGACAGAAAATAAATACAAAAAACAGGCTATTCAAACGCACCCTTAACTAAAAGTTACAATCCCTAAAATAATGTATTTTTAAGCCACAAAACATAATGGCCCCGTTTGGATACAGAAAAACAGTTTTTGTTTTTTTACTGTTCACCGAGTTAAAAAAAAAACACGTTTGGCAAACGCGTTTACTGTTTACTTTTTTTTCCCCAAGAAAACTGTTTTCTGTTAATAGTGTGTAAAAGTGGTAAAAACACCAAATACAACTTTTAATTGTTTTTTGAGTTTTTTCACTATTTAGGGTACCACCTCCGCCACCGCCCCCGCCACCGCCGCCACCAACCGCCACCACCCCCCGCCACCAGTCGCCGCCGCCGGCCCCCATCACCTCCTGTTGCCGCCAGCCACCACCGCCGCCAATCACCCACCACCACCGCCCCCCGCCGCCACCGGTCACCGCCGACCACCAATACCATTTTATTTTTCAATAAAAATTTTCATCCAAACGCTTTTTTGTTTTTAGTTTTTTGCTGAAAAAAACAAAGACAAATACAAAAACAGTTTTTATATTTGAAGACATAAAACAAATACAAAAAACAGACTATCCAA
Organism: Cornus suecica; assembly: GCA_963922005.1. NCBI lineage: Eukaryota > Viridiplantae > Streptophyta > Magnoliopsida > Cornales > Cornaceae > Cornus > Cornus suecica. Next base: position 7,335,966 of record OY998246.1, on the reverse strand, counting down.
ACACAACCAATATAATTAAAAGTACCATATATATACATGCATTGAATTATAAGAGAATAAATTTTTCAAAGTATAATGAAACAAACAACATTTAGTACAAGAAACTGGACACAATAAAAGATTACTTGTATGTTATAGTGAAAAAATAATAATGTTCCCTTTGTTTTTGTAGAGTAGCCAATTCAATTGCTTTTTGAATTGGGGAACTATTGTCTTCTTCTATATATATTTGTTTGTCCCAAATAGAGGAAACGTGCCTATATCTAAGAGTTAATAAAACATTATATATTGGACACGAAAACTTGTAGTGTGATTAAAATTTAGTATATCTCTTAATAATTTCATATCAGGCATACTCTTAAGCAATCATTATTTGTAAATTATGAAACTATATTGGTTCTCTTTCTTCTACTCGGCTTCATAGGTACCCCTTCTCTCATATCTCCTCTATTTTGTGTCTTTTCTTAGTTTTATACACTATTTGGTGCTTACTTTTATAAAAGTTCCCATAAAAAAAATATATAATATTACTTTTACATGTAAAATTATTAGGTAACCACCTTCCTCGTGACCGACAGTTGTACATATTCATGTCTTAATTTTTTTCTCTTTATTTTTGGTGGGTGATAAAAGAGAGATTTCTAGATATGGTAAAATGCTAGCCCGTTTGGGAGCCTTATTTTTGTTCCCATTTTTGTATTTTCGACCCAATTTTGAGAACAAAATACGTTTGGGATGCTTTTTACGGTTGAGATTGTTTTGATTTTGGAAACAAGTTTTGATGAGCAGTACAAAAAACATGAGAACAACTAAAAGGTGTTTTTTTGTTCTTCATCTCCGAGAAGAAAAAAAACCAAAATTCGAAGCTGCAAACACCCAAAAATTCGAACAACTTTTGAAGCTCTTCTCCCCAATTCGATATACACACACAGAACAATCGATATATATATATACACACTCCACTGCAAACACCTAAACCCTAATTCGAAGCCCTAGGTTAGGCCAATTTGAAGCTCTTCTCCCCAATTCGAAGCTCTTCTCTCTCCTCACAAAAACACTAAATCAAAATCCTAGGTTGGGCCAAGGGCGGAGGACGGCGATTAAGGAGTAGCAGAGTTGGGTGGTGCGTGAGAGGTGGAGGTGAATGAGATGGAGGAGGAGTTGCACCCCTGTGTGTATATGTGTGTGTATGTGTTTTGGTGTATTGGTGTGTGTTTTACAATTGGATTTTTTTTTCCTTAAACAAGTTTTTGTTTCTTGTTTTTTGGTTCCCAAAACAAGAATAAGAATAAAATTTGGTTATTGTTTTTTGGTTCCCAAAACAAAAACAAAACACAAGGGTTCCCAAACTGGGTCTAGGTGTTTATTCAAAAACCAACCATCCACAAAACAAGGATATAATGGAGAAATTAAAAGTTACAAAACTTATTACTAACTTACACCACTATCATAGATTAAAAACAAATGGACATAATATTAGATTAGGGATTTCAATTATCACAATTTGCGTTAAATAATGCCATAGAAGTATATATATATATATAATGTACAAACATAAATATATACACACAAACTAAAAAGAACAATTGAAGAATGACAAAAATTCATATAACAAACAATAAAACTCAGTTGCAATAAAAGGAAGAAAATAAAAAATTGAAGAAGAGAGGAATTAAGCTTCAAATCTGGTAACTTTGGGTTGAAATTGAAGAATTTGAGACTTGATTTCAATCTAGACTAATATATATAGGGCTCTTGATCTAATGACTTTTAATCACATCGCAATTATGTTTACATGTCCAAAGTTATTCCTTATACAATTAAAATTTGGATTATTAATTAAGATAATATTCAATATTATAGTCCATTTAGGATTAAGATTATTAAATACAAATTTAGATGAGATTAATAATTTTATTTTTATCCAATTAGGATTAGGATTATTAATTATAATTCAATAATAATAATAGAATGTAATAAAATATAAAAAATAATCTAAAACTTTAGTATTCTATCACAATATTATTTGTAATATAGATATATAATATAATTTAATACAATTAAAATTTAATTAAATCTTAGTAATAGAATTTGAATACATATTTCATACCTAAATATTAGTGTTGATGCTTCCAAATAGGATTATACTTTAATTGGAGTTATAGAATTCATTTACATATTATAATTACAATTCAAATAGAAATTGGATTGGAGTTAAAGAATTCAATTAAATTTTGTAGTTCAAATTTAAATAGAATTTAGATTGAAAATTCATATATAAAATTTTAACTATAAATACTGAAACACTAAAACTTCTTCCCACTTTTAATAATATATATATAAATATAGATATAGATATATATTCTTGAATTCTTTAAATTTCTACTAATATCCTTAGTGCTTGTTTGGTAGAGGGAGTGGTGTTATTTTTTTGGGTTTGGTTTGAAAATTGTGCTCCACTCCATGTTTGGCAAGCATGGTGTTAGAGCAATAGTGTTTGAATAGTGTCACGATCAAAATCCATGATTTTTCACACCATCTCAATAGATGGTTTGGTTGGAGTTGAGTTGGTTTTCTCACACCAAAACTATTCTTTAACCCAAACCAATTCAATTTGGTGTACCATTGTTTAACCTAAACCAATTCATTTATAATATTATATATATATAAATTCGAAAAATAAAATATTTATGAAAAAAATAAAATATTTCAAAAAAATCAAACGAAAAAATATATTTCATAAAAAATAAAATATTTCGGGAAAACAAATATTTCTAGAAAAAATAAAATATAATAAAAATATATTTATTATTTTTTAAAAAAGATACAAATTATATGTATTTTTAGTGAAATCTTTTTATTTTTTTGAAATATCTTATATAAAATATTTTATCTATAAATATTTCGAAAAAATAAAATATTTATATATTTTATTTTTTAAAACATATATATTTACAAAATGTTATTTTAAATAAATAAAATGTCAAAATATTCCAAGTTACCAAATATGATTAATTTCAGAATTTCAGCTCATACCAACTTTACCAAATATGGTTTGGTTTTTCAGTTTCACTTTTTCTCACATCAAAACCATCTGCACCAAACATAGTTTGAAACCAAAATAAAACCACACCAACTCCAACCAACCCAACTCCAACAAAACCAAAACAAAAAACCAACACCACATCGTCTACCAAACAAACACTAATATGTTTTAGAATCCTCGGTGTCTTACAACACCTTACAATTTTCCTTTTGATTTATATTCTTCTATTTTATTGTAGATGAATAGTAGAAAAGTAGACAACAAAATAGTTTATTTGATTTTTTATAACAATTTAATAATAAAAATAATTATATTATAAAAAATCCTATTTTTTACCCTTTTCCTTTTGTTTTTAAACCAAAAATGTAAACATATACCTATATTCTAATTATGTCAATATGGGGGGTTAAGGTGATGTTTTGACATAGTTCAAGCAGCGGTGTAAATAAAATTAATCCTATATTAAAATATATATCTATATTTTAATTATTACGTACCCTAACAATGTCGTCAGCTTTTGACTGAACTCAAGAATAAGGGGTAATTCCGTTAATTAAATTTCACAAACAATTCATCATTTTCTAACTACTGTAAATTGTATCAACTTTCACTTTTGTACTTTCTCTCACGCCCTTTCTCTCTCTCTGTATAATATACATATACATCACCTATAATTTTCACCATGCCCACACCTTCAAACTCTATGCAAACCCTAACTTATCTCTTCAAACCCTAAAAACCCTCCATTTCTCTCTCTACAATTCTTGTTTCTCTGTCCAGAATTCTTGATTTTCTCTCTGGAAAAAATGGGATTACAAGAAGGGGGCTCTTTAATCCCATTTCTAAACCTCAACCCTAACCCTAACCCTAACTCCATTGCCACCAGTAGCTCCACCTCCACTGCCGCAATTGTTGTCCCCAAGCTCGAACCCAAGCTCGAGCCACTCGACGACAGCGAGCTCCATCTATCGCCCGAATCTCAAAACCCTAACCCTAGTTTTCTATTCAGCTCTCAGCAGAGCACTCCAGCGGGGTTTTCCGAGCCGGAGTTGGGGTCGAGCGCGCTTAATCTGATTCCGCATCAATCGGTTTCCGAAGAAGGTAATGTGTACTCGGAGTATCACAAAATCGCGGAGCTTTTTGCTGCAGCGTTCACGGAGAAGCGCGGCAATAGGGATGGAGAGGTGAGTGTTCTGGATCCGAATTCGATGGCCATCGTGCCGGTGACGGAGGATACTCAGGTTTCAACGGTGGCGGTGGCGCCGTGTGTGAGGAGGAAGCAGCGCTCGTCGGAGCTGGTTAGGGTTACGGATCTTGGAATTGAGGACCAGAGGTACTTCAGGGACGTGGTGAGGAGGACGAGGATGGTGTACGACTCGCTGCGGGTGTTCTGGATGGCGGAGGAAGAGAAGCGGGTGGGTATCGGTGGCGGGAAGCGGTCGCGGGCGGACTTGAGGGCAGCGTCGGTGATGAAGGAATGCGGAATGTGGCTAAATCGCGATAAACGGATTGTGGGATCGATCCCCGGGGTCTACATTGGGGATTTGTTCTTCTTCCGGATGGAATTGTGTGTATTGGGAATGCATGGACAAGCTCAGGCCGGAATTGACTACGTTCCGGCGAGTCATAGCTCCAATGGGGAGCCAATTGCTACCAGTATAGTTGTTTCTGGTGGGTATGAAGACGATGAAGACATTGGGGATGTGATAGTGTATACGGGTCACGGAGGACAGGACAAGCATTCGAGGCAATGCAGCAACCAGAAGTTGGAATGTGGAAACCTTGCACTGGAGAGAAGCATGTACTATGGAATTGAGGTAAGGGTGATTCGTGGGTTTAAATATCAGGGGAGTGTTAGTGGTAAGATTTATGTTTATGATGGTTTATATAGAATCACTGATACATGGTTTGAGGTGGGTAAGTCTGGTTTTGGGGTTTACAAATTCAGGCTTGCTAGAATTGAGAATCAACCTGAAATGGGTAGTGTGATCCTTAGATTTGCTCTGAATCTTAGAAATAGCCCATTGACTGCTAGACCAGTGGGTTATATTAGTTTCGATCTTTCGATGAAGAAGGAAAGAATGCCAATTACCCTGTTTAATGATATAGATGATGATCATGAGCCATTGTACTACGAATATCTTCCAACTACTGTTTTCCCTCCTTTTGCATTTCATTCAGCGGGCATGGGTGGTGGGTGTAATTGTGTTGCTGGATGTGTGGATGATTGTTCGTGTGCATTGAAAAATGGGGGTGAATTTGCTTATGATATAAATGGGACTCTCATAAGAGGGAAACCACTGATATTTGAATGTGGGACCAATTGTCATTGTCCACCATCTTGCCGGAATCGTGTGAGCCAAAAAGGGGTGAAGAATAGGTTTGAAGTGTTTAGGTCGAGGGAGACCGGTTGGGGGGTTAGGTCTCTGGAGTTGATTCAACCTGGTGCTTTCATTTGCGAATACACTGGGGTTGTCCTTACCAGGGAACAGGCACAAGTTTTTACAATGAATGGGGATAGTTTGATCTATCCAAATAGATTTACTGAGAATTGGACAGAATGGGGGGATTTGTCAAACATATTCTCGGATTATGTCCGTCCGGCATATCCCTCTATTCCTCCACTGGATTTCGCGATGGATGTGTCGAGAATGAGGAATGTTGCTTGTTACATTAGCCACAGTTCAACTCCTAATGTTATGGTGCAGTTTGTGCTATATGATCACAATAATCTGTTGTTTCCTCACCTCATGCTATTCGCAATGGAGAATATTCCTCCTCTGAGGGAGCTTAGTCTTGATTATGGCGTGGCTGATGAATGGACAGGGAAGCTTTCTATCTGTAACTAACTAATCACCCAAAGGATTGGTGCATTTTCAATGTAGTCCAGTGCACCGTCTTCAGGGACATGATGCACTGAGGTAAGCCCCACTTCCTTTCTTGGTAAGAGTAGAATCTATTAGCTGTTGGACTTAAATTTCATGCAAGTCCCTTTGTAGATTGCGTAATGTATGTCTTTTTATAGATAGCGTCATGTGTGTCTCTTTGGAGCTCAAGTCATTCATGCTCTTTGGAGCTTGTGTCATGTATGTCTCTCATCATGTATATATACTTTTAGATTGCATCATGTATGTCTCATTGTAGCTTGCACCATCTATGTCTCTATGTAAAAAATAAAGATCAAGTTTGGTGACTACTTCCTTAGCTTTGTTGTAGCTAGTCAACTGTCAACTCTGTTACCTGTTTGTATGCAATAGTTTTGTTGCTCAGTGTGCTATCTTGAAACGCAATAATCATTTCATGAAGCCATAGTGGTAGATAGAACCTTTAGCATTTTTTCAGGCAGAGAGCTGAATGCACCTTTCTACAGTGAAATTGTTGGTCATTACAAACACACTATTTATTCAGTGCTTTGGAGATGAAGCATTTCTTTAGTTGTTTTTTTTTAGTTCCTGTGGACTTACTGGATCTGTTTCTTGTCATTAGCTACCTTGCTATGGACGATTTATACTTCACATTTTTAGGAAAAGGCCCAGGGATATTTCTACCTTAATTTGTTAAGGTTATAGATAGTAATTTTTTGTTAGTTTATTTATTGTTTTTACCATTCGTATGTTTTGTTTTAACCTCAAGATCTTATCACTCTTCGATATCTTCACTTCTTAGTTTGATGGTACTGATTCTTCTGTGTTGTCGTATATCCATACTGACCATATATCCATAATGACTTGATAGGAACATATTTGTCTTTGTAGATGCTGAGGTTACACTTTAGAGCTAACATGTGTAGGAGCTCATGTATAGACTGTATATTTGAGGTTAAATGCTTTTTCCCCCATTTTCGCCCCCATAAACTGGTGTTGGAGTGATGAAGAATATGACAATCAGTAGTACATGGAGAACTGGTGAAGGCATACCTTCACTTTACAACAAACAAGAAACAACAGAAAAAAACTGAAAAAAACCATTTCCATTACCCAAGAAAGCAAAATGAAACACAGTGAAGCTGAATATGACCAGCACAAATCAGCAGTGAAACCCAGATGCAAACATAAACAGATCAACCACCTTATCCCACTAGTAAAAACCAGCAGCAAGCATCTAAATGATATCCCCCGCATTTTGCAAGAACAGTCAGCAGCATCCAATACTTGATATTACGGCTCTCTAGCCACCTCAGTAGCACATCTGCATAAGCCTCGATGAATCTTCCATTTCCCTCTCCCCGGACAGCCCACATCACCAAAGCATGGTTCGCCGTATCGTCGGTTCGTAATGCTTTTAGAAAGTGCCGATACCGTTATTTAACACTAACATCCGATACTCATTTTTAAGGTCGATATTGTCCGAGTCCATTATACCGATGCCGTGAGTGTTACCGAAACTGATACCGTGACGGCGAAGCATGCACCAAAGGTAAAATCCATCCTTTTGATTTTTGACCTTGTTGATAAAGAACTTGTTAATTGCAAAATCCAGTTTAGCAATTAATCAAATTAAAGGATACACAGCAAAAAAGGTCACTTCAACAAATCAGCAAATCACCACCAAATATCCTTTACAAAGGGACATTACACAAACAAATGTACTTGAAAACATAAAGAACAGATAGAAGCAATCTGAACACCCCTGTTCTGCAAATTAAAAGTAGATGGTTGTTCATCAGGAATCATGAGAGAAGTGGTAAAACAAGTTCTAGGTCTTGCTTTGTTCCAGCACAAGTTTCTCCAAGGCACTAGAGGCATCTGATGTCTACAATTATCCCAAGCTCTATTTAAAGGAAAATTGATACCATCCCACATCATTCTACCAGTATCCTTGTGTATTGATCTTTCACGTAAATTTGACACTCCACCTTTATCAGGCATAATAGTCTGCAGATTAGAATTTGTGACCAAATCTATGAAGCAAGGATATTCATTACATCATAGGGCATAGTGATTGCTATGAGCAATATTTGCTTCCCCTTCTCAGGTCATAGAAGAAGATTTTGACATATGATGGATCGTCGTTATGCATAATAAATCTGGGAAGAGTTATGGTTGGTAAACTTCTGTAGCTGATGAGTGGCAATCACTTCTCTGATTTAATTGTATGTGTAGAAAGTTGTGCAGCATGTGTCATCGTTCTCTCTGGCTAACTGAAAAATTTGAAGTGGGGATTTTGACATAAGCAACTTTTTCCTATCTTTTCGGGAGCACATGTATTAGAAGCAGGGAACACCTTCCTTTCGAAACTATGATTTTCCTTTAGAGATGGTAAATTGAGGACTCAGACACAAGTGCATACACTTATCTTAGTGGTTTTACTTTTTTTATTTCACTTTTAAAAATTCATAACGATATGACAGTTTTTGTAGCTTAAAAGTGCTTTTCTAATGTTAATTCTCATTATTCATAGCCGGTTTAATAACCAACTTTTGAAAATGTAGCATCTTTATTACAATATATTCTTGTCTCTGCAAACAGCCTACTTTACTGTACATATTTCGAGTGTGTGCCTTCTTTTGATCCCAACACCCTTTCTGCTTATTATAATATCCTAATTCCGGCTAATGTTGTTGGGGTACTAGAAAATTTAATTCTGCCTGTTTTTGCTTGTAATTACGAGTGCTAGAATGCTTGTTTGAGAGGACCAGATATCAGTGATGAGATTCTCATCCGTATTCCGATCGTAAGAGTTAGGTGTTGATTTTCATTCTTACAACTCTCATTTTGAAGCAGATAGTTGATAGTTCACAGTGCTCATTCTCTAGATACTAGAAAAGCCAACTCATGTTTCCACTCCATTTTCATTACGAAGATGTATCACGTCAGGATCCGTTGCTCAAACCGAATCACGCCAACGTTATGGGAGTTCCTAGATCGTGTAAAATAAGAGCGATGTGACTAATACTGTCTTTATCATGGTGGGACTCGGCTACTACATTCCTGAAGTTTTCCAGTGTCATTTCTACACAGCCACTCTTTTAAATCCTAACTAGAAACATTTTCGTAGTGGCTAGCGATGAAGCAGATATTTGCTTTTTCATGTAATTTGAACGACTTGAAATACTTCCCTTCGTGATTGGGTTACTGTATTTTCTTTAGTTTTCTTTTTAGTCAATTTCTGGGCAGCTGTTCTTTCAGATACTGATATCATGTCATTTCCTTATTGGTAACTATCTGTAATTTTGTTGAGATAATTTTATGTAAGATATGATTGGGAGAGACATCTTGTTTCTGTGAAAATCATCTCAACTAAAGCAAATCTAAGTGAATGTAGTTCAAAATGATCTTGAAGTTCTCATTCGTTCTGTATGGTGTGAATGGGAGGTATTGAACTTGACGGTGGAGTTGTTTTGAGTTGGGCATTGGGAGTGGCCTCTTTTATAGGTTGGAAAGTTTTGAGTGCAGCCCACTTTGCATATTTTGGACTTCATGGGAAAGCATTGCAGGATGATATCTGAGTAGATAACATCCAGTCCCACATTGGAAGAAAATCTTAACATTTATTTATTTTTGAGATGGTGGTTAGTCTTAGTACTGGAGAATTTTTGGATTTTGTAAGCTGTTTCTATTCTTGATTTGATGTAATGCAATTACTATTTACTAATAAAAGACCAGTTCATCTGGGAAGGCTTAGCTAGCTTATCAATTGACTTGGTTTAAGGTCAAGTTTGCAATTCAACATTGTGGCAAAAGAAACTGAAAGAAGCATTGAATACTGTTGGACATTAATGTCTAAGTTTGTAGAAACCTATGTTTATCGAAATGCCATGCATCATATTATGAGATGTGATGATGGGGATAATGAGTGATTGTTGTTCGTCACTTAAATTAATCATACTGCTGGCTCCTGAATTAGATTTGTCTTTTTTATTTTATTTTATTTCCTGATCTTAGTTCACTATGCTATGTAGATTCCCAGATGGTAAAGGAGAAGGGAAGCAAATTGAGTTTGAAGTGAAATATCATGGTTACTGCTAATCTGCTGCTGTATCTCTGTTGGATATATATGGGGAAAAGACCCTACAAGTTATTAGTGTATGAATCTGCTTGTATGTATATGAAGTCCAATTTGAATTATGTTTGTACAGATGACATATATCAGTGCATGAGCTGCTAGATTTATGCAGTGCTTTTTTATTTCAGTCATTGGATGTATCAGCTGGCTAATTTTGCCAAAACTGCAGAGAGATTAAAAAGTTTTTTTTTTTTTTTTTTTTTTGGGGGGGGTGTTGAAATATGTGAGAGTGAAGAGATGGCTGAGTTTGTTGTGCCCGATTAGATTATGCAGCAGCCTATTACTGTTTGAGTCTGGAATACTAAATATATTAATCTCTCTGTACTAATAAATTATTATGATGTAGGCTTACAAGTAGTTGTTATGAATGATAATTATACAGGTTCTAGTTCTCTATCGTGTGATGTAGTAGCTCCTGCTGCAGCGATGTTGTAATTCTTTTCCTCACACTTCAATTCCTTTTCAATATATTTGCTTGCATTATAACCCATTATTTAAAGAAGAACGAAGACAAGGAAGAAACACTCAGTACAGTTAGAAAATACAGTCAGCAAATACTTGCTTATAATCGCACGGCATAATAACACCAAAGAAAATCTCTTCTTTCTTTTTTTTTTTTTTTTTTTTTTTTTCCAATAAATTTCGTTATTGAAAACTTAACCACACATTACATTTTTCTGGGCAAGTTATTCATATGTATTTTCTTTTATGAGTGTGTGGTTGTGTTTGTGTTACTCTATATATTAGCAATAATAAGTAGTATGGAATGTTGCAGTGAAATGGAGGATTCTAACCTCTTAGTTGTCCATCAGGAGCACATCGCAATCTATACTCGTATTGATCAAGGATTCAGAATTGGTTGAGTTAAATATTCTATGAATATATATATATATATATAGAGAGAGAGAGAGTATATATGAACGACTTTTTCTTACAGTCATTCAAGTCTCTCAGCAAGATGAGTTTCACAAACCTGTTCATTTGACAGAACAAAAACTATATGCTAAACCAAGAAATTTTGTGTTCTCTCCAGAATATCGAGACTGCAGATATGGTGCAGGATGAAGCCACCATGCCTGTGCAATTAATCATTTACAAGGGCATCATTCGGTATATTGATCAAGAAATGAAGCAAAGACCAGTTTCTGTCACATAAATGTTGGAGTTGGTCTTACAGATTACAGAAGCCTCAACGGAATGTTGCATTATTTACATAAATTATTTAGTGCATTATTCTACAACACGTAGGATGATAGACGTATCTAATGTTCGTAAATTGGGCATCATATTCATTTGGGCAGGGCAAACATTTCAAGATTGAGCAACAGATGTTCCGTTTTTCCCAAGTTCCCGCTGTCGTGCCCTTTCAATCTTTCGTTTACGCCATTCCTCCAGAGCTGAAAAACTCAAAACATGTCAGAAAGAGCCCCTTCCATTGCAATACTGCTAGTGATCAGATCACCCAAAAAAAAAAAAAACAGTAACATTGAAGTATTCTGATCAGTCTCTACAATTCTGAACTTACGGGTTATAACTACACGTGAGAAAACCTTAAAATTTCTGAGCAGAAGTATGCGCCAAATTTTATCCTAACTAGAAAAGTAATAAGAATATGTGACAATGTGTTATGAAAGGACAGCAAGCTCTCGGATGCTAATTTCGATTTTGAAAAAACGAAAAGAAAAAAGAAATAACTTTGAAGGCTTCAGAGTATCTACACAACTTCTAAGGCACCTGTTTTATTTTCATTAATTTAAGACGATCTACACCAGCATTTTCCCTCGAGCATTGGATTAATGAGTTGTGTCTACTGCGCAAAACTAGTACCATATGAAAGACTGCATCTAGTTCAGGAAGCAGGGAGATTACATACGTAATGGTTTGACAGACATATGTAACATGAACTTCCACCTTCTTGTTTATCCCCCTTTTGTTATTGCTACGGTAGATGACCACAGGGACATATATATTGAGTTATGTTAGAGTTGAGTTGTTACTAGTTATTGTTCTTTCTGACCGTCCTTCATAATATTGTGATGAATGGTGAAAGGTGAATTTACTTGTGTGACGTAAAGGACGAGAGATCCAAATCCAACCACATTACGATTGGGCTGGTTCAGATTTGCCCCGCCCAAGATGCGGCCCTATGCTTACCCTATAGATACAAATGGACCATACATGCTCTCACGTCTTCAATGGACCGAGAGAGAGCAATAGCAACATCGTCCAGGATAAGTTGGTTACCTTTCATGCTGGCAGAATCTGAATTGGAACGAATATTGCTCAACCTTGACATTACATCAACCGCAGCTGTCTCCTTTGTGTCTTTCCTTTGGACAGGCTCCGGTTCGACGTATGCTTCTTGCTCAATTTCTCTCACCTAATAGATAGAATATTTCAGTTTCAGAGCAAGATGTATCTGGAGTCTAAGCTTGAACCACTTCAATATTACATGTAAGGAGCGGCAGAAAAAAATACCAATATCAACCTCAATGCAAAAACTTTAACTAAGGACCAGCACGTAATGAATTGATATAACTATGATACTTACTCTTTTTATCAATTGTAAGGGTTCCATGGCACGGCGCATCGCTTCAGCTTCCTTAATATATCTAAGTTGAACTGCATTTTACAAAATAAAACAAATGTACTAGTTAATCAGGATGTTTTTGCTCATCAAGTGTTATACTGCATATAGGGAAAAAAAATGAACTTGGATAGAATCAAGAACATATCACTAATAGCTACACTAAAGAAGTGTTCTGGGTAAAACGTGTTTCAAAACAGTATTAAACACACTAATACAACATAAACAAACATTTTGTTTCTGTTTTAGGCCAAAACAAAACGCAAAATGTTTCAACTAGCCAAATATCTCTATATTTTCTGCTTTAGCCACTACCACATTAGACAATTAGGTCAAATCTACATTTTTGTTCCAGCCGAAAGAGGACGTGGGGTATTATCTTGCATAAATTAACAGGCTGTCACTGCACTCAAGTCCACATTCACATGCTAGACAGCCCGTGCTCTTCCAATTGCGCCAAGCAAACACCCCTTTTATAACAAAGACACCAGGATACTTCATATTATCATATACTACATCTCAGACGTAAAAACAAATTACCCACAATATATCACATTACACAATTAGGTCAAATCTACATTATTTTCCCAATTTGTTCTTGCTTATCTTGTATAAATTAACAAGCTGTACTCAATTCTACATTCTCTTGCTAGACAACCCATGCTTTTCCAATTGCACCAAGTCATGAACCCCTTTTATTACAAAATACTCCATGATACTTCATATTTTCACATACCAGGAAAAATAGTATTAAGCCCTGAATCTGAAATTAAAAATACAGAATTTGCATTTCCATATGATCTATGACACAACTATCTTTTCTTCATGAACTTGGAAAATTGCATTTTTTTAAAAAAAAAACTTCATAGAGCTGATAGAATCATCACAATCATCAATTATTCAGAAAATTCAATCAAACATAGAAAACTCTAAACAACAGTTCATCACCATATACAAATCCTTAAAAGCCTAAAACAATTGTTTCCCCAACAAATTTGAAATGGAGATCCAAACAGTATAAATTGAACATATAATCAAATACCCATTTCATCACCAACAACAAAAAGTTCAATTTTTAACAAATTCAGCATGTGGGTGTTTGTAATTGTATATATATGATCGAAATTTACAGAGGTATTGTATTGATGAAGGTGTTTGTAGAAGAAAGAGAGAGAGGACTGGCCTTGAAGTGATTGAGCAGTTGGTGATTTGCGATTAGAGGAAGCAGAGAGAAAACCCTGAATCAAGAGAAGAACAGTGATCAGATTGAAGAAGCAGACGACGATCGTCGCGTTCCTGAACGAAAACCTAAGCCTCCACCACTGTTGTAGTGTCTCCATCCTCACCATCTCAAACTACCACTACCACTACCAAACCTCAGTGCTTTATATATATATATATGTGTGTGTGTGCGTATATATATACACACGTATCAATATGCGTTTGTAAGCAGAAGTGAAGAGAAAACTGAAATTTTTTATGTGTTGTATATATAATATGCCGTATGGAACTCAGGAAAAAAAGAAACAAGAGAGAGAGACTAGTGCTCTTTTTTCATTATCAAAAATTATAACAGCACTCCGTAAAAAAATGTTATTTTAAATTCAAATGTGTCCATCATGTAAAGGTCATTTCAAGTCCAAAAAATCCAACCCAAAGTCTATTGTGATTAATGGTATCCTTTTATTATTTTTCTATTGGAAATAAATAAAATTATGCATAATTTTTTGTAATATTCATTATGGTATAAAAATAAAAATAAAAATTGGATTTTTATAATTGAGACAAATGTCTTAACTGTTAATGAGTTGTTGTTTCATTTGATATAGAAAGTGAGATATTCATGTCTCCTATCTAACAAAGGTAGTTCCTTGTTAATAATTCTTGTCTAGCATTGCTTTTCAATGGAAAGGATATTTAAAAGGTATGGTTGGTGTTAATAACACTTTGTTTGCTTGTTTTTTTTCTTTCAAATTTGGTGTTGGAACAGAGATAACTCTTTTTTTTTTTTTTAATATATACACTTACTAATATCGTGTCAATCGGAAAAAAAGTTTGCAATTCATTTTTTGTTTCATTAGTTTTGCCAAAGATGATTTCTCTCCTTGCGAAGCTTACAAGCAGGAAGGAAGCAAACCTATGACATAACCCCCAATATAAATTTTTTTTTTCTTCTGTCAAAATCGATAATGAATTTATAATTATTCTTTTGAGAATTAAAGAGTATAAAGAGAAAGGAGAAGACCAAAGATTGTGAAAATTGAGAGAAAAAAAATACTTATTCATTTATAGAGTTGAGATTAGAAATTTCATTTATTTGTATGTGAGAAAGAAAACGGATGGGGGACAATTTTTGTCATTTGTTTGGAATGATATTAATTCATGTGGAGTTGTTTATAACACGACTGTTAGCACCATAAAAATAATTTTATTCGACCACATGGCGCAATATGGTTGAAGGACTGCATATTAATATTTTTAAATAAATATAAATTATGTAGTCCTTAAAAAAGTGGACTTTGACTCAATTTCAATTCAAATGGATGAATTTGAATTAAAAGAGGAAATTGACTCTTAACTTCCCAACTGCTATCAACCGTTGTGATATGAAGATAAAAGGGACTGAAGAAGTCTTGCTGAGAGGTCCCCGAACAAACGACTCTACATTTGTATTATTACAATGTAGTAGTTTTACTTTCTTCTATATTTTCTTTTCATAAGAGTAGTGTTAGTATCTACCTGAAATTCTGTTAGGATCGATTGTCTAATTTGCTACTCACACAACACAATCACACACGAAGGGACACAAAAAATTATACGTGGTTCTGCCCAAAAATGACCTACGTCCACGGAGCACACAACTTTCACTAATCTGGAGAAAATATTTATAAATCACTCTTTACACTGTTTTTCTCTCTTATTGTGGTGGTGATTTGGTTATACATACGATGCACATATTTATAGGAGCAGAGGTAAAGAAGATGCCAAATTTTTCTTCTGTCGGCGCCAATCTTGCCTTCAATTTCAAAGTTAGGCCGGGCTAAACTTCCAGATGGGCGGTTGCCAAATATGTGACATGTGTAGTGATGTCTTTTGATTCCATACCAACAATTTCCCACTTGGAGTCAAAGAATGCTCCATTCGTGATTAGTGAATAGTTGTGTGCTCATTTTCGTCTTCAGTCTCGAAGACTAACTGAAGTTGAACATAATTTCAGTTTCTCTGTAGTTATTGTCTTGGTCAGCATGCCCGCTGGATTCTTGCTACCCTGGATCTTCTCAAGTGTCAGCACCCCATCTTCCAATAATGATCTGATAAAGTGATAACGAAGTCCAATATGTTTGGTCCTCGAATGAAATGTTGAATTCTTTGTCAAATGTATCGCACTCTGGCTATCATTGCACAAAACATTATTCTCTTGCTTAAATCCCAATTCTACTAACAGACCTTGTAACCAAATCATTTCTTTGTTGGCCTCTGTCATATCTACGTACTCTGCCTCTGTTGTAGATAACGCTACAATTTTTTGTATATGCGAAACCCAACTAACTGTTGTAGTACCCACTGTAAAAATGTACCCAGTAGTACTTCTTTTATGATCTATCTCTCCAGCAAAATCTGAATCTACATACCCATGTAGTTTCACTTCTCCTTTTCTGAAACAAAGACATTTATGCATGGTACTTCGTAGATATCTCAATATCCACTTTACTGCTTCTCAATGCGTCTTTCCTGGATTTGACATAAATCTGCTAACAACTCCCATTACATATGCAATGTCCGGTCTTGTGCATACCATGGCATACATAAAACTTATGATAGTTGGGGCATAAGGTACCTTAGCCATGAAGTTTTTCTCCTCATTTGTCTTGGGAGACTGGTCCTTGGATAGTCGAAAGTGACTAGCCAATGGTGTGCTAACTAGCTTAGCATTACTCATGTTGAACCGCTTCAAAATCCGTTCAACATAGTCAGCTTGAGACAACTGCAAGATACCCTTTTGCTTGTCTCTATTGATTCTCATCCCAAGAATCTGTTTCGCTGCTCCCAAGTCTTTCATCTTGAACTCATTCGATAGTTGTTTTTTCAACTTACTGATTTCTTCAAAATCAGACCCAACTACTAACATGTCATCAACATAAAGTAGGAGAATGATATAGCTTGTGTCAAACCTTTTGAAGTAGCAACAATGGTCAACGTTGCTTTTGTTGTAGCCATATCTATGCATAAACCCATCAAATTTCTTGTACCACTGCATCGGTGCTTGTTTTAAGCCATACAAGTTCCTTTTCAACTTGTACACAAGTTTCTCTTTGCCTTTGACTGAGAAACCCTCTGGTTGCTGCATGTAAATCTCCCTCTCTAGGTCACCATGGAGGAAAACAGTTTTGACATCTAACTGCTCTAGATACAAATCTTCCGCTGCTGACGGTTGATGAATTGATAATATTTGTCGTTGCTTCACCAAACTCCGATCAACAAAATTTATAATACCTACAAATACTTTACTTAAAATAGTATAGAAATAAGTAGAGTCGAACCACTCTCAACTTAGAAATCGGTTTGAGACTAGGATCCAAAATTATAATTTTCGAGATAAAAAGAAATCACTTAAAACAATTCTTGAATTTTTGAATAATAAACTAAAATAACTAGATAAAATTATCAAATGGTGGAAGAAATCTCAAGGGAAGAGAATCCACCACCCGGATCTATATAAATAATATTATATATTTCTATTGCAAAATTTTCCTCCAACCTATTAAACATAAACATAGATATTGGTAGACATTCCCCGTATTTCCATTAATTGGTAATCACGGAAAATCCTCCCTCTAATGTTTTGGTTTTAAAATAAATAAATATAAATAGTAGTAAGCATTCCCCGTATTTCCATTGATTGATAATCACGGAGAATCCTTCCTCTATTTTTAACCTCTATTGTAGGTTTTGTCACTTGAAAGAATTAATTCGGGAAGAGAATTAAACAATAAGAAATAAAATAAAATTATGTATATCTTACCCAAGGTGGCTTCATCACTCCCTTGAGAAGATGTTTAAGCTAGCATAATGATATAGACATAAAACATGATGATAAAAGAAATTTTCATTAACTAAGAAAAAATTACAACAAAATATAAAACTTGATACAAGACTAAATTCTCTCTAAAATTTCTCACTCTCTACCATCTAACTCCATACAATTTCCAACTACTCTCCTATTTATAGAGAAAATTGGAATATAATGACATCTTGTAAAGTGAAGTTAGATCTACTTTTCTTTTCTTTTTCTTTGAATATTGATGATTTCCAAGTCATTTTCTTCTTTCTTCATGTGCATTATATTCTTCATCTTCCATCCATGTGCATTATATTCTTTCTTCCATCCATGTGCATTCATTTCTTCACTTTAATATATTTTCTTCATCTTTTCCAATTCAAACCTATAAGAAATAAAAAGATATATATAAGAATATTTATGCAATAAAATGGTGAATTAAAGATTTATTTTTGACATTTAAAATAGTGATTTTGTGAACTTATCAGCTGCAACAATGCTGAGAACTGAACGAATGGTATTCAGTTTTACAACCGGGGAAAAGATGTCAGTGTAGTCGATTCCTTCCTTTTGCTAGAAGCTTTTTACTACGAGTCTTGCCTTGTATATTTTGGAACCATCATGTTCCTCTTTGATCATGTACACCCATTTGTTCTGAAGAGATTTATTTCCAATCGGCAACTTGGTTAGCTCCCATGTTTTGTTGGAAATAAGAGATTGCATCTCATTTTTCATCGTAAGCTCCTACTTGTTGGCATCTACTGCTTGACATGCCTCTTCATAGCATTCAGGTTCTCCTCCATCAGTGAGCAACAAGTAATTCATGTATTTCCTATTTGGCATATGAGGTCAGGAGGACCTCCTAGGTTCAGGAATCGGAGTTGGAGACTGCGGTTGATCATTCCGTTTTGCATTGCTCTCTGCAATAGGTTCCTCTGGCTGGAAACTCTCAGTTGTCTGTTGTGCCTCACTACTGTCTGGAACATCATCCAACTCGGCATATACAGGATCTCTGTGTGCTGAATCACTGGAGGTTGTTGTGTGCCCGTCCTTGTACATTACTTTTTCATTGAATACTATATCTCTGCTTCGGATCAGCTTCTTGTTTTGGTCATCCCAGATCCGATAACCAAGTTCATCCTCGCCGTATCCAATGAAAGTGCATTTTTGTGATTTCAGATCAAGCTTGCTCCTAGCATGATCACTGATATGTACATATGTAACACAACCAAAAAATTTCAGATATGAAAGTTTTACCTCTTTGTCGCTCCATACTTCTTCTGGTATTCTGAATTCCAATGGTATTGATAAACCTCGATTAATCAGGTATGCAGTTGTATTGACTGCTTCGGTAATCCTATATGTATCCGCATTTTTCTGGCTCACTCAATCAATGTCCGGTTCACACGTTTTGTTACGCCATTCTATTGTGGTGTACCTGGCACAGTTCTTTCCAATATGATACCGTTCTCATAACAGAACCTTTTAAATTCTGTGTTTTCATACTCGCCACCGTTGTCTGATTGTAGCTTCTTTATCTTCAAGCCTTTCTCATTCTCTACCACGACTTTCCATTTCTTGAACACATCGTACACCTCAGATTTATGCTTCAAGATATAAACCCATACCCTCCAAGAATGGTCGGCGATGAAAGTCACGAAATAAGACTTTCCGCCAAAAGATGAGACATTTGTCGGCCCCCAAACGTCAGTGTGAACTAGATCAAGCTTCTCATTTCTGAGGGTTCTGTTACTCCTTTGGAAACTCACCCTCTTCTGCTTGCCGAGGATGCAACTCCCACATAAGTCGATATCAACCAATTTTAAGTCTGGTAGTTTCCCCTTTGAGTGCATAATCTTGAGCCCATTTTCACTCATGTGACTTAGCCTCTGGTGCCACAGGTTCTGGTCCTCTTTGCTTTTTGCAATTGCTATTGACATGCTAGCACTGATAGTTGTGTAAAGAGTACCATTCTTCTTTCCACTTGCCATTGTCATAACTCCCCTGAAAACCTTCCAATCTTCATTGTTGAAGGTTGTCACATAACCTTCACTCGCTAACTGGCCTTCTGAGATCAAGTTCTTCCCAAGTCTGGAATGTGTCTCACATCCTTTAACTTCCATACAGATCCATTGAGCTTGATTTGTACGTCGCATTTGCCAACAACGTTGCAGGGCTGATCATCTCCAAGATAGACCCTTCCTAGGTCACCTAGTACATAGCTCTCAAAGAGCTCTCAACTTGAGGTGGCATGAAATGATGCTCCGAAACTAGTACCCAAGATTCTGCCTTGCTTTCCAAAGAGCATATCAACACATTATTTGATTCTTCATCCAAGATAATGTTTGCCTCAGTCTTGTTCTCCGGTTCCATTTTCTGAGATCTGCACTAGTGTTTGTAGTGACCAGTTTTTCCGTAATTCCAACATTCAACTTCTTTGAAATTCCTGGGATTTCGAGATTGTGATCTTCCATTTCTGGACTTGGAACGACCACGCCCATAGCCTCCACCTTTCTTCCGATTTGAACTTCGGCCTCTGCTTTCAACATTTAATGCCGAGCTACTGGTAGAAGAGTCTGATGTCTATCTTATGATCTCTTCTGTGAGTATCATACTCACCACGGAATCATACTGCAACTTTTTTTTCCCTGAAGAGCTACTGATCACAACCACTATGTCGCTCCAACTCTCCGGCAAGTGGCTTAAAACTAAAGTTATTTTCATTGCGTCAGAGATTGACATATCAACTGATTCCAATTGCCCAACAATGTCATTAAGAACATTAAGATGTTCACTAACCTTTCCATTTTCGGACATCTTCAGATTGACCAATCTTTTAATGGGATGTACCTGGTTTACTGCAGACGGTTGTTCGTATATGTTAAAAAGGGCGTCCATGAGAGACCTCACCGTCTTCTCATTTCTGATGTTGAAGGCTACTGATTTGGACAAGGTCAGTCTGATCATGCCGAGAATATTCCGATCGAAATTTTTTCAATCATCTTCTTTCAACATCTCTAGTTTTGCTCCCTCCAATGGTAGAAATAAATTTTTCTGAAATAACAAATCCTCGATTTACATTTTTCAGAAAGCAAAATTTGTACCATCAAATTTATCGATCATGGTTGACTTGTCTTCTGAAGTTGATGTCGATGTCATTGTTCCCACTCCGAAAAATAATTCTATGAATAATACCGTATATGAACAGTACTATATTCTGTAACAGTGCTATACGAAAATAGTATCCATATCTACGAACAGTGCATGTGTGAATAGTGCCTGATATATATATATATTTTAATTTTTCCACTCAAAAGACAATTCATTTCTCTATACTCAAAGTTGTCCCCCCAATATCTTTTGTCACCAATTCTTTATTTTTCAAACACTTTCTCAATTATAGCACACACCAATTCCCACTTTTTTCTTCTTCTTTCTTGGCTCACTTCTCCACTCTCTCTTCAATTAATTCTTTTGCCACCAACTCTCTACCCTCTCTTTCACCAGACTCCCCCTCTCACTATACCTCTTTTGCTACGTTATATATATATAGAGAGAGAAGTTGAGATATATATTGATCTACAAATTATAGTTGAAAAGACTTTGCCTTTGTGGTTTCAAATACATACTAGAGCCTATCAAGGATGAACGAAGCTTTCAATGGCAGTCGTACTGTAGCAACAAAGATGTGAGGAATAGCTCCGCGACAGCCATGTGGAAGAGGTGGAGGAGGCTATGATTTTCATATCGAGAAAACACAGTTTTGGTATGGTGATGCAGGCGAAAGTCTTCACGGTGAGTAACAATAATCCTAATCTAAGCTCTGATACCAATTGTTAGGATCGATTATCTTATTTGATACTCACACAACACAATCACACACGAAGGGACACAAAAAATTATACGTGATTCGGGCCAAAAATGACCTACGTCCACGGAGCACACAACTTTCACTAATCTGGAGAAAAGATTTACAAATCACTCTCTACACTATTTTTCTCTCTTGTTGTGGTGGTGATTTGGTTATACATATGATGCACATATTTATAGGAGCAGAGGTGAAAAAGATGACAAATGAGTTGCCCAAATTTATCTTCCGTCGACGCCAATCTTGCCTTCAATTTCAAAGTTAGGCCCCGTTAAACTTCCATATAGGCGGCTGCCAAACCTGTGATATGTGCAGTAACGTCCTTTGATTCCATACCAACAAATTCTTGTACCTTGTTACATTGTATAAGGATTCTATTTATGAAATAAAATGGACGTTTGGCCTTTTATCCCCTCCGTTTTTATTCTATAAATTCATTTCGAGGTTTGAATGGTTGCTTTTGCAGTTTTCTTTGCTCCCACCATTCACTCCACCATTGTTATGCTTGGAAGTCCTCTATATTGAGGCCTTGAAGAACCTAAAGAAAGGGGCTAATAATTGCATTCCAACAATCGCCTTATCTACGTAAAAGACCGATTTTATTATTTCAGTTTCTATTAAGGATAGTTTGGCTATTCTCATAAATTTGAGTCAATAGACTTTGACACGCCCTCTAAAAAAAATTTAGGCCAAACATTTTGGCACGCCCGGTAGGACACCGGCAGTGTTTGTCTTCTGTTATCCTATAAAAATCAAGTGTTACAAAATTTGAGGCGCTGAAAATCGAAAGCGTTCATACAAAAATTTTCATAATTTTTTTTAATCGAAAGTGTTGAAATTATGCACCGCATGTCCTCTGGCTTCTCTCCTACTAATTTAGAGGTGTTGAATATCTAAGGTGCTAAAATTCAGAAATATCAAAAGAGTTTGAGATACTGAATATAAAAAAAACGTCGAAAGTGCGAAAAATAATAGACCACTAAAAGGGGTTGAAAGACCATATGTTCTTGATATATGATTTACTTGTCAATGGAAGACAACCGATTTGGCCAGAAGGAATTTCAAAAAGCCAAAAGAATTTTATTTTGATCCTTGGGGCATTAAAAGTACAGTGGAAAGGGTTGAATGTGTTATCTATTTAATCATCCATTAAGAGCAATCTGGAGTGATCGAAAACAGTCATAAAGTGGTCGACAGAAGTAACATAAAGTGTTGAAAACTAGAAGATTCTGAATGGTCGACTTAGTTGATGAATTATGTTTTGATCTATTAGCTTTTCAAAAATATTCGGCGGCCTGCCCTTATTTGATATAACCACATGCACATAGTCTCTATGGGATAACTATTGACCTTTGACTATATAGTTGAAAAAATAGATTTATTTCAATGACAATGGGAAAAAAGGAGTAGTAAAGAATAAAAATAAGTAATATGGAGAAAAAGTTGAAAAATTATTTTGGAAAAAAAATAATAAAATGCAAAAAGTAGTTTTTAATCTGATTAACCAGACATTGGTATCACCAATATCACTGTTCGCATTCAAATGAGAGAAAACTAATGAGTATAAATCACATGGAAGAAGTTTGGGCCCAGTTGGTTGGGACTAAAAATCCTCGCTGGAAAGTCCGGAGACTTAGAAAGACAAAAAATGATAAAATATAGTGAAATATGTCATGTCAAAGATTGATCAACGAAGTAGAAGAAGGAAGATTAGTCTACTATAGAGAATATTCACAAAAACACGGAAAACTATGTGGATTGGCTGTAGAAATTAACAAGTTTATTTCACTAATATGGGGACCATTCTTTTAAGTTTAATTCATGATAATTGTTACTTCTAAGTGAGTGGGGATAACTTGTATGAATTTTACTCTGACAAAATTATGGCATTGTATAAATTAATGATTACTTAATATCATAAGCATACAAGAATGAAGAATGAAAGAAATCGTGGGTAGTATATTTAACCCTCACGAGACTTCACTCGTTCACTCGGTATTACCGAGGGGTTTAAAAGGCTTATTACACGTGTTAAGTGTAATCGTACACCTTCACGAAAGAAAATGTTAGTTAGATAGTAAATTAGTTAGTTAGTTAGATAGATAAGTAGTTAGATAGATGTTTAACTATTGTACTAAAAATACAATCATCACCAATTTTGATTTTTAAGTGATTGCTAAGGGACTAGCAATGTTGAAGTTTGGGAGCTTGATCGGAGCCAAATATCATATACTTAAGGCTCATAATTATACATTGTTATGTCTATGATTATCATTATATTTGTGCTTTTATGTGGTTTTCATGTTTTAAGATATTTCAGGCGATGTTATGTAAAACGAGTTTAATCCGGTAAATTAACTGGATCCATGACTCAAGATTGTTCGAGAGCCAAAATCATAAATAAATGACCAATAAAAGACCAAAAATAAGTCAATGATGTAATAGGAATGAAGAAGAATGAAGTTGAGAAGAGAAACGGAGCAAAGAAGTTGAAGAACAAAGAAGCAAGGTGAAGAACTACCGAGTACTCGGTAGACCCTTCACCGAGTACTCGGTCTAGTACGAAATACCGCGCACTTGTGCGGATGACATAAATTTCACCCGAGGACTTTTGCGCACTTGTGCTGGTTTTCACGGATTTTGAAGATTACCGAGTACTCAGTAGAGACTTCACCAGATGCGGCTAGTTATTTCACAACTCAACATGGAATGATCTCTAAGCTATTTTGGATGCAATATTGACTATATATGAAGAGATTATATATCATTCTTCAATATATATCACAAGATACGTTCTTGACTTAAGGATGAAGCAATTAGATTACCAAATAAAGACGTCTCTTTTTCTATAAAAGAAAGGGGTCTTCCCTACAGCAGGAGGAGTTCGAGAGGTCGCATAGAGGATTAATTGGAGTTTTTGTCTTGGTGTTATATTGGAGATTGGAGCAGAATATCAACCATGGAGAGTTCGTCTACATCAACGATGAAGACGATCACTACCATGAACAACTAAACCAGTATCTAACAAAACCTTAACCAAGTAATGTAAACTTTTTCTTATTTTTATTATATAAGGGGAAACTGAAGGACACGTATGTGATGATTATGTAGATGAGTGATTACGTTTGATTTTATATAAGATTCTACGTTTATTCTATGTCTTGTCTTAGCTTGAATGAATGTTTTATCTTACACAATCATAGTTATTCAATATGGGCTAAAACTCGGATGTTTAACTCATGATTTTCTACACAATAGTGGTTATTAACATGTAATCTTGATTTAGATATACCATGCTTGAAAGGGATAATTAGTGACGTGCTTTTAATTTATGTTAGTAGGAGTAGTTTAGAATAGATGCACATACTCGTTATGCTCACATAGAGATGGCTTGTGCCAATGATAGATGAATTGTTCCTTTTTTGGGATTAGGGTTTGCTAATGTTTGCGACCCTATATCTGATTCACATATGATGGACCGCCCTTGACAATTAAATGATTAAGAGAATAACAAGGTTAGTGGTGGAGTTTTAAATACCATAGATCTTTATCTCCATTGATTCACAATTCAAACCAATTATCTCTCATATATATCTTTTATGTTTATTAGTTACAGAAAACAAAACAAAACAAATTATCCTTTATAATTTAGTTAGAAGTAATTACAAGAGAGTTGAAGAATCATTAGTCTCTGTGGATTCGATATACCATATCTCATTGATACTATACTATAATTGATTCGTGCACTTGCGATAGGGAAAACTAGGTCAACTATAAGGGTTTATATGCACACACTATTATTATCATTATTATTTATTATCCCTTCCTAGTAGTCCTGAATCTATCGAGGTTCAAACACCGATCAGTGGTCGACAGAAATAACATAAAGTGTTGAACACTAGAAGATTCTGAATGGTCGACTTTAGTTGATGAATTATGTTTTAATCTATTAGCTCTTGAAAAATATTCGGCGGCCTGCCATTATTTTCAAAGAGCTAAGGGGACATTGTTTGCACCATAAAAATAATTTTATTCGACCACATGGCGCAATATGGTTGAAGGACTGCATATTAATATTTTAAAAATAAATATAAATTATGTAGTCCTTAAAGAAGTGGACTTTGACTCAGTTTCAATTCAAATGGAAGAATTTGAATTCAAAAGGGAAGTTGGCTCTTAACTTCCCAACTGCTATTAACCGTTGTGATATGAAGTTAAAAGGGGTTGAAGAAGTCTTGCTGAGAGGTCCCCGACCAAACAACTCTGCATTTGCATTATTACAATGTAGTAGTTTTACTTTCTTCTGTATTTTCTTTTCATAAGAGTAGTGTTAGTATCTATATGAAATTCTTGTATCTTGTTCCATTGTTTAAGGATTATATTTATGGAATAAAATGGACACTTGGCTTTTTATCCCCTCCGTTTTTATTCTGTAAATTCATTTCGAGATTTGAATGGTCGTTTGTGCAGTTTTCTTTGCTCCCACCATTCATTCCACCATTGTTATGCTTGGAAGTCCTCTATATTGAGGCGTTGAAGAACCTAAAGGAAGGGGATGATCCTTGCCTTCCAACAATCGTCTGATCTACGTAAAAGATCAATTTTATTATTTTGGTTTCTATTAAGGATAGTTTGGTTATTCTCACAAATTTGAGTCAATAGATTCTGGCATGCCCTCTATAAAAAATTTAGGCCAAACAATGACAAAATAAAAATATTGTGTCTAGGGATAATAATTTGCCGGTTCCATTGGATACCCGCCCCGCCTTGTTTATTGTAATTTTGGGTTCCCCGTTTATATTATTGGGATGGGAATAGAGTTGGGGAACAAAACCCGCTCTTTAAGCAAGGTTGGGGAAGTTTTAGGTTGTCCCGTTTAAACATATTATATTATATATATATATATATATATATAAAGTAAATAAAAAATTAAGTGAAACCTTAAACTCTTACTTGACGTTCCCGCTTTTCTTCTCCTTAGCCACTCAACCAATAGTTCACTTTGAAAGAATGTATTATAATTTAGATTATTGGATAATGCGTTGGTTTTTTGGTATTTTGGTATTTTGAACATATGATTTTGCCTTTAATCTATAATGTTATACTTAAAAAAACTTTAATTAGTAATGGGTACTTGCGATTACTCGCAGTTTTAAAAAACTCCTATGGAAACGGGGACAAAGTGACCTCCCATCCCGTTTAACCGATTTTGGACGAAAACGGAATGAAATTTCTTAACGATTGCAGGGACAGATGAAGGTACACCCGCCCAGAACTGCACCATTGTCAACCCTAATATGCATCTCATACTTTTTATACAAACAAAGAAGGCAATGGATATGCTATGAATACACAATCATATTAATGTGAGAATGACCTTATTATAATTTGATTACGAACAACATCTTTCATTAAGAATAAATGAAGTGTATACAATTTTCAAACTCCTTATCATTTTCTTATCTTAAAACAAGAAAGATCTAGCCATAGCTTAATAACTCTTATCTTATATATATATGAAGAAAATTAGACATGCACATATTCAATTAAGCTATATGTAGACTTCTAATGAAGACCCCTTCAAGCAGGCATTGACCTGGTCTTTTTGATAAGCTCCTAAAAATAAACACACCCTAAAATTTAGCAGAAAAGAACAAAGGGTATTAAGTTGTGAATCACAAAAAATAAAAATTGTTGGTTGATGGATGTCAGTAATTTTTCTGATAAAAACAAAGTGACCACCTCTCATATTAATTACATTCCATTCTATTTCATTCATTGTATGCTTTGAACTTATTGTAGCATTTTGGTGATCTTTCAATGATGGTGGTGGCCATTGGTGCATGGTAGTTCACCACCCGTTGACCATGGCAGCAGGCGGCACACCACCACCACGGAACATCATAGTGGTAGCGGACCCCACACGGG
The DNA here is from genome assembly GCA_963922005.1 of Cornus suecica. Lineage (NCBI taxonomy): Eukaryota > Viridiplantae > Streptophyta > Magnoliopsida > Cornales > Cornaceae > Cornus > Cornus suecica. Next base: position 7,308,473 of record OY998246.1, on the reverse strand, counting down.
AGTCGGCCGCTGCGCTAGAATACACCCTCTCCCATGCAGTCCTCGAACACGACACACTCATCCTCCTCCATGTCAAGAACCCTAATGCATGGAGGAACCCTATTTCGTTCTTCAAGTTGGCGTTGCCGGCTTCCACCACCACCACCACCGGGTCATCGGCCACGGAAGGTGGTGGTGGTGGGGCCGGTGGAGGTGGAAATGGTGGCGGTGGTGGAGGAGGGGATGTTGACTTTCTTGAAGCAATGAAACAGGCTTGTTTGATGGTGCATCCGAAGCTGAGGGTGCAGGTGGAGAGGGTGGAGATGGAGGGGAAGGACAAGCCTTCTGTAGTTATTCATCATAGCAATGTGCATGCGGTTGATCTCGTTGTGATTGGGCAGCGATGGAGACTAAGCAATGCAATTTTAGGGTGAGTCTCTCCCATACCTCCTTTTTTTTTTTTTTTTTTTTGAAGAAATTTAAGTACAAAAGTTATATATATACATATATATTATGGTTGGTGTAATATCGAAGGGTTCGATACCCACTTCCAAAATAATATTATTCTAAGTCTATTACATGACAATTGACATCCTAGATTTACCCAACAAAGAACAACATTGTTCACTTATGTTGATGAGAGAAAATAGAAAATCTCCATTAATTGGAACACTACATAATTGGTAAATCTATCAGGAGAAATATAAAATATTCCAAATCAAGTTCAAAAGACTTGGGTTGATTGTTGACTTTCATTATAAAGGAGTCTCGTAAAATAATAATAATAATAAAACAGATAAATTTGCTTTCTATATGTTGTACTACTCTGCCTTTCAGTCTCTGCATTATCATTTTCCAGGATTCTATCAAACATTGTTTTCTCACTGTTATGTGGTATATATATATATATATACATACAAGCAGACATAAACGCAATGGGTCACTTGGGTCATTAAGAGGATTAGACACAGCAGAGTATTTGATTGAGAACAGCAAGTGTGCCTGTGTTGCAGTGCAGAAAAAGAGCCAGAACAAAGGCTACCTTCTCAACACAAAAACCCAGAAAAACTTTTGGCTTCTGGCATAGAAAAGTCAATCAAATGTTCCTGAGAATTGCTTATGCACTCTTCATAGTTACCACTTTTTTCCAGTCAGTTTGCTATATTTCAGTTCATGTGTTGTTCATATTTTGTTCCATACAGAAACAGATGGATTTGATTCACTGTTATATGTAGTGAAATTCAAACACCATTTGTTTCTCCTGTTTAAGAGTATGCTAGCTATAATTTATGCTTTTCAGACTTCAAATCCATGAATATTTAAGATTCTAGGACAAGGTTCATTTTAATTTACTGCACTCCAAACAATTAAACAAAATTAAGTATATCTCGGGAAAAAAAATAAAAAAATAAAAGAGGAGGCCTATTGCATTATAAAGAAGATCATTTAGTTATAATATTTACTGATAATGAACAAACTATTGAAACTTCAAAGTTCATCATGCATGGGTTGTTCTAATGGTATCTCCACCTTAGGAACAGCATTTTCATGAAATTGAGCAAAGTTTTTGTCATTGAAACCTGCTCCGGGACCATGCTCTGCTTGTCCAGCCATACCAGCCTTAATGGCTGCGGTAACCTTCCTCTGTAACTTGAGTATCCCGACTCGCTTTGAAACAACATAAAGAACCGCACAGGAGAATAGGAGGAAACCAACTGCAAGTATCACCCTGCCCAGAAAAAAATCATTTTGAGATTTGCATATAGATGTCGTGTCAATAGGAAAACAATTTGGTTTCTTGGATACCTATCAAGGATGTCTTGACGTTGCATTGTGGAGAGGAGGTTCCGGGTTCGCATCAGCAATGAGCTTTGCCCCTTGTACTCAGTTTCAGCCTTCCGTAATACTCCAGTTGATTCCTCTACATAATCCAACATATTCATTGTTTAGACATGGCTCATGCGGTAATTAAAGACATTAAGTTAGAGCATTGCTTTCTATGCAACATATATAGCTCTACAAATAAGATCAGTGAAATTGCATCATCGTAATGACTAATAATTCTTGAAAGTTGTCTTTATTAGGAAAACATAATTCTTATCCTACCTACCAGAATATGAAATCTATCAACTACTATTTCTTTCTTTCTGAATCAATAAACCCCAAACATTTTTTAAACCCCAATATGGAGGTCACACTAAGCAATCAGTGAAAAAAGGAGTGCAAGAAACCATAGATTATGGTAGAAGGATAAAAGCAGTGCTATTGTGACCGGGTGATGGTAAATTATAATTGAGATGTATACATCTTTTCAAGTAAAAGTGACCTACCAAAAGTCATAAGCGTGCCTGCACTTCTTTCAACCTCCTATACAACATACAGGAACTTAGTGAGAACTTCGGATTGCAAACCCCAGCAAAGAACCATATTTTGAAGTCATGAAAGGGGCACAAATTACAATAAAATATGTTAGATATTAATAACCTGAACCATCAGCTGACGCGTACGGCGAAGGCTGTCTGTGATGCTTTCTGCAGCAGATGTCATTCCAGCTTTTGTTCTAAGAGAACACAAAAACCATATATTCTTTGTAAAACAACCCAGTTCATTAGAGCAATGTACAATGGGAACATGGAAATCTAATGCCACCACCTAACCATAACAATTTAAGAAAGGAAGATAATTTAAAAGACATGTAAATGAAAAAAAAGTAAAAAATACATACTCTAAATTGCGCCTGCGAATTGTGGACTCTTCTCCACTTCCCAAAAGGAGTTTCCTCTACAACAAATATAACCATATCAACACTTCACCCCAATATTCTTCTAAATATTATACTTCAGAAAACGAGAGACCTTTCTAAAAATTCAGGCTACTGATTCAGAAAATAAAGTACACAATTTTTTTAACAAAGAAGGAAATAATCAAAAACCTCAGGATGATGGCATGTAAGGAAGTATCCAGTGAATAACAAACTCTCAAAAAAACTAGCTCTAGAATAATTGTTCTAGACACAATAAACTGGCAAAAAGTTGAGCAGAGGAAGTCATTACCTCTTCTTCAGCAGATTTCCTCATGTTTGTCTTTGCTTGCAAATTAGCATTCCTTAGACTCAACCGCAAACTGTAAAGGAAAAAAATAAAATAAAAAACAAAAACCATCATAAATACATTACACTCACACACACCAAACCCCCACACAATGCATACCCATATTCAAGACAGAAACACATTAACTAGAAACATCGTATACCAATGCTCCATTTGGCTGTTCAGAAAATACAGAAGAGAACCGAATCAAAATGCGAGTCTTCGATTCAGTGATTACAAAATTTAATAAGGTAAATCTATCCTCTGTTTAGCCGCCAAGAAACAAGACGTAAAGAGGGAGAAAAAAAAATTCAAAAGTGAAAGTTAGAATTCAGTGAAGACATCCAGCTTAAGGAATCAATATCTTTCCCAACTCATTCGGAATGCCCCATCTACTTGCATTGCCTTCAAATTTATAATATTCTAAAATCCAATTAGCAAAATATACTTTCTTTTCGTTTCCCAATATTTGTTAGCAATAGCATAGAAAAGAAAAAATTACATTATTTTTCTTTTCTCAAAACACCCAGCAATCACAAAAGGGATATAGCTATCAAAGCAAATTAACTTTAAAAATAACAACAACATATGCAAATACATTTCACATTTTCACACCAAACTCACACACAAGCATACCCATCCTCGGGCCAAAAACACATTAACTAGAAACATATTATTCCGATCCATCTGGCTGTTCCGAAAATACAGAAGAGAAAAACCAATCAGAAAGTGAGTTTTTGAGTCCAGTGATTACAAATAACAATTATAGTAAAAACTTATCCTCTGTTTGGCTGCCAAGGAAAAAATAGGAGGTAAAGAGGGGGGAAAAATGGGAAGTCAATCTTAGAATTCAGGGAATACATACAGCTTCAGGAATCAAAATTACTCCCAGCTCATCCGGAATAGCCCATTTACTTGCATTGGCTTCAGATTTCCATTATTCTAAAATCAAAATGGCAAATTTTAATTTCTTCAATTTTTCCAACATTTTTTAGCAATCACAAAGAGGGTAAAACTATCAAAGCAATTAACCAGAAAAGATATATATATACACACATATATGTTGGAAGTTCAGTGTTCCACAAGAACATATTGTGAACTAATCCAAAATTACATCAGAAAAACACATTTCCTCACAATTGTCACAACAATCACAAAGGGGGTAAAGCTATCAAAACAATTAAAAGAAAAATCAAGATATATACACACCCTATATATATATATGTATAGTTTTAGAGAGAGAGGGAAAGTGTGATGCCTTTGGATTTGGCGCTTCCAAGAATCGAGCAGGGAGTGAGCGGACTGGACTTCCTCATCGGTGGGTAGTTGCGGAGCGAGAAGATCGAGCTTGAATTGCAGCGATGTGAGCAAAGCCAAGCCGTCCTGAGCCAGGCCATTCAATCTGGGCAGTGAATTTCTCTCCTCTGTACCTGATCTCTCTGTTTTCTTCCCATACTCTTCAATGGATCGTATGTGCTCTTGGGTTCCACTGTACGTCTCGTCCCACTCCTTCTTCGCCTTCTCTACAGCCTCCACGACCTTGTCCATCAAACCCACTTTCTACTTTTTGACTCTCCTCGTTCGTTGCTGAGTAATTTTCTGTTTGGTTGCCGAGAAAATTCTGATTCTCTTCGTCTCAGTAATGCTCTGTTTGGATCTTGGTCGGGTTGGAAATTTATTTTTATTTTTTCCCTGAAAATTACCACTTTATTTTTGCCTTTTGAAAGACAAATATTAAATATAAATTTCAAAAATTATATTCAATATTCGGGACTACTTAATTTGTATTTCTGAAAATTATTCTTGAAAATTCTGAAAATATAGAATAATTTGCTGAAAATAATAAAAATAAATTATCTGAAAGCGAATATTTTTGTAACCTGTACCAAAAAACTGATTTCAGAAAATTAAACCAAATAATTTTTTTCAAAATTTTGTGATTTTTAGTTTTCAAAGTGTTCTAAAAAATACAAACTAAGCGGGCACACTCTTGTTAAATTACTCTCAAACATTAAATTTATGATTTTTTGCCAAAATTGACATGTTAAATTGCTAAAATGTTAGGACTTGCTTGTAGAAAAAAGTAAGACTTAATGATATTTTAAAATAGAAAAATAATGTAGAAATGACTATTGCGTTTGTATATAATAAGTTCCACACATCTCTAAAGTAATAAAGCAACAAATGTTCATCACTACTTGAACTGTGTTAGACAAAGTTCTGGTTTGGTACTGTAGAATTTTAAAAACTGTTTGGGAAAATATCACTAATCTCCCCTCAGGTTTAGTGATATTGCACGTGGTACCCATCTTGTTTTAAAATGAGCAGATACCTCCCTCCAAATTAACTCCGGCATAACACTTTGCCCCTTCCGTTCATAATCAATGCCGGTCAACGGATTTTTTTGAAGACCTAATTCATTTTTTACCTAAAGTACCACAAATACCCATATATATATATATGTATATTACTGTGTATATCCATCAAGGAACATATTTTCCCTTTCTCTCTTTCCCCACTCTCTCTATATGAATGCTTTCTGTGTCATATCATCATTCATACTCTATGAATATCTCTCTCTCTACCAGATTTGAAGATTTATATATATATATATATATATAAATATACAAATACATGATATACATATGTATCATTAGAGCTAGCAATTTCGTATTACGGGTCATGTTCGTGTCCAACACGAAATGACACGAACACGAAATGGCTAGACACGAACACGACACGATTAATATTCGTGTTGAAGATATTAAATACTAACACGATATGTTATTTAAACAGGTAACACGACCCGACCCGACCCGACCCGTGTAACCCGTTTAAAAATTGGGTCGTGTTGGGTTCAATCCGACACGGAAATTTTGACCCATTTTAAAAAAATTATACTTTTTTAAACAAAAAAAAACATTTTTAAGTGGTTCTGAATTAAGACAAATGTTACACCTCAAAATAAATAAAACAACCAACAAAGAAAATATACAAAATCAACAACATCATCAAAATCACAAAATCAACAACAGAATAGGGCTCAGTTGTCTTCGTCAACACCATATGAGTCAACAACAAAGAAAATCCAACACCAAATCGGCAAACAAAGAAAATCCCCAAATCAGCGCATGAGGCACGAACCCGATAAGCTCAAACCCATCATTAAATTGGTAGAGATAAATCAAAGCAAGTTGCCGACGAAGAGCTTGACGTCCGGCGAGAAGCTCGTGTCGCCACTGTCGCAAGAAGCCCTAGCCGGAAAAAGTTATGGAGGATACGAAAACGGCGATTGGGAGGAAGGGGAGTAGCAGTTGGAAGACATGGTTCAATATATGTGTGTGTATATATATTTCTCTCTAATTGTGGGTGATAATCAAAGAGAATATAAAGATGAAATTGAAGGAGGTGTGAGGATCGAGAGAGAATATGAAGGAGGCGTGAGAATTGAGAGAGTTTATAATAGTGTAACATAGGGTTTTCTTTAAATGACAAATATATCCCTCCATAATATTCTAATTTGTAAACAGGTTGGGTTAAAGTAAACGTGTCAACCCGACCTGCTTGACATGATTAATTAATCGTGTCAAACAGGTTACACGGGTTTAACCCGAACACGATCTAAAAAATTTCGTGTCGTATTCGGGTCAACTCTTTTTAGGCCTCGGCCCTTTTATGCTCAACCCTAACCTTTTTAAATGGGGTCGTGTTCGTGTCGTGTTACCGTGTCGTGTCCAATTTTGCCAGCTCTATGTATCATATATATATACACGTATATATCATATATATACAGAGAGTTTCCCCAACACCAAGTGAGTCGACTCGACCAACACCAACTCCACCACCGTCGATTTCCGACCCTTAGATTTGTGCCATTCTCACCATCGTCAATGGCCGCAAAACCCTAGATCTCGTCCCCATCGACAACCTCCCCAAAATTAGGATTTAGTTGATGAAAAGGGTTGGTAAAGAGGAAAAAATTAAGGAAGAACATAGGGGAATTGAAAAGGAAGACACCCTTTGATTTGAATCAATTCTAGGTTATTGTGTATATATAAATATATTATACATGTATATATGAGAAATTTATAAAATTAAATATCTCAACCAAAAATAAAATATTATAATAGAGGACTATTTGGTAATTTTACATTATATTTGGACCAAATCGGAGCTTCGGTGCGGTCGGGGTGTCTCTTTGTTATATTAGAAACAACAGGATTACTGCGTTTAATTATGACTTACCTCGGGGGAGGTAAGTCATATTTTTCAAACTATTTTTTATTTTTTTTAAACTAAAAACCTAAAAAAAATCTAGTAAACATCGTTAACATCTTTATTATTACAAATATTATAATCTCACTTTTCATTATACTTGTATTATTTTAATAGTATGTGATAGTTGTGTCAATGTCACCACTGCATAATTCATCAAACATAGCAGTCCTTTCACCCCACATCAAGATTCGCAAAAACAGTCGATTCGTAACGGTTTAATGGCTTCTAGTTACTGATATTCACCGTTTTATCGGTGGGTGCCAATATGCACAGTAGAACCGGCCGATATGAGCAGAATCGACCGGTTCAACGGTTGTAAAGCCGGTTCGGCGTACCATATCACCGATAAAAAAGGTGGTGATGATGAAGAAGAAAGCTGATAGTTAGATGATTAGATCTCTCACTTACATATATATATATATATATATTCTCCATTGTTGTTTGAAAACAGAGAGGTAGAAATAGAGGATAAGAAGAGGAAAGGGGAAAGATCTGACCAACTTGGCTGTGAAATTTTTTATTGCTATCTCAGAGCTCAAGGACTTTGTTTAACCTTGAACCAATAGTGTGATCGTTCTCTACTTAGATGTCCATTTTGATCTTGAAATTATATGAGAGAAAGAGTTTGAATCTGGGCATGAAGGGGATAAGGGTGACGTAATCCTCTCGTGGTAGGGTTTAGTTGTATCCACAAAATGTGAGAGTAGATAGATCTATTGTACAATTGGTGCTATGATACAAATGTCATGTCATGTCATTGCCCCTAAAGAACATTTTCATAATTGGATTATATGAATTTTGTATTATTATTTATATTTTAAAAGAAATTGTATTTTCTAAAAGTCAAAGTATATCTTTTATAAACTAAGAATATATTTATTTAATTTTAAATGTAATACAATTCAATAATCACATAAAAATATAACATCAAGTATTTTTCATAACACCACCATCATAAAAATATTATTAATCAATCATTTCTTATATTTAATTATCTTTAAAAAATAAATAAAATTTACCCAAACTTACCAACAAATCATCTTCATCTTTATTCAATTATGTTATCAAAGGTAGCGTATCGTTATATTTGGGTCATCACGTGCAAGTTTTAATTTTTTTTTTCAAATTTTCCTATACTTATTTTACTTACTTTGCATTAATTTAGAAGTAACTGTATCTTTTGTGATTTGAATATTTATTTGTTTAAATTTAATTGTATGAGATAGTCTCATAAAAAGTATATCACTAAACATTGAAATATCGACGACACCTTAAAATTCATAAATAAATCATTTCTTATACTAAATGTCTTTAAAAATAAACAAAATTCACTTTTAATTACCAAAAAATCATCTAACCTTGGTTATGTCGTCAAAAGTAGCATATCAGTGCATTTTGGTCATTATGTGCGAGTTTTTAAAAAATTCACGATTGCAATAACCGATACCGTTACATAACCCCGATACTAACCCGAGTACATTACACCAATACCGTAACCAATACACCGGCCGAAACCATTTTTATGAACCGTGACCCACATGTATTGAACAATTAGCAAAAAAAATTCCCTCACAATAAATATAAAAAAAATTCAGTTCTCCTCGAAGCCCTTATTGGAAGATACTCCTACAGAAATTTTACAAAAAAAAAAAGACTGAACATTTGAGGCCTGTTTTATTTGTATTTCTAAAAACAGTTTTCTTTTTTTTTAAAAACCAAAAATCAAAAAACTATAAAAAAAATCTGATTCGTTCAGTATTCTGAAAACAGTTTTTAGAAAATTCAGTTATAAAATTGTCTGATTTCAAAATACTCATTTCTATTGTTCTTTGAAAAATATTTTATGTTCTCAGAATTCTCGAGAACAGTTTTCTGATATACAAATCAAGTTATTGTTCCCATACAATAGCATTTTCATCCTCAGCCTTGGCCTCAACACTTGATATAATAGCATTTTCAGCCTCAGCCTTGGCCTCAACACTTGAAATACTGCTGGTTCTTCTATCATACATGGGTTGATTTCCTCATCACAAAGACTAGTACATGTGTATGTCAGCACATTGTTTGCAACAGATCCCGGAAGACGAACAAGAGACTGTAGGTCGGATTATAAACAAGCTGCAGATATTTTCAGACCACCAAAGTATTCATAGATCGAGAACGAAAGGTTGACAGAAATTCAAATAAGGAACAAGCTCAACACGAAGGATGTGCGAACTGGTTTCATGAGGACATGAACGAGGATGAACGAACTTGACAAGTCATAAACTCATAATGTAAGACCGATTGGATTGGATCATGTTTTACAAGAGGAGGTCAAGCAGCTTTGGGGCCTGAAGAGAATCCAGAAGAGGGCAATGTGGAAGAAGATCGGCGCCTTTAATGAGCCAAAAGATTCAAAACTACAGAGTAGGTTGAGATGGAATAGGCAAAGTGAATAGCTACTATTGTGGAGCAAGCATCAAGAACAAAATTGCTGCAGCCACTAAAAGTTGCATGTTGTGTGTGATTTTCACTATTTTACAAATCAAAATAGTAACAAAATAACATGGGAGATGCACATCTTTCTATCTTCACATCTTCTACAGAATGAAGGATGGAGAGGTAGATTCATCCATGCACGGTCATTGTGTCTAAGGACAGATCAGATGTGCCAAAGTTCCGATGCTTACCATCAGCAACATTGGCGAGATGAAAACCGTGATTGGGAAGCTGGTTGATGAGAAGGGTTTCCAATTGGCAAGCCATGCTCTTCCCAGGGACTAAGGAGTAGAGGAACGGAGCATTCTGCATTCCATCTTTTGAACGATGAGCACGGATTCGTCCCTCAAGATCATCAGTCTGCCATTAGTAGAGCAGAAACGGAGTTAGTACACTGATATACATACACACGATACACAACTTTATAAGAAAATCAGAACAGCGGAATAAGAATAGTATCATCCTGCTATTTCAGAAGGATAATTGCCCCTCAATATTTTCATGCATCATTACAATATAATTCTCTTCTCGATAAATGTAGGCAATAATCCAAGACTCAGCGCTATGGGGAAAAAAAATGCTTGAGAGATGAATACCTCTCCAACATACAGTCTTTTGTCAGGTCTAAGCATCACATAGACACTTGAAGCACCTATTGTCGAAGGTGGCGGCTGTTCTCTAGCAGAAATCTTAACGCAATTTATCACGGCAAGTTCTGATGAACCTTTCATCTTGTAAAGCTCAGTCAGTTTTTTTTTACACAACATGGTGACAACACTCTCAACTTCATTCCACAAAACCTCCATTCCGATAGTTGAGTCTATCTTTGAACGGATCGCCTTGTTTCTAGTACCATTTAGTTTATCAGAGGCTTCATTAGAACTGCTGACAATAATATCAGAAGCGAACATATCTAGGTTTTTGTCACTACTTCCTGAAAATGCATCTTTCGCATAAACTGAAAAATATAATTCTTCAGCTCTTTGAATTAGTGTTTCAGGAATTCCTTCCTTCTGAGCAGTTTCAAATGCAAGGCTCTCTTTGCAAATCCCATCCATCAACTTCCAAGTAGGTTTTGTTTGACCATCAACATATTCCGTTTCCATTGCTTTATGTACAATGTTCTTTGTTGTCAGCGGTAAATGGAAAATTCCATGCAAGTGGGTGGATACCATACCCAGACAACCAATTTTATCCAAACTTTCTACTATGCTACCAGCAATACATGTTCCCTTTGCTGTCTCTGTTCCTCGGCATATTTCATCTACAAGAACTAGGCTCCTTGAAGTGGCTCCGGTTACTATAGAACGGATCTCTGACATCTCAATCTGACAAATGGATATCAACAAAAACGCAAGTCTGCAGGTAAGAATCGTGATATATTAAATAATACGAAAACAGCAATAATGTGAACAATCCTCCTCTAAAATCAATTCTTCACTAAAATAAAGCAAAAATAGAAAAATATTCTCCGGGTCTTGTATGCTAACTAAAAGTCTATCAACCTGATTTAAAATGAAGTTTTTATGAAAAGATGACAGTTTGGGAGGTTGGACAATTTCCAACTCAAATATCCACAGCAAGTATAGATACAATATTGGCAATTTTGTCCACCATGATATATTGGTAAGCCAGGCATAACTAAAAGCAATATATTTAATGGTTCTAGTTGACAAAACAATAGGCAAGCATTACCAAACCAATTCTGGAAGGGGGCAGGAAAAGTTTGTAGTCTATGTGATACCAATTCAAGTAGAATCAGTATAGCATTTCAAAAAATGTCAACGTGAATCAAACGAAATCAGAAATCAACCTTAATATTGGCGTCTGCAAAAAACTGGGTAAAAGACTAACAAGAAACTTTACACTAGAAAACCTCTTAATCCAAAAGATCAATACATTTAATCATTTCTTCTGGTCCTTCTGGAGGATATCTTATATCGGGCTCATTTAGTCATTAAGCTGTAGATGTTTCTGTTTAAGTAAAGCCATGAGTCAATTTAGTGATCCTTTTGTAAATAATACCCCTAACCTAATATAGGGAGAGCCATCCGATTAATAAGTATATCAGTAAATTTAACTAATATGCAGCCTGCACCCCAACAGCAATCACTGTCACAATAACAGCACCATCGCCACCTACTCAATTGCCATTACTGTGTTGTACAAACAAGTAGTGTGTGTCCTATAAATGTGCATCGGAGAAATTCTTTACCATATAAAAAAAGACAGCACCATCAAAATTTAAATTTGCATTATGTAACACGTAAGGCACCTGAAATGAACTTTTCCCATCAGCAGGGCTATCATAAGATTTCATGTGTAGCATAATGGAGTCAAAATGTGGAATCAAGGCTGATTCTGCAGGCACCATAAATCCGCATATTCCAAGTAATGCAGCTGCACAAACTGATCGAAGCAAGCTTGATTTACCACCCCCATTTGGTCCTGTCAAAAGAAACAGGGACTGCATATCAACTGTGTTTTGTACAGCACTCCCTTGAGCTACATCAAACCAATACGGTGATAGACCAGATATCTTCATCCTATCAGCTCCATCTAGTGGTTCTATATCCTGCATTGAAAATGCCCATAATATGATCGTACATGTATTCTATAATCAAATGCGGATGAGATTGATATGATAGGCAATAGGGTTCTTGGTATGGAAGACCCAATTAGGCCATGGATGCATCTTTGCATAATACTGGGCACAATATCATCGTAACATTAAACTCAACATTCAAACGTGCAAAAAGAATTCACACAAGTAAATTCACAGTTTCAAATATCCAGATTAATGAAGTTTATTTACATAGATCAAGTTAGGAATAATAATATTTGGCAACCTAAGATTAATGAAGTTTATTAGTAGTAGTAGTACTACTGCTGCTACTACTACTACCACTACTATAATAATAATAATAATAATGATCATGATGATAATAACGTAAAATGAAATAAACAATTGTCTGATTCAACAGTATCCATTTGACAGACTGCTAATTCAAATATCCAAATGCTTGCCCCCAATGCTCACTGCTCCAAACACAAACATCAGTAGATATAATCTCTGCATCATACTATCTTAGGTTGCCAAATCTAAAAAATGAATATAGTTCATCTATCGAACAATCCTTTTAACGAGCAACCTATTTCCGTATCTCACAACAGACCCTTCTAACCACCCTATTAACCTTCCAGGAACTTTGGCACCTTCAAAAGAGGATTATTGTCAGGCTGAGAGCTCATGATATAACATTTCTCTCAGACCTTCATGGACCAAATGGGTCCACACAGCCAATCCCACATATATGGGATTAATCTTTCGCCTGAATAAAACTTCACTAGATACATATTTTCGGGGCCACAAGATGTAATAATATCACAGCAGTAAGTTGGCTTGGGACATTACCTTACACCTGTGGAACCGTGCAAGAGTAGGAAAAATCCATTTCCTTCTTCTCCCTTCACTGTAAAATATCAACAAAGATACCTTGAAGTTTTTTGTTACAAGAGAGTAGGAAAAATTGAAATGGGATTACGAGTAAAATAAACTACATGACCTGAACACCTCAAATAACGAAAATCAACACCAAAAAAGCAAAAAACAATGTGAAGAGACAGGACAAGTGGGTTGGTTCGTTTCGTCCACATTTATACGCAATTCTCTGTCTTCGTTCATGATCATGTTGAGCAAAAGGTAGTTGTAGAGGAGCGGCTGTGAAACGGAAACAGTCGAGAGTTTTGTAAATAATTACTGATTGTATATCAATAAATCTGTAAGGATAGAGGAAAGCGGGACCAAAATTAAGATGGATTAAGATAGTAAGATGATGACATACAAAATTTTGACTTGCGAGAGCTATTTTAAGAAGATGGTGCACAACTAAAAGCAGTCTCCTACGGCTTGCTACATTTGTCTGCTTAAGCAAGGAATAATTTCATGACCTTGAAACCGTATCAAAGCAACAGATGTATTTAAAAAATCATATATTTTTGGTCATGGTTCATTTCTCGGGTGTAATTTACCGCCTACTCAAATTGGGATTCACTCCTTGACACAAACACACACATAAAAAAACTAAGGAAAAAAGAATTCAGAAAAAGGAGGGATGCTTAAGGACTACTATAAATTAATCAAACAAAGGTGATTAAAATTCGTTTTTGTATTTATTTTTAATGTGAAACTTCACACATGCACTTGTAATAAAAGGTCTTAAGAAAACCCCGGAACTTCCTGTAATTATTCACACATGCAAGAATAATTCTTTGGTGATACTCTCTTAGGTTGCCAAATCTAAGAGATGAATATAATTTATCTATCGAACAAGCCTTCTAACCAGCAATTTATTTCCATTTCTCACAACAGACCCTTCTAACCATCCTCCCATATGAAACATTGAGGGTTGAAGTCCCCATTTGGAATTAGTGGACGTGGGTCCTTGCTTACCCAAAAGTATACCATTGGTTATATGACAAATTCAAGAGATCTCAGTAACTAGTTTACATAATAATTGCAATACCTAATGCAAATTGTGGATGAAAAAACAATAATGCAATTGCGATGTAATGAACCAAGAATAAGTGATTATTAAGAGACTCTTCAAAACCAACCTCACATGCGCAAATAATGCCTTTGCAATGACAAGCAACATGGAAGCAAAGATGAGGATATTGATTTTAGTTTGTAACTCAGCAGAAAGTCCCCTTAACAGTTCCAAAACCCTCATTTTCGCCTTGGCCCCTGCCTCATGGTACCTAGAAAAATAAAAAGAGAAAAATACAGATTGTTCAATTGACTGGAGAGAAAGAAAAGGAATCAGATTTCAGTGTTCAAATCAATCAGTGAGCTCTGGAAGATTCATATTTTAGAGGAAATGCTCTTTGTCTGACAATATTATCGGTTTAATTACCAATCCAAAGGCGAAAGGAAAAACAAAAAATACAAGGCAAGGAATCAGACAGGAAGAATCATGAGAGCAACTTCAATAACGATAAATAAAGAAGGAACCTTGTTAGTGCATTCTCCACCTTCATTGTCGTAAACCATTCTTCACCAACTTTTCTACCTTTCGAATCTAAAGCAGGTCTCAAATGTTTAATTTGTTCTTCTCCAGGTGTACCAGCCCATACAGCTGGTGCAAAACGTTTTCCCTTGAACCAAACAGCATCATGCTCTCGTGCGTATGATATTTCTCCCTTTGGTCCTCCAAAGGGAGCAGTGGTAGCTTTTATTCTTGAAATTATAGGCAGAAAATCTTCCGTAATCTGGAGAAAATTTAAGCAGTGTATTATTGCATATAGGCATAAGCTATGTGATAGAAATATATATATATACAAAAAAAGGTGTCAGAAACTTGATTGAAGATTAGTACAAATTTTGCCATTAGCACATCTATACAATTATAAGAAGAAGAAAAAAACTGATTCTTTTATTAAATCATTAGTCATGGAAATCCAACTTTCGTAAGCAGTATACTGATCTTGTAACACTAGAAAGGGCTACTAGTTTGCCGATGTACAAAGAGAATGACATGTCAGTGGTACTTAAAAGTACAGAAATTTAACTGCATACTGATGTCAAGGATGAAGTATGTCTGAAGCTACGATAAGGTATGCAAGATGATCAGTATGACAGACTCACTAGATCTCCACACATGAATGTGAAAAAGAGTTACAAGGAATGGAGTCTTCATTTGTTTAAATTGTATCTGAACAATCTGTAAGGACATTATTTAGTAAGCTACTGAACATCACATTCCCCATCACTTGACTAGGGGTGAAAAAAAAACCCGTCCCGTTTATCCCGCCCGCCCCGCCCCGTTTAGCTAACCGGGGCGGGTATGGGGCAAAAAAAAATCCCCGATTATAATCGGGGCGGGTATGGGGCACCCTCGCCCCACCCCGAACCCGCCCCGATTAACTATATAATATATATATATTTATCTATATATATGAATAAACATGTATTGACGGATTGTTTATTATGCTTTTGAAATCTTTGATTTTGATTTCATATAGATTTATTGTTTGATTTTGATCTCTTATAGTTAGGTTTAATTTTGGGATTTTATTGTTATTTGGGGAAAAAATAATACGTAAACCAGCGCACATGTGTTGCAATAGTATAATCTCACTCCCAAATTGGGAAGGTGAGGAGTTCGAGCCTCTTAGGAGGCATTTCTGGGTGTGGTGTGTGAGTTTCTTACCATTCAAACAAAAAAAAAAAACGTAATCGGGGCGGGGCGGGAAAATAAAAAATTAATCGGGAACGGGGCGGGAAAAAATAATCGGGTTAGGGGATGGGGCGGGTGATACCCGCCCCGACCCGCCCCATTGCCATCCCTACACTTGACTCACCCATAGAAAATACACACAGCAAATTGGTTGCAGAAAGTAGAATCAATATGGAAGGAAAACCATCTTCCAAAAATTCTAAACATAGAACGAGTATCAGAAACAAATGTAACCAAAGTAAAACCGACACAGCAACTACTTAAAATAGAACACTGATGACAAAGCAGCACTAGTAGATTAAAAGAAAGGCAGAAATTTGAAATTTAGAGTTGAGCACCGTCGTATTAATCTAAATTCAAAGCAAGGCCATAGATGATATCGTGAAATTTTTTCTAAGGGCCATCATGTTCATTTTAAAGTCCCACATGGCAGATTTACAAAAAACTGCATTCCAGGACTTGCCATGAGAATCTGCATGCACCCTGCAGTCCTCCTAAATCCTCCACTATAAGACACTGCATAGCACATAAATATTCCGAAACTGAGTTATATCCCAGCCCATACACCCTTTGTGAAGAGAAGAACAATGAGGTGGAATGGAAAAAAAAAAGGAAAAGAAAGAAAGAACCAATTGTGACAATTTAACTAGTAGATGGAAAGATTTTTCGTACCATTTATTTGGCAAGATTTTCCACTACTTTTCTCCAACCTAAACATGTGCAATTACATTTGCATATCACAAGCAGTTTTGGTAGTATGTGAACAAAAAACTTACTATGAGCATATGTTTGTAATTTTTGCAATGTATTTGCTTTGTAAATATTAGAATAATAAGACCCACATAGACACATAAACCCTACGCTTCAATTCTCTCTAATTTCTAATTATTTTGTCAATCAACTTTGTGAGACCGCTTACATATCAGATCTAACTTTTTCTATATATAAACACCTACACACAAAACATGTAAGATATCAAGAAAATGACAGTGCACCGTGTAACGTCCAGACCAAGGTGCATATGTACCATCCAGAACATGCAAAACTAGGGCAATCTTAAGAGCACAATTTGTCACCAGAATAAAGTACCACAGTAACTATTTGTGGTGAACAAAGAGACTCCCAGAGACTTACAGCTAAATTTAATGCCTCAGCTGCACTTTCCACTTCTGCAAATTCTTCCTTTAAGTGTATCCTTCTCACTCGACCTTTCCAAGAGGACTCCATATCCTCAAAGAATTCGCTAGGAATGGTAGGATAAGAAGTCGCTTTTTGATCACTTTCACCATCTGAAGAGATGATTTCACCAATTCTGTAGGAAACCAATTCACATTCACTGACCTAAAAGAGACAAGGATGATTATCAGGTTCATTAGGGACTAGATCCAGCAAAAATGAGTAAAAAAGGCATAAGATAGCTGCTTTACATAATGTTATGACGAAAGTAAGAATGTCTGAGGGAGCTAAGAAATATATAATAAATTCAAAATTTTCTAGCCAAGAATCTAGAGAAGATTGTAACATAAAGAATAAATTCCATATCCTAGTATTTTCAGAATTGAGCAAGTTATTTAATCAATTGAGAGGAAGTAAAAAGATATCAGGAGCACAGATTATAAACTGGAGACACAGAAGAGAAGCAAGTATATGGATACAGACAAAAGGTAAATGGAGCAAGATGAAATCTAGGCAAACTAGTGACAATGAGACCACCAAAACCAGATAAGTGAAATAACATGAAGATATAATTCAGGAGAAAAAAAATTAAAAAACAGCAACAGCAATACTTCAACGCATTGTTGATAAAACCCTGTTCCAAATCCAATGATCTTATATCCAAAATGACTAATTACTAAATAAATAGATAATTCACAGGACTGTATAATGCTGGTGTAGTCGCTATACGATTGCAGGAAGAGTGGCTGAATGTGTAAAATAAGAACAATAATGAGCAATCAGTTGGCACTTATCAAATGGAGTTTAGCAAAGGTTAGTTATTAACTACCAAGGAGAGAAAGGGGAAGATGCAGTAGGAGAAGAAAGAAATTCATGTCTGTGCAAAAAACCATGAGATATTATATCATATACTTTTTAGAACAAAAATGAACAATTAAATACATTAAATTGATAAAGGTTATGTACAATAGTGTTCTGACTTCGGAATATAGCAGGGAAAATTACAGAAGAATTAAATGCATTTTCAATCACCATAGGACCAAATCAGGGCTCAACAAGCCTTATGTCTGCTGTCTTAATCACCTATGGAATTTTAGTGATACAAGTTTTTCAAAAAAGCTGCCCGGGAATTTTCTCATTCAGCCCACTCATTCTACTTTAACATTAGTCTCCTTCAGTCATAATTTTTATTCCCGAAAAAACAAAGGATGAGAGAGAAAAAGAAAGCAACATAAAAGTTATAACTTAAAACTTACTAAAGTCTCGAAATCCACTTTCAACCCAGTTGCTACCCAAGTAGGTTCCATCAATAATTTAAGGATTTCATTGAGCTCAGAATTTTTATACATTTGCAGTATTTCATCAAGCACGCTTTTGATCTTGCAGAACTCGATATGATTAACCTCCCTAAGCTCAAGAAGCTTCACAAGCTGCAAAAAAGACAAGTAACTAGGGCCTCAACACAATATTTGAAATAAGTATTGTGAGAAAAGATACTAGCATGCTTAGAAAAGAAGAAATAAACAGTACCACCAGAGAGAGAGAGAGAGAGAGAGAGAACAACTACAGATTTAAAGGAAAAAACTGGTGATTAATGGGCGATCCACATGGCAGACAGGGGCAAAAAAGTATTTTCATGTCACTAAGTAGAAGAACATCTCTATGCAGTCTTGCCTAGAGTAGCTTCTCCATGCTGTGGTTCTAAAGGTTTGCCTGATCCAACTGATTATATCAGGATAATATATCAGGAAGCACAGGGTTTGAAATGGCAATCAACTATGAAATCAGTCGAACGCAATCAACCAAACATTTTATTAGTTTATGCTATAACAATCAAGATTCAGTTCCTACAGGCTCGCCAAAGATTTCATTGGCCATCAACTACCAAGTACAACTTTCCCTTTTCTGGGCCTTGGGATTGCATGTGTAGATAAGACACTAGCATACACAGTATGCTGAAAGGATTATAAACCTTTGAGACATTTAAAACTTGAAATAGAACCTACTGGATAGAAAATGAGAGAAAATTAACTAATTGGGTTCAACCATGTGCAGTGAAGACCATACAACAGCTCAGACAGTAAAATGACGTCAACATTGAGAGTAGAACTAGCAGATGTATAAGACGAAAATTAGTGCCTTTGAGAATGATAGCTTGTAGGCTAACTAATGTTATGGCCTAGGTAGACCAGAATGGCAAAAGACGATGTGCTAAGCCGATAAAAATAGCTGTGACAAGGTGGTGTCGAGTTGAGTGTACATGCTGCTCAAGTTCAACAGTAGATGAAAATAAGTATAGACCTACCACAAAGATATCTGAAGAAACAATTGAGTTTTAAAAAGCCACAAACAATAATCCAAGGAAACCAAGATATAGGAAGTCAAAAGAAGCATTAAATTAATTTTTACTCAAAACTATAATAAATGTAATCAAAGTACAACCTTTGCGGATGGAACACAAGTAAACTCGGGAATTGAGCAGGTCACATTGCTCATAAGTCTACATGCCACTGAAAAGAAAGAAAAAAGAACACATATTAGTATAAGCAAAAAAGTCGTGAAATATATACGAGAATATGATTTATTAAGAAATAAGCATTATTGGAAACGAGAGAATTTTGTAATGACAACTATTAATTATTGAATTCTTGGGATCTCTTTGGGAAAGGTATAATGAAGCACCATTTAGAGATTGTGGTGAGCTACTGAAAAAACTGTGCTCCTAGCACAACCTCACACAAGGAATCTCTCTCCTTTCTCAAGTGCAGCTTATAGGGTAATGTAAGGTTAAAAATATATATATAGAAATTTAGAGATAATATTCCCATTTGCATGGTTGACCGAGAATGTGCTCTGTTTTAAAGATTTCACCAGTTCTATTATGTATGTGTCGTTGGTTTGCAAGTTTTGCTGTTGGTTTGGGCCAGCCTCAATGGGTCTTGTGAATTCTACTCAAGAACCAAGTTTCACTTGATTCCAGGTCTCAGTCTACATTCTGTTTGAGATGGTGGCAAACTATGGAAGCAATAGACTCATGAAAATTATTCAAGCAAGTTGAGATGCCTATAGAAATTTGTTCTTTGAGCTTCAAAGAACAGTAATCTACATTTATAAATTTATTCAAGGTTAACCACCATGCAGATTTTAAAATGTTCCATCTTGTATTCTAAATATACTGGAATATCCATTAGACTTATTTAATTAAACAATCAATTTTATAATATTAATATAACGGAGAGGACAAGGGACAAAAACCTGTCACCATTAACATTGGTCTTGGGTTCTCTTTCCCTTAAAACCACCCTTAGATGTGGAAATCACTCTTTGCAGCATAGAGACAAACAAAAGTATTCTTAGAGTAGTAAGAAAGGCTAAAAAACTCTGTGATATTTATGGCCCGAATTTGGATTCGGGCCGCTACCCAGTTGACTCGAAAATTGAGCTTTGTGCGGACCCGTTTATTCTTATTGGCCGTGCACCTGTTTAGTCTCTTGTAGCCCAGTATATATAAGGGCAATTAGGGTTGGAGTTGTTAAGAGAAAAAGAAACCCTAATACACAGAGTGAGAGAGTTAGGGTTTGGTGGTTGTAACTTGTAATCTCATATTCTTCCATAGTGAAAACTTTCGCCGAATCTATGCCAACAACATAGGCACGACTTGTGTTGAACCTTGTAAATCTTTGTGTTCTTTGTGTGGCGTGCTTATTTTTGTCTTGATTTTGTGTGATTTGATGTGTTTGATACAACAAACTCCAATATACATCCTAGACTAGATTTCAAGGGGAAATGTCAAAACACTTCAAGAGAAGTTAATAATCTGGATGTTTCAAAATCATATTGATTAAGACTTGATACAATAGAGAAAAGGGTTCTACCATAGAAAATATATTATTATTTCTAGTGACTCCTAATTTCTCCTAGGATGACTTTTTAGATTCTCCACACAGCATTAATAACATCCTACCACTTTCCTATGCTAACAATTAGTGGCTCTGAACCTTAATTAGTACTACTAATAGAAACAACGATGAACTTTGACTTCATTAAACACAAAGGGACTTTTCAAGGCTTTATACTCTATTTGCATCGCTATTGTGAAGTGGAGAAATAATTGGTCCTTAATGCACATGGCCAAAACATCCTACTCGATTTTCTCTCATATCATCCCCAAAACAGTGCTACTTTAACCGTCATCCATCTCAATATTAGCATTTTAATAACGCTCAATGAACATGTTGTACAACATTTTATCTCATGAAGTTTTGTAGAATCATCTTATAATGTAGATGCATGTGGTGGCGCATTCAGTATTTTCAAAGTGCTCCTCCATTTAATTCATCCTGCTTTACTTCAATCTGATATCAGCTCCAATCTCTCCTACTAAGCACAGGTACTGAAATTATTCACTTAATCATATCTGTTGATCCCTCAACCTAACCGCATCCCCTTGTGTTTTATAAGAGGTTAGGATCATACTCATCATCAAGAGGTTCCCCCAACTGATTCTTCAAGATTATATTCGCGTATTCAGTTTGTATTCTACTTGTCGCAAATTTTTTTTGTTTCTAAACCATCTATTTACCTTTAGTTTGGCGCCTAACAGCTACTCAGTTTCATCAATTAATACAAAATCATCAGTCTCATATCACACTCTTTGCAACCATACATGTTGCAGTAAGGGCTATTAAAAAAAAAAAAAAAAATACCTTGGATTGTCGATGCAATCACATAAGCAGGAGGATTCAAAAGAAGATCTCTTACATACCTGGAATCAAAGTTGACAAAATTAAAAGCGCTAAATATAATTCCTTTCCATCACGGAAAACGGGCAGCAAAGTAGAGTAATTCTATACAAAACAAGCATGCATCGAATAAACACGTGCAATGGCCTTTCCATGGCTACTACAAGAAACCTGTTAAAGCCCCTCCATATAAGATTTAGGAATGAGCAAGAGGAGATATAGGAAAGAAATAATATCACATGGAAACATAAAGATGATATTGTTGCGACAAAGGGCAACTTGCTATCAGCCTTCAAAATAATTATACCTACTGCATGGACTTTGGCTTTTCAATGAAACCTCAAAGTAACAGAGAGAAAGATATGCACATGTATACTACACTGCACAGAAGCAATGGATATGTGCATCAGCACTGACACGTAGAATGATTTATATCATGGATAAAAAATATATTTATCTTATTTAGAATCAGATGTACATTATGAATTACAGCCACAGGCAAAGAAGCAATGATGTGTGTTCTCAAGAGTGAGCAGTGTCATACTTATGCACAATAATGAGATTGTATGCTCTCTTCCCTATAAGCAATAAAGTAAACTACAACTACGTGAATATAACCCAATTCCAAATTTTAAATATTTGATGAAGCCCACATGAAAAATTATGATGCATGTGCTAAAATTATGTCATGCTTGGACACACACTATTAAGATCCATGTATGGCAGTGCAAACACACATTGGAGGAGTACAAGGAAATTCTTAGTTGCCAACGAGAAAAATGAAATAAAAAGAATATATAAATAAACAAAGGAAAAATTATTTAAAATAGATAATAAAAACATAACCATAAAAGTTCTTTGTTTATTTCACAACTGAATCCTAGCTTGGCAACTGTTTATACACTAGGTTACCGTTATGGCAACCCTCCTCAAGTCACAAGTCCAAACAAAAAAAGTGGAAGAAAACTTGTTTCCATTAACTTTGTGGTACTTTTCAATTAGTCATTAGTAATTAATAACCACGTGCACAGAAGGAAACCAGATCCAAGAACCAAGCAATAAACCAGAATGAGTAACCGCCACATAGATGATATTATGTATTCTAATAGGCTATTTTATTATTTCCCTGACAGGCGAAAACAAGGAGAATTTCTCACTTACAGAACAGGTAGACCAGTGCAATTTGATGGAAGCAAAACCTTCAATAAACAAGGTATTCCTTCAGTTGGTATAGCACCTGGAAGTATGCATAGGACAAAGTTGTTCAATATTATATAGTACTGGATGGAACAATAGATCTCAAAAAAGACTAAAAAAATGTATAAAATATCATAAATTACTATAGGGCGGCCCAACCAATTTGTGTGGCTGTTCCTAGATGTAAAGAACGAGGCCTGTTTTCTGAAGAAACGGTGACATTTCTGAAAGTGACTTCATCGTCAAGACCGTAGAGCTCCTTTACCTGAAATTGTCCAATATTCTCGCAATGTAGTAACTTGACAGGCAGAACTCCCAAAATAGATTCAATAATTTGAAAGGTAAACCAGATTCAATAAAGTTTGAAGGTAAACCTTAAACAAGAGCTCATTGACAGGACTACCTTCAAACCATTCAAACTGTCTGGCACTGCATTCTCCCCACAATAGCCCTCCTTCACCAAACTCTCCCCAACGAGAAGTCCCTGTGAAGAAACCTCTATAATATTGAAGGACTGAATGCACATGTTGCTACATATACATCTATATGGGGTTTTCATAATAAAATTCTTGCCCTCTTTAACCCTAAGTAATGACAATAAATATTGACTACAAAGAGAACAACATAGTCAAAGATTCTTCAGCGTAAGTTATTTACCAAAGATAGATTTGATGCTAGTTATTAAGTCATCCAAATATTAGAATAAACAAATTGACTAATGATGTTACTAATGGCAACTGCTTAGAGATGCTTTTTGCAAAGATGAAGGAATTCTTTTAACAGTTGGAGTCTGATTGATTGACAGGTTGAATTAGCACACACTAAAGGACTTGTCGCATATATTAAGGATTTCAGATATATTAGATACTTTCAGGAATGCCTAAAAGATCTTCCATGTTTGCCTTTTTCCTTTTTCTGTGGGAAGGGTGGGGGCCAGGGTTAATTCTTTTTTCTTCTCCCCAGTAATTCTTTCTAGAAGTCATAATTTTTTTTCAGAAGCACCTCAGGCAACCAATATGGATACACAGTTCCCTTGCTTTTAGAGGAAGAATTAGCTCATGGTTTCAAGTGAGCTTTCACTCAATTCTGTTAACTAAAATAACTCATGTATTCTATTGCTCAAAGAGGGGATGATGAAGTAAAAACACCTTGCTTGGAATGAGACTGGTTGGCAAATCACAGTCAGATAGTATCTATTTTGTATTACCAATCTGCAGCCACTTTTTCCAGAAGTACTTTAAACGAGCAATATATTTCCAAATTTCCCACATAATAGCTATAGTCAGTATTTAGTAACGGACAAGGCCAGTAACGGAATTGTACAATATAAGTTATATAACAATAAGTAATGAGGGAACTTTGTGGATACAGCTCTATTGTACCGCAATTTGTGCATTGGTCTGTGCAGTGTTAATACTTAATTGAATAGATAACAAGAAGGAAAAAATCAGGAATGTCTATGGAACAAGGATAGTCAAATTTTATAAAAAGAAAGGGATACAAAAATTTGGAAAAGAGAAAAAAAGAGGTTGGTTGTATTAATGAAACAAACTTTGTCATCTCAAAAAGATAGTTCCATTACCCAACAAATAAGACATGAGGCCTCTACATATAGAGTAAATACAGAAGGAGATCTAGCAAACCTGAGGAATTGCGCTTCAACGACGTATGAAGAAATAAATGATGACACGGACAAGTACGAAGCTTGGTAACCAATGCTTCTTCAGTCAGACCATCCTCTGCAGAATATGTCTTCATAGTCTCTAGCACTGAAATTATGCAATACCCTCTCGCAGACCGAGATATTCCTAAGCAGTACAAAAAATATATAGTTGAAGAGGCCAGTTCTCTGTAAAGCTAACCACCATTACAACATTCACATAGCATAAAAATATACTAAAATGGACTATTTGGTATAAAAGGATCTAATTTATTCGTACCAACCACAGGCATTGGTTCAGGAAAATCAAGATCGTGATCAACCCCCACGAGTCCAAACACATAAGGACTTCCCGGATGAGCATGCCTAAATACTTAAAACAGTCAGCAAGAAGTTCATCTTACATATGCAAGTAGGAGAAAAGACAAGAAATTGACACATTGCATTATCAAATTATAGTACATGCATAGCTAAATCCAATGCCTCAAATTTATGAGATTACCTTCTAACTATACGGTTAATAGGAAAATCATGACAATTTCATTTTAGCAGTCCAACAAGCAAGTTTGCTGGTGAAATATAGCATCTCCATGAAGAACAACATCAGTAGAGGAACGCATTGTTGTCGTATCATATGAGTTAGTCCCTTGTGTTTAACCACGGTTTGGATACAGTTCACCATTTTCAGAACTACTGATACATTTGCTTTTAAACGATTTAAAAAACAAAGAGAGGAACACTTTATGGACACATTCTACTGTATCAAGTCCAAAAAAAATTTGAAGGGGAGGTAGTTTCTATAATCGACAAAGAAAATCCAAAGAAGGGAAGGAAGAGAGGCTTCCTTTAGGCAGCTGACAAGCAGTGTAGAACCATTAGGCCCTTATAAATATACCAAGAATATTAAAGCAAATGCTATGACATTTTCTATGTTCACCTGGATATATCTGGAGTTCTTGCCTTATATGGAGCAGAATGGCTAAACAAGAACCATAATTGAATGGAAATATTTGGAAAAGTTTAATTGAGGACACTACTAGCTAAGACAACATAATTTTCTAAGACACAGGCAGAAGCTGATGACTGAAACACTCAAAGCATCACCGGAAAGGTTGTTGGGTTCTATAATTTTAGGACATAATTTAAAAGTAAAAAGCGCATTTATTTGTATTATAACTACAAACAAAGTGTATTTATTTTCATTATAACTACAAACATAATTTATGACATACAGAAATAACACTTATGTCATATCCTGAGCATTCCATTCTCTCAGAAACAAGGAAACCGGAGTACAGAAAATTAGTGCAAGACAGCAGAACCTGCTGTATCCATCAAAAGGACACTGAAACGGTGAACACAGCTAAGAAGTAAATCAAGACGGTTAACTTTACATCATCTATATCTATGGCTCATCATAGTCCACATGTTCATTTGAAGGAGTAGAATAAAAAATAAAATAGAAATTGAGAACAGAAAATGATAAAGTTGAGTTCATATAATGATATCTCAATTAGCGTAAGAAGACACCCCTTCTAAATTTCTAATGGAGGAACCTATTCACTAAATTGAACCCCTAGCAAATGACTTATCAAATAGTTTGACCTAAACCTCATTCTAGAGAAACAATGTTATAGTTAAATGAAAATCATACGTGCAAATACATAATGAGAGTCCTGACTATGAAACTACTCTTTTTCCCCTCACTGGTATCACCAGATGTAGCCATTAGTATTAATTATTTTCAAACGTTCTGTGTTACAACAACAAAATTGCATAAATCAATAGGTAAGACATAAAAAAATTAGAAAGCGATTTGGATGACTGAGATCTTAGCACATGATTACCCAGATATGAAACGACTTTTGCGTGAGCGGGCTTGGGTTGGACCTTGAACTTCCTCCACTATACACTACAAAGACAAAGCCGAACAACTTCAGTAAAATTATATAGGTACAACGGAGTAGATAAACTGAGAAGTATCATTTTGACCTCTCACTTTCAGAAAGAGGGGGAAAAACAAACTGAATATCTATGTTGGCATTGCAGAATGAAGAAGAAATCTAGACATGTAGGCTTAAAGCACCAAAAGTATGATGAGGAATTTAAAAATGTTCACTCCCTTACAGAAAAGGCGATTTGAACTAAAGCACCGTCTTGAAGGAGATATATTTAAGAAGAAGAAGAAATAGAACAAGGGAAAATAACACCAAATAATTCTGGAGGCCCAACCAAAGAAGAAATGCTTTGAATTCTGAATCATAATTCTTGTTACCATCAACAACTAATACCTTCTACTCTCGAACTAACATCTTCACGACTGATTTAGTATTCGCAAATGTGAGAAGCTTGTTTAATGTTTTGACAACCATCATTCCAAATTATATTGAAATGATTGTCCGCTTCAAAAATATTTGCGTAAAAAAAAAGGACAAAATTTGAGTAGACTGGAAAGAATTTAGGATATCTACTAGATGAAAAACCTTATGGTACAAATACAAACTGATAAAATACACAACATAGAATTGCAGATTTCAAAGGGACTACACAGTTTTCAGCCCATCTGGAATTTCAAGCTGCCTAGAAACCAAGTAATTGGAAATTCAAAGAACAAAAACCTCATCACAATAATGGACGCTGCCCTTTTGAACTCTTTCTAATACATTTTATAAATAACAATAATAATAAACAATGTAAAGTAGGGAATTGCAGATATCAAAGAAACTATTAGAGTTCAGGAGTCAATTTATCTGAACAAATAAATAACAAGGCATAGATTGACAGTCCAGAATGCCAGGAGATATGATTTCAATTTCGAATTTGATCCTCTCTAACAGTAAGAAATACAGACCACTTATGGACTTAGAAAAAATAAAATAACATGCAAGTATATATATTGAGGAAAATTAAGACAGTGATCCGTACTCACAACTGAATACCCATTACGTGTCAGGTCATCCAAAGTCTGTCGTAGATTCTGCAAAGTAGCATTAATAGAACACAAATAAAGCATCAACAGACGAAAACACTCATGAAATATATCTTGCAGAAAATCGGAAGTAAGATGAGCTTACTGAGGTTGAGTACAAAACTTAAATTTCACAATTAATTTCTTGAACAATATCTCCTAAACAAGACAGGGTCAATAGAAATACAAATGCAATTAAAATAGGGTGAACGATAATATACGCATTAAATAGAGAACCAGTGCTGATAATCTAATCAAGAATATGACACGCAGCCAAAAATCCGATACACTCATAGGGACCATTTTACTCCAACAAATCAACTTTAAAGAGAAAACCATCCACAAAACCACTTGAAGAAGCAACTAAAAGGACATGAAGTATTTGAATCTGAAAACAAAACATGAAACAAAAAAAAAAACACAACAACGGCAGATTAGTAATCATTGTTACCCCCAAGTTATTACAAAAGAACCCCTGGGAGTTATTTATCCAATTTTGCACTCTTTCAATCCCTGAAGTACTGCCAAAAGTTCAGCTTCAAAAGATTCCCACAAACCAACTTGTCTTAAATAACACTTGCTACAATCCCCTCAAACACAACCAATTTACTAATTGCGTCTATAAATTAACATGTGACCGAAACATCAACTTCAGCTCAAAGTAGCAAGTGGAAAGGAAACACATGACATATTAAGCAGCCAGAAGTACAGCAGCATAAAAAAAGAGAAAGCAAACAATATCCAAATAAGTTCAATTAAAAGAAGGAAGTGATTGACACTGCCTATTGTAAAAGGTACATAAAAAGAGAATCCTACAATGGAAACCTTCATGACCCCATTAATCATTGAGACCATTTTTAGATGCCACATTCTCTATACTAAGCCAACCTCTTTCTGGTATTACATTAGTCCAATGTAAAATTGAAATCTATTTCTATGACTATATCTCTTATTTTGGACAGCTCATTTTCATGTGAGGTGATATTTATGCTTGAAAATAGCAAAATATTGGTGATTCAGATGAGATGCCATATAAATCTTTAAAAAGAAATATCCAGGGCAAACAAACCAAATTTACAGATGCACCAAGAGATAAGTATACCACGACAGGACAGCCAGCTCTTGGAATACTGTCTGAACGCAAACCACCAAAGGGATTCAAACCAGCATATTCAACAAGAAAACAAGCATCAATTCCAATGGCCTCATAAAAATCTCCAACCTGTAATGACAGTAAACCTTTGAAAGCTCTGAATAATTATCCATAGTTTTACATTGGAAACAAAAGGTACAAGCCCTTTGATGATGCACCTAAATATAGAGAGAGCTGTTAAACAAGAATGGGAATAAATGGAAATGACAATAACATACTCTACAAAGCAAAACTTCACGAGGAAACCTTGACTTGAACTGCAACATCTCCCAATTAAGTGTTCCTTCTTTTAAACTACATTAAAGACGACCATTAATGCATAAAAAAAAAAAAACTATCTCAATGGGTACTTTTATACTATGCAGACAGAGAGACAATAATTTATAGCCCTAGTACTCCTGCAAAAAATTACAGTGTGGTTGAATGATTAAGCAATGGCTACTCATTCCTGTAATCCTCACAAAGAATATACTGATCCACTCCTGCTTGATAAGGTAAGCAAATAAATTATCCATGTCAAAACGGGTGTCTAAATTCTAAAGCTTAGTTAGATTTGCAAAGCAGTGTAACTGTGGGAACAGTCAAAACTCGACACAACTGTCCACAGAAACACTTGTTTTGACACTACGTAATGCTGCCTTCGAAATAGGAGCTGCATATCAGAAACTCTTATTAAGGTAATTAAAATGAAAAGAATATCAACAAATGAAATCACATCAGTAAACTTATCAAACAAATAAATAGATAAAAATAATAGCCTCAATAGCAAACTTCTAATGAAATGTTAATGCCTATGGCGCCAATCACTTCCACCGTAAACAGAAATTGCAAATAAACGATTACATTCTCAATTAGAAAACCAGAAGTAAGAGCAGAACTGCGAGCACAAATACAAGGGTGGAAATAGTTAACCAAACAAATAAGTCAAAATGTAATAACGATTTCTTTCCTACTCTAAACTAGTGATAGTTATTAAATAAGTGACTTAATCCTCGAGAAGAAACTAATAAGGTCAGGGAACTTTAGCACCACATAATAATGTAGTGGCAACCTATGCTACATTTAAGTTGCAAAAGTACAGTACTGTCCACCAATTGGGAGAGAATCATAGATTCCTTTCAAGAGGGATTCATCCTTCCTAAAGGCATCATACAATTCTCCATTGTACTGCACTCTACAAATGTTGTGCTTGTTTCCTACCGACCAAGAAAAAAATAAATTCCCTCCACAAACGCGCATAGGAGACTACGCGAGGCAATGAAAAAAACACTGTTACTTTGTTTAAGAAAATCTAGCATGCCTGAGTAAAGATAAACTATTAAGAAGGCAATCAGGAAGGAACATCATAAAAACTCACCTCCCATTTTTCAAGTTAACGTCCACCCCCAGCAAATTCGAATATGTCAGCCTCTTAATTAGCTGGACAGTAGAAGGCTTTCTACACAACTGCAGCCTCTGCAATATGCAGCCACAACAGTACATGATTTAACAATAAAATATAAGAATAAGTTCTCAAATCATTGTCTATGCAGCTTATATAACCAACTCAACAGAAGCCGTCATTTTGGCGCACCTCCTTCCACCATGTAATGTGAGAATGATCCTTCTCGTCCAGAACATTGTTTGATTGTTTGACTTTCTTGGTCATTTTTGTGGTTCCTCTAAGAGTCTTCTGCTCTTTGAAGCAACGAATCGGTTCACATTGTCTGCAAATGCCGGTTATAAATGAGAAGTTCAAAATTATAGCTGAATTCCACTACGGTGTTGTCGAAAATCAAATAACAAAACAGAACATGACAGAATATGTGGAATTTGCCTAGCAGGTGACTTGATTGTTGGCAACCCATTAATTAAAAATAACAAATCATGACATAACATGGCATGACCAAAAGAAGTAATAGTAATAAGATAAATACAAAAACAAAAACAAAATACGAGAAAAGGAAAAACCCTCCATATGGGTCCTCAAGATAATAGAAAGTAATTGTGAACGGAAAAATATAAATGCAGAATGGGAAAGAAAAAAAAAACAGCATAATTCTCAACCTATTCTCAGTGTTCTGTTCTTCTGTTTCCATAACAAAAATGCAAAAAAAAAAAAATGATAATAGCATAAATTAACACCAAGTATATAGGGTTAAACCAATAGTGTGTTCTATAGAAAACAACTTCAGTTATAACTTGAGGGTGAAATACTCATTTAATTTTCAAAAGACCGGATAATTTTTGGGTATTTTTTTTTCACAACCCATTAAAGTAAAATACAAAATGCATTGTGCCTTGTGCCTTGTGGGTATGTGAATATGTGTGTATTTATACACATACATACATATATAGATAGATAGATAGATAGAGAGAGAGAGAGAGAGAGAGAGAGAGAGAGAGATTACGGTAAGTGAGGAGAGGTCAGAAAATAGCGGCGACAGAGAGGCGAACGGAGCAGGAACGCAACAGCGCGCCACCGGGGGAGCGAAACGACGACGGACTTGGTCGTTAGCCAGTACATAGTAATGGGTGTCGATATCAATTACAAACAAAAATGGGGAATAATGAATGAACTGTTTTAGGGTTTTTCTAAAGTTGGGTTTGCAGTTCCCGCCAGAAAGAGAAACTGCGAGGTTTTCCCAAACACTGACAAGAACTGTGAAACCGTGGATGTCTGTTTATGTTCTGTAATTTTCGGACCTCTTGTCCAATTTTATCTTTGGGTTAATTACAATGACACCCCCTAAGGTTTGCAATAATTACAGACAGATTCAACTTTTGGCAAGTGCACTCCACTTGCCCCTGAGATTTGATAAATTGAACAAAAAACACCCAAATGCCTAACTTTGACTATATTACCCTTCTCTTAATATGTATAAATATTTGATTTTATTAGTTGGGTGAATTATAATTTGCCAAAATATATAAAATTTTGAAAAAAATATAAAATTCGAAAAAATATATAACTTTTGAAAGACATATTGTAAATGCAGAAAAGTTACACAATAAATATTT
The DNA here is from genome assembly GCA_963922005.1 of Cornus suecica. Classification (NCBI taxonomy): domain Eukaryota; kingdom Viridiplantae; phylum Streptophyta; class Magnoliopsida; order Cornales; family Cornaceae; genus Cornus; species Cornus suecica. The sequence goes on along the minus strand of OY998246.1, from coordinate 7,276,511 downwards.
GGTTAAAACTTTTTTTTTTGGCGTTAATCAAAGTCCTCTATTTATACAAGTTTGTGATAAATGGGTCAAGCCCATGTACCCAGGTTTATCAACCCCTTAAATCAAGGGATTTGATAAACCCTAACCTTATTTGGACTCTTCATACTATAGTTGGATTACTTTTTGCCTTGTGGACCACACTTTAGCTTCTAGAAATTTCCATGGGCCCATTGTTGTTTTTCGGCCTGCTTGTCTTCAGCCCATCCGCCTTCCGGCCCATCGGTCCCTGGCCCATCCGTCGTTGGCCCATCTATAATTGGGCCAAATATTTCAACCATTACACAGGCCCCTGAGGTTATGGGCTTGACATTCTTTCTAAAGCCCGTGACCTAATAAATGTAAATACCTATGTATATATACACTAATAGCTTTTATGGGAAATGAAGATGATGAGTTGTCATGTCATTATTATCTACTTAATGATATGCCAAAACGTGAGGCCATTTCTCCCTTAAATCTCGCACCATGACGGCTTTGGCGTGCCTTTCGGACTTCGTGCAGCCTTTTTGGCTTCCTTCTCTCCTTCTATAAAAACCCCCTTATTCTTCACTTCTCATCACATTTCATACTTTGTAACTCTATATTCTTGTCTCTGCCTTCTTTAGTTCTTCATTACTGGGATTCGTTTCTTTGTCATTGCCGCCGTTCATTCCGTTGCTCATCTCAGATACCATAGGAACCTGCTGTTACTCAGAGTTTTTGTAACTCTTCCTTCGCCAACTAAGTAAGTCGATCGGTTTTCTTCCTTTCTTCTTTCTTTAATTTATCACCTTTACCTCCTTCTGTCTCTTCTACATTTCTTAACGTTATGTCCGATAGTGACGATACCCGGTCGGTAGAGGAAGTAGTTTTACCTTCTGCCTCAGGTACCGATTCCACTAGTAGTGACACTCCCCAGCCTGTTTCTAAAGGAACCAGAAAGACCACTCTCAAAAGTACTAACCTTCCGGGTTCCTCAGCGACCGGTCCTGCGAAATCCAAACTTTCTGAACCATTCGTAGTGGCCCCACTTAAGAGGACCCGACCTGAAGTGGACGTCAAACACCTTCGGGCTGAGACCCATGTTCCCCAGGACGTTGATGTGTCCCCCTATCCTGGTTACCTAGACTTTACCCAGAGTCAGGGCCTAGCCCCCGGTAGCATTCTGCTATCGGCATCTCATCTGAGGGTTCTAAGGTTTCCTCTTCATCCTTTTTTTCACTATGTATTTTTCATGCTGGGGTTGCACCCTCTTCAACTGAACCCGAACAACATTAGGATCATATCCATGTTACTGTTGTACAATAGGGATATGGATCTGAACTTAGGGCTGGCCGACCTCCTCCTTTGTTATTTTTTCCAAAATGCCAGAGCGAGTAGAGGTAGATACAACATTTTCCCCTTTCACGGCCGCAACATCTGTACCGATACTGAAAAATCGGACAAGGGATGGAAAGAACGAATGGTAGTAGTGAGTGGCAAGTGGTCGTACCCTTTTTCTCGTATTTTCCCGATCCCCAACAAGTTCGGTCCCATTCGCCTGCCTGTCTACCGACCCCTTCATAAGGCTTCTTGCCTCTGTAACCATTGTGACCTTCACCGGGGGGACTACGCCTTCAAATTTTTAGGTTATGAGGACAAGGACCTTCCCCTGACCTTTATAAAACAGCGGATAGGTCTCTTGAAAACTCATGTTTGGGGCAAGACCCGATCGGCTACTGACCTGCTGACCCTGGACAATCTTAAATCGATCTCTAACTTGGGCGCTGGTGTTGACAGGATGGACTTGCCTGATAAACCTATGTCCGCCAGAATCCCTCAAGTTCCCGAAGGGATTACGCTTGTTGATGTTGTGCCATTGTCAACAACACCGCCTTCGACTTCGGTGTCTCCTCCTGTTCAGAGCCCGCCAGCGCCACTAGCGCAGAACCCATCGGTTCCTCCTCCGCCTCCTGTCAATGCTCCGACTGTGAGGACCCGATCCAATACAACTGGTGGAGTGGGTACTAAAAGGGCCAGGGCACAAGCCGAGAATGCTTCTTCAAGCAAGGCTCCTGCTGCCCCTGAATCATCCCAAGCTCTGATCCCTTGGGAGCCTAAGTTTCTGCTGCCAGATGGAACTCCAGTTTGTGCTGATCAAATCACTTTTAACCATCCGGAAGCTCTTCGGGCTATGGCCAAAGGGATCTGGACACCAGCTGATAGGGCGGCTCAATCAAAAATCACCAGGACTGATCTGGCTAAGAAGACTTCGATAATGGTTATGGAGGTAAAAGACTTCAATCATCAGTTTGTGTTTTCTATTTCGTTTGTTGACCGCTATTTGTGTAATAATCCAATTTTTATTGTGCAGCTTCTCTACGGCGTTCAGGCCTACAACAGCCTCCTTGAGACTGATGTCAGAGAGATGGCCGGTATGAAGGCCCAAATAAAGCAGAATGAGATCCACCGGGTTTCTTTAGTCAAGGAGGCGGATGGTCTGCGCCAGACCGTTTCTGAACAGAAGACTCTTCTGGAAACCGGTGAGGCGGAAAAGCAAACCCTGATTGCCGAAAAGCTGGTTCTGGCTGCCGAGCTGGAAAAAGCGAAAGAGGTTGCTAGGCAGATGGCAGCTGAATCTGATAAACTCTTGGCAGAATCAGAAAGGCTTCTTTCCCTGGAGCGGGAAAAGGTAGAGATGTGTCGGCTGGGAGGGCTTGACATGTTCAAAAGATACAGTGTCATCTGTGACCTCCGAGCGGTCAGGGCCTGGAGATGTAGGCATGAAATGGAGCATATCCCTCTGGAATCCCGGGAATTCAAGACCGCAGAGGCATTCGATGCCCATATGGGAATACCCTTTCCTTATGAAAACCCTCCTGCCTCTGAGAACGAGGAGCGTTTTGCTGCCCTTCTGAAGGGGAAGGAATATCATCCTCCCGAACAGTAGCCAGGGCAATTTTATATGTTTTTGTTTCCCCCAATGGGCTAATTTCTTGTAACTTCCTCCATTTTTAATGAACAAGAACTTTTATCCCCTTTTTTCCAGTAATTATTCGTCCTTTGTGTGGGTTTTTATCATTTCGTACTTAGCTTTTATGAAGCAATCGAGTCTTCGGACATATGGCTCCTGAGTCTATTTATTATTAATTCTAAATTCACACATTTAGTGTGAATTTCATCCTCTTGTTAGTTCAAATCAGGTTTGAACTCAAACACTTAGGAAATTTTTAGCAAATTGTAAAGCCTTCGGGCATTTGGCCCCTGAGGCTTGGTTTCATCCTCTGGTTTGTTCAAACCAGGTTTGAACTTAAACACTTAGGAAATTTTTAGCAAATTGTAAAGCCTTCGGGTATTTGACCCCTGAGGCTTGGTTTCATCCTCTGGTTTGTTCAAATCAGGTTTGAACTCAAACACTTAGGAAATTTTAGCAAATTGTGAAGCCTTCAGGCATTTGGCCCCTGAGGCTTGGTTTCATCCTCTGGTTTGTTCAAATCAGGTTTGAACTCAAACACTAAGGAAATTTTAGCAAATTGTGAAGCCTTCGGGCATTTGGCCCCTGAGGCTTGGTTTCATCCTCTAGTTTGTTCAAATCAGGTTTGAACTCAAACACTTAGGAATTTTTTTAATCCTAGAGCCTTGCACAAAAGTATAATTTATTTTTATTGAAATGAATTTGAAAATCATGAAGCAGAGGTACCGATATCGGGCACAGATGCTTCGTAACAAAGGTGTCATAAAAAGACACAGTTTTATTTCTTAACAAGAAAAACAACTATCTAAGGATAATACCTCTTTAACCGATAAGCATTCTGAGAGTTGGACTCGAGGCGGCCTGTTTCGTTCTTCCGAACCCGATAAGCACCGCGTCCGATAACCTCAACCACTGTGTAAGGTCCTTCCCATGTCTCTCGTAATTTGCCTACAATACCAATCTTCCTTCTGAGCACCATATCGCCTACTTGGAATTCTCTTCTTTTGACTTTCTGATTGAAACGTGCTCTGACCTGCTGCTGATAGGCAGCTAGTCTTATCCCGGCGGCTTCCCGTTTTTCTTCCAGGAGATCTAGATCGTGGGCTAAGTGCTGATTGTTTGGACCTTCTTCCCAGGCTTGACTCCTTAAAGTAGGTACTTTTAGCTCGGTCGGGATAACTGCTTCGGCCCCATAAGCCATGGCGAAAGGGGTTTCTCCAGTTGGCTGTCTCGGAGTAGTCCGATAGGACTACAACACCTCTGGCAATTTCTCCAACCAAGCCCCTTTTGCGTCTTCAAGTTTTTTTCTCAGTGTGTCAAAAATTGTTCTATTCGTCCTTTCGGCTTGCCCATTTCCCTGCGGGTAACCGACGGAAGAAGTGTTTTGATTGATCCCATGCTTTGATAAGAATGCTTGAACCCTTCTGTTGTCCAGGTTGGTGCCATTGTCCATCATTATGGTTCGGGGTAGGCCGAACCTACAGATGATGTGGCTCCAGATGAATTTTATAACATGGCTGCCTGTTATGGTGGGGTATGCCTCCGCTTCCACCCATTTGGTAAAATAATCAGTGGCCAGGAGAACATGTGTGGTACATCGTATTGCCTGAGGGAGAGGACCTACGATGTCCATGCCTCATCGGGCGAAAGGGTGAGGAACAATAGTTGGGTTTAAGAACTCCGGCGGTGGGTGAATGGCATCTCCATGAAACTGACATTTTTTGCAGTGTCTGACATAAATTTCAGCGTCCCTTGCCAAGTAGGGCCAGAAATACCCCTGGGTGAGGATTTTATGAGCCAGGGACCTTCCTCCAGAGTGATTGCCACAAGCTCCTTCATGGATCTCTTCCATGACTGTCGATGCCTCTGAGGGGGTCAGACATCTCAAGTATGGTCCGGAAAAAGACTTTCGGTATAGTTGGTCGTTGTATAGGGCATATCTGGCTGCCTTCATTCTTATCTTCCGGACTTCGGATTTTTATTCAGGCAATGTACCAAATCTCAGATAATCTACTATCGGATCCATCCAACTTGGTTCCCATGGGATAACCATTACTTCTTCGGGGGGTTCCAAGCTGGATCGGGCAATGAAGTCCATTGGTACAGTGCGAGTCATACTTTCTTTTGTGGCGGAGGCTTGGTTAGCCAGATGATCTGCTGCAGAATTATCCCCTCTGGGAATCTGTTCAAAGTTTATTTGCTGGAACTCTTCAGCCTCTCTTAGAACTAGATTCTTGTAGGCTTCCATCTTCGGCTCTCGGGTTTCATACTCCCCATGTAACTGCCACACGACTAGCTGGGAGTCACTTCGCACCTCTGCTTTCTGGACCTGAAGGCTTCGGGCTAACCGAATTCCTGCAAGGATGGCTTCATAATCCGCTTCGTTGTTAGAAGCTGGAAATTCCAGTCTAACGGATTGTTGGATTTTGGTACCATCCGGTGTTACGAGTACTACCCCGACCCCTGCTCCGTTGATGTTGGATGATCCGTCTACGAACACGAACCATAATTCAGGTTCACCTTCTTCTGTGGAGTCAGCAGTTTCTGTTTCTAACAGGAAATCAGCTACTGCTTGTCCTTTGATGGCCGTTCGGGGGACATAGGTTATGTCAAAAATTCCCAGTTCAATCGCCCATTTTGATAATCTCCCAGATAACTCAGGTTTCGCCATTATGGATCTGATCGGAGTTACAGTAGGTACTATGATCGGGTGTGCTTCAAAATAATGTCGTAGACGTCGCTTAACATTGATCAGCGATAGTACCAGCTTCTCCTGCTTTGAATAACGGGTTTCTGCATCAGCAAGGGATTTGCTGGTGTAGAAAACTGGTGTCTGGTACCCTTTGCCCTCCTTGACCAGGGCGGCGCTGGTAGATGTTACTGAAATGGCCAAATACAGGTGCAACGGCTCATCGGCTTCGGGGGTTGCCAGAATCGGGGGCTTTGCCATGTAACTTTTGAGTTTGTGTAGGGCCTCCGCTTGCTCTGGCCCCCAGACTTCTCCTTGTGCCGCTTTTATTGCCTGAAAGAACGGCCTACACCGATCGGTTAGCCGAGAGATGAAACGACTTAGGGCTACTATTCTGCCGGTTAGCACCTGGATCTCTTTCCGGGACTTTGGCTCAGCTGTTTCTACGTGAGCTTTGACTTGCGCAGGGCTAGCTTGTATTCCCGTCTGATCAACTATGTGTCCCAAAAACTGGCCTGAGGATACTCCGAAGGAACATTTGGCTGGATTGAGCTTCATATTGTACTTCCGGAGGGTATTGAATACCTGCTGTAGGTCGGCTAGATGGTCTCCTTTTACCTTGCTTTTGACCACTGTGTCATCGATGTAGGCTTCGATGGTGGATCCGATCATCCCTTGGAACACCCTTCTGACCAACCTCTGATAGGTAGCTCCTGCATTCTTTAGTCCGAAAGGCATAACTGTATAACAAAATGTACCTGACTCAGTGATAAAGGCAGTCTTTTCCTGGTCCTCCGGATCCATTCGGACTTGGTTATAGCCAGAGTATGCGTCCAGAAAACTCAGGCGTTCGAATCCTGCGGTGGCATCTACCATCTGGTCGATCTTTGGTAAAGGGAAACAGTCTTTTGGGCATGCTTTATTCAGATCGGTGAAGTCAACACATACCCTCCACTTGCCGTTTTTCTTCTGGACCACCACCACGTTTGCCAACCAGGAAGGATATTGAACCTCCTTAATGAATCCTGCTTGCAGAAGCCGATCGACTTCTTCAGCTATGATCTGATTTCGATGGGCCCCCATTCGTCTCTGTTTCTGTCTAATGGGCTTTGCGCTGGGATCCACATTGAGAGAATGCAGGGCTATTGATGGATCAATACCGGTCATGTCCATATGGCTCCACGCAAATATGTCAGCATTGGATTGGAGAAGGGATTCCATTTCCTCTTTTTCCTGTGGATTGAGGCCTGAACCAACATAGGTAAATCTTTCAGGGCGATCGTGACAAATTTGAACTTCCAGTAGTGGTTCAAATGCTACCGGTGATCCCGATCCGCCCTCCTATAATTGTTATTTGGTATCAAGTACTGTCTTGGACTGCGACTTTTGTTCCGGTTCAGTACTCCTTTTTAGACTTTTCATCGTGACTGCGTAACACTCCTTTGCAGCTACCTGATCTCCCCTGATATCGATTACGTCAACTCCGTTCGGGTCGATACACCGCATGACCTGATGCATGGTAGAAGGGACTCCGTGCATTCGATGGATCCATCCTCTTCCCATGAGGAGATTATAGGAAGGTTTGACATCCACCACCACGAAAGTCTCTCGGAGTGTGCGCTTTGCTGCCGTCACTGGTAGCTGGATTTCCCCTATCGGTTCCACTCTCTTTCCATCGAATCCTGCTATCGGGCTTCTAGATGGGACTATTTCCTGGGGGCTGATTTCCAATTTCTCAAAGGCCCATTTGGTGATAATGTTGGCGCTGCTTCCTGGATCGACCATTACCCTCTTGATCAGGCAGTTGGAGATCATGAGGGAGATAACCAGGGGGTCGTCATGAGGTGTCTGAATATTCTGCATATCCGCAGAGGTGAAAATAATCCGGGCATCCTCCTTCGGGCTTCGAAACTTGGTGACTTCTCCAACCCTTCGTAACTTCTGGGCTTGCCGCATCTGTGATCTACGAGTTTCTTCCGCTTCTGACCGACTGGGCCCTCCATGGACCATGTGAATGACCCGCACGGGTTGTCCCAAAGTCCCCTTGGTAGGGGCATGCGTCGCTTGATCTCATCGGGCTCCTTCCTTGGCAACATACTCGGTCAATTCTCCTTTGGCAATCATGGCTTCCACCTGTCTCCTGAGGCTTCTGCACTCATTAGCGTGGTGCCCGTATTCGCCATGGAAGGCGCAGTGCCTCGACATATCCCTTTGGTCCATCGGCTGTCTGATGAGAGGTGGTGAACGGTAGATTCCTTTGCTCTTTGTTTCCTGGTACAGCTTTGCCAAGGTTACTTTTAAGGGGGTGACATTCTCCTCAAACCTTGGTCGTTTCTCTGGGGCCGGGGAAGGAGCAGGAGGTGCGCTCGGTCTCTTCCGGTCTGGTGCCCGATCCTTTATCCTGGAAGGTTCGGACGCTCTGGCCTCTACTGTTGCAAAGGCGGTCCTTCTTTGTCGTGTGGCCAACTCTTCTTCTATTCGGAGGTGCCCCTGTGCCCTAGAGTTGAGCTCTCCAATATCGGCCGGCGGCCTTTTGACTAGGGACTGATGGAACTTGGTTCTCGGGATCAGGGCCATTCTGAAGGCTTCGATGGCTGAATGTTGATCGCAGTTGTCAATGGAAGACATCTCCACATTGAACCGTGAGACAAAACTTTTCAGGGATTCGCCCTTTTCTTGGATCATGGTGAACAGGCTGGAGATAGTCTTCTTCTGCCTTTTATTACCAAAGTACTGTGCGATAAATAACTCGCATAGTCTGAGCCAACTACCGATCGATCGGGGCGGTTGCTTTCTGAACCACAGGAGGGCTGCTTCGGTCAGGCTGGTGGGGAAAACTTTGCAGAGTAAGGCCTCGTTTTCGTTGTAAACATTCATCTTGGTATGGACGTGATAGATGTGTTCGGTTGGATCTTTTGTACCATCGAACAGGGTGAACTTCGGTAATCTGAACCTTTCCGGATAGGGCACGCTGGTGATCGAGACGGTGAATGGTGTCTGAACGGCGTCTATAGATGCCTCGGATGCCAGGTCGATTGGGGTCTGTACTTTCAGGTCCCTGAGCACGTCTCGCTGGAATCTTGACATGATTTCTTCCAGTTTTTTCATGGTCAGGACCTCCTCGGGGTTGTGTACCCTAATAACCTGTAAGGATGACTCGGCCTGTTCTTCACGACCGTCGTGGGCTCTAGCGGGTAGGTCTTCTTTGTCTGTCTGGCGGCCCACGGATCGTTCGTGCTGGTCGGATTGTTCGTCATCATGGGTCTCCTGTAGGTTCTGCAGTTGAGCTAGTTTTGCTGCCAGTTCGGCGTTCTGTCTTTCTAACTCGACGGTTCTTTCCTCAAGGGCTCTTCTGATCGGATCTTCTGGTTGTTGGCCTCCGTTTGGAGGCAAATCGGTCTGTTGTGATCGTGTAATCGCCATTGGTGGTATGAATCTTAGCTTTTTGTAGAGGGTGGGAAGCTTATTGAAAAACAAACTTCAATAATAGGGTTTCCCACAGACGGCGCCAATTGTGTAAATGCAGAAAAGTTACACAATAAATATTTGGTTAAAACTTTTTTTTTTGGCGTTAATCAAAGTCCTCTATTTATACAAGTTTGTGATAAATGGGTCAAACCCATGTACCCAGGTTTATCAACCCCTTAAATCAAGGGATTTGATAAACCCTAACCTTATTTGGACTCTTCATACTATAATTGGATTACTTTTGCCTTGTGGACCACACTTTAGCTTCTAGAAATTTCCATGGGCCCATTGTTGTTTTTCGGCCTGCTTGTCTTCAGCCCATCCGCCTTCCGGCCTATCGGTCCCTGGCCCATCCGTCGTTGGCCCATCTATAATTGGGCCAAATATTTCAACCATTACACATATACTATAGTTTTGAAAATTAAATATATAGTGCCAAGAAAAAATATATAATTCGAAAATAATATAATTTCAAAAAAAATATAAATTTATATGAAGATTAAAACATCATTGTAATGAAAAATTAGAACTTGGTGTCATTGATAAAGGTTAGGGTCCACAACAACTGTAGCACTTACCCAAAAGGTCATGGCATTTCACCATTTATTTAATCTAAAAAAAATATAACTTTTGAAAAACATATACTATAAACTTCAAAAATAATATATAGTGCCAAGAAAAAATATAAAATTCGAAAATAATATAATTTCGAAAAAATATAAATTTATATGAAGATTAAAACATCATTGTAATGAAAAATTATAACTTGGTGTCATTGATAAAGGTTAGGGTCCACAATAACTATAGCACTTACCCAAAAGATCATGGCATCTCACCATTTATTTAATCTAAAACCTTATTAGTAAGCTCAATTTATTTAGTCTAAAACCTTATTATTAAGCTCCAATTTAAATTTATGTGAAAATTAAAACCTTATTATTAAGCTCCATTTATTTAGTCTCAAACCTTAGAGCTTAACAATAAGGTTTTAGACTAAATAAATGAAACTTAATAATAAAGTTTTAGACTAAATAAATGGAGCTTAATAATAAGATTTTAGACTAAATAGATGGTGAAATGTCATGACCTTTTGAGTAAGTGTTACAGTTGTTGTGGACCCTAACCTTTATCAATGACACCAAGTTTCAATTTTTCATTACAATGATGTTTTAATCTTCACATAAATTTATATTTTTTCGAAAATATATATTTTTCTTGGGACTATATATTATTTTTGAATTTTATAGTATATGTTTTTCAAAATTTATATTTGTTTTAGAATTTTATATTTTTTTCAAAATTTTATATATATTTTTCGAATTTTATATATATTTTTAAGAATTTTATATATTTGTTTCAAATTTTATATATTTTTTGAAATATATATATTTTTTGAAATTTATATTTATTTTTGAAATTTATAATATTTTTCAAATTTTAATATATATTTTTTTAGAATTTAATATTTTTTGCCGAATTTTAAATATATTTTTTCGAATTTTATATATTTTGGAAAATTATAATTCACCCAACTAATTAAATCAAATAATAAAATCAAATCAAATATTTATACATATTGAGAGAAGAGTAATATAGTCAAAGTTAGGCATTTGGGTGTTCTTTGTTCAATTTATCAAATCTCAGGGGGAAGTGGAGTGCACTTGCCAAAGGTTGAATCTGGCTATAATTGTTGCAAATCTCAAGGGTGTCGTTGTAATTAACCCTTTATCTTTTATATATATTTTGGGTAAATTGCAATAAACCCCATTCACTATTCTTGTTTTGCAACTACCCCCACCCGATCAATTTGTCGTAAATATTCCCCCCAATTCCCTTGCAAATGACCATCCTACCCTTCTTAATAAATTTATGGCAAAAGTGCATAATACCTCATTGTGCTTTGGTTCAGTTGCAAAATACTCCATGTGCTATTTTTTTGCCTCAAATCACTACCTTATGTTTTTTAAAAGTTGCAAAATACCCCTCTATACTTTACTTAGCTCCTAATCACTATTCTATGTTTTTCAGAAGTTGCAAAATACCCCATTTGGTTATGTTTTACACAAAAATATTGACCATCTTGCCCCCTTATCTTGTAATAACCCATTTTTAGTATTTTTTTTCTTCTATTTTCAATAATATAATTAATGATTCAAAACTTCACACACATATATTTATTTGTAGGGGTGTTCAAAACCGGTTCAGTTCCTTAAAAATAAGAATCGAAACCGAACCGAACTGGAACCAAAATTCCGATTCTAGTTCTAATTCGTACTATCATTTTTAAAAATAAAAATAAAAAAACACCACATATCAAAAGATAATTTAATTTTATATGTGTTTCTATATTTAATTCGTGAAAAAAATACATAATTCATGAAAATCTATTTAAAGCTACAAAAAAAAAAAGGTACCAAAAATATAAGTAAAAGAGCTACCAAAACAATTTTGTGAATAGCTTCCAAATATATATATAGATATATATATATATATATATATATATAAATTTGTTAAATTATAAGTAACATTATTTTGAATTACGGATTTTACTAAATCTTAGCTCTCCTCCTCCTTTCTTTCTTTCTCTTTTTCCTCATTTTGTCCCCAAACCAACATATTGACATATATAAAAAAAATATTATCTTTTGATATTTGGTATTTTTTACTTTTTTTTTAAAAAAATGAAAGTACAAATCGGAACCAGAACCAAAATTTTGGTTTCGGTTTCAGTTCGGTTTTGATTCCTATTTTTAAGGAACCGAACCGATTTTGAACACCCCTATAAATAAATATATGTGTAAGAAGTTTTGAATTATTAATTATATTATTGAAAAGAGAAAGAGAAAAAAAAAATACTAAAAATGAATTATTCCATGATAAGGGGGTAAAATGGTCAATATTTTTGTTTAAAATATAACTAAGGGGGTATTTTGCAACTTTAGAAAAGTACAGGGTAGTGATTTGAAGTTAAGCAAAACACGGGGGTATGTTGCAACTTCTGAAATGTACAAGGTAGTGATTTGGGGCAAAAAATAGCACAATGGGGTATTTTGTAACTGAACAAAAGCACATGGGATATTATGCAACTTTACCTAAATTTATTCATTCTTATAATTATACCACTATTTATTTTTCTCTTTTAAAATATTAATTATACCATGCACCTTAATTTAATTGATTCGCATGAAATATATTCTTAAAAAATATAGTTATAAGTTATAACTATTTTATGTTTAGTTTGATTTAAGTATAATTTAATTTGATTTAATGTATAAAAATAATAATAAATCATTTAAACAATAAAATAGTTACAAAGTATAAGTATAAGTTGATTTATAAGTATAAGTATAACAAAATACAACAGTGAAGAAAAAAATTAGTTTGATTTAATGTATAAAAATAATAATAAATCAATATTGTCTTATATTTAAGGGATAATTTCAAGAAACTTTCCTATACTATCCAGTTTAATCAACTAATCTTCACTGTATCCACTTTGCCCCCTATACTATTTAATTTCATCATTATGCCCCCTCACCTCACATTTTGAGTCAAAATGTCTAAACTACCCTCAATAGTATAAGAAGTTTTAGTGAAATCAACCATTTTAAAAAATTATTTTTCAAAAATCAATTATATTTTTTGCAAAAATTATAAATTCAAAAATATATATATGTTTCTCAAAAAAATTATTTTTCGGAGGGAGTATATTATTTTCCAAAATATGAATTATTTCGGAAAAAATAATATATATTTTTTGCAAAAAAATTATTTTTTGAAAAAAAATCATATTTTGGAACATAATAGTATATCTTTTTCTAAAAAAAATTATTTTTCGGAAAAGATCATATTTTGGAACATAATATATATTTTTCGGAAAAAAATCATATTTTGGAACATAATAAATACTTTTTTGAAAAAAAAACCATATTTTGGAACATAATATATATATTTTCGGAAAAAATTCATATTTTGGAACATAATATATACTTTTTCGCAAAAAAAAAATATTTTTCGGAAAAAAAATCATATTTTGGAACATAATATATACTTTTTCACAAAAAAAAATATTTTTCGGAAAAAAATCATATTTTGGAACATAATATATATTTTTCACAAAAAATTTATTTTTCGTAAAAAATCATATTTTCCAAAATATATATATATATATTTTGAAATTTATAGTTTTTACGAAAAATATAATTTATTTTTGAAAAATAAATTTTTTAAGGGTTGATTTCACTAAACCCCCTTATACTATTAAGGGATGATAGTTTAGACATTTTGACTATAAATGTGAGGAGGGGGGCATAGTGATGAAATTGGATAGTATAGGTGGCAAAGTCGATACAGTAGGGATTAGTTGATTAAATTGAATAACATATGGGTTTTTTTTAAGTAAACCCTATATTTAAAACAATAAAGTTGTTGTTTATTATTATTTTTAATAGTGTACCATATATATTGTTGGCGTGAGTTGTCAATTAAGAGACAAATCAGAGTTATTATAGGAATATGAATAAATATAAAATCACATGATTACAGCCCTAACATTTGTATAACCAATAAAAGGGTTGTTAATCTCTCTATATATGTGTACAATATCTCTGCAAAAAATATACAAAACAGAATGTTTGACATGGTATCAGAGCTACACGATCTCTGGCTCTTGGTTCACGTCAATCCTTAGTTCATAGTCTCATTTCGCCCACTACCTTCTTATATAGAAGACACCGACACCCCGTTAAAATCCGGTGGCTCTCCCACCGACCCCAATACTCTCCTCTTTGAATTATTCAACACTAAGATGGCTGAAGCTCTATCCAAAACTCAGGCCCCGACCGTGATTTCTGAACCTGCGGCCGTTCTGATTGGCATCAAGTTGGATGGTTCCAACTATGCTTTATGGTCCCAAGTTGTCGAGATGTACATCTCCGGCAAAGACAAGTTGGGCTACATCAATGGTGAGTTACCTTCGCCATCCCCGACCGACCCTTCCTTTCGTAAATGGCGCACTGACAATGCCATTGTCAAAGGCTGGTTGATCAACTCCATGGATCTGGCGTTAATCGGCAATTTCATTCGATTTCCCACAGCTCAACAGGTTTGGGTTTCTGTTGCTACCACCTATTTTGATGGTAGTGATACCTCTCAAGTCTATGATCTCCGGTGCCGCGTCTCTCGTCTTCGTCAAGCGGGTGGCTCCCTGGAAAAATACTACACAGACTTGCAAGGCCTATGGCGTGAGATTGATTTTCGACGTCCCAATCCGATGGAGTGCCCTGTCGATATTCAACGCTATAATAATCTCCTCCAAGAAGAATGGGTCTATGTATTCTTGGATGGTCTTGATGACAAATTGGACAATATTCGCAGTGACGTGTTGCAAACGCACCCGTTTCCCACTGTGGAGCAAGCGTACGCCCATGTCCGCAGGGAGGCCCTTCGTCGGGCGGTGATGAACGTCGGTGACCATGAACTACCTCCAAGGGCGGTGCTTGCTTCGAGTGGCCTCAAACTTGGATTGTCCGGTTTCTCTAGATCGGTTTCTCAGCATACTGGAAAATCGTCCTCCAAGTCCCGTACGTTATCCGATGGTCTCAAATGCTCTCATTGTGGCAATATGAAACACACACATGAAAACTGCTTCCAGTTGCATAAGTACCCAGATTGGTGGCACGATCTCCAAGCCCGGAAAAAACGAGATACTGCGAGGACGGGTGAAAGCACGGGAAAGGCTGCTGTGGCAGCAGCCGAACCTTACCTCTCTTTCATCCCGGCCACCGCGACACCTAAACTGGACCTTTCTCGTGTGGATTCAGGTAACCTCTATCATGCCTTGCTTAGTCATCACCATGATATGGATCGTAGTAATTGGCTCATCGACTCTGGGGCCACGAATCATATGACTTTTGATTCCGTGGATTTCTCCTGTCACTTACCTCCAAAACGCACCAGCATTGCGAATGCTAATGAATTGATCTCACCCGTCATAGGGGTTGGATCCGTGACCCTATCACCCTCTCTTCATTTATCCAATACTTTACTTGTTCCCTCTTTATCCCACAAGTTATTATCTGTTAGCCAAGTTACTACATATTTAAATTGTGTGGTACTAATGTTTTCCGATTTTTGTCTTATTCAGGATATTCTCACCAAGGAGATAATTGGGCGTGGTACTAAGAGGGGGGGATTGTACTACATGGAAGATTTCAGTTTGGGTCGTGCGCATCATGTGTCTTCTTCACTTGGTTCCAAGGCTAGACAGATTTGGTTGTGGCATCGCCGTTTGGGACATCCGTCATTTGGGTACTTACGGCATTTGTTTCCTGATTTATTTTCCAACATGGAGATTTCTGAATTTCATTGTGATATTTGTATTTTAGCCAAAAGTCACCGTGTTCCTTATCCTTTACGCATGAATAAAAGTGATACACCTTTTATTTAATTCATTCTGATGTATGGGGACCCTTTCATGTATCTACTGTCTCTGGTGTACGTTGGTTTGTGTTATTTGTTGATGATTGCACCCGGATGACCTGGCTATATTTGATGAAACATAAGGATGAAGTGTTTCGTGTCTTTCAGTCATTTCATGTTATGGTTCAGACCCAGTTCTCTGTTCAGATCCGGATTCTCCGCTCCGACAATGGTGACAAATATTTTAATCACCATTTTCATTCCTATTTTCAACAACATGGTCTTATCCACGAAACCTCATGTTCCCAGACTCCTCAGCAAAATGGGGTCGCTGAACGGAAAAATCGGCATATTCTTGAAACTGCCCGGGCTATCCTCCTAGGTGCTCATGTCCCCACACGCCATTGGCCCGATACTGTTACCACTGCTGTGCATTTAATCAACCGTCTTCCTTCCAAAATCTTAAACTTTAAGACCCCCCTACAGTCCTTATCAGCCTCGGTATCTCTACCTACGGCATTAATGTTCCCTCATCGCATATTTGGGTGTGTGGCGTATGTGCACCTCCATAAGAACTAGCGCACCAAACTTGACCCATGTGCCCTTAGGTGCCTCTTTTTGGGCTATGTTACGCATCAAAAGGGTTACCGCTACTATGATCCTGCTACCAAGCGTACCTATGTGACGATGGATGTCACTTTTTTGGAGTCTGAACTGTTTTATCCTCCTTCGGCATCCATTTATTCTCTTCAGGGGGAGACACTAGATGAAGAGTTGAATTGGCTGAGTTTTGACTGGCTTGAAGATCAGAATGACACACCAATAATTGGTGAGGAATCAACAGATACACCAATAATTGGTAAGGAATCAAAAGGGTCGGACATATCCTCTGAATCTAGAGGGCCTTTGGCAATTGAGCACACACCATTAAGAGAAGAACCAAAATCCCCTCATCTTTCAGTGCCTGTGGACCCATTTCCTAAGAATATTCCTGAGGTAAGCAATTTAACTATGCCTTCTGTTATGAATAACATAGATACTTCTGCTGGATATACCTTACCTTTCAGGCATAACTGTGGCAAGCCGCCAAACAGATACTCTCCTGACATTGAGGAAAGTAGGTCGAGGTATCCAATTACCAACTATGTTTCCACCAGAAAGCTACCTGAACCTCTCAAGACATTCGCACATGAGCTTTCCACATGTCATATTCCCACTACAGTTCAGGAAGCATTAACGAATCCCAAGTGGACTCAAGCGATAGAGGAAGAAATGGGGGCACTACTAAAGAATCAAACATGGACCTTGGTTCCATTGCCTAAAGGAAAGAAAACAGTAGGGTGCAAGTGGGTCTTCTCTGTTAAGCACAAGGTAGATGGATCTATAGAACGATACAAGGCAAGGCTAGTTGCAAAGGGATACACTCAGACATATGGCGTAGATTATCAAGAAACCTTTTTCGCCGGTAGCCAAGTTAAATACAGTCAGGGTCCTGTTATCTCTCGCTGCCAACTTGGACTGGCCATTGCATCAGTTTGATGTAAAGAACGCATTTCTCCATAGTGACCTTGAAGAGGAAGTCTACATGGATACTCCTCCTGGCTACATAGCATCTTCAAAAGCTAAAGTTATGTGCAAATTGCAGTGAGCACTGTATGGTCTAAAACAATCACCTCGCGTTTGGTTTGGGCGGTTTAGTCTGGCAATGAAGAAGTATGGCTTTCGCCAAAGTAATTTAGATCATATATTATTTCTGAAGCATCAACGGGGCAAGGTAACAACTTTAATTATATATGTCAATGATATGATCATCACAGGGGATGATATGGAGGAAATAGCTAAGCTTCAAAAACAATTGGCGACTGAGTTTGAAATGAAAAATTTAGAAGGACTTAAATATTTCCTGGGAATAGAGGTTACTAGATCAAGGCGAGGTATATTCCTTTCCCAATAAAAATATATATTAGATTTGTTGTGTGAGGTTGGAATATTGGATTGTAAGCCAATGGACACCCCAATCACTCAGAACCACAAGCTCGGAGACTATCCAAGCCAAATACCAACGGACAAAGGAATGTACCAAAGATTAGTTGGTAAACTTATTTACCTCTCACACACCCGTCTTGATATTGCTTACGCAGTGAGTGTAGTAAGTTAATTCATGCACCAACCTAGTAAGGATCATATGGAAGTAGTTATCCGGATTTTACGATACTTAAAATTCTCTCAAGAAAAAGGGTTTATGTTCTCGAAAAATAACCATCTCAGAGTTAATGGTTATACAGATGCAAATTGGGCGGGGAACACCACAGACAGAAGATCCACCTCAGGCTACTTCATGTTTGTCGGGGGAATCTTATTGCATGGAGAAGTAAAAAGCAAAAGGTGGTGGCATTATCAAGTGCTGAAGCAGAATTTCGTGGAATGGCTAAGGGACTTTGTGAACTCCTATGGCTCAAAAGACTTCTAACTGAAATTGGGTTTGCTCCTACATCTGAGATGGATCCTTTTTGCGATAATAAGGCAGCTATTGCTATTGCTCACAATCCTATCCAGCATGATTGTACCAAACACGTGGAGATTGACAGACATTTTATCAAAGAAAATCTCGAGGCTAAAATAATTCGGTTTCCATTCGTGAAGTCTGAATACCAACTAGCTGATATTCTTACAAAGGTTGTATCAAGTAAGGATTTCTACAACTCACTTGACAAGTTGCGCATTGAAGATATGGAGGCTTCCACTTGAGGGGGAGTGTTGGCGTGAGTTGTCAATTAAGAGACAAATCAGAGTTATTATAGGAATATAAATAAATATAAAATCCCATGATTACAACCCTAACATTTGTATAGCCAATTATAGGGTTGTTAATCTCTTTCTATATGTGTGTACAATATCTCTGCAAAGAATATACAAAAAGAATATACAAAACAGAATGTTTGACATATATGACCGTTGAAGTAACAACATGTTTATTATTAGTATGGAAAAATTATTTCTGAAATCAGTCATTTGAAACACACATCCATAAATAAACATTGAAAGATATAGCACATGTACTTCCTCAAAATGACAGAAATCAGTGAATTTAAAAAGGAATTGGTTGAAGAAAATAAATGAAAGAAAGTTTTGAAATTTATCAACCTAGATAGATAAAAATTCGAAAGATTAATTTTGATACTTCTCGTTTTTATTTAGGATAAAACAAAATGAGAAGAATAGAATATTCAATAAGTTTGAAAATTTTTATTTAGGAAAAAAATTAAAAGAGCGAAATGTTTAGATAGTTTATAATTATTAGATTTTCTCCTATTTTTGTTTTAAATTGAATGATATTGTGATTTTAAGTTGCATAATATTATGCGTGCTACAAGGATCAAATAAGTGCTTGGAATCATAAACCAAAAAAATTATTTTGTATAAAACATTTTGCATACTTGGTGAATGATCTCTTAATATAAAAATTAATCTATTGCCAAATTATCATTTTAAATTTTAACATATATCATGTATGCTAAAATGAGTACGGAATGGGATGACTGCAATGGAGTGGCCACATTTATTTTAAATTTCAACATACAATTATATATGTTCATTTTGGTACAAATGCATTAAATTTTTATTTGATATGTGTTAAAAATATTTTCTTTACATCATTGTTTTGAATTTTAAATGCTTAAATCGTCTTTCAACAAATTTAGGTGTTGAAATATTTAACAAACGTGGTGATATGTTAAGTTATATTTACCAGTTTTACAATATTTTTTCATATTTAAGAAGATCAAATTACAATATAGGGAAACTAAGTGCAAAAACTTCTTTCATTTTATTTTTGTGTGGGTTGGAAATGACCCTTTTATCACCTCCTCGGCAATTATTTTTCCCACTCCATAAAATCAACATCAACAACAATATTGCAGGTAAATAGATAATAATAAGTGATTTAAAGTCTTATTTGGCAGAGTTATGCTTTTTATCCAAAACTTCTTCAAAAATAATTGTTAAATACCATTCAAAATAATTTTTCACTCAAAAAACAAAAAATGAAAATTTAAAAAGTCAATCCAAGCATATATTAAGAGTTCCAAGACCAAACTTCTTCAAAAATAATTGTTAAACACCATTCAAAATATTTTTTCACTCAAATAAACAAAAAATAAAATTTTAAAAAATCAATTCAAACGTGAATTAAGAGTTCCAAGACCACTATGGCCCATTTAGTACAAAGCCCAATTGTCCTTCCAACCCTAACTTGAGAAAAATGGGCCAGACTTCCAACCTCACAATACCCATATACAATAAGGGCTTTTTGGCCTCTTTCTATATCATCAAGATGAGCTGTGATCCTCTGCATCCAACGACTCTCACCTCTCGCACGTGTGGCAGTTGACAGGTGTGTGATCACCACACGTCTGAGGTGGATCTTCATCTACTGAGAACCAGAGAGTGTGCCACTTTCAAGCCGCCACCTTCTTTTTCCCTTCCAAACAAACAGCCAAATACACAACGCAACTTCTATTTACATATATATACACACACACACACACACACATATATAGTCCTGCAGTGAAATTGATCATACGAATCTATCAATGGCTTCATCTGCTATCGCACCAACATCCGCAGCTTTCATCAGTAAGGTACACTCATCCACATCTCACATGATCTTTCCATTTTCAGCCACTTTCCCAGGAAAATCTCGCTAACCCATCTCCAATTTCTCTCATTTTCATTGTCTGGTTCAGAAAGATGTGGGTCTCTCTGCTTTCTCTTCACAACCCTCGTTCGGTATTCAGAGTTCCCGGAAAAGGGTTTCCCGGAAAATTGTTTCTGTTATGGCACCGCAACAAGCTGAGCGCAAGCCCTCCACCACTGGTTCAGTTGGGTTTCTTTCCTTTTGCTGTTAAAATTGATATATTTCCTGTTAGGGTCTCAAATTTTTTTGTGATATATATATATATATATCTATATATGTATGCATGTATTTTAATTTTTAAATTTTTTAGGTCAAGACTGCGATGACGATGACAGAGAAGATATTGGCTAGAGCTTCAGAGAAACCCCAGTTGAGCCCAGGTGATAATGTTTGGGTCAATGTTGATATCTTGATGACCCATGATGTCTGTGGCCCTGGTTCCTTTGGGATTTTCAAGAAAGAGTTTGGTCAGAATGCAAAGGTATATAAATGACAACATGACCCTTTTATTTATTTATTTTTCAATAGCTCAGTTAAGCGCTTAGATAGATGGTTGTATAGGTAATTTGTGAGAAACAAATAATTTTTAGGGGCTGTTTCAATAACAATACTTTTCTATGACTTATTGGAAATTCGAAATTCGAAATAGGTCAGTGTTGAGAGGCAATTAGAAGACCCATGAAGATGAATCAAGTTGTTTTATTAAATACTCGAGTTGTAATGAACAATGCTGCCATGGCATACTCAAAAAGTGAGAATGGCTTTGAGGTTTCCATTTGAATCCCCAAGTAGCTTTTTAATGGTTTTCGTTTGCAATGATTCATTACAAATGATAAGCCAAGACAAGATCTGTCGGAATTTCGATCTTAATGCATGTATTGAAATTAAGCTAGTTGTACTCGATTGTGTTATCCAGCTTGAGTCGAGTCCATAACATGCAATCAACTTTCGGAGGCTCTAAGGTCGAGGGCTCAATCACATTGAATAAGAAAGTAGTGATTTAATTTATTAAGTTATTTTCATGTTCAAGTTATATTTATGTATTTCATATGATTTCTTTGATGTTACATCCATTCTAATTTTACCTCGAGGTTTGTAAATTTTGCAGTTCCTAGTTGATGACAGATATCTTCTCCTTTTTTCCTCACTTATCTTGAAAAATTATAAAAATCATGTCTAATTTTTGGGCTGCCTTTCTCTTCAACGTTGCAGGTTTGGGATCGTGAAAAGATTGTCATTATACCTGACCACTATATATTCACAAGTGATGAGAGAGCAAATCGTAATGTGGATATCTTAAGGGATTTCTGCACTGAACAAAATATTAAGTACTTCTATGATATCAAGGATCTTGGGAATTTCAAGGTATAGGTTTCTACTTTCCAGTCTTTTGAGGTGTCAACTGTAGCTGTGTCTTCCTAAACTGGTTATTGATTTTTCAGTAACCCGGATTATACAGGCTATATATGTCTTTGTAAATGGAAAATAAAGTTCATCTACTGACTACAGGCTAACCCAGATTATAAAGGTGTGTGCCATGTTGCTCTTGCCCAAGAAGGTCATTGCAGACCTGGAGAGGTGCTCTCTCTCTCTCCCCCTTCAAAATATCAAATTATGATTGCTTATTAAAACTTATGCTCATTTCTTGATTATTAAAACCTACGTTCATTTACACATTCATGTCTATATCAACTGTTGAACCCTTGACAATTGTTTCCTTCAGGTCCTTTTAGGTACAGACTCCCACACATGTACTGCAGGAGCATTTGGTCAGTTTGCTACTGGGATTGGAAATACAGATGCAGGTTTTGTGTTGGGCGCTGGAAAGCTTTTGCTTAAGGTTTGTAAATGTGCCTTCTCTTATGATAGTTCAATTAAGCAATTACGTCCAATTTTCTGTTTGTGCAGTGAATTATTTTTGGATTGAATTCCTCAAATGCACGCTTTGGTCTTCCCTATTATTTTGAGATTTAGTTAAATTCAAAACCCACTGGTCACATTCTTTTACGAATTCAAAATTGCAATTCTACAGTTGTATGACTGCCCCTTTTCAAGTCCAAAAAATTTATTTTTGTCCTCAAATCACAAACACAAAACTCTTCGCCGATTCAATCAGTGACATCGAAGACGTATAAGGTAGTCGAGTATGGCTAGGAGCAAACTGCCTCTTCATTGTAGTAAGAAAGCAGCTATGTAATTTCTACTCCAAAGACTTTGCTGCATTACGTATGCTTTGGCAATTTCAAATGTTTCGTGTGATTGCCAAATTTTGTCAAGGGTATTTGTTACTGTTTAGTCCTCTGCTACTGCTTGCTTTAAATACTTATAATATCCTTATATCTTTAAACTTCAGGTGCCTCCAACTTTGAGATTTGTAATGGACGGTGAAATGCCTGATTATTTGCTCGCCAAGGATTTGATTTTGCAAGTAAGTTTGACTGGGTGACGAGGCATTTGCTTCCCTTGCATGGGCATAATTCGCCCTCTTATAATATTTGTTACATCTATAAGATCTGCCTAAGAGGTTTATGTAGTTTATTTCTATTTTGATCATTTTTCGCTCTCAAATTCTTGTTGATCTTACGATTTTGACATTGTAGATTATTGGTGAAATATCTGTTTCTGGTGCAACATATAAATCAATGGAGTTTGTTGGAAGTACCGTTGAAAGCTTAACAGTAAGTGCTTGATCTCCCAATGCAAGTATCAGACATATCCTTGTATGATTTGTTTAAACTACCCTGCACTGAAACATTTTAATTGTTCTAATAATATGCATTTAAAAGATGGAGGAAAGGATGACTCTGTGCAACATGGTCGTTGAAGCTGGGGGGAAGAATGGTGTTGTCCCAGCTGATAGTACTACTTACAAATACCTTGAGGTTAGTGCCACCATCATCAAATCCGTTTTGACTCTCTTTCCCTGGGTACCTGCTTATTATGCAGTCTGCCCTAACTAATACTTACTAAAGTATTATTTCTGTTGCTTAGGATAAAACGTCTATACCCTATGAACCAGTTTATAGCGATGAGAAAGCAAGGTAATTGAGAGTTGGATCCCTTATCTTATTTTTTTCTTTTTTACTTATTTTTTTCCTGGCAAAGAACTCACACAATGCTCTTGGGGAGAGGAAAATCCTCTACCTTCGACTTTGGAAGGAGAAAATATACATTTAGGCCACAGGTCTTTATAGTTGGATCCTTTATCTACTGCTATAAACTCCCCTCTAATATAAATTCATTTGGAGTTGGGAAAACATAAGTCTTATTAGCTATTTTTTTATTTTCTATTTTGTTATTATTTTTTTCCATTTCATTTGATGGCAAAAATAAATACTACAACATGAGCCATTCCGAACTAAAGCGTCAGCAAAAATTATAGTTTAATCAATAAAAATCCTTGTGAACAACCTTACAGATTTTGAATTGCGATGTTAGTTGGAGGATTCTACCTTTTGAATTATATTCTCATTTGCTTGGGTAAACTACTGCACATTTACATGTTCCCTGTGTCTGACTACATGGGTATATGATTTTTCTTTGTGTTTTGTTTTTAGGATCCTAAAATCCTCATCCTGAGTCTGATGGCCCCCCGTCAATCCTATGCAACATCCCAATCCTAAAAATCTTGCTTCATAGTCATATACAAACATTCATTACAGATCTCTATTCTGTAGAAATTCCTATGCTGAACTTCACAGATTGCTGTCTTCTCTGATTTTGCATGAAAATCTAAGGTTCCAATAACTGAAACTTTTTGTTGTCTGCTTCTTCTATTATTTTAGCTTCACCAACAAGTCCCAATTGTTAAGGTTGGATATCTGTTGGAAAAATCTTCCAGATCCCCCGCCTTTATTTACGATGGTGGGTGATCATGATTTCGTTTTCCATTGGTGAATATCTAATTTGTCGCTATTTTTTTCATCACTGGAATGGTATGTTTTGGAGCTTAACTGTATTTTTTCTGAATTAAAAGATGAACCATGGAGGAGAAAAGAAAAACAAAATGGAGGCATGTTTTGATATTTAACACTTTCCATTATTTAGGTGGATTTTATTTGTTTATGTATTTACTATTTTGATGACAACAAAAACTTTTGGCACCTTGCTCCCATGCAATACCTGCTTCTTTATTCTCTTGTTTAAATGCCTATATCAAAAAGTGTCTAATTTGTTGTAACACACCTATTGATGTTTAAAAACTATGCAATTTATTTTAACACACTTACGAAACAACAATTAGAATGTGAGAACTGTAGCCAAATATTAGAACTCTACAATTTGACCAGTCCATTAAATATTTTGGGAGTACAGATTCTTGTGACATCAAAGAGATTGATTTGGTTGGGAATCTCGGGTTTCACAGTGATATGCAAGATTTTCTTACCATGTCATTTTGGCTTACAGCTGAATGAAATTTTCACTATGATATGGTCATAATAGCTCTTTCTCCTGGTTTTGGCATGGTTCAAAAATTCTCAGTTGGAAACTAGTATTAAGTGTGATTAAAAATTGCAAAAATGAAAAAAAAAAGGCAGTAATTACATTGGATGGGAAATATAATTTTTTGTTCCTTATGTACAGATTATGGTATTCTAAGAAACTGTATATCTACGTTTTATGTTCCTTCAAGATCTCTCTTGTTTATATCTTCAATTGTTATCTTCAAGATGGAATTTCTACTAATATGCTTACTTTGATTTCTTTTAGATTTCTCTCGGAGTATAGATTTGATATCTCAAAGCTGGAACCATTGGTGGCAAAAGTGAGTTGCATTATAACCTTAACCTCTGTTTCATATGTGAGAGAAGATGAAAAAGAAAAAGGAAATGCTATGCCAGAAGCTATACTAACTAGTTCTCCCCCCCTCCCCCCTCCTTCCATTTGTTTAGAGTACTAATTGTAACCCAAGTAATATAATACTCTTATGAAATATTCTTCTACAATAATTTATCACATGATAAGTGTTTTGTCGATATTTTGAATGATTGAAAGAGTTTTAGTATTGTACTTTATAATGACTAGGATATTCCATGTTTTGTAGCCTCATTCTCCTGATAAACGTGCTTTAGCGAGAGAATGCAAAGATGTGAAAATCGACAGGGTTTATATTGGATCTTGTACGGGTGGGAAAACTGAGGATTTTGTAGCTGCAGCCAAAGTTTTTCTAGCTTCAGTAAGACACAATATCTCTATTGTTTATTTATCCTTTTCATCAGATTCTTGATTTTTTTATGCTGACAGGAACAAGAAAAACAAAAAAGAATTAACATCTGAACACCTCTATTTTTGTTTAACTCACACTTAGATTTATTACTTAACGAGAGAAAAATTGCTCTCTGAATGTCAGGGAAGCATCGGGTAATTAATATGTCTGATTATAAACCACAGGGCTTTATGCCAAATTTTGGAATTTATTTCTTGTTCTATTGTGAGGGCGAGCCTTGGCGCAACGGTATGGTTGCTCTGTGGTCATCTGGAGGTCATGGGTTTTGAACTGGGGTCGGCTGCGAACGTCTGACTAGGGATGGCAATAAAACCCGCCCCGGTGGGGAACCGCCCTGTCCCGCCCAGATTTAAGCGAGTTTGGGGACCCATTTAATTAAATGGGAGCGGGTATGGAGGTGGGGGAAAATCCCCGGTTGGTTTATACTACTTCTTTTACTAATACACCTTCAACATTATCATATATTATTAATATATACCCTTTATATAAAATAACTCCTTCATTTTTTTTTATTTCACTCAATACTAGTCCCCTTATCCTTTCACTCTTTTAGTCTGAATTTCATATCAATTATATTAAAAATTATATGGTTTACTTTGTTTCTCGTATAATAATAATATATCCAAAGTATAAATTAAGAAATTACACATTACCTTCATTTATATATATATTTTTTTAAGTGTGAAAAACTGCCCCGCCCCACCTAGCCTTACCCCGCCCTGTTTAATAATCGGGTTTGGGGCAAGTATGGGGGTAGCAAAATTAAATGGGGATGGGGATGGGGGATGCGATCCCCGCCCGGCCCCATTGCCATCCCTACGTCTGACCCTCCCCGGACCTCGCAATGACGGAGCCCCGTGCACTTGCTAGCCCTTTGTTATTGTTTGCTCCAGTGTATAGTATTGGAGGGGTGAACCGGGTACAAACCTTATCTTTACCATCTTGCACCAGTGGGACCAACACTGCACTAAAGATTTTTTCTATAGTATCATATATGGACGTTATTTTCTCCTTCAAATGGCATTGCATTGTGTACAATGTGACTAGGAATTACATTTTGTGGTAACCTATACAAGTCTTTGGCAGTACCTTCCTTAGAAAGGCACTCCTCCTCCTCTCTCTCTCTCTCTATATATATATATATTTATTTATTTATTTATTTTCTTTTTAGAATTGGAATTTTTGGGCTTGCTTGGGCCTTAGAGCTTTTGTCTCTCTTATGTACACAGGCCGTGCTCCCCTTTTGAGTGCCCTTCTATATGTTTCTTTTTTATCAAAAAAAAAAAAAAAAGAATATGGGAATTCAGTTTTTAGCGTCTCACCACCTGAGCCAATTGGATACGACTTGGGATGCACACCATCCCTGCTGAGGATATAAAGGGTATATACTTGATTGTTTATTTACTTGTGTTTTTGAAAGATATTGAACCCAGACACCAGATAATATTTATTGACATGTGATATTCTTATTTTCTTGAGCTAAACATTAAATTAATCCTTTTATATGCAGGGCAAAAAGGTCAAAGTTCCCACATTCCTTGTCCCTGCTACTCAAAAGGTTAATAGTGTTGGGTTTTTTTAGTGCTGAAATTATAGTGTTTATTTAATTTGGAATATGAAATAGTTCATTAAAGGTCAAGAAATTATTATGTCCTGTATTGAATTTTTTAGGTGTGGATGGACGTGTATAGCCTCCCAGTTCCTGGATCCGGTGGCAAGACATGCTCCCAGATATTTGAAGAAGCTGGTTGTGATACACCTGCAAGTCCTAGTTGTGGTGCTTGTTTGGGTGGCCCTAGAGACACTTATGCACGATTGAATGAACCTCAGGCAAGTCAACAAAATTTCTTTTCTTTTTTGTTAGTTGAACACTGAAATTTTGATAAAGGGAGGATCACAAAACTATAAGCTGGATTATTGAAGTAGCTAGGGCTGTTGCTTTGATATCTGTGACAGAGGCTTTGAGACCAAAGGAAAGGGTGAGATTGTAGCCAACCATCGTTTGGAGAGTCCTTAGTTTGTTCTTGCAGGCTCTTGGGAAACAATGCCTCTTTTCACTGGCTCCTGGGCGGCTTCACTGATGCTATTCAATCCAATTAGTTTTTGAGCTTATAATCTTTATCTCAATATATATATATACATATATACATATCTATATTAAATATATGTATGTATACCGGCGATAAACGAGTTGTTTTGGCCCAGCCCAATAGAAAGAGAAAGAAAGAAAGACTAAATAGGGAAATAGGGAGAGGCTATAATGCCTTCTGTAGCTCATGTGGATACCTTATTATTATTCAAGGAGGAAGGGCTTTTGTTTATTCATTAAGTGCCTGTTTGGCAACCGGTGCGGTGTTGGTTTGGGTTTGGTGTGGTTTTATTTTGAACTGAAACCATGTTTGGTGCAAATGGTTTTAATGTGATAAAAAGTAAAGCTGAAAAACCAAACCATGTTTGGTAGAGTTGGTATGGGCAGAAATTCTGAACCCAAATCATGTTAGGTAACTTGAAATGGTTTGATATTTTATTTATTTATAATAATATTTGGGCATGTTTTTTTTACCAATTTATTATTTAAAAATATTTATTACTCAATTTTAATTAATTTATTATTAATAATTTATTCATAATATATTTATTTATTATTTATTTGGTTTTACTTTATTTTTAAATATTTATTACTCAATTTTATTTATTTATTATTAATTATTAATTATATTCTATTATTTGGTAATTTTTATTTGGTACACAGCATGTCAAAACACATACCAAACCATACAAACCATGTCTTTAGATGGTGTGAAAAATAATTCATTTTGTACACCATGGGTTGGTACTATTAAACCAACCCACACCCAACCAAACATGGGTTGGTCATAATTTTGGCACCAAAATCATATGTCAAACAGGCACTAAGAGATTGAGTAAGGAGGCGGAGCTTGAAGAGCGAATCGAGCCGCATTTAGATTGCAGGGGATAGTAAATAGGCTGTTAAATGCTTGGAAAAAGTTAATCCTGGAGTGGTATTGTGTTCCCACTTCATTTTCTACTTTAACTATTGAAAATATTTGTACTTTGGCAACAATAGATTATTTTATTCCTAAGAAGCAGGATACTCCATTTTTTTTGCCTGTGTATGAAAAGTTCAGAACTTTACTTGCGGGAAATGTCCTTCTTTAGGGCTGACAATTCATGTTGGTGGGTCGTGTTCGTGTCGGGTTGATATAGTGTCTTGTCAAAAAAGACCTAGTTAATATACGTATCAAATATGTTCAATCATAACCCAACCCACAGGTTATCCGTGTCGACCCATGTAATCCATTTAGCTTATTTATTATAATATATTAAATTAAATTTGACACAATTCAACACGAAACAAACTATTTAGCCTATTATCAGTAAAATTAAATTGAATTTGACACGATATAGTAATAGTTTATTGATATATTTCAACCCATGATCAATTAGAGAAGAGAAAAAAATAAAAAATAAAAAAATATAAATATAATCGTGTCAAACGTGTTGTGTTCGGGTCGACCCTTATACAGCTTCGATCCTTTTATGGTCAACCCTAATATTTTTAATTCATATCGTGTTCATGTCATGTCTCATTTTGCCAGCTCTATCCTTCTTACACCCATTCATATAAATGTTAAAGGTGATATTTAACTTGGAAGGCAAATGAGTGATGTCTCCGTATAATATTAGCCCTGTAAATGACTTGTGGTATCATTGCAGGTCTGTGTCTCGACAACTAATAGGAACTTCCCCGGGCGAATGGGGCACAGAGATGGCCAGATTTATTTAGCTTCACCGTACACAGCAGCAGCATCTGCTCTGACTGGTTTCGTGACGGACCCCAGAGAGTTTCTGCAGTAGGCCATTGATAACCACGCCGTCATGATAGTTCCTGTTTGTGTACTGCTTGAACTTTTATCGAGCTGTTGTAGGAAAAACATATTATGTTCTGCGTCTTATATCATATCCTTTTTGTGTATTGTGTGATTATTAGCGAACATGTTAAAGATGTAACGGTTTGCTGTAACTGAGAATGCTTATCTAATAAATTGCTCAATGCATTGTTTGCTACATCTGGTTGTTTTGCCTCTTAGTATTCCACTTTGAACTGCAAGTGTAACCAAAAGAAATAAAGCGAGGAAGTAACCGATAAATGTGCCAGAATAATTCTGTTGGTACAAAATGAGGATGCATTCATATTTGTTTAGTACTCATCAAACAGAAAATCTTGATTCTTGATGCTTTCTGGAATCTGAAAATATACATGTAATGTAGAAAATCAAAATGTTAGATACATCAGAATTCAGAAGGTTGAAGTATAGACACAGTATCTCAGCCTGCTGTTTTATTTTTCTTAGCCCTTTAATGAACCATAATCAAGTTGGTTAAAATGCCATTTTCTTGATACTTTTATATTGTGGTGGGTGTGTAAGGAATCAGCTTTTCAATTTCTATTGAAAGCTGGAAATGAACTTGATATGGAGTACTAGTTTTTTTTTTTTTTTTTTTTTTCAATTTAATATGTCACTGTGTTGTTGCGTATGATTGTTCTACTAAAAGCTATAAAGATAAATTTACACCAAACTAGGTCAAATATCAAAGAAGAGAGATGATATGGTTGAACTGTCTTTTTTTCAGAAGTGGAGGCCATTTTTAGTGTGTGAAAAAGAGAAATATTTGGGTGATTGTAAATGTTCAGGCATGCTGATTTGGTTGTTCTTTTTGTTCCCTAGATATTTAAAAGTAGGCCACTCTAATTATTTCAGATAAGCTGTGTGCCATACACAAACTGATGGCTCCTTTTGGCCATAAAGGAACAAGAAACTAGTTACCAAACAACATTATGGGGCATAGGTGGCTAAATATACCTGAAAAAAACATAATGAAAGGATTTTTTTGGTATAACGAATTCAGACAATACCAATTTTAAAAATTATTATCGAATGAATATTGTTACTGCATAATGGTATGTCCACCTTTCTAAAGGGTTACGAATCGAACTATACATAGACGGTATTCAAATCATGATGACATCACAACTAGTAAAATGGTTAATGCAAATCTGATCCTATATGATATTAGATAAACATAGAGAAAACAAAGAAGCAAGAGCATGCAATTGGCCATCATGGTCTGTTTGATTTAGAACTCTGGTCCACACCTGTACCCATCCACATCATTAAGCTACTTCTCAGGTGGACATAGTTGTGACTTTTCTTCTACCCTGGCCCCATATCATGGCTTTTCAAGTATTGGCTTCAAACTTATGGGAAGTGACATGATGCTATCTTATCTTTCCAGTTGTTGGGCTCTATATATGCAATCACTACTAGTGTTTTCCCACTTTTTTTTTTTTTTTTTTTCTTTTTGTTGAAAGGTAATAGTGTTTTCCCACCTGTTGGCTTCTAATGATAGTTTTTATTCTTCAATAACCTGAATATTTTCATTCCATGCCATTATTAAAAAACCTACATTTTCAAATTCACCACTCATGCCTTTTTGATATACAAGCCTCACAACAAGATACCATTTGTAACTGCAATAGTATTAGTATCATACAATAATAAAAATTAAAAAAACCCAATAAATATCATTTAACAGATACTAATAATGGTGGGAAAAACTTGGAATAAGTGATGAATGTGTGGATGATGAAGAATATGGTTTGCCATCACAGTATCCGTTTCGGTAATGATAAAACGATAGGTGACTGGATTGAGAAAATTAGGATCTGTCTAAGTAGTCCAAGTGAAAAAACAAAAACAAATAAACACCATAAAAATCTCTGAGAAATCATAATCATATAAGAACATGACCAACAACTAGCAAATGCAATAAAACAATCAACACAACCAACCAACAGAATAAAGAATAACAGAAACTTCTGTTTCATCAACAACACTAAACAAGAAAAAAAAGAGAGAGAGAGGAACTCAACAGTGACAAACTCAGCACACTAGATTTAGAGCATTCCCATATTTACAGTATGAGAAAGTAGAGCATTCAGCAAAGTATGCAGTGTGGCACTAAATGTAGAGAGACTAAAAGCTACTACGATTCGATACGACTACAGGAGGTAGTAAAAACGCGAGTGAGGACCGAAAAGAAAAAAAAGAAGGCGGCATTGGGAAATCACTCTTGGCAAAATGCTTAGACTCTTCATCTTCTTTACTTCTATTCGGTTTTTCCTTTTCGAACTGTGGATTTTCTTCTTCTTCTTAGTTCCCGAACTAAGAAAAGCCGCATCAATGATGCTGAACAGGCTTCCTTCGTTGCCTCTCATTTCGTTCTTGAGACCTTGGAGCTGTTGGATTAAATTATTGACTTGATTTAGAATGAGAAAAGGCAAAAAATTGTAGTCAGAAAGCTAGATAAAATAATGCTGAATACGAACTCATGCGTACCAAGTCCGTTAGCCTCGGAGGTCCTCATGATCCTAAGCCTTTTCACAGTGCTGAGAAACATCCTAAATGAACAAAGAAATAGAAGACATAATAAGCATTAGAATCACTAGCAAAGGAGACTCCAATATATACACATACATATTTTGTGTGGAGTTACTTGGTGTCAAGTCTTCAAGATTTGAGAACCTTAAAGTATGTTAGTTTCAAGCATAGCAAAAACAATGCTTATGTTACATTAACTCTTCTAAAATAGGTGAAGTACCCGTGTCCGACACTTATTAGTCGGACATGGGTATGGATACGTGTCCCGACACTTTTGGTAGGACATTTATCTAAACTTAGATTCAAATGATTCCATGTTGCTATCCTATTACTTCAAATGAGTGAAATGTTTAGTTTGAATACTATATTTGATAAAAACATTATTGTACACTTGATAATAAAATAAAAACATTAAATAAAATGAGTATTTAGCCGTTAGATATTTGACACGTCCGACACACGGATTCATACCCGTGTCCGACACTTGTACCCGAGTCCATGGAACATGGGTACACGCACAACTTTTGTACATGGTCATTCCTAAAGATTGTGACTTGCGACTACTATATGAGTTTTAGCTATATTTGATTCAAATTAAAGTCCACCAACAAAGAATAACAATTGCTGAGCGTATAGCCTCTGATTTGTTTCACAAACTGGAAAAATGGTTTATATATGATGTAATTCATACACCACCTATGATTCCTTAAATTTGATCCATTTTAGAGGGCTGTGCTTGTGTCTCAACAACAAAGTTTCTCATTCTCTCTTCCCTGTGATATAAACAAGTATAACTAAATATAATGACCATACCTCCACGGAACATCTCCCACGAGCATCCAGTCTCCCTCTTTATCTTCATAAGTGAGCACAAACTCGGACGATCCATCCAGAAGCTTAGAGGGTTCTGTTGCTTGTTCCTTCTCTCCACCAGCCCCTAATCACAAAAGCACAAGTTCACTAACAAATATAATATATAAGCAGCAACTACACAACATTTCACTCGATCGATTGGTATTCATAAACATTAATTCTTCAATTAATCAATATTTCGAAGATAATCATAAAATAAGAAACAAAAGGACATAATGGCCTATGCATTGATACAAATTTATATGGCATGACACCATGACAAGTCTTTGTTAAATGGAGAAGCCAAATTGGATTAGGCCGAGATAGAGAACGCTTACGAAGAGAACCTATCGTTGTGGTCGGTTTGAAGAACATTTCCTCGAGAGTTTGGGCTAACGTCTCGTAGCAAGAATGAGCATTCAAATCCACCTTCCTCCCGATCGCTATGCCATCCATATTCACCTTCACAAACCCAAGGCGCCCTTTTTCCTTAGTAGTAGCATCACTTTTGCCATTTCCATGGTTGATTTTCTTCTTCGAAACATCCTTATTTTTTTGGTTCCCGCCAAGTCCTTTGTTTTCTTCAGCATTTGGAGACTTTGCTTGGTTAACCAAGCTGTTCATTCTGTAAGCCCCTATAGGTGGCCATCCCACAACCTGGCTGCTCACAGAAAGAATCAATATAGCATTATGTAATCTAATTCATCATAGAGAAACATATATATGTATCAATATGTGCGTGGAAGAATAGTGGTGAAGAGTATGCAATAATACTCAATGTGAATACAACAATCCAAAATTAGTGGGGAAAAAAAAAACAACCCAAATCAGTAAGATTAAAAGGAAAACAGAGGAATTAATGAAAAAGCACACAAATTGAACTATTTTGGAACAAAAACCTACTTATTTACTATAGATAATGTCATTAATTAAGATAATTAACATAAAACAACAAACAAACAAGAAATGGTCAATAACTTTATTTCTCTATTTTTTTAGGGGTTGACGGTAGGTAGGAGTGTTCAAAACCGTTTCGGTTTTTTCGATTCCTTAAAAATCGAAACCGGAACCGAACATTGGAAAACCGGTCGATTCCTTCTACTATTTTAATAATAATAATAAAAATACCAACTATCAAAAAATAATATAATTATAAACTAAATTAAAAAAAGTATTTCAAAGTTTCAATTATTACAAACTCAAACTCAAAGTTAATTAACATGTATCAAATTATAACTTATAATTTTAAATATAATATATATATAGACAAGAATATAACACTAATAAAAATAATATATATATATATATATATAAAAAAAACCGTTCCGGTCGATTCCAAAGTGGTAAGAACCGAACCGGAGGTTCTTTGATTTTTGGAACCGATTCGGTTTCGGTTTGGTTCTTGAACAGCCTGCGAGGGATCGCTAAAAAGATGATATCTTAAAGATCCATACAAGGAAATATGCAAAAGAGAAAAACAGAATAGAAGTAGATCAAGCAATAAGCATAGAACCATATTCCATAGCAAACTACTATATTACCTTCAAAAAAATGAAACAAAAATAGAATGAAAAGGAAGAAAATCAAAAATTATTTAGGACACACCCCTAATAATACATAAAAAAAATTAAATAAGGGAAAAGGAACAAAAAGATAAAAGGCAAAGCAAAGAAGAAAAATTAGTAAAACAAAGATTACCCATGAGAGAGAAAAAAAAACAAAAAACAAACAAAGTTAGAGAAATAATTGAGTGAAAGTATTTAGGGGAAAAAATAGAGTGAAGTAAATTAGGAACCAATTTGACAAGAGATATATAACAAAAACAGTGCATGTTGCTTTTATGTAAGAGAGAAAAAAACTAAAATAACAAAATACAACAACATGATGAAATTAAGTACCAAAAATCACAAAACAAAAAATATTTACAGAAAAAATAGACAACTAAATCAGGAACCAATTGACAAGAAATATATATAACAAACAGCATGCATATTTATTTCATGTTAAAAAAAATAAAAATAAAAATATATATATATATATACCAACCTGACAGTATTAGAAACAGGAGGAGATCCAACCTCAGGGGAGGCAACAGAGTCCGCATTTCTCTTAGTCCCAGAAACAGCACAAGCTCTTGCTGAAGAAAAGCCATTAGTACTACTTGGAAAGTCTTTGGCTGTCAATATTCTACCATACTCACCCCATCCATTATTATTACACTTCCCACCACCACCACCACCACCACCACCAATGCTCAGCCCCAAACCCAACTCAAGCTCAGCCTCCTCTTCACCACCACCGCCACCACCAAGTAAGCCTAAGGTTGTTTCCATCACACAACTCACAATAACACAAAAGAGATTGAAATTTCAATTAAGGGTTTAGTAGAGGTACTCAAAAATATATATATGCATATATGAGTAGAGTAGCAAGTAATGTTTGTTTTAGAAGCCAAAAGCAGGGAAGGAAAAGGGTAAGTGGGATGGTGGAAGGAGTGATGGTCATGGGTCCCACATGTCTCCTCCTAGTGCTCCCTGCACTCATCAATTTCTCCCCATCTGTGTGTATATAGTATATACAAATACATATAAATATTACTGTATATGATTATGAATCTGTCTGTCACTGTGTTGTTGAACATACAAGAAAGAAAGGACCACCATGAAACAATGTGTCCAAGTGCTTCACAATATTGAAACACATGGCATTTAATTTTCGATTACTTGACTATGATGGCAACATAATATATACATTGATATTTTCAATGCAGTTAATTGGGACATTCTTCCTCAAAATTTGAAGGGTATAAGAAATGTTGTTTTCTAGTCTTTTAATCTCGATAATTGATTTTAGTGGTGCATGAATGCCTATAATCGATGAAATAGTACAAAATTAACATAAATATATGCAAATAATTTGTACCATCCTATGATATTTTATTGGGTATTTTGTTTCTAGAGTGATTTGTAATGTTTAATTTATTATTGTGAGAAGTATTTCCATGTTGCTTTGCACAAGAAATTACATTTAAAAATAAAAATAAAAACAAAAACTTATGACCGAAAATACAGCCATTTTAATGCTTCACACTAGTTTACATCATATACAATATTAGTGGGTATTTGGTAGACGGTGTGGTGTTGGTTTTTTATTTTGGTTTGGTTGGAGTTGGTGTGATTTTATTCTGAACTGAAATCATGTTTGGTGCAGATGATTTTGGTGTGAGAAAAAATGAAACTGAAAAATCAAATCATGTTTAGTAGAGTTGGTATGAGTTGAAATTTTGAAATCAATCATATTTGGTAACTTGGAATAGTTTGACATTTTATTTATTTAAAATAATATTTTGTAAATAAATATATTTTAAAAAATAAAATATATAAATATTTAATTTTTTCGAAATATTTATAGATAAAATATTTTATATAAGATATTTCAAAAAAATAAAATATTTTGAAAAAATAAAAGATTTCAGTAAAAATACATATAATTTGTATATATTTTTAAAAATAATAAATATATTTTTATTATATTTTATTTTTCTAGAAATATTTGTTTTCCCAAAATATTTTATTTTTTCAGAAATATTTTATTTTTCGAATTTATATATATATAATATTATAAATGAATTGGTTTGGGTTAAACAATGGTACACCAAATTGAATTGATTTAGGTTAAATAATAGTTTTGGTGTGAGAAGATCAACCCAAATCCAACCAAACTATCTATTGAGATGATGTGAAAAATGATGAATTTGGGTTCAATGATTTGACACTATTCAAACACTATTGCTCCAACATCATGTTTGCCAAACATGGAGTGGTGTACAATTTTCAAATCAAACCCAAAAAAGGCACCACTCTCTCCCTACCAAACAAGCACTAAAGTATCAATATATTCTAACTTAAAGTAATATATCTTTAAAAAATATACATTTGATGGTACAATGTTATTCTTTACTTTTATTTAATTTTTTACCCTTATAAAAGGCCACATAAAATAAACAAAAATATTTTGATTAACCATCACAAACCCCAATAATCTTCACATTTATATATAATATTCAACACTAGCATGCCACCTTATAAATGATAAACCCTGGCCATACTTCTATGAAGTACCCAATGTGGATTCTATAGGAAAAACATATCTTACTTTATATATATATATATATTATTTTATTTTTCTAATATGAACCTCATAAAGCAAAGCCGACCAAAATATATAGTAGTAATTGTACCACAAAACACAATACCCACAAAACCGAATAGAAACACCGATTATGATGACTAAAGCAACTTTGATGCATGCACAAAAACATAAATTATGGTAAATAATTATGTCAGTGCAAGTTTCTTCACCACAAGCCAAAAAAATTCTTCACAGATCCTAACCACTATATATATATATATATATATATACTTTTTTCCCAATTTATCTTTTTAAACTCTTTGTTGAATGAGATACACTTTTACTACCTTTTATAAATAATATGGACCGGAAATGCCTCCAAGGATGGTATGATATTTGCAAATAAATAAACAATCTATACGTATAAAACACACAAATAAACCTATGCAAGTAAATGTCAGATAGACAATGAAATTTTGGTACAAATTTCCCAACACAAGAATTATGTTTCTCTTCTTTTCAAAAAAAAAAGAATTATGTTTCTCTTGGCTAATTAAAACACTTATTAAGCTAAAGAATGCCTAGTAAAAACTATAAAGAAAGTTGCGAAACCTATAAATAAATACAGTGTTTAATTATTCAAGCATTTGCGCGATACATTATATATAGTCTAGTTCGTAATATTTTTTAATAGTGTCGATATTATTACTCAACACCTAGGCAATGGGTCAATTCTTTATTTATATTGTTCACCTATATATTTTAATAAAATTATGCTTATGTTTTCATTGAAATTGTGAAAATTATACATAAGCCCTTCTCTAATTATGAAATAAAAGATTATGCCCTCACTCATACATCTTCCTATGGCAATGCTTATCGATATTAACTTTTAAAACTCATATTATTCAAAATTATTATATTATTATTAAAACTGCAATAAAAACCGACACCACGAAAGCTATAAATAGACAAAACCCTAACACAAAACCTACTTATAAGCAATGTTACATAGGCCCAAAACCCTGGAAGATAATTAATTGTGTTATATCATTCCATTGGAAAATGTCAAAACCTTATGAATATTCAAAGTTTTAATCCAAACTTAGGTGTCCCGGCTTTAGCAAAAAAGCAAAGGTTAAAATATAAAGTTTGTGTCTTTTCACAAGCAAAAGAGTAATATAATTTTACTTATCTTTGCTCCTATATTTCTTTGTATGTGCTGTCCTCAATTTACAAGACAATGAGCACAAATCCTTGTTTTAGAGGGAAAGCACAGACCCAAACAGATGCCTCACCAGTGACCTGTGGACCTATCACTAAAGGTGTTAAATATAACAAAGAAAATCATATTGATAACAATGATATATTATGCACCATGTAATTATAGTTGTCAAGTGTGAGGGATCCAAACTAAAATAAATTGCTCCAAAAAAAATATAATTAAAAGAATAAAGTTCCACAAAAATAATATTGAATATAGACCGTTCCGGAAGGGTATGTATATTACTCTATTAAGGCTCATTTCTTGAAACACTGAATTTTCTGTATTTGACCTCTTTTTAAATTCGTTGGTTGATTGTCGAAAAGAACTTTAACATGAAATGTTAGCAATCTTTTTAAAATTTATACTAAATTTTACAAAAGAAAAAACCGACCGTAAAAATATTTGTTTTATAAAATGTTAGATATATACATATTATACTAGAAGTGAAAATTTGTAGTTCTAAAATTTTAAATAAAAATTTATCTTAATCACTTATATACGCGAGTAACAACAAAAAAAGTGCAAGAAGCTAAATCATATTTCAAAAATTAATTGCAGGAGTTTCATAATATTTATTTATTATTTAATTTTGAATAAATTTAACACTTATTCAATTAAGTGTAGGATAAAAAATTTTAAAAAAAATTATAAACGAACCCGTGTAAATCTGGAGTCTTCGGTTTGGGAAGTAGGAATCGGCACCACAAGTGTACAACTATATTCAGAGTCTGAAAATATTTTCTTTTTCCCTTTCTTGTATTAATTGATTTCTTTCATTACTTGCTTCTTTATTTTATTAATCGTTTATACATTTTATATTTATTAGTTTTTGTATATAAGATGATAGGAATATACCGCGAGATAAAACTCGTGAGTTTATGGGTAATTAGAGTTGAAAAGTAAGAGACTGTCTCGTCAAGGGATAACTGGACAAGGTGGGGCTAAGAAGTCACGTGCCCACTTCCATTAGCAGATTGCCACGTAGACCGACAGAGTCCGCGGCTGACCGGGACATATGGGGACAGCCTTCTTAAACAAAATTAAAAAAAGATTGTGCGGTTTTTAGAGAGCTTCTTTTGCAATTTAAAACACGTTCGCGGTAACGGTATTGATCGTGTGATGATAATGATATCGATATAACATACTCGGATTAATATTGGGATTATATAACGGGACTCGATTATCACAATCGTGAATTTTTTAAAATCTTGCATATCTTATCCAAAATATTCGAATTGAATACTTTTGATAACATGAATAAATAAAAATAATTTTTGGTAGATTTAAGTAAATTTTTTTAAAAAATGAGTTATTAATAAATATAATAGTGTCGTCGTTATTTCAATTAAATAACGTTTATGATATACTTGTTATGATATTATTAAATTAATTTTAAATTTAAATAAATAAAAAATTGAAATCATAAAAGATATAATTTTTTTCCAACAATGTAAAATAATTTTAAAACAGATATATTGTTCACCACCAAAATGAATTTCATGGTGGATATTGTTGCTCTGGTGGGGGTTCATGAAAGGATTGTCAATTTTGAGTTGTATCTTTAGGGGACATTTGATTCATCATTAGTAAATCATCTTCTCTTCGTAATTAATAAAAATGATTCTGACCCTATGTATATCCCAATGAATTATTAAATTGATTTGTAACGGGCAGTAACGGCCGGTTCGGGTGTGGGAACCGGCCCACACCGTTGTAACAACCGTTTCGGCGAACCATGTTCTAAAACAAAAAACAAAAATACTTTTGCAATAAAGAGTAATTTTGTATACTTATCCACTCGAATTATTATTTTTGTTTATCTATTCAATAATAAACCTTTCCAAAAAAAAACCAAAAATTAAAAACATCAATACTCCCAAAATAAAAAATTTACCAGAAATAACCCGAAAAATAAGTTTTTCTAACAATTCTAAATGGCATAGCGGGTGCCCCGTGGACTAGGGATGCACAAAAAAAATTGTGAAATCGTAGAATCGGTACAAATCGAACTGAACCGGTGCTTTGGTTCTGATTTTAAATTGTTTTAATTTAGTTCCCGTTCTCAAAAAACATAATCATTCTAATTTGATTCGGTTTCGATTTCAGACTATTTGAAGCCAAACTGAAACGAACCGATATAAATTATATATATATGTATAATTCACTTATAAAATTAAATTATATTTAATAAAATTATAAATTTATTTTAAATATATATTTTACATCTATGAATGACAACGGGATTTGAGTTACATCATAAACCATTCATGTATGCGAGTGTAAGACAAAGTCAATCCAATAAGATAAAAAAAATTACATTTTTATTAATTTAAAGGATTTGATCTTCTCATCCTTTTTAACTACTATGTGCCTTTTTGCTTCCCAACAATAAAATTTATATCAGAGAAGCGAACATGTGTTTTGCCTAATTTTCTAAATTGTATTACATTAAAGAAATACAAATTAGTGTATTAATAAAATTATAAGTTTGTCCTAATAGATTTTTACCATGAAAATAAATATTCCACGTATATATATATAAATCATATATTTTATAACCTCTAATAATGTAGTTTTTGGTTTAAGAGTCTTATTCTTAATTTTAGAATTGGCAGGATTGTTTTTCATAATTTATGTTGATGTATATTATATATATTTTGAAAGAAAAGGCTTATGGAACCGTGGTTCGGAACTGAACCGAACAATTATTTTATAGTTTGGTTCATTAACTAATGGTTCCGGTTTTAGTTCATGTTTTTAAGGAATCGTTGATAATGGTTTGGTTACAAAAATTTCAGGAATTATACCAAACCGAATCGTGTATAGCTTTACTGTGGACTATTAACTTAGTGGTAGAGTGCGCCCCTGATGATTGCTCCATTGTGTCTAAACTGTAAGGGCTCTCAGTCACATGAATAGTTTAATGTGGTCATCTAAACTGT
Organism: Cornus suecica; assembly: GCA_963922005.1. Lineage (NCBI taxonomy): Eukaryota > Viridiplantae > Streptophyta > Magnoliopsida > Cornales > Cornaceae > Cornus > Cornus suecica. The sequence continues at coordinate 7,235,384 of OY998246.1, read as the reverse complement.
AAGGGCTCTCAGTCACATGAATAGTTTAATGTGGTCATCAGTATCCTGTCCTAAAAATCTAAGATATGGATTATCCAATGCACATTAGCATGGCGTACTCCTCGTATTTGAACTAGGGTTTCAAAACCAAACTTTTCCTCATAAGTATAGATGGAGCGATGTAGATGAGATCTAACATAAATTTAACTTTCGATTCATTCGTGAGATCTAGATGGTCCCCCAAATAAAAGATAAGATAGAGTCAAATTTGAAACTGTCTTGTTTACCATGCATGAAAAGTGTCATCTAGTCTCATACATCACATTGTAAGGATGAGTCGGGTTAGACGATCAATCCTACCTCCAACTTCAACGGTTTCTTAAAAAATCTTTCGATTAGACTATTTTTTCGACAACCTATTCTTTATCGACCTCTTAAATTAACGATCTCAATCTTTGATAATCCTACAAAAATCCTGAAGTATTTTCAATTTTTATCATTCAAGAAAATAAATATTTATTTTAAAAATATTTCTCTCTTATCTAATCCTCTTCTTAATATCTTCTCAAAATGGATCATTTAAAAAATATATATTGTTCTTAGTGCCATCATTTCGACTTATTAATATTGAAGATGAATATAATGAGATTTTTGATAATTTTTTTTGAAAAGATCAACTTTTATAATATATAAAGAGGCCCTAATGGACCTTACAAAATTCCGTGGCAGATTTTTAGTATTACAAATAATAAATTTTACCAAATACCTAATATATAAGAAATAAATAAATAAATAAGCTCATCATTTCCTTTTTTTTTTTTCTAAATAAAAATAAAAATAAATATATAGATATATAGAGAGAGGGAGTACGAAAATAGCTTTAAAAAGGCCCACAAAAGGGAAGATTGTAATAATGAGACAGCTGAAATGGGTTAAGATACGAAACATCATTGTGTCTGGCCGCCGCGCTTACCCCTTTAACACTGCGCATTTACTTTCCATTTCATTATATTATTCCACCGCTGTTACCAACAAAGAAACCTCATCGAGTGCCCAAAACCCTTTGGACTCCTCCACCATCCAACTTTATATTATATATATATATATATATATGTATGTACATAAAATTGTCTTTTAGTTTATTTTGTGCAAATAAGTCATATTATTATTACGGTGTGTATTTTAATATTTTATAACATTATTTTATTTTTTAATTTTTTTTCAGAATTCAGTCACGTGACTGACGCAAAACACTTCTATAATTTCAAAAATGTGCAGAAAACCTCCATTTCAGTAACCGAAAAAGGATTTGGAGGGGGTTATTTGCACTTTTTGCAAAATGTAAGGGTGTTTAAAAATCAATAGAGGAATTTTATACACATTTCTGAAACTATACGAATGTTTTGCTTCATTTACCCATATATATATATATATATATACTACTTTAAATTTTTTTGTTTCAAAAACAAAATTTGTCAAGTAATTGAAACAAAAGGAGTATGATTTCTGAACACTTTTTTTCTGCTGAATTAATCAAATTTAATAGACAAAGTTCAATTAAAGTCCTTCCTGGTAAAACTTGCACAGAGCAACTATTGTCAAAAGCCAATTCTAAGCATTTAGAATATACAGTACTATATAACTGTGAAAGTAATCAATACAAGTGTTTGAAAGATAAATTACTCTTGTGGAAATTTTTGCAATAGTGATAATCTAATGTATCCATGTAATATAGTCCATGCTCATTATACAAGTTGGTGGCAAAAGCTACAAATGTAATCAAGGAGTTAAGATGATAATGAATATTGTGATAATTAATTATATCACTAAGATGGTATTAAACAAAATCATTTGAAATCAACTTCTCGGAAACATCACATATATATTACAAGGACAATTACTATGATAATTAATGATATATATACATTTACTACCTAGAATTAATTATTGTTAAATGGCAATGATCATGATGCAGTTAGTGACTAATTGAGCTGGTTTCTAATGATGTTATAGACCAACTACGTAAGACGATTAATACCATAAAATCATTGTAATTGAACACATGAATTAACATCATGTTTTATTACTAAGCACAGGGGTTAATTGTTGTATCCTATGTTGCATTCTCTGACTATGTATTTTGCTTGCTTCTTTTTGCAATAAATATTTTATGAAATTGCATGTCTTCGTTTTATACAATTTCATTATTTGTGAGGGAAAAAAAATGTTCATGCATTGGCATCTAGAACACCAAGATCATATCTTATATTATTGCCCAATGTTGGTTTAAACACGTTCACCCTATACCATACTAAAAAGATGCATTATTGAAATAGCTTATCATTCTTCCATCTATTTACACAAATAAAAGGGGCAGCATCATTTTCTAGAGATGAATTTCATATTTCCATCACATTTTAACACATAAATTTTTAATGTTTCCAATTTTCGAAGTACATAACATTTATTCAACCCATTTCTCATTTATATAGTTCATTTATATTTATTAAAAATTATATATATATACAACTTAATATGTATTATACCATTATATCACCCCTTATCACCATTTAATGAGCAATGTAACGCAATAAAAGGCAAAATCTTACATTTTTGATAAAAAAGAGAATTTATATTCTCATTTAAATCACAAATTACAATTAATGGATTGGCCTAACCAACACAACACACCTACACCTTTCATCACCAATAATATTATACATGTCATTTTCCTTGCTCCCAAACACCTTTCACTTTCTCTTTCACCCCAAGCTCGTGTAGCCATATCACCCAAATCCCAACATATTTCTGGGCTGAACAGGTCTTTCTACGCACCCGGCGCACCAAATCCATACCCACCCGGGTCATAGTCCAAGACCCATACCCTAACAGTCTCATCAAATCGGGTCGTTGAGCTGAATATTAAAACCCGACCCGAATTACAACCCGGCACTTGATGTCCGAGCGCTGACGCTCTTCTCGGCTTGGTTGTTGGGCTTCCCACAAATGCACTGGCACTCGTACCCATACACGTTGCTGAAGCACGAGAACAACCCACTCCCGCCATCAGTGTGCCGCCGCGCGTGGTTGCCGCCGGTGGACCTGAACGTGCTGGTGGAGAATCCGCGGTCGTAGAGCGGCGGCAATTCCGTCCGCCACCGCTCCAATTTCGACCGGAGACCCTCCACGCTCTCGTCCAAGCTCCACCCATCCAACACCGAGCTCATATTATCGTCCAACGGGTACCTCTCTCCCGCCATCGCCGCCGCCACCTCCGACGGCGACGGACCCACTTCCGAATCCGACCAAATCGAATTGGGTTTCCCGGGTGGCCCGAATAGAGGCTTCCCTTTCGAGTTCCCCAGGTCAAATTTCGGAATGGGTTTTCCCGCCACCGTCTCTTTCGGTGGAGGCTTGAGAAGGGGTCTCTCAACATTTGTGTCACTGAGCTCCGACCTGACCCGGTCGTGGGTCGGGTTTTTACTCTGGTCACGTTGTTTTAGGTGGAAGTTGACGGAGATGGGTTTATCACTTTTGACATTGTCCGACCCGCTTATTACCGAATTCGCTTTCGCTTTCTTTCCTTTCTCTTTGGGCTTTTCTCGGAGCTCCGCCCCGCTAATAACCGAACTCGCTTTTCGACCCTTTCCTTTAGTTGGACCCGTTAGACCCGACCCACTTATTATCGAACTACCATTTCCATCCCTCTTTCTTGCCACCCCTGTCATTGAACCATTGGTGGTCGAAACATCGTCGAATATCACACGTCCGCTACGTTCGCTTCGTGACCGTCGTAACACTGGTCTGAGAAATGGCGGATTGTTGTTACTTTTATTGGTATGATCATTGTCATTATACTTTTGATGTAAATGTGAATTTTGTTCGCCCATCAAATCACGATATCCAACGGCGGAGGTGCTGAGTTGTGTGTACAACGGCATGCTCCGCATGGAGCTGTCGAGAAGCGCCACGCCGATGTTCAATATCCCCTGGGGCCGGCCTGAGGGGCGACGGACTTGGAGGGCGACGAAGCGCATGCCGAGGTGGGGGTGCTGGTGGTGGTGGTGGCGAGGGCGGGCAATGGGCGGGATGAGGTTGCCCACGAGAATACGGACAGTGCCAACGAGGGTGTCACGGAACCAATGCACGGAATAAATCTCAATCATAACGGCGGATGTGTCATTGCGGAGGAATTCATCGTCAACCCGAAAGACGAACTTGTCATTCCATGTAGGGCTGTTATGGCCTTCTTTATCGACGCGGGTGGACAATTTGCGATTCTTGTGAACCCACGCAGTGGCATAGGTCTTCATGGTCTTGGACACGGGTTGCAAGTCCTGACCCGATATCACATTGATTTCTAAAAGTTGGAAGGGTTTCAAGATAGTTGATGACATGTTGGTGATGATAACGATGGTAATGTTGGTTAAAGGCCTTTTGTTAATAAATAATAATTTTTAAAACTCCGCTCATCGTCCAAAGGCAGAACCCAGGACGACGAGGGAGGGGGTTGGCGTCAAGTGGAAGTCGAGAGAATGAGAGAGAGATTAAAAAGTGAAATGGAGAGAAATGTGGGAAGGTTTCCATGGACAGTCAAATCCAGCGAAGAGATAGGAGAGAGGAATTGTTTTGACCATATCTTGTAAAATGGTATATATTAGTATATCTCTATTTTTGGAATTTGTTGTTTTCAAATAAGTATTCAAATATATTTTAGTAAAAACTGCAGATAGGTGTTAAGTTGATTTCATTTCCTATTTCCCAAATTAAAGTTATTATCTAGAAGGTTTAAGAGATAAAAGTTGTTGTTGAAGGAAAAGAGTGTTCTCATTAACACCATAATTAGTAGTCTCAAATCAATTGTTGACTGTTACTAATATGGGTCTTGATTTTAACATGCTGAGATGATGAGTTTGATTCATCTAGAAACCTAAAGCAGTTTGACACCTAATGCATTAGTCATGTATAGCCAAAAATAATAAATAGAAAAAAAAGGATAAAACATAGAGTCAATTCTCTTACAAATTGTAACTGTTTTATGTATGTGAGAGTGGGACATGTACATCTTTAATCCTAAGAGATTCAGCATCTCCATCAATTGAAATTTTTTTTTTATCTTTTCTCTCAATAATGTTAAGCCCATGCAAGCTTATGCACACAATAACGTTAAAATTTGAAATAAAAAGAAGAAGGATTTTATGAAAACCATGATACAAATTATCATGAATATGATTTTAATAAATAATAAAAAAAAAACAGTTTAGTGCAAGTATTGGGCTTGAAAAGAGAGAAGTCTCGTGGCCCATTTAAGCAAGTTATTAATGGGCCTAAAAAAGCTTATGTGGTGGGGTGTACTCTCAGATACTGAAATCAGAAATGGACCATGGGCTTTTGTTGCCACTACTCGATATTAGTGGGTGTAAATATTTGGGTTATTTACACTGACACCCTTGAGGTTTGGAGAAATTACACTTAGATGTAATTTTTGGAGAGTATGTTTCAATCGCTCTTGAGGTTTGGAAAAGTTGACAAAGACACCCTAATGATGCATATGCCTTTTCAATTAAAAAATTGATTAATGAGTAAAATCTCTAAATAATAAAATGATGCATATATCCCTCTGTATCATAATATGAGATTTTTTGTTGTAGATAATTAGTTTTTTACAATAAATTGAGTTTTATTACCTAAAATTAAATTTTTAGTCACAAACTTGTATGTTTGTTGTCTAAAATTGCATTTTTTGCAACAAAGTTCCAATTAGTTGTGAATTTTTTAAACTTCGCAATAAAAATAAAATTTGTACCAAAAAAAAAAAATAGCTACAAACTATTTGTTGTAAATTAATTAACTTTAGTGACAATTTTGTTTTGTTGTAGATACTTAATTTTTTGCAATAACTTTTCGATTTGTTGAATAAAATATAACTTTTAGCAACAAATTTGAATATTTGTTGCTTAAAAACGTATTTTTTAATGATAAAGTTCCATTTGGTTGTTGAATATTTGCATTTGACAACTAGTGTCAAAAATTTAAGTTTTAGCAACAAATTATTTGTTGCAAACTAATTATTTTTAAGTGTAACAAATATATAAAATTTATTACTAATGATAGAATGAAAAGTTCCATTTGGTTGTTGAATATTTGCATTTGGCAATTAGTGTCAAAAATTTAAGTTTTAGCAACAAATTATTTGTTGCAAACTAATTATTTTTAAGTCTGACAAATATATAAAATTTATAAAAATTATTACTAATGATAGAATGAAAAGTTCCATTTGGTTGTTGAATATTTGCATTTGTCAATTAGTGTCAAAAAGTTAAGTTTTAGCAACAAATTATTCGTTGCAGACTAATTATTTTTAAGTGTGACAAATATATAAAATTTATTACTAATGATAGAATGAAATGTACGTATTACCATTATTGAAGCTTAGTTAAATGAGATTTGTCTAACAACTTTACAAACTATAAATAGAGATCACTATTCTAAGTGGACATTGTTCTTTTCAAACTAGTTTTATAAATAAAATTAATTAACAAGTATTATAATTATACCTAGAAGTAATCATTAATAATTAAAAAAACTAAAATCTACACACACGGGCAAACCAAAAAATTGTGTCAGGGACTTAAAATTGAATATGGTAAAAAATACTTATGATAAATAAAAAAACAAAAAAATAGTTAACTTGAAGATTAATAATGCTACAACACAAAAGTTTGAAAAATTGGAGTGTAGGCATATTTATTTTAGTCAATTCAACTTGAGGGAAAATAATAAGAAAGGAAAGTAAAACATATTTATATTGCAAGTCCAAAGTTAATGAGTATTATGGATATTTTTTGGGGATGTCTTTGCCAACTTTTTCAAACCTCAGGGGGTGATTGAATCTCACTTGCCAAACGTTGCATTCAGCTGTAATTTTTCCAAACTTCAGGAGGTGTTAGTGTAAATAATCCTAAATTTTTTGTGACATTTTGATTTTTTTAGGGTTAATTTCAAGAAACCCCCTATACTATCTAGTTTAATAAACTAACCCCCACCGTGTCCACTTTGCCCTCTACACTATTCAATTTCATCATTATGCCCCCTCATCTCACATCTTGAGTCAAAATGCCTAAACTATCCTCAATAGTATAAGGGGGTTTAGTGAAATCAACTATTTAAAAAAAATATTTTTCGAAAATCAATTAAATTTTTCACAAAAATTATAAATTAAAAAATATATATATATTTTTCGCAAAAAAATATTTTTCGGAGGGAGTATATTATTTTCCAAAATATGAATTATTTCGGAAAATATAATATATATTTTTTGCAAAAAAATTATTTTTCGAAAAAAAATTCATATTTTGGAACATAATAGTATATATTTTTCAGAAAAAAAAAATCATATTTTGGAACATAATATATATTTTTTGGAAAAAATCATATTTTGGAACATAATATATATTGTTCGCAAAGAAATTATATTTCGGAAAAAATTCATATTTTGGAACATAATATATACTTTTTCACAAAAAAAATATTTTTTGGAAAAAAAATTATATTTTGGAACACAATATATATTTTTTGCAAAAAAATTATTTTTCGGAAAAAATCATATTTTCCGAAATATATATATATATATATTGAAATTTATAGTTTTTACGAAAAAAATAATTTTTTTAAGGGTTGATTTCACTAAACCCCCTTATAATATTAAATGAGAGTAGTTTAGACATTTTGACTCAAAATATGAGAAGGAAGGGGCATAGTGATGAAATTAGATAGTATAGGGGACAAAGTGGACATAGTGAAAGTTAGTTGATTAAATTGAATAACATATGAGGGTTTCTTGAAGTAATCCATTTTTCTATTCCTCATTTTTAGCTCATGTGATGTACATTGTAACTAAGGTCTGGCCTATAGAAACAACTCTTTAGGTTGCGTTTGATAACGGTACGGTGCGGTATTAATCTTTGTTTAATCTTTGTTTTTGATATTAATATTGTTTGTTACATTGTTAGAATAATAAGATTGATACAATAATTACAGATTATGATAGTTATTTTTTTATATATTCATGTTTTTTAGTTGTGTTATCATAATTATAATTTTTTTTAACTAAAATTTTCAAAAATAATTTATAATGTCGAAGACAATTCAGGCTCATCTTTTTCCGATACCAATTTCTTATTAAATAGGAAACCAACAATGTATGAGGAAGCAAAAATTGTACACCATGGAGTGGGCAGGCCTCAATTTGGAGTGGATGTACAGTGCTCGAACTAAGTAAAACCATGTAGCGTCTGTTTGATACAAGGAGTTTGTGCCAAATATATGATTTTGGGCTGAAATTCGTGGCTCAACTCATATTTGGTAATCTCGGTGTTGGTGCAACAGTGTCAAACCATTGATATCAAATGCCTCATTTTTCACGCCATCTCAGTAGATGGTTTTGTGTGGTTTGATTTTGTTTTCTCACACCAAAACCATTCTTTAACCCAAACCAATTTAATTTGATGTATCATTGTTTAACTCAAACCAATTCATTTATAATATTATATATATATATTCGAAAAATAAAATATTTCAAAAAAATAAAACGAAAAAATATATTTAGTAAAAAATAAAATATTTCGGGAAAAAAAATATTTCTGGAAAAAATAAAATATAATAAAAATATATTTATTATTTTTTTAAAAAATATACAAATTATATGTATTTTTACTGAAATCTTTTATTTTTTGAAATATCTTATATATAATATTTTATCTATAAATATTTCAAAAAAATAAAATATTTATGAAAAATTAAATATTTCGAAAAAATTAAATATTTATATATTTTATTTTTTAAAACATATATATTTACAAAATGTTATTTTAAATAAATAAAATGTCAAACTATTCCAAATTACCAAATATGTTTGGTTTCAGAATTTCAGCCCATATACCAACTCTACAAAACATGATTTGGTTTTTCAACTTTATTTTTTTTCACAACAAAACCATCTACACCAAACATGATTTCAGTTCAAAATAATATCATACCAAACCCAAACCAAAATAAAAAATTAACACCGCGCCGGTTATCAAATAGACACTTAAAGGTTTGGCCACATAAATTCATCTTTTTGTATATCAATACTCGAAAAATCTCTTTATGACACACTAATTAGTTTTTGGTTATAGAAGAACTAATATTAGAATAATTTATATACTCCTATAAAGTTAAGAGATAAACAATATGCACTTCTATTCCCAATACCTTGAGTGGCATTCAATCCAATCACAAGTTATACAAGTTACACGTGTCCATCGCACTCCTACACGTGGCAAGTTCACATCTTTCGAGGACTACTCTTTATGGTAAGCTTCCATATCTCACATCCTTCGAGGACTAGCTATATGTCAAAACAAGAACAAGTTGCATAAGCATAACAAATAAACCATCCAAGGTATGTCCACTTTCATAACTTTGCTTTGCTTGAGCCATTTTTCATATTCGTTGGTTTATATCTATAGGTTTGGATGGATTGGTTAAGTATTTGAATTTTATTTATTTATAAATTTCTCTAAAAAAATTTCATGGTGTTTTAACCTTTTTTTAAAAAATATTTATTTTGTAAATAGATATTTCTAAAAAAAATAAAATATAAAAAAGACAGAGTAATGGGCTTTCAAGTGGGTCGGGTTTGACTCATAGACGATTCTAAAAATAGTACTTTCTTCGTTCCAATTTAAGTGTTTATTTTTTTATTTTTGTCCGTACCAAAATAAGTGTCAAATTTTGAAAAATTAAAGTACTTTATATTATCAATTTACTAATTTAACGTTCATGTATTAAAATAATAAAAGCTTACATTACAAATTATCACATAATTATGGACCCCATTAGGGACAAAATTGATATTAAAAATTATCTATATAATAAAAAATACTAAAAATTATCCATTTAAAAAATTGAATTTTCCAAAGGAGAGAGAGAGAGTATAATATTGCCACTCAACTAGTTTTTGCTAGCTTCTTACCAGATTTGTGACTAAGACACTTATTTTTGGTGCATTTCTCTAGTCCACTACAATAGTTTTATTCTGTTTCGTATAATTCAATATTGTTTGTCCACTCGGTTATTGACTTTGACAATTATAAGCCTTCAAAAAAAAAATTCACACAAAATTAAATTTGGTGATGGAAATATTGATTTACTCCACCAGTAATTCACATGTATCTTGCTCTAATATTTGGTGGAAAAATTGGTAGCTATTATTGCATGCCCATGTCAGTATGAACATGAAACCTGTGATCCCCATTACCAATCGCTACACTAATCTAGTCAATGTTCGAGTACCAATTACTCCTACAGTGAAATAATTCAATAGTCTTTTAGAGCACTCGGTGTGATAAATAATGATAAATGAACGTCTTTTAAGCATGCATATTAAAAAAATGAATCGTGCTCTTCTATTTCACTATATAATCATGATATTATTTTGACGGTAGAATAGGATAAAAAGTTTATTATTTAATATTTAGAAATAAAAGTATCATTGAGAAATTTTTGGTTCTAATTTAACTTGTTCTAATTTAACTTTTTATGAATAGGGTCAAAGATTTACAATATCAATCAAGCAAATACAGATCACAGATGCTACTCAGAAGCTCATCAACTCCAGTTCTCCAAACACAAATCTCACACAGTCCCAACACACACTTTGACACCACCCACAACCACAACCACCACCACCACCACCACCACACCAAAAACCCACAACCCCATCACCACCACTGCACCACCAAACTCTCCTTCACTCAAGCTGTTCACCACCACCACCACAGTTTGAGCTCATTCTTTTGCAACTCACCACCAAAATCAAAATCCTCTTTTGGGCTTACCCATTTCAATCCAAAACCCAACAATCTTCGTCGCAACGCCTTCCGTAGAGCTCTCTCTGATGGCAATTTAGAAGGGTTGGGCTCAGCTTGTTTCGATTCGGAGAATTTGGGGTTTTCAAATAAGTCAAACATATACAGGCATAAGCAAGATAACCCAATGTTGCAGCATTCAGCTCCATCATTTTCCATATTTCATAACGAAGATGGGATTGAATCACCAAAGGGGTCAGATTGGGGGAAAAGTGATGAGGGTTTGGTGAGGTCTGTGACAATTGGGGACAACATTGAAGATATGGGTAGTGGGGATTTCAGTTTTGGGCAGAAGATGACTATGGGTTTGATTCAGGAGGTTGCTGAAGAGGAAGAGTATATGAATGGATTGAAGAAGTTGGCTGTTGGAGGAAAGGAGGAGGAGGGTGGAGAAATTGAGCCACCTAGTCCTCCTATGTATCTTGCTACAGGGTTTGGGATTGGCGGTGGCGGCGGTGAATTTTCTCCGGCGGGTTTCGACGAGACGGAAAATGTTGAGGAGTATTATAGGAGGATGGTTAGTGAAGATCCTTACAACCCTTTGTTTCTGATGAACTATGCTCAGCTTCTGCAGGTAAGTTTTGGTGTCCATTGAATCTAATATTTATTAACTAATTTGGTTTTAATTCTGTATTTTACATTTTGGGGGATTATGCAGTTGAATTTGAGTCAATTATCATGAATAAATCTTACCCTTTTTGGGAGTTCACACTGGTTCACTAGTTTTTGATCTATTGCTCATATAAGCTATTTGTTGAATTGAAGAATACCCAGAGAGTGTCATGTTTTAGGGTTCTGTAAGTGCAGAAAAATTACACAATAGAAATTTTGTTGGAAGTCCCCTTTTTCATTAATCAAAGTTCCCTATTTATACAAATTGTGACCAATGGGTCAAGCCCATGTACCCAGGTTTATCAATCCCTTAAATCAAGGGATTTGATAAACCCTAACCTTTTTTGGACTCTATATACTATAATTGGATTACTTCTTGCCTTGTGGACCACACTTTAGCTTATAGAATTTTCCATGGGCCCATTGGTCTTTGGCCTATCCGTCGTCGGCCCATCGGTCTTCGGCCCATTCGTCGTCGGCCCATCAGTCCAGTGGCCCATCTATAATTGGGCCAAATATTTCAACCATTACACAGGCCCCTGAGGTTATGGGCTTGACATTCTTTTTAAAGCCCATGACCTAATAAATGTATATACCTATGTATGTATACAATAATAGCTTTTATGGGAAATGAGGTAATGAGTTGGCATGTCATCATTGCCTATTTAATGGTGTGCCAAAACGTGAGGCCACTACTCCATCAAATCTCGTATCATGACGGCTGTGGCGTGTCTTTCGGACTTCGTGCAGCCTTTTTGGCTTCCTCCTCTCCTTCTATAAAAACCTCCTCTTTCTTCACTTCTTATCACATTTCACACTTTGAAACTCTCTATTCTCGTCTCTGCCTTCTTTAGTTCTTCATTACTGGGATTCGTTTCTTTGTCACTGCCACCGTTCATTCCGTCGCTCATCCCAGATATCATAGAAACCGGCTGTTACTCAGAGCTTTTGTAACTCTTCCTTCACCAACTAAGTAAGTCGATCGGTTTTCTCCTTTTCTTCTTTCTTTAATTTATCACCTTTACCTCCTTCTGTCTCTTCTACATTTCTTAACGTTATGTCCGATAGTGATGATACCCGGTCGGTAGAGGAAATTGTTTTGCCTACTTCCTCAGGCACTGACTCCACTAGCAGTGAGTCTCCCCAGCCTGTTCCTAGAGGAACCAGAAAAACCATTCTTAAAAGTACTGACCTTCCGGGTTCCTCAACGACCGGTCCTGCGAAAACCAAGCCTTCTGAACCATTCGTAGTGGCCCCACTTAAGAGGACCCGACCTGAAGTGGACGTTAAACACCTCCGGGCTGAGACCCACGTTCCCCAGGACGTTGATGTGTCCCCCTATCCTGGCTATCTAGACTTTACTCAGAGCCAGGGCCTGGCCCCTGGTAGCATTTTGCTATCGGCATCTCATCTTAGGGTTCTGAGGTTTCCTCTTCATCCCTTTTTTCACTATGTGTTTTTCATGCTTGGGTTGCACCCTTTTCAACTGAACCCGAACAGCATTAGGATCATATCCATGCTACTGTTGTACAATAGGGATATGGATCTGAACCTAGGCCTAGCCGACCTCCTCCTTTGCTATTTTTTCCAAAATGCCAGAGCGAGTAGAGGTAGATACAACCTTTTCCCCTTTCACGGCCGCAGCATCTGTACCGATACTGAAAAATCGGACAAGGGATGGAAAGAACGAATGGTCGTAGTGAGTGGCAATTGGTCGTACCCTTTTTCTCGTATTTTCCCGATCCCCAACAAGTTCGGTCCCATTCGCCTGCCTGTCTACCGCCCACTTCATAAGGCTTCTTGCCTCTGTGACCATTGTGACCTTCACCGGGGGGACTATGCCTTCAAATTTCTAGGTTATGAGGACAAGGATCTTCCCCTTACCTTTATAAAACAGCGGATAGGCCTCTTGAAAACCCACGTTTGGGGCAAGACCCGATCGGCTACTGACCTGTTGACCATGGACAATATTGAATCGATCTTTAACTTGGGCGCTGGTGTTGACAGGATGGACTTGCCCGACAAACCTATGTCCGCCAGAATCCCTCAAGTTCCCGAAGGTATTACGCTTGTTGATGCTGTGCCATTGTCAACAGCACCGCCTTCAACTTCGGTACCTCCACCTGCTCAGAGCCCGGTAGCGCCACCAGTACCGAACCCATCGGTTCCTCCTCCGCCTCCTGCAAATGCTCCAACTGTGAGGACCAGATCAAATGCAACCAAAAGGGCTAGGACACAAGCCGAAAATGCTTCTTCAAGCAAGGCTCCAGCAGCCCCTGAATCATCCCAGGCTCTGATTCCTTGGGAGCCTAAGTTTCTGCTGCCAGATGGAAATCCAGTTTGTGCTGATCAAATCACCCTTAGTAATCCGGAAGCTCTTCGGGCTATGACCAAAGGGGTCTGGACACCAGCTGATAGGGTGGCTCAGTCAAAGATCACCAGAACTGATCTGGCTAAGAAGACTTCGATAATGGTTATGGAGGTAAAAGACTTTATTTAACCTTTATATTCTCTAATTCGTTTGTTGATTGCTATTTGTGTAATAATCCACTCTTCATCGTGCAGCTTCTCTACGGTGTTCAGGCCTACAACAGCCTCCTTGAGACCGACGTCAAAGAGATGGCCGGTATGAAGGCCCAAATAAAGCAGAATGAAATCCACCGGATATCCCTAGTCAAGGAGGCGGATGGTCTTCGCCAGACCGTCTCTGAACAGAAGACCCTTCTGGAAACCGGTGAGGCTGAAAAGCAAACCTTGATTGCCGAAAAGCTGGTTCTTGCTGCCGAGCTGGAAAAAGCGAAAGAGGCTGCAAGGCAGATGGCAGCTGAGAAAGCTGAGTCTGATAGACTCTTGGCAGAATCAGAAAGGCTTCTGTCTCTTGAGCGGGAAAAGGTAGAGGTGTGCCGTCTGGGAGGGCTTGACATATTCAAAAGATACAGTGTCATCTGCGACATCCGAGCGGTCAGGGCCTGGAGACGGAGGCATGAAATGGAGCATATTCCTCTGGAATCCCGGGAATTCAAGACCGCAGAGGAGTTTGATGCCCAAATGGGAGTATCCTTTCCTTATGAAAATCCTCTCGCCTCTGATAACGAGAAGCGCTTTGCCGCCATTCTGAAGGGTGAAGAATATCACCCTCTTGAACAGTAGTATAGGCAATTTTTAGATGTTTTCGCTCCCTTTAAAGGGCCAATTTCTTGTAACCTCTTTTTATTAATGAACAAGAAACTTTCCTTCATTTATTCTTCTCTTTTAGTTATTGCACTTTGCTTTTTATGAATTACTTGAGCTTTCGGACATCTGACCCCTGACGCCATCTATCCACCGGTTGTTCTAAATTGCTTTCAAATTGAAACACTTAGGAAAAATTTCGATGAACATTATGCCTTCGGGCATTTGGCCCCTGAGGCTTGATTTCATCCTTGGTTAGTTCAAATCAGGTTTGAACTCAAACATTTAGGAAAATCTCAATGATCATAAAGCTTTCGGGCATTTGGCCCCTGAGGCTCGATTTTATCCTCTGGTTAGTTCAAATCAGGTTTGAACTCAAACACTTAGGAAAATTTTAATGAACATAAAGCCTTCGGGCATTTGGCCCCTGAGGCTTGATTTTATCCTCTGGTTAGTTCAAATCAGGTTTGAACTCAAACACTTAGGAAAATTTCATTGAACATAAAGCCTTCGGGCATTTGGCCCCTGAGGCTTGATTTTATCCTCTGGTTAGTTCAAATCAGGTTTGAACTCAAACACTTAGGAAAATTTCAATGAACATAAAGCCTTCGGGCATTTGGCCCCTGAGGCTTGATTTTATCCTCTGGTTAGTTCAAATCAGGTTTGAACTCAAACACTTAGGAAAATTTCAATGAACATAGAGCCTTCGGGCATTTGGCCCCTGAGGCTTGATTTTATCCTCTGGTTAGTTCAAATCAGGTTTGAACTCAAACACTTAGGAAAATTTCAATGAACATAGAGCCTTCGGGCATTTGGCCCCTGAGGCTTGATTTTATCCTCTGGTTAGTTCAAATCAGGTTTGAACTCAAACACTTAGGAAAATTTCAATGAACATAGAGCCTTCGGGCATTTGGCCCCTGAGGCTTGATTTTATCCTCTGGTTAGTTCAAATTAGGTTTGAACTCAAACACTTAGGAAAACTTCAATGAACATAGAGCCTTCGGGCATTTGGCCCCTGAGGCTTGATTTTATCCTGAAGCATTGTATAAAAGTAAACTCTATCTTTATTGAGATGAATTCTAAAATCATGAAGCAGAGGTGCCTATATCGGGCACAGATGCTTCGTAACAATGGTGTCAAAGTAAGACACAGTCTTATTTATTAATAAGAAAAAATAACTATCTAAGGATAATACCTCTTTAACCGATAAGCATTTTGGGAGTTGGACTCGAGGCGGCCTGTTTCGTTCTTCCGAACCCGATAGGCCCCGCGACCGATAACCTCAACCACTGTGTAAGGTCCTTCCCATGTCTCCCGTAATTTGCCTATAATCCCAATCTTCCTTTTGAGCACCATGTCGCCTACTTGGAATTCTCTCCTTTTGACTTTCTGATTGAATCGTGCTCTTACTTGCTGCTGATAGGCAGCTAGTCTTATCCCAGCAGCTTCCCTTCTTTCCTCTAGGAGGTCCAGATCATGGGCTAAATGTTGATTGTTCGGTCCTTCTTCCCATGCTTGACTCCTTAAAGTAGGTACCCTTAGCTCGGTCGGGATAACTGCTTCAGCCCCATAAGCCATGGCGAAAGGGGTTTCCCCGGTTGGCTGTCTTGGAGTAGTTCGATAAAACCACAATACCTCAGGCAATTTCTCTAGCCATGCCCCTTTTGCGTCTTCAAGTTTTTTCCTCAATGTGTCAAAAATTGTTCTATTCGTCCTTTCGGCTTGCCCATTTCCCTGCGGGTAGCCGACGGAAGAAGTGTTCTGATTGATCCCATGCTTTGCTAAGAATGCTTGAACCCTTCTGTTGTCCAGGTTGGTGCCATTATCCATCATTATGGTTCGGGGTAGGCCGAATCTACAGATGATGTGGCTCCAGATGAATTTTATGACATGGCTGCCTGTTATGGTGGGATATGCCTCCGCTTCCACCCATTTGGTAAAATAATCGGTAGCCAAGAGAACATGCGTTGTACATCGTATTGCCTGAGGAAGGGGCCCCACTATGTCCATCCCCCATCGGGCAAAAGGGTGAGGGACAATAGTTGGGTTTAAGAACTCGGGCGGTGGATGAATGGCATCTCCATGAAACTGGCATTTTTTGCAATGTGTGACATAAATTTCAGCGTCTCTTGCTAGGTAGGGCCAGAAGTACCCCTGGGTGAGGACTTTATGAGCTAGGGACCTTCCTCCAGAATGATTGCCACAAGCTCCAGCATGAATCTCCTCCATGACTGCCGATGCCTCTGATGGGGTGAGACATCTCAAATATGGTCCGGAAAAAGACTTTCGATATAGTTGGCCGTTGTACAGGGCATATCTGGCTGCTTTTATTCTAATCTTCCGGGCTTCTGATTTTGACTCAGGCAATGTGCCAAATCTCAGATAATCCACTATCGGATCCATCCAACTTGGTTCCCACGGGATAACCATTACTTCTTCGGGGGGTTCCAAGCTAGATCGGACGACAAAGTCTATCGGTACAGTGCGAGTCATACTTTCTCCTGCTGCGGAGGCTTGGTTAGCCAGATGATCTGCTACAGAGTTATCTCCTCTGGGAATCTGTTCAAAGTTTATTTGCTGGAACTCTTCAGCCTCCTTCAGAACCAGAGTCTTGTATGCTTCCATTTTCGGCTCTCGGGTTTCGTACTCCCCATTTAACTGTCGTACGACTAGCTGGGAATCACTTCGTACTACTGCCTTTTGGACTTGAAGGCTTCGGGCCAACCGAATTCCTGCAAGGAGGGCCTTATATTCTGCTTCGTTGTTTGAGGCTGGAAATTCCAGTCTAACGGATTGTTGGATTTTAGTATCATCCGGTGTTACAAGTACTATCCCGATCCCTGCTCCGTTGATGTTGGACGATCCGTCAACGAATATGATCCATAGTCCAAGCTCACCTTCCTCTGTGGAGTCAGTAGTTTCTGTTTCTAACAGGAAGTCAGCTACTGCCTGTCCTTTGATGGCCGTTCGGGGAACGTAGGTTATGTCAAAAATCCCTAGTTCAATTGCCCATTTTGAGATTCTCCCAGATAACTCAGGCTTCGCCATTATGGATCTTATCGGTGTTACAATGGGAACTATGATCGGGTGCGCTTCGAAGTAATGCCGGAGACGTCGCTTAGCATTGATCAGTGATAGTACCAGTTTCTCCTGCTTTGAATAACGGGTTTCTGCCTCAGCAAGGGATTTGCTGGTGTAGAAGACCGGTGTCTGGTACCCTTTGCCCTCCTTGACCAGAGCGGCGCTGGTAGATGTTACTGAAACGGCCAGATATAGGTGCAACGGCTCATCGGCTTCAGGGGTTGCCAGGATCGGGGGCTTCGTCATGTAACTTTTGAGTTTGTGCAGGGCCTCCGCTTGCTCGGGCCCCCAGACTTCTCCTCGTGCCGCTCTTATTGCTTGAAAGAACGGCCTACACCGATCGGTTAACCGAGAGATGAAACGACTGAGGGCCGCTATTCTTCCGGTTAGCACCTGGATTTCTTTCCGGGACTTTGGCTCAGCAGTCTCTATGAGAGCTTTGACTTGTGCAGGGCTAGCCTGTATTCCCGTCCGGTCAACTATGTGCCCCAAAAACTGGCCTGAGGATACTCCGAAAGAACATTTGGCCGGATTGAGCTTCATATTATGCTTCCGGAGGGTGTTGAATACCTGCTGCAGATCGGCTAGATGGTCTCCTTTCTCCTTGCTTTTGACCACCGTGTCATCGATGTAGGCTTCGATGGTGGATCCCATCATCCCTTGGAACACCCTTTTGACCAACCTCTGATAGGTAGCACCTGCATTCTTTAGTCCGAAAGGCATAACTGTATAACAAAATGTACCTGACTCAGTGATGAAGGCAGTCTTTTCCTGGTCCTCCGGAGCCATTCGGATCTGGTTATAGCCAGAGTATGCATCCAGAAAGCTCAAGCGTTCGAATCCTGCGGTGGCATCTACCATCTGGTCGATCTTTGGTAAAGGGAAACAGTCTTTTGGGCATGCTTTGTTCAGATCAGTGAAGTCGATACATACCCTTCACTTGCCGTTTTTCTTCTGGACCACCACCACGTTTGCCAACCAGGAAGGATACTGGACCTCTTTTATGAATCCTGCTTGCAGAAGTCGATCAACTTCTTCGGCTATGATCTGGTTTCGATGGGCACCCATTCGTCTTTGTTTCTGTCTAACGGGCTTTGCACTGGGATCCACATTGAGAGAATGCAGGGCAACTGATGGATCAATACCGGTCATGTCCATATGGCTCCACGCAAATATGTCAGCATTGGATCGGAGAAGGGATTCCATTTCCTTTTTTTTCCTGTGGATTGAGGCCTGAACCAATATAGGTAAACCTCTCAGGGCGATCGTGACAAATTTGAACTTCCAGTAATGGTTCAACTGCTACTGGTGATCCCGAACCGCCCTCCTGTAATTGCTATTTGGGATTAAGTATTGTCTTGGACTGTGACTTTTGTTCCGGTTCCGTTCTCCTTTTTAAGCTTTTCATAGTGACGGCGTAACACTCCTTTGCTGCTACCTGATCGCCCCTGATATCGACTACGTCAATTCCGTTCGGATCAATACACCGCATGACCTGATGCATGGTAGAAGGGACTCCGTGCATACGATGGATCCATCCTCTTCCCATGAGGAGATTATAGGAAGGTTTGACATCCACCACCACGAAAGTCTCTCGGAGTGTGCGCCTTGCTGCAGTTACTGGTAGCTGGATTTCCCCCACTGGTTCTACTTTCTTTCCATCGAATCCTGCTATCGGGCTTCTGGATGGGACTATCTCCTGGGGATTGATTTCCAATTTCTCAAACGCCCATTTGGTGATAATGTTGGCACTGCTTCCTGGATCGACCATTACCCTCTTGATCAGGCAGTTGGAGACCATGAGGGAGATAACCAGGGGGTCGTCATGAGGTGTCTGAATATCCTGCATATCCGCAGAGGTGAAAATAATCCGGGCATCCTCTTTCGGGTTTCGAAACTTGGTGACTTCTCCAACCCTTCGTAACTTCTGGGCTTGCCGCATCTGTGATCTACGAGCTTCTTCCGCTTCTGACCGACTGGGCTCTCCATGGATCATGTGAATGACTCGTACGGGTTGTCCCATAGCTCCCTTGATAGGGGCATGCGTCGCTTGATCTGATCGGGCTCCTTCCTTGGCAACATACTCGGTTAATTCCCCTTTTGCAATCATGGCTTCCACCTGTCTTCTGAGGCTTCTGCACTCATTAGCGTGATGCCCGTATTCGCCATGGAAGGCGCAGTGCCTCGACATATCCCTTTGGTCCATTGGCTGCCTGATGGGAGGTGGTGACCGGTAGATTCCTTTGCCCTTTGTTTCCTGGTACAACTTTGCCAAGGTCACCTTTAAGGGGGTGACCTTCTCCTCAAACCTTGGTCGTTTCTCTGGGGCTGGGGAAGGAGCAGGAGGTGCGCTTGGTCTCTTCCGGTCTGGTGCCCGATCCTTTACCCTGGAAGGTTCGGATGCTCTGGCCTCTACTGTTGCAAAGGCGGTTCTTCTTTGTCGTATGGCCAATTCCTCTTCTATTCGGAGGTGCCCTTGTGCCCTAGAGTTGAGTTCTCCAATATCGGCGGGTGGCCTCTTAACTAGGGACTGATGGAACTTGGATCCAGGGATCAGGGCCATTCTGAAGGCTTCGACAGCTGAATGCTGATCGCAATTGTCAATCGAAGACATCTCCACATTGAACTGTGAGACAAAACTTTTCAGGGATTCGCCTTTCTCTTGGATCATGGTGAACAGATTGGAGATAGTTTTCTTCTGCCTTTTATTGCCGAAGTATTGGGCAATAAATAACTCGCAGAGTCTGAGCCAGCTACCGATCGATCGGGGCGGTTGCTTTCTGAACCACAGGAGGGCTGCTTCGGTCAGGCTGGTGGGGAACACTTTGCAGAGTAAGGCCTCATTCTCGTTGTAAACATTCATCTTGGTATGAACGTGGTAGATGTGCTCTGTTGGATCTTTTGTACCATCGAATAGGGTGAACTTCGGTAATCTGAACCTCTCCGGATAAGGCACGCTGGTGATCGAGGTGGTGAATGGTGTCTGAACGGCGTCTATGGATGCCTCGGATGCCAGATCGATTGGGGTTTGTACCTTCAGGTCCCTAAGCATATCCCGCTGGAATCTGGACATGATTTCCTCCAGTTTTTTCATGGTCAGGACCTCCTTCGGATTATGCGCCCCAAGAACCTGTAGGGATGACTCTGCCTGTTCCTCACGATCGTTGTGGGCTCTAGCGGGTAGGTCATCCATGTGTGCCTGGCGGCCTACAGACCGTTCGTGCTGTGCGGACTGCTCGTCGTCATGGGTCTCCTGTGGATTCTGTAGTTGAGCCAACTTTGCCGCCAATTCAGCGTTCTGCCTTTCTAACTCGGCAGTCCTCTCCTCTAGGGCTCGTCTGATCGGATCTTCTGGTTGCTGGCCTCCGTTTGGAGGTAAATCGGTATGTTGTGAACGTGTGATCGCCATTGTTGGTACTAATCTTAGCTTTTTTGTAGAGGGTGATAAACTTACTGAAAAAAGATTTCAATAATAGGGTTTCCCACATACGGCGCCAATTGTGTAAGTGCAGAAAAATTACACAATAGAAATTTTGTTGGAAGTCCCCTTTTTCATTAATCAAAGTTCCCTATTTATACAAATTGTGACCAATGGGTCAAGCCCATGTACCCAGGTTTATCAATCCCTTAAATCAAGGGATTTGATAAACCCTAACCTTTTTTGGACTCTATATACTATAATTGGATTACTTCTTGCCTTGTGGACCACACTTTAGCTTATAGAATTTTCCATGGGCCCATTGGTCTTTGGCCTATCCGTCGTCGGCCCATCGGTCTTCGGCCCATTCGTCGTCGGCCCATCAGTCCAGTGGCCCATCTATAATTGGGCCAAATATTTCAACCATTACAGGTTCAATTTAGAGTCCGTATGGATCGCGCTGTGCTTTCGTGTTTACTTTTCACTAAAACAAAATTAATGATTTTGTTGTAGAGTGATGTGAATAGAAAATATACAATTAGAGGATGTCACTTTTTTTTTTTGGTTTTTTGCATTTTCACATTCCATTAGTTTTTCATCAATTGTGTTTGGCTTTCTCTTCTATGAATTAACATGCTTCCATTTTCTTTCTTTTTGTTTTGTTCTATGTTGTCAACAGTCCAAGGGAGATCTTCTTGGAGCTGAGGACTACTATTACCGCGCTACACTAACAGATCCTCCAGATGGTGACATATTGTTGCAATATGCAAGACTGGTGTGGGATCTGCATCGCGACCAAGAGAGAGCGTTGAGCTACTTTCAACGCGCAGCTCAAGCAGCTCCTGAGGATTGGTGAGTATATTCTTTCATTCATCTGACCAAAATTGTTTGCTTTAAATGGTTGAAAGATATTAATGTACTGCTTTCTGTCAGATATTTTACTCTCAATTGTATGTATATCATGGTATAAAATTTCACAAACTGAAAATCAATAAGAACTTCTTAAGCAACTCCATTAAACTAACAGAGTGGTCAATGATCATGTTTGTTGTTTCTTTTTTCCTTAACATGAATGATGTTCAACTTCACCATGTATATTAAGCCATACTAATGTGAGGAAGCCAAGTTGGCCAGCTCTGTTTAGATTTTGTACCATTAAAGTATTGCCTTTACAGAGAAAATGTCCTATTGTTAACAATCCATTCGTTGTTCTCAGTCATGTTCTTGCTGCGTACGCTAGATTTCTCTGGCAGATAGAGGATCGCGAGGAAGAAGATTCTCGAGAGAATGTTAATGCACAGGTAGAATGTTAATACTCAGGTGCTTCTAGATATGATGGTCTCGGATTTTGCAAAACCTTGACAATGAATCATAGAAACTAATCCTTGATAGACATGGCAGAGTGTGAAGGATGAAGATCTGGTTGAATTTCAGAACTCGGCTTTTAAAGAAAAAAAGGAGTTGGTTAGCTCAACTTCACATCAGGAAGTACGGTTTGGGACTGATGTGGCCGGTTATGGTGGTGGCACTGATGGCGTTGGGTTAACAGCATCAGATTCAGCAGAGGATGGCAACATGGAGGAATACTATAAGAGGAGGGTTCACGAAGATCCTAGCAACGCTTTGCTCTTAAGAAACTATGCTCAGTTCCTCCATCAGGTGAGATCAGTATTTATGTTTAATTATTATTATCAGTATTTATTTATGTTTAGTTCACCTATCGGTGTTCACAATGCATATTCAAAGTTTTTGCTGAAAGTTCGAGGTATTGAGTCTTTGAGTGCCACTAGGATTTGATCAGGGTTCAATGCTGATATTGCAACGATACTTCAACCTTCATCCTATGGTAGATGCAGGAAAGCAAATTTCCAACAAAATCTATAGTATCCCTAACCAAAACTATATAAATCAAGTGCTATCTACATAAGGATACTATTTGAAGATTTGAATCCTAAGCTAACACTTGACGGGCCCGATCAGAGGTCTCTCTCAACTCTAAAATGGATTGACCGTTTGCTTTTGTGAATTGGCTTTTGTTTGACTCGCAGTCCAAGGGAGATCTTCCTGGAGCTGAGGAATACTACTCACGGGCGATCTTAGCTGACCCAGAAGACGGTGAAATAATTTCACAATATGCTAAACTGGTGTGGGAATACCATCATGACCGACACAAGGCGATTAGTTATTTTGAACGAGCAGTTCAAGCTACTCCAGAAGATTGGTAAGAATGTTCTGAAACCATATATCCATCATGAAAGCTATTGATGTTTTGTTGAAAGCCCATCTATGACCTAAAAGCCTTGTGGAGTAGACTCATCCGAAACCAAAATTTAGGACTCACTTCGGCCTAGGTCCCACAGGCAAACCTTATGAATATGCGCATAGCCTGTATCGTATATATGTGTAGAGTTTCTACTTTTCTGCGTAACCAAACCTCGTTCTTTGGTCCTGCTTGCAGCCATGTTCTTGCAGCTTATGCTAGTTTCCTCTGGGAGATGGAGGAAGATGAGGAGGAATCACAGGAGGACAACATTCAGGTTTCACATTTTCGAGCGGGGGCAGTGACTTCTGCGAACGCATGAGCTCATAGATCGGAATTCCCAGTACTAATGTGCTGATCGAAGCTAAAAAAGTTCACAATAAAACTTGATACAATATCAGTGGCTACATCAATCAAAGGATACTCTTAACAGTATTTTTGATGTCGTTCATGGTCAAATTTTACATCCTGAATAAAGTTGTATGTGACTCGAAACGAATGAAATAAAAATGGAGTACTTTTGGAGAAATGCAACGATATATTTGCAGGAAGGTTTACTTCTCTGGGATAGTAAAATTGTAGTAGACGTAATATATTCAGAGTATAATCTGAGGAATAAGATAAAGGCAGTGTTTGCCAATACTTTGTGAGCTTAATCAAGAAAGCTCTATGCTTTGGATACTCAATTAGTGTTTTCGAAAAGATGAACCAATGATGATTGTTACCACAGCAGTTTTTAGTAATTTGCCCTAGACATAAAAACTTGTTTGCTATGAAACTAGTACACCAAGAAAATCTTAAAAACCTTCTCCTAGATTCTTCATTTAAATATTTTAGGAGGAACGTTAGGAAGTTGCGAAGATCTTCTCAAAATCCAAGCGCGTAACACAATGCATTATGCTGAAATGACTCGGATATAAAATCCGAAAAACATCTCTCACACGAACAGGTCGATACCCAATCCAATATCACATCGTAGAATGCTTAAATTCGAAAAGAGTATCCAATATCACATCGTAGAATGCTTAAATTCGAAAAGAGTTCAATTTTCCTGTACCGGGAGGTGAGTTTATATTCGGATCAGCTACAAATGACACTTTTCTTCCTTTTTTCGGATCAGTCTTACGATCTGCAGCAGCCTTGGAATCTCTCCTCGTACTAGTAGGACTTTCAGCAGCAACAGTTCTTGGTTCAACCTTGCATTGAGTGTGTCTGTTTTGACACAAACTATGATTTTTCAAACCCGACCTCGACTCTGCTCTAGTCTTGTTTCTGCTTCTCATCATCCCATCATTATCTGAAAACAAGATCAGATTAAGCTTTCTGTCAAATGAAATTTGAATTTTCAAAATGTGCTCATTTGATCTGAAAAAAAGCTTGGCCTCAGCGATCCGAACCATCCCCTATTTCACATCCTGATCAAAAAATATTTCCATAAAACTATACTTTAAAGGGATTGTTTTAAAAAGCTCGTCTTCATCGACTCTAATCCCTGATCAAAAAACACCAAATTTTCCTGTGAAATAAACTACATCAAGCTTTCCACAGAATTAAGAATCACTTATTAGGAATAAAATGAAAACAGTAACTTTTAGGTTGATCCATTTAGGTATGAATTCTCCAAAATAGTAGCTATCTAGATCAATGCAATGCCATAGACGCATCAAACAACTCCAAATGTGTGCGTGGTGTCGAACAGTGATATATATATATATATGCACTAATAGTTTTCAAGGAGAGATTTAAGAAAATTATTAACATGCGCATATGGAAAATGAAATATGGGAATTAGTACCAGGACTAGATAAGACAGCGCGTGGTCGCAGGATTGGACTAGCTCTGATATTCGGTTTACTGTCCTCCGAATCTTTTCGATTGGTGCTGTTGTTCTTTCCTGCTTCTGTTAAATTAAAAACGGAAACATAAGTCGATTCGAAAACAGTGAAAAAGTTGCCTAAGATTTTAAAAAAATTGGAGTAAATAGTGAACCTTTAACTATAGGAGTCACCGGTGTGGTGGAATTTGAGATACGATGCTTTGGTGTATCGTACTTGCTTTCATTACCTGTAAATAGCACAAAAGACCTTCGAATTAACATAAAACTATCAGATTAACCAACAAATTAATAGCTATTCGCTTATCATAAAAATAAAAAATAAAAAATCGGCGTTGAAAATTATTTGCTTAGAAGCTTTTGTTCCAAATGACAATAAATTCTCAGGGAAAATTCATGAAAACTTGTTATTTTGAAAAGTATTTGCTTTAGAAATGAAAGATCGAGATGCAAATAATATATACTCATATATAGTTGAATGGTGTATAATCGAACACTTGAACAGAACAAGAACCCAATTTTGGACCACTGTTGAATCACTCGTAACAGAAAATCTATCAAAATCAAGATAAGCTATCCCTTGTCACCGTAATTAATAACAATGATAAAAATAAAAAATAATAATAATAATAATAATAAAAAACAGTGAGTAAACACGAGTTTTCTAAACAGTAATACAGGTCATCTGAATTAATTTATTTGATCATTATAAGTAAACAACTGATTTTTTAAGCTCTAACAGCTTTGATAGCTGAGTAAAACTCAACAAAAGGGATTGACTAATATATTGTATATATGTATACACATGTATATCTATATCAAGTATAGATAGAGAGCAAGATTGATATATACCCGGAGAGTCAAAATTATCGCTGTTGAATATAATCGTGTATGAGTCAAGATCATCTTGTTCTTGTTCCCTCACCTTCACCTTTGGATACACTTCAAAAATTTCAAAAAACCAAAACATAAACACAAAAAAATTAAAAAACCACAACAACGAATAAATTTAATCAAGATACCAGAAAGCAAAAACAACCCAGATGATAATTCACAAAACCCACTTGTTTTGTCGAGTCTGTTGCTTCAGAAATTGAGAAAACAGTGAAATGAGGAGTTTTGAAGTTGTGGGTTACAGATATCTTTGAAGCGAAAGCAGCAAAAACACCAAAAACATGTGATGAAGATGTGAATATTGAATGGTTGAATGAGTTTGACTTTTGGAATAATAAAAGAAAGTGGGAAATGAATTGAATAGGCATGTGAATGAGATCGTGAGAGGAAACCAGAATGGTCGGTCAACAGATTTGGGTGGGTTGGCAGTGGTGGGTCCGTATCGAATCAGATACGTTTCTATAACGGCACTTTTAACGGTTTCATTGGAACTCCTTTTTGTTCTGTTTTGATTTTTTGGGCATTTTAAGTTTAGCTTCCTGCCGTGGAAATATGTTTTTCTTTTTTTACATGACTCTCTTTGAAAAAATAAGACAAATGTTAGGGCTTATCAAAGTTAAAAATAAAAAATTTATACAAAATATCTATTTGATAATTTTTAAAATTACTTTCAAAAAATTCAATTATAAAATACCTGTTTTTTTAAGAATTCTCTATTATTATTTTATCAAAAGAACATAAAATCTCCCTATAAGAGTTGCAAAATACTCCCAATGTTTTTTTTTACCTCATTTCACTACCCACACTTTTCTAAAACAAGCAAACTACACCCTTTACACCACTATATGCCCAAATTACCCATAATATTTCATTTTATCATTATCATTTGTATTAAAATTTAAACAAAATATATAAAATTTAAAAATATATATTAAATTTTGTTTTTTTTATAAAATTCGAAAATAATATATAAATTTTGAAAAAACATATAAAATTTAAATATATATATATAATTCATAAAAAATATATAAAATTCGATAAAATATATATATTAAAATTTGAAAAAATTATAAAATTATAAAATTTGAAAATAAATATAAAATTCGAAAAAAGCATATAAAATTCGTTAAAATATATATATATAAAATTCAAAAAATATATAAATTTTGGAAAAAATAAAATAAAATTCGGCAACAAAATTTTCAAATTTATATTTTTTATCCTAATTTTATATATATATATTTGAAATTTATATATACATTTTAAAATTTATATATATTTCAAATTATATTTTTTTTTTCGAATTTTTTTTTTGAAATTTAATATATATATTTTAAATTTTATATGTCATTGAGGGTGCTTTGTGATCCCAATAGGACAATCAAAATGGTTTGTTTTATTGGATATGCAGATTCACTCAGTACCATTGGGGAAACTGTAAATCATGAGTCACTAGATAAGAGAGAAAATTAATATTAAAACATGATTTTTATGGATTTGTTCTTCACATTTTTCGTCTCTTCAAAGTATAATCAAAATGTCAACCTACATCATTTTTAGGTACAACATGCAACAATACAATTTTTTATATTTTTAGGTACATCATTTTTATTTCGAATTTTATATGCTTTTTTTGAATTTTATATTTATTTTTGAATTTTTTAAAACAAATCAAAATTTAATATATATATTTTTTGAAATTTATAATTTTTTTTAAAAAAATTTAATATTTATTTGTTACGAATTTTTTATATTTATTTCAAATTTTATATTTATTTTTGAATTTATAATTTTTTTCAAATCTTAATATATATTTTTTCGAATTTTATATAATTTTTACGAATTTTATATATTTGTTTCAAATTTTATATGTTTTGTTTTTGAAATTTAATAAATATATGTTTGAATTTTATATATTTTGTTTAAATTTTAATACAATTGATAATGATAAAATGAAACTTTTGGGGTAATTTGGGCATATAGTGGTGTAAATGGGATAGTTTGTTTGTTTTAGAAAGGTAAGGGTAGTGAAATGAGCCAAAAAAAAAACATAGGGGGATATTTTGCAACCCTTAAAAAGTATAAGGGGTTTTTATGTT
Organism: Cornus suecica; assembly: GCA_963922005.1. Taxonomy (NCBI): domain Eukaryota; kingdom Viridiplantae; phylum Streptophyta; class Magnoliopsida; order Cornales; family Cornaceae; genus Cornus; species Cornus suecica. Next base: position 7,207,123 of record OY998246.1, on the reverse strand, counting down.
TTTTTGCCTATTACTTTAAGAAAACAAATTTTTGTTTTAAAAAATTTTAAAAATAATTTTATGTAGGCATAAATATTATTTTAGGGTGCATGCGACTCGTAGGGGGTCTCACTTAGGGTACTGGGCTACTGGGTAGAGTCTCGGACCCGCCCTACTGAAGTTGGTATACGGGTTGACCCAATGTGTCCGACATCGAGGCGGATTACTCATGGTAACTCAAAAGTCTTCTAAAGGTGGTCCTTTTGTGGTAGCGTACTTGTGGAGCTGAAGAGCATACACGGGAGTAGTACCTCCGTGGTATACGGGTCCTAATGACGTAACAGTCTCTCAAGGGCGTTTACCACCATTTATGCACAGCTCTAGCGATATATGCATGTACTGCGAAGGCTATTAGGGAGTGATCCGTTGCACGACTGATCCGGTTGTGGCCACAGATATTGCGTAGCCATGACACGTGGACAACGTGACACCATCCTCACATTTTGAAGGGATTGAAAAGAACATGTGACATGGAGGCTAAGGGTGTAGTTTAGTCATAATAAATGTTCATTATGTGAATTCCACCCATTATTCATAATGTGGAAGAAATTCTCCTTATAGGCCCACATTATGGCTCTCATCATTTATTAGAGATATGTGGAACATTGGTAGGATTTGGGGACCACTACAATTAGGGCAACATTTTGAGCCAAGTCACATATAAATAGAGGGCAATAGTGCATTGTCTAGGGACCCAATTTCCCACATCATTCTCTTTTTCTTTCTTGGAGGTTACTCTTTCAAGACGGCTGCCATTTTTCTTCTCTCTTCTTCTTCCTCTGTGCTTCGACCATGGAGGTTTGATTTCGCCTTCTTCACGTCTCGCCCTTCTCCTCTACTTGCTCTTCCTTTTTCCATATCTTGGTCTTTAGCTATTTTAGGGGTATTTCATTTTTGGGGCTTTTAGGTTAAATCTATCAATGCTCACTATCCACTCTTTAGCTGTGATGATACTACACTTTTTGCTCTTCCCTACCATCTCTTTTCCTTCCTTTCATCATCTTTGCTTGAGATTTTCGACAATGGATTTTGACCCATATGTTTTGACTTGCTAGTGGAGCATTATCTCCAGTTTTCTATTGTTTATAGTTTTTTCACCCACATTTTCAAATATACAAATCAAATATCCACCCGTATGAAAGTCTTGTAATGAAACACTAAAGGCTCTATTTGGATTGACTTTTCAAACGTTACTTTTGGCTTTTTGGAAGAAAAAACTGTTTTGAACGATGTTTGACCAAAATTTTAAAAGAGTTTTTGGGCCTTACAAGATCATTTTAAAGAAGCTAGTGGTACCAGCTTCTCAGAACAACTTCTGTTTCTGTTTCCGTTTCTCTTTCTCTTATGCGGAAAACCAAAATCAGAAGTTATATCAAACATGACCTAAATAAAAGAAAAATAACTTCACAGAAGAGAAATATACTAAAATTCATAGCTGAAATTACACTAAACAAAGTTATATACTCCATCTGTCCTAAAATAAGTGTCCATATTTGACTTTTCAATTATTTTTGGGATATTTTGTGTTTTCAAATTTGCCTTTTGAAAATATAATATAGTTTTAATTTTTAGTGGGACCAATTATTTTTTGAAGTTAATGAAGAGAGATAAGTTGGGAAAGTATAAGATTATATTGTATTGAGATTCGAAACTAGACACTTATTTTGGGACGGATAAAGTTATTAAAGTGAACACTTATTTTGGGACGAAGGGACTAATATTTTTGACTTATTTCTTTGTATAAAAAATTATTCGATTTTGGATATTAATGAACTCATTTACTTATAAACCAAGTCATTAATATATCAATAGTTTGTTTAATAAATTTAAATGTCTTGTTCTTTGATATCTTGCACCTGTGCTAATCCTCATTCTTATATTTGAAACATAACTTTGTCGTTTATTTAGAATATAATTCCCGTTCAATTGAATGATAATTTGTTACAAGAATGTAGGTATTACAATTATTTTATTTAAAAAATAATAAAAAATATTTTAATAAACTCATTTTTGTGTTTTTTTGTTTTAAATTTCTGCAAAAACAAATTACTAACATGATTTATTCTTTTATTTTATACTAAGAAATCAAAATTATAATTTTACTCTTAAAAAGTATAAAATAAAAGTAAAAATTGTTATTGAACAACTTTCAATCATGCACTTTATTTAGGTGAAAGAATTTTGGAAAAATATAAGTTTTAGGAGTTTTTAAACCACCTGAGGGAAATGGAGTGCCAAGAAAATAAAAAACAATAATTCCAAGAGATGATGTCATAACATAAATGTTTGAAGAATAATTGAATATGGAGTCATTTAAATTATGTTAACGTCCCAAAATTTTAGGGTTTTGTGAAATTTCAAAATTAGGGTTTAGGGTTTTAAGATGGTGTGGCAGAGAAATGGGTTGAGCTTAGGATTGAAACTCCGGCGGTTTTCCACGGCGACTCGCCGTCACATTGAAGACGAAGGTGACTGGTTTTACTCATCGGAATGGTGGGGTGATAACTCCGACGGCCATACTGTCCTCCGGTCAACTTCTGATAACGGGAACGGCGTCGTATCGGTCCTCGCTTATCCTTCCTCCAGACCAGTTAAGCTCATCTCTCTCTTTCAGTTTTTGTAACTTGTAAATGGGTTAAATTCAAAATCCAATTTTTATGCTTATTTTCTGTGGTCGTTATATATATGTATAGATATGTCTATTTCTAGATGTGAATTCAGTTGTAGTAACATGGAAATGGGTTGAGTGATCTGTTATTACTGTTCCTGTGTATATATATATATATTCAAGTGCAAATTTATGCTATTGTATGCAATTGGGGGTTGTGTTCAATGGGTCAAAGTTGGTCATTGGTAGCGAATTGGGATTGCTGAACTTTGAAGCTAAGAGCTCAAAGCAATTGATTCTTTCTTCAAGATGGGGATTCATTCATGGGTTTCTTAGATATTTGAGATAGCACAATACTTAGGTCATGCCCCCATGAGGACCAACTTCGTCCTCCCGATGACGTGGTCCAATACAAGTTGTACACGTGGCCAAAATCTTTTTAAAAAGAAATCGATATTGATTTGTGTATTTATGGATTTTATGTCTAACTTCATTTTTAAAATTTTTTTAGCCAAATGTCCAACTTGTATTGGTCAACATCATGGGGGAGGACGAACTTGGTTCTCATGGGACATGACCTAAACATTGTCCTTTGAGATATGAACCTACATCGCTCACCCCCCTAGAAAATTTCACCAGCTGAATATAAGCTACTTTTTTTTTTTGGCTTTATCAAGTTCAGGTTTCATTTTTCATGTAAACTATACAAGAATAATTTGATATTTGTATATATATATATTTTTTATCTTAATCATAGATTAAATCTTTGCATATTTACAGGGTCCATTCGTTGAATTATGAAGTGTTTTGGCGATCAAGCTTGATTATATTGACTCGAGAGTCTAAAAGTCACGATGTACCATGGGAGTCACTTTGTATAGATTCCTAGTGACTTTATCTCGGCTTCATTGCTTCACACTCCCTCTTTGCCTCATTTTTCTGTGCCCAAGCACTGTGATACCTCCCTTTTCTGGTGATCCCTATAAGGTCTTTCCTCTTACTCCGGCCTTGCAGATCTTCTACCCCGGGACTTTCCCTCTGCTCTTTCTCCTTGCTCAACCCGCAGGGCGATCCCTTTGGTCAGGAGAAGCTCAAGGATCTTTTCCACTGAATTTCCACCTAGTTTGGTAGTTTTGAACTTTTTATTATACATCGGCCATGTTGCAGGTGACTCCTCCATCTGACTCATCGATGAGGAAACCCACATCAACTTCCTTCACCTCCGCACATCACTTTTCTTACTTATATCTGGGCTTTTCTAGATGTCTTAAAGTTTATATCAATTTTTGGCATCCTAGTCTATATTGCTTCTGTTATAATTCCTGGTTAGTTCCGGGCTTAGAGTTATTTTCATCACCAATAAATTTCTGTACCAGGATTTCAGTGTATCTTACAACAATCTTTCACAAAATGACAGTTTTGTTGCATTTTGTTTGCAGAATGTTGTTCACTGGCCAGGAACAGAAAGATGGCTTCAGAAAAGGTATGCTGAGATACATCCTGGTTATGATCACAGTGAATGTTTTAGGATTCTTGGTTACCAATGGCGCACTCTACGCTTTAATGATGAAACCCGCCAAAGTACAGTTAAAATAATGGCTGCTTATAGGGAATCAGATCCTGGCTCTATATGCCTCATGCAGCAGGCACATTGTCTGGCTGTTCCATGTAAATTCTTTCACCAATTATTTTTCCTTGTCTCAATTTCTTTACTATAACTTTGATAAAGAAATCTGTTTTTTGTCTCGCATTTATCACACACTCTAGTAGTACTCTTAGTGAATGTTATTATTCTTTCTCCCAATCTTGTGTTTGTTTTACTGTACCTCATTCTTGTGCATCTTGTTCTCAATATTCTTCTCCATATAGAAATGTTTAAGCTAATATCTTTTCCATGCTCTTTGAGATCAATGAACGTAGCAATACTTTTGCCTTCTTAAAACCTTTTAATTTTGATGAGGTTTAAAGGGTGCAATCAAGAACTCTTCCAACAGTATCAAGGACAGCAAAATGTTCAAGAGTGTGACTAAGGTGATATCTCTAGTGTAAGAAAAAATTAAGTTGTTTTCAGTGGCTTTATTAGTAATTAAATATGTTGGATGAAGCTATACATCCTTACATCATTAGAAGTCTAGAATCATTTTGTTTGGTTTCCTATATCTACAGTTTTTTAACTCTGTTGCTGATTGGTCTCCATTGACTATTTTTTTATTAAGCTTAAAATCCACAATTCTGATAATCTTCATTTGAGAGTTGAAGAAAAGGGTAAGTGATACTTTAACTTAAGAACCTAATTTTCCCTGGTTGAAGAAACTTGAATCCGTATCTTGTAATGTCAGCAGATGTTTGTCTTATATTCGTTTATTGGATCTCCTATGTGTTATATACTTTGTTTGTTTGAACTTCTGACATCGTGTGACACTATTTTTCAATGATCGCCTGTAGTAGATTTCTAGATCAATATGTAGTAGATTTTCTAGATCAACATATGAGTCACTTTACCTTAGTTTATCCTTCTTCAGTTTGTATTTGATCTTATAATATCATCTGCAGATGTGAAGAGTATGGTATCCGCTGGGCTTGCTTCCATAGCATCTTGTAATTATGATCTCAAGAATGCAGTAGGTGGGAAAAAAACTATGAATGTATTATGCATCGGTCATGGTGGGGGGACCTTACCATTATTTTTGGCTAGTAAAATACAAGGTCAGAGGACTTTACTTCTTGCTTCCATTTGCCCTTTCTGCTTTGGGTCTTTTTTTTCCAGTTAAACCTATGTTCATCACCTGAATCATCATACCAGTATAACAAACTATCTTCTGATGGTAAACATTTGCTTATGGCCTGAAGCATCATGATTATCTAAGAATATGCAGCTTTAACATTGAAGTACTCTTCTTTTCCCTTTGCATTTTTGTGTTAGTATCTCTTTCACTCTGCTGCTTGCTTTCGTCTTTCGATATGTTGAGAAATTTTTTGTGTTTCGTTCCTGTTAGGTTCCTTTTGTGGGTTAGAGCATTGGTAAATTATATTTTATTTCTTCTTTCTTTTTTCCCGTAAAGCGGATTGGCTGGTCTCCATGTTTTCTGAGTCTGACATGGAAGTTCATGCTTCCTCCAGGTGCTATTGTTCACATTGTTGAGATCGACCCCCTTGTTATCTCAGCCTCAATCCAAGCAATGGGGTTCCCATCTTTCTCTGTCATGGACCCATCTGGCGCGCGTCGATTCTCAAAACCGAATCCCATCGACGAAGTACTGTGGAAAGGTACTCACGAAAGGCTCCACCTCTACGAGTCAGATGCCGAGAAGTTCATTCTCGACTCCACAAATACCTATGACATGGTCTTCATAGATGCTTATGATGGCGAGGACATTTTTCCTCACAAACTCTGGGAGCCGGATTCACCATTTCTCAGAGCTCTAGGAAACCGGCTTCATCCAGAGCATGGAACGGTTGTTGTGAACCTTCACTCAGACACGGAGGATGTTCCATCGCCCTTAGACCGGGTTCTGCCGATGGGACAATATGTGTCCAGAGTTTGCAGTGCATACAAGGATGCTCTGATAGGAAAAGGGAGTTCTTGTGAGCACAAGGATTCTGGTTTGGCATTTACTGTTTCTGTGCCTTGGGTTTGTAATACCTCTCTTGTTGTGTGCAGAGGTTTTGGAAATAGTGGTGGGATTAAAAATAGGGATTCAGTTCTGAACACTCTTGTCTCAGAGTCAGAAGAGGTAGAGTACCTTCTTGACTTTCCATTCTCATGTATGGAATATATAGATAGAGGTTTCATTCTTGTTGATTAACCTTCAACAATTTTATTTTATTTTAATTTCTTCTATTTATTTATTTATTTTTGGAGAACTTGATCATCACCTAGATGGTATGCCAGATTGTACATATTAGGAAGCATATAGGTAATACATATTAGGAAATGTTTCCTAACAGGAAACGACCACATTCTTATGTATGGAATATATAGATAGAGGTTTCATTCTTGTTAGATTAACCTTCAATAAATTTATTTTATTTTATTTTAATTTCTTCTATTTATTTATTTATTTTTGGAGAACTTGATCATTCAAATCACCTAGATGGTATGCCAGATTGTACATATTAGAGACTTTACTTGTAGGGTTGTATAAACAAGTACACAGGTGACAGGCCCATGATTGAAGGTTCAGACAGAATTTGAACACAATAAATGCACATAGTATGAGATATGTGTTTTGACACATTTGAGGAAAAACAAACAATCAAGGTAAAGGGCAAGAAACCCCCAATCCATCCCCTATGTGCAGAATTCAAAAAAAAACAGTTTTACTAATTACACTTTCACCTCCTTCTATTTTATTAATTATACTTCCACCCCTTATTACAATATATATATATATATATATATATTACGAAAATTACAATTTAATTTTTTTTATAAAATTCTAAATAAACATATAAAATTCGAAACAAACATATAAAATTTCAAAAAATATATATAATTCGTAAAAAATATATAAAATTTGAAAAAACATATAAAATTTAAAAATATATATAAAATTTGAAACAATATATAAAATTCGAAAGAAACATATAAAATTTGTAAACAATATATAAAATTCAAAAAAACATATAAAATTCTAAATATATATATAAAATTCAAATATATATATATATAAAAAGTGTGACTGAAGTTTAAGTGGATAAGCCTCAGAGTCATTAACCACGGTAATGGATCTTCTCCGGCTCTCTGCAGAGCTATTTCAAGGACCACGATGGTGACACATGCCCCACTAATTTCTTCTCACAATTTCTTATTCAACACTTATTTCTTTCTCTCTCTACCACTTTCCTCTCTCCATCACTATCACTTTTCCTCTCTATAAATAAATATAAAATAAAAATTATATAAATAATATTTTAATCGAAATTAAATATATTAACATTTTAATCAAAATTATATAAAATAAAATTCAAAATAAAAAATTTAATTGACTAACTATACTGATTAAAGGGTCCCTTGGTACCCAAATCTAGGGGTGCACACGGTTCGATTCGCTTCCGATTCCGACCGAAATCGAAATCGAACAGATACTTTCGGTTCCTTAAAAATGAGAACCGGAACCGAACCGTTAATTTTGATTCAAATATTAATATATTCACGGTGCGGTTTGTTTTCGATTCTGATCGAAACCGGAATCGAACCAATACTTTCGGTTCTTTAAAAATGAGAATCGGAACCGACCCGTTAATTTTGATCCAAATATTAATATATTTAATTTCGATTAAAATATTTTAATAAAGTATCGGTTCGATTCCGATTTCGGTCACCATCGTAGGACATGTGTCGCCATCGTGACCCTTGAAATAACTTTACAGAGAGCTGGAGATGATCCGTTACCTTGGCCAATGACTCTGATGCTTGTCTACTTAAACTTCAGTCACACTGTTTATATATATATATTTGAATTTTATATATTTTTTAGAATTTTATATGTTTTTAGAATTTTATATATTGTTTACGAATTTTATATATTTGTTTCGAATTTTATATGTTTTTTTCGAATTTTATATATTGTTTCAAATTTTATATGTTTTTTCAAATTCTATATATTTTTTACGAATTATATATATATATATATATTTTCGAATTCTATATGTTTGTTTCGAATTTTATATTTTTATTTTGAATTTTATAAAAAAAATCAAATTATAATTTTCATAATATATATATTTTGTAATAAAGGATGGAAGTGTAATTAGTAAAATAGGAGGAGATAAAAATGTATTTTCATATTAAAGTTAGGGGATAAAGGTGCATGCTTTAAATAGTTTAGGGGTTGATTTTTAGATTAGGGTGGTTTCTTGCCCTTTATCCAACAATCAATTACTCAATTTTGTTGTGTAAGTGAAATGTTTATATTGAATGTTGGACTATCTAAAGATATAATGTCACACTAGAAAATATAAATATTAAATATTCATTCGGGTCCTAAATATTGGTCTATTAGAATTTAACACCATCTAATATAAAAGTTTACATCACACTATAGTATAATTATTAATAAACGGATATTTTAAAAGATTTTGTTGAACAATTATACAAAGCCGGTGTTGTATTATCCTCATATAATTTTTAATAGATTGGATCTTGATTCTCAACCTTGTAATTCACTTTATATGCTACATTATTAATTTAAGATTAATAATTGAATCTTTCACTTTTTCTCACGATTTTTTTTCAAAATAATAAATTTTAGTGCCAAATTTGTTGGGAAACTATCATTATTTTAAAATTTGAAGTGGAATAAAAAAAGATTTAACCCCAAGTAAGATCTCCCTGAATCTAAATTTCATGAAGATAGTCTTTTTTGAGCGTGTTACACTAATCGATCTCACAACTCGTGTAACGTTGTGTTAGGATACATAACAATTAAGATTCAAACCCACATTCTAGAACTTGGCCGGGCACATACTCCTATGTTCGGGTTATAATGTTTGAAAAGTAACCTTAATATGTATTTTTTAAAAAGTAAAACGGAATAAAATTAAATTTGTGAAATTTTAAAAGAAATAATTTTATTAAATGATGATATTATTAGGTTATATTACAATATATTTTGAAAAACACATAATAATAAATTTTATGTACTATTTTTATTAGAATTTGATTTAGATTTAAATTGCAAGCGACCACAATAGAATGAAATTTAATTAGTTAACTCCAATCAAGCTTTCTCTAAACCCTACTCATCTCATATATTAACCACAAAGGTTTATCACAGACCTTCCAAGTCCCAAACCACACACAAATACACACACAAAACACACACACAAACAGATACAGCGATGGCGTCTCAAGGCGGAAAGCGTCTGAGCAGATCCAACAGCAGCGACAACGAAGGGATCCTATCTAGGGTTTCGAGCGCCGTCAAGCAGTCGCCGATTGTATACCGCGGGAAGCAAGCGGCGACCGACGCCGCCTACGTTACCAAACGCCTGATGAAGAGCACCGGAAAAGCCGCCTGGATCGTGGGAACCACCTTCATCATCCTCGTCCTCCCACTCATCATCGAGATGGACCGCGAGCAGCAACTCAACGAGCTCGAGTTGCAGCAGGCCAGTCTGCTCGGAACCCCACCCGTCGCTCCCGCCCAGAAGTAGAAGATTAGGGTTTGTGATCTTGGTGGTGATGATCACGAAGGTATGGCTTTGTTGGGTTCAATTTGGTTTTGTCGATTTCAGACCATCAGGATTTAGGGTTTCTCCAGTATAATTTAGGGTTTTTGTTTTTTTGGATCGATGTTGTTATTCCTGAATTTGAGTTTGAGAATAATCGTTTCATATTGGGGTGCAATTTTTCTGGAATTCGAAGCAGATTATTGATATTATTTTGCCTCGTGGAATATATGGATGATTTTGAATATTGCAGTGTGATTAATTTGATTCGTGTACAATAAATTTATATATGGTCTTTTGAGGATTTAAGTTGATTTCGTTCATTTCGGAGCATAAGGGTTTTAAAAAGACGTGTGTAATTTTTTTTTCTTTTCTTTTCGAGAAAGATGGTGGATTATGTGGTTGCAATTACTTTGGATATTTGTGATAGGATTTTCTGGAATTCAAAGCACATTATTAATTTGCATTGCGGCCTATATATATGTACATATGATTGTGCAAATTCCAGTGTGTATATTTATTTTAGTTGTCTATATTCGTTTGCATGTTGTAGATTGGGGTTGATATTCTGATTGATTGATGTGTGTGATGATGATCTTAAAGGTATGTATGGTCTTCGTAGGATTTGGAGTCGGTTTCTTTTATTCCAAACCTTTCGGGTTCACTATTTTCCAATGAGGAAGGTTGTAGTTGTTGGGGTTTTTTTTTTTTCCCTGAGCTTGAATTTGAGAATGACTGCTTTACGGTGGTAGGGCAATTTTTGGGTTTTCATATTATTAATTTGGCTTGTTGTTTATGTATGTATACATGGTTGTGCTAATTGCTTGTGTAAATTAGTAATTGAGAAAAATTGGAGTGCAAATATCAATTTCAGTTGTATATACCGTGTGTATGTGGTAGAGCAATATCTGACACCCATTGAGTTGGATCAGAAGTATATTGGGTTGATATTCTCACTGGTGTGTCTGGTGGTGATTTCATAGTCTTTGTAGGATTCAAGTTGGTTTATTTGATTCCAGACCTGGAGGGTTTAGTGTTCTTCAAATACAATTGAGTTTTTTTTTTTTTTTTGTTGGCCTTTAATCGGTGGTGGATGAATGCTGTTACTGATGGTTTTGGAATACCTGAGGTTGAATTTGATATCGGTAGGGCTTTGTCTCAGTAATATCCTTTTTCCTGGATGTTAAGCACATTAAATTTGCATTGGAGTCTATATATGTAACTGTGCAAATTGTGGTGTGTGTATCACTTGCAGTTGTATACCCCGTGTGCATGTCATAGAGCTAATCTTACACTGTCGGTCAGCGTGTGTCGGGTGATCTTATAGGTATGGTCTTTCTAGGATTTGACTTGGTTTCTTTGATCCCAGGTCACTAGTGTTTAGAGTTTGTTTCCTTCTTGTTTTTCTTTTTTCCTGAAACAATGGTGGACAAATAGAGTTCCCTGTTGTTTTGGATTTTCATGAGCTTGAATTTGAGAAATGTCGTTTAGGTCAATATAGTGATCATTGGTCCGCCTATATATGACTGCAAATTGCAGTATGCATTCAGAAGCTATATCTGACACCCTAGGAATAATTGATTCAGTATTCACTGCTAATTTTACTGGGCTCTTGCTTCATTTCATCCTGTGAAATTGGATAGAAGTTAAGAGTTCTGATATGATTTATACTTTAGACGTCTTGAGGATTTATTTGTTTATTGTGATTATATTTGGATTTGAAGCTGAATTTTTGGGGTGAATATTAGATAATATAATCCAACATTCATTGTTTAAGTAACTTTTGTCTAATTAGGTTGCGAGTAGATATGCAATCCAAGAAGTATTATGGCTCTGTGTTGCAATTTTTCCTACCTGTGTGTGTATTGTATAAGTTAATAGGATGGTACGAGCTTCAAGAAGTTCAGGCCATCCAATTTTGTATTGAACTAAGTCCTGGAAGGATTGAATTGTTGGTGATGTTGGGCCTCAAAGATTCTTCATCTGGTATCATCACTGATGATGAGTTGCTTCTTGTTTCGAGTATAACTAGAAAGGAACGCCAAATTCCTTCATTAGTGCGTTGATTTTTTCCCTATCATGTATCATCCACCCATCTTATTCACATTATCCCAAGTGCTCTTTGGTCATAAAATTTCTAAAAAATTCACTGTAGGCTTTAGAAGGTGTTTTGTGTTGAGAATTCTTGTTAAATCATTTTTGCCTATAGCTGAGGTTGTGTCAGTTCCCACTTTCTTGTTGCTTGGTCATTGCATTGTTCAATCGAGGCGTGCTCCGATTTTGTTTCATTCGACGTATAAGAGGTGTGAACCAATTCTGTTGGATTTGTAAAAGTTATACCTGAAGCTTTGTGAATTGTTTTGAACTATTCAGATCAAGTGAAAGCCAAAAACCTAGACACCATTAGTTTTCATGCCTGTTTAAAAGTCCTCGGTTAGCTAAGACGTTTTCATCATATGCTTACTGCCATGTGAAGTGTAAAAACTGCCAATACATAAACCAAACTGCCTGAGTTAATATCTCTATCCAAGAATGCTTCAGTTTCAACAACTTTTTCACTTCAGTGACAGTACCATTTTTGAATCTTCTTCTTATTCGCCTTTTTTATTGCTTCTTTCGTCATCTCAGTAGTCTCTGCTCTATAGGAAGTTTAGAGAATTAGAGGGGATGTAAATTGCGTGTTATATATGAACTAATTAGTCAGATTTGCTTTGGTTTGCCTAAGCCTTGAGTTTAGAGAATTAGAGGGGATGCATTTTGCTTGCTATATACGAGTATTAGTCACAATTGCTTTGCTTTGCCTGAGCCTTGAGTGTTATAGATACAGTCTTCATGAATATTGTATTTATAATGGTAATGGCATCCTACAGTGGAACCCGTTGGAGTTGCTACTTGTATTGAAACTTTGGAAACCCGTCTTGTGTTTTGTTTGGATATATATTTGTGTAGGAGAATATAATTTAGTTTCAAGAATGTCAATCCTTTCCAAGAGAATATAGGTTGTTCTGTTTTAACCTTAACCTTCAGAAAACCAAGAAGCAAAATCGATCTGCCTCAGATTTAAAATGAATGGTGACAACTTGAAACGTTTACAAAATATATAGTAAAAGGGTTGCAGTCATAAAATTATCATACTCTGATACATGCACACAGGCATATATATATGTGTGTGTGTTGGTGTAGGCTGGAAGAATGGATTAGTCACGGTGATAAAAGGTTTCCAGTGGTGCAGTGTAGCTTTGGAGGTGAACCTTCACAACGGACCCGAATCTCCAATTATCACCTGTTAGTGCTTGATCCTTGATTAATTTCACAGCATTCTTCATATCACCTGTTAGTGCTTGATCCTTGATTAATTTCACAGCACCCTGAAGAATGCAAGTCTTACGTTGTTCATATTTTAATTTGATGCCGTCATATTTTTGCCATGTCCTGCTATCAACTACCTCAATGCTTATTGCTTCTCCCATCTGCAAATCTCTTCGATCTCTCTCTTTCAGTTTTGGAAGAATGTATGTCTCCACTTCAGCCTTGGGATATATTTTTGTTGACACGAATGAATTATATATAATTATATAGAGGACACAGATGCACACACACACATATATATATAAGATTTTCGAATGAAATGATCGAGTAAGCAAGCATGCGAGCAAGAACAGAGAAAATAGACTTTACTTCTTTCGGGGAAATTTGATTCATACCCGTGTGGATAGTAGCACCTCTGAATCTCCTACTTATTCATGCTTGGCGGAAAATGGATGAAAAAAGTTGTGCTATCATTGTCCAGTGTAGGTTGTGCCATCTGATCCCAAATTGTTTTGAATTCCGATATGGCTATGCGAATCAGTCAGCTAAAAACCGCCATATACAACAGTGGTATCATGTTATTGGTGCGACCAGCGAATATAAACACTAGTTAATTAACCAAAACTGTGAGGGGCCTCTAGAATAAACAATTCCAATGATCTCTCTTTGCATCATCAAATTTTGGGTTTTCACTCTCAGCATTGTGAAACACTAAATTCAACCCAAAATCTCCACAAATACAACTCTCCCTCCCTTCCAATTTACATCATAAAAATAAGGCTTTTAGTTTGTCAGCATCGCAACGAATTAAAATGAATGTGTTGGGTTATGGCTCATAATCTAGAAAGGAATAGACTCGGGGTCCAAAGGGGCCTGGCCGAAGGCCTTTGGATGCCTTCTGCCACGGGCCCGGCTAGGGCATCGATTAACTTGTCGGGGGTTTCGGGAAAGTACGGTAAATGGTGATTTTGATATTTTACCAGTACATATGAATTATGTCTATATATACATCATTGTAACCCTAATTCATTGTGAAACTAAATACAAAGACTGCTCTGGTGGACATAGGTCAAATTCGCCAAATCACGATAAATCATGTGTCTTATTCTTTCCTGCTTTATTGTTTGCGATTCATCTTTTGTTTTAACAGAATGAATCACCAATAATCTCCACAAGTACAAGTGCCATTCAAGAACCTGTGGTATCTGTTAACATCCCTAACAATAATCTCTCTTTCCACCACTCTGCTTATATACTTCATAGCCTCGTGGCAATCCCTACATATCCTCAAATTCTTCACAATCCTCAAAGCTTTCCCCGGCGGCGCTGCCCCACTCACCAACCCAAACGCCACCGCCAATTTCTCACTGTGACGCCAAAGCAGTTCCCTCTTCTCACCTTCCTCCATCTCATGCAAAACTTCTTCATAAATCGGCACGTAACCCAATTTCCCAATCTCCTCCATCAGCTCTGCTAGCTTCGCATAAATCTCATTAGTCATTTCGTGCTTCTTTTCCCCTGCTAAAAACACATGAACCTCTCCTCGCACTTCAATCCAGCTCCGCCCGCCTTCTTTGCTCACTCTCTTAACTCTCATCATCTTCCTCACTTCCTTAACTTCTTCCCACCTCCCTGCTCCTGCAAACACGTTGGCAACAATCACATAAGCTGAATCATCACGCGGGTCGAGCTGCAACAACCGTTCGGACATTCTCCGAGCCATATCAGCATTGCCATGGTACGCACAGGTCGACAACAACGCCCGCCACACTGCTGCATCCGGCTCAAATGGCATTGTCAACGTAACCCTCTCAGCGTCCTCCAGCCGCCCAGCTCGTCCCATTGCACCCACCAAACAAGTGTAATGCTCGAGACAAGGCTCCAACCCATAATCCACTCTCATTTTCCCCAACCACTCCTCTGTCTCACTAACTGAACCCGCACTGCAAAACGATGTTAGAAGAGCTAGAAAGCTATACCCATCCGGCACAAGCCCTCGAACCTCCATGGCGCCAAAAAGCTCAGCAACAGAATTCTTGTCCCCTTGTTGTGCATAGGCTGACATCATCGCATTCCACCCAATAAGATTCATCTCCGGCATTAACTCGTCAAACACACCACGGGCATCCACTATAAGCCCACACTTCCCATACCCATCAACCAATGCGGTCGCAACAATCACATTCGACTCTAGCCCAGTAACCACACAATGCCCATGAATGATCCTACATTGCTCCAACGCAGCCAGCTCTGCAACCGCACGTAACGCGCCGGACAAACTATACATAGTAGAACCCACATTGCATTTTCTCATCTCAGCAAAGCAAGACAGCGCTTCAAAAGATTTCGAATTCTGCGAGAGACCCACAATCAAAGTCGAAAAACAAACCCCATCTCTCTCAGGCATTTCATCGAACACCTTGCGCGCGTCACTAGGGAGTCGGGTTTTGGAGTAGAAATGGACGAGAGCCGAGGCGGCGTAGGGCTGGGTAGTGAGAGAGAGTTTTAGAGAGAGAGAGTGGAGCTGGAGGCCGAAGGAGAGGGAAGGGAGGGCGGCGCAGGTTTTGAGGAGGGAGGCTAAAGTGCGCTGGTTGGGCAGGATAGGGTGGCGGAGCATGGAGATGAAGTGGTGGAGGGAACAGGGAGAGTTGGTGTGGGCGCAGATCAGGGCCGTCCATGAGACGACGTTGGGATGTGGGATTTGATGGAAGATTTTGAGAGCGTCTGATAAGAGGTTTGATTTGGAGTAGAGGGTGATGAGGTCGTTGAGGACCGAACGGTCGGTGCTCGGGGATTTGATGGCCTGTGCGTGCGCGCGCCTTGGGTCTGTGTGTACGGACCTCATTTCAGTGTGTGTGTGAGAGAGAGATGAGTGTGGTTGGGTACATTTTTTTTTGTTTATAGGTCATAGTCTCCTCTTTTCTCTCTGGTTAGCACATTAATCCAATCATTTAATTTGAAGGCTCATTTAAGAATATTGGTTTTATAATATTTTTATAAATATATACAGTATGTAATATTTTTTGAATTTTCTTTGGTTGGTTGTACTAATAACAACGTAATTAGTTGTAATTAATTATTTTTTCTATTCAAGAACGGAATGGGTTGATAACATTGTTTTGGAATAGAATGTTGTGGTATGAGGAGATATGAATCTTAGACCTTTATAGTAAGTTAGAGAAGGTTAATATTTGTAACTTGTAACTGAACATTAATCTTCAAAAGTGTAAACAAAAACCTATCTATATAAAATGATCTCTCCCATATATGGTTAGCTATCCATATCCTGTGTACATTTTAGTTAGCAATTACATAGTATTTTTTTAAAATAATGAAACTCCAATTATAAAAATAATTTTAATAAATTTTAATGACAATTTTAAGGCTTTAGAGAAGATTTTTTTCAGAAATAATGGAAAAGAAGGGAAGAGGTAGAACTGAATTACGAATCGGACAAATCAATTTTTAACATATGTCCATGATGGCCAAGATTAAGTAGTTGTAAATGGGAGTCGAATAATTTTATTGATATTTAAGAGTGTTTAAAATTTGAATATTAATGGATTTGCTATAACACGTGTACTTAAAAGAGTAACGTGATAAATATGAAAAATATATGAATAGATTAAATAAATTTATTAATAAAATTCTTTAATAATGAGTTGAGATAGCAGTAAATTATTCCAAATAAAATAAGATTTAAATTTGGCATCCTAAATACATCTAACTTTCACATTTTATTTATTATAAAATATATATTGCACAACTATTAGTTTACTATGTTATTAGCGGCATGATAATAAGACTTATATTAATAAAAAAATCAATAAACCTTTTTAAACTTCCCTCACTACAACGATTTTTTGTTGCTTTTTTTTACTCTAAGCACAGATAATTTGAATCTTTGTAGTGGGTAATCATAGCACCATGAGCACCTCTTTAAACTCTCCATATCTTCATAATTAACACATATATGTATATGTATATGTATATTATATTATATTATATTATATATATATCAGTCTTTTATGTCGACATAACATGGAAATATATTTTTATCTTTGAATACCAAAACATGCATAGATTGGAGATAAATGCCTATATAACTTATTCTATTCGGGTTAACAATTGGAAATGCCAACACAACATAGATTGGAGTACATGATGATTTGAACCTGTATGTTTATTTATAATGTATGTTGGCTGTATCGATTTGATTGAAAGAGATCTGACTGATTAAATAATGTATACATATATAATAATGAAGGGAAACAAATATATCTGTAAATTTTTGTCTTTTGAATTATTTATTTATTCGTTTATTACTTTGGCTCTGCGGTGGGATCATCTATGTAGTTATAGACTTATAGTGCTTTGAAAAGTAAAAGTGGCACAGTCATTTTCAAATATAAAGTAGCAGTTGCATATCTATAACAATGGATGACCAGATCGGTATTGTTGCATACCCATGTTTATGTAACATGCTTTTGGTTTCAATGACAATATTTCCTCCATTTTCCACAATTGTATGTAAATATATATATACATATGTATGTATAGTGGCTGAAAAAATTATGTGATGAGGGCAAAGTATTTTTTCCAATTTTAGGCACAGTATCAAAAATTGTATGAATGTACAAAGCTACTGAAACTTTAAGCTGGACATGTTGCCAAGTTCTGATAACTGAATCAAGCTGCCAATAGCAACACTAATTCTTTAAACAGAGAAATAAATGAATTCGAGGACTCAACTATGATGATCAAATGATGAAAGCAATTCTTTACATTCATTGATCACAATCTAAGTCATGATAGAATTTCGATTCTGCGAATGTAAATATGCAATTATATTTCCTTTTTCAATCTACAGGGGTCGCAACCTCCAGGCTCTCACGCAACCTCCAGGCTCTCACACTGATTCAGTAACGCTTTGACTACATATGCGGTCATGACCCAAATTAATTATTTGCATGCGAAATCGAACATGAGACATGATACTTATTGAGACACCAAACCCGAGTCTTTTTTAACTAAGCCAACCACTTGGGGTTAAGACAGGCGGTATAATTCCTGACTAAATGCACTAATTTGGACAGTGGTTAAGAATACCATTGAAGAAAATCAAGTTGTTGCAATTTCTGCATCCTTTTGAAGGTCCCATTGAAAACCCAAATGAAGAGAACAAGGGGTGCACACATCCATATATGCTCAGCGAGAGGAACCATCTTTATCACCATTGTATTTCTTCTTTAATATATCACACACTGTTCATATATCGCATATATCAGAGAGTACATATATAAAGGCTTCTTCTTATATATTACACACACTCTTCAAATATCACAACATATATATATATATATAACGAGAGTGTTTGGATATTGAGTATTTACAAAATAGCAAGGTCAATAAATCATAAGAAATTTCAATTTCAATAGCACTCGTCCTCCACATCAAACCTCAAGAAAGGCTGGGTTTCAGACACGACACCCGATGAATACAGCCATTCAAATACACTCCTTTGTGAAATTTATAATATTCACAATCTGATTGGGGAGGCACATGGGATTCACTCCACATATTGGTTTCGGATTTGTAAGTATATATAAGGCGATGGTGGGAACCACAACTAGAGGCAGGGACAGTTCATGCATGGTCCCCACTGATTTTTTTTTTTTTTTTTAATTTTTACTCTAAAATTTTAGATATCTAGTATTTAGCCTCCATTGAAATTTTTTTTTACCTTAAATATCACATAATTTAAATTTTTTTTACAAATAAGCCCTTAATGAAAATTTGTTTTAAACCCACTGTAATAAATATATGTCATTTATACCCGAAAAATCCAAATTTTTTTTTTAGTCCCCATTGACACGGATCCCTAGATCCGTCACTGACTAGAGGAATGGATCAAAACAATCCTCCAAACACAAACAACTCTGAAATGATGTGATTTGTGTGGATCAAAAGCTAAGTTGAATGCTATGGCGGATGAGAAACGGTCAAATGGAGGAGGGTTTTTAAAAAATGGCGGGAGTTTCTTATAGTGATGGGTGGTGGGGTTGTAGACGAAACAATTTGGGAGTACTCTATTATGATCAACCAATTCGTGGAAACAAAACAGGCCATTGCAGTAATGGGGGTTTATTGGGTGGTGGTGGCGGAGGAATTCATCCAAAAAGGGGATCTGTTTTTCTTATTCTTCATCGGGTTTCAGAGAAACGATGCCGCATTAAGAATTGTTGTAGTAGTAGTAGAAGAGGGCGGTGGGAGGAGACTTAGAGTTTCGGAGGATGTGGTGGCGACAACGGAATTGGGGGTTGGAGATGAGAGATAGCCACTGTTTCGACACACTTTGGAATCTGATGAGGGACTTCGGAGGCAAGAAAATGAGGATTAGGGTTAATAGGTCTTCATTTCCGGCGATCGTATTAGCCGATGACATGTCTCTTTCCATTGCCGAAACTTTAGTCGCATAATGGAGGACCATAACTGGTTGCTTTAAAGATTTGGGAGTGTGTCTGCACTGCATATATGCGTGTATATATATATATATATATATATATATATATATAATTTGCGAGAAGTCGCTTTAGGAGAATGAGGGCTTAGGGTTTGATTCCAAGGCAGATTTGAGAACTAATAATAGTAATAATATCTTTAACAATTTTGGGATTTATTTTCGGACAAATACTTAGGTCCTGCCCCATGAGGATCAAGTTCGTCATCCGTGATAATGTGTCCACGTGAACAAAATATTTTTAAAAAAGAATTGACATTGATTTGTGTATTTATAGATTTTTTGTTCAATTTTTCTTTAAAAAATATTTTAACCACGTGTCTAACCACATGGACGAACTTGATCATCATGGGGCAAGACCGAAATATTGTCCTTTATTTTATTTCTTGTTAGATAAATATAAATAGGACATGACAGACTTTTCTTATTATATTTTTCTTTCTTATTGTTATTATTTGATATATTTTATTATTAATAAAATACAATTCTGATGATGCACATCTGGAACGACAGAGATAGGTTCAGGAATGGGAACTGGAATGAATCCATGTTGCAAGAATTAAGTGAAGTCTTTCTCATCCCTGCTCGGCTCAGGATCCTTGTATGGATGAACAACCTCGCACGCCGTATCGTGGCTATCTGGATCGTTGTACTTGCTCTTAGAGGGATCAAGCTGAAGTTCTTCGTGACAGAAGCGGAATCCATCGCAAAATCTTATGTCGAACATGCTGACATAACGATGATGCATGTCCAAGCCACCCCTTCGGCATATCTCAAGAGCACCATTTTGCATGGCATTATCATTCTCCAACTTCGACGCTTTATCTTCAAGATCAACAACCTTTTTTTCCAGTCTTTTGATCCGTTCATCTGAAGCTCTCTAAAGCGCTCATGCTGACCATTTCATCTTGCAAGATCTTTTTGTCCTTCACAGCAGACTTAGCGTAAGCATCAGCCCTCAGGCAAGCCACATCAAGGGTTTTGATCTTATATTCGTCTGCTTCAATGGCTTTGCAAAGAGCCAACACATTGAAAACGGATTGAAGCAGAAGGGTAAAAATGAGAAATTATTTTATGAATAAAATGCTTTGGTAGAAGAATTGCAAAGTCTGTGATTACCTCAAGGATGGAAGTTGGGGCCCTGACCAGAAGTTCCCTTCAATCCACATGCTATTGGAATATTTAATCTTTGGGAGGCCACATCCCACGAGCTAAAGCAAACAAGGAATCAGGATCAGCTATGGCCATCGATCAGCAAGTCAAAGGACTCCCATCAGTTTTAAGAAAGGCTGGCTTCCAATCGCCTTTGAACTTGGGGGCAAAGCAACACTCAGGAATAGTGTAACCACAAACATATTTCATTTTTTCTAAAATCTTCTCTTCACTTTCCACAACCTTGCCTGCATCACCCTTTATCTGAGGCCCGAGCTTCAGTTTCTTTTGAGGAGGGACTTCACTCTCAGTCCTCGTTCTGATTAAGAGGCCCTTCGGTGCCTTTGGATTTTCTGTCAGATCGATCACTTTGCTTTTTCCTTTGTCGTTCCTAGAAGACTGAGAAACAACGACCTTTATTTCCGAACTATTCCTCTTAGAAGTTGGCATCGGGAACTCCATGACAGTAGCGTCATTCGCACCAGCAGCGATCAACTCAAGATTTTCTGAAGTTAGGAGAAGTTTGCTGGAGGGCAGGTCTGAGAAAACTCTCTCGTTCAAATATTGAAGGCGGAGAACTGCAATAAGGGAATGAATGATCATATCGAAATAAAAAAGAAAAAAAAAAGGGACACTTGCTAGGATTAGTCCCACACTTGAGTTTTTTACAAGTGCCGAAGGATCTGGGGAGAGGGTACGGGCCCGACGCGTCAACACGCCAATTTTCCCCAATTTTTCCTTCCACTCTTTCTCAGACGAGGGATTACCTACACAAAATTTGAGGGTAAAACGAGGATGGAGATGATACCGACCAGGATTGTCTCTGATCCGATCGACTTTATAGCAAAGAAGGAAGTCGTTTAAACCCAAATTCAGACCACACTCATGGTTCAAAACAAGCATCACAGATAAAACCCTAAAAAAGTTAGGATTAACTTGCAAAGGGGTAAGACCCAATTTAAATAAGACATGATGGTAAAAGGGATGAAGGGGAAAACGAAGGACAACTAAGTGATTTTCAGAAAAAATGACTTCACCCTCTCCAACCTCTTAGTATGCCTCATAATTTAAGTTCGCAAGGTATTTAGCTATGGTCACATCATCGGGGATTCCAAATTCGATCTTACATCGTTCAGAAAAAGGAAGCTTTAACAATTTTCTACGGGAGATTTTCTTGGTTTTAGGTTTTACAGACCTTAACCTCCAAGAAGATGAAGCGACCCGGACACCAACAACCACCGTTTCGGGAGAAGTGGTACGACTACTATCATCACTCATATTTACAGGGAAAAGAAGAAATTGAGAGAAGGAAGAGATTCGGGAACTAACCTTGTTGAAAACCTTCAAAGGCTTTGAAGCAAGAGATCACCCCTCACAAAGTGTATCTCTTCAGAAGGAAATGAGACAGTGGAGTCGTCTGAAGAAATGAAGATGGCAAAACATATAGGTAGTTATTTGACCCATCAAATTCCCACCCTATTTCAAAAACGAAATGGACCTGGGAATTGGGGGCAAAGTGTAGGCCCATTTTTTCACCTGGCCCATCAGCAACATGCAAAGCCCAACCCCGAGTTAAGCCCATCAAACGAACAACTCAGCCCATCAACAACAGTCCAGGCCCAGCTCCAAAACAAGCACATCAAGTGGATAAATTCCAAATCATAATGCATGAGGGAGTTACAAATCTTATTAGAAAACGGTTCCTAAAATCAAGTAATGGAGTAAAATAGTGAGGATATCAAGCAACGAATTGAATATAAGAACGTTTTCAAATCCCAAATCTGGGATATAAATAGGGGGTATTCTTAAGGAAAATGGCATCCATTCTATCTTAGATTTTATTGGTTGTAATTCTTATCAGAATTTCTCCATTGTGAATTCATTTCATTCCTCCTTTTTATATTCACTATCAATATATTGGTTTACAGTTGAAGTGTGTTTATTATCCATTTCTTCATTCTAAAATTGTTGAATTCGTTCATCTGCTACGAACGGGATCACAACAGGCAACTTAGTTATTTTAAAATAACTATTTTCTCCACACAAGAAAACAAAAACGCTCTGCTAATTGTTCTAGTAAATTATATTGCTGGAGAAAGAAAATTGTGACTACAGGTAATCCCCATGGCTGAATATGATGGGAAGAGCGAGTTAAAAGCATTTGATGATTCAAAAACAGGTGTAAAGGGACTTGTAGATGCTGGTTTGACCAAGCTTCCACATATGTTTGTCCATGCTCACAAAATTAAGCATCTAGAGAAGTCTGATTGTGGCAATTCCCAGTTAAGTATTCCGATTATAGACTTAAAAAACTTCAACAAGGATGCAACTCAACATAATGAAGTTGTAGAAAAAGTTAGAAATGCTTCTGAGAAATGGGGTTTCTTTCAGGTGACCAATCATGGAATTCCGACTAGTGTTCTTATCAAGATATCAGTTATTAGAATTAGTTAG
This sequence comes from Cornus suecica, assembly GCA_963922005.1. Taxonomy (NCBI): domain Eukaryota; kingdom Viridiplantae; phylum Streptophyta; class Magnoliopsida; order Cornales; family Cornaceae; genus Cornus; species Cornus suecica. The sequence goes on along the minus strand of OY998246.1, from coordinate 7,183,868 downwards.
TTGTATTTTTAAATTCAAATATGAGATAGTTTGTTACAATTTTAAATTTGAAATCTGATTAAAATTAGTTAGTTGTTCTCTTAGATAATGGAACAAACTTTGATATAGTTAGTTTAAGTTTTGAATTTGAAGTATAGATTAGTTGTTAGTGATTTCTCTTGTAAAGTTCTTATATATAGTATTATGTATACACAAAATATATATTAGAAATTTCTCCAATTCAGCTTTCCTACTGAATTTATTATGGTATTAGAGCATTCTCTTTTCACAACTCTGAATTAGCATTTTTCTCTCAATATTTTTTCAGATTCATCAATCCATTCATAATGGTTGATCCTACAAATACCCAACTTTCAGAACCTCAAGGATTAGAGGATCCTTTCTTCGTTCATCACTCAGATAGCCCCACGACTATCCTAGTTTCTCCAATGTTGTCGGGTGACAATTATAGCACGTGGTTACGGTCTATTTCAAGAGCACTTCGAGCCAAAAATAAGATTGGGTTCGTAGATGGCTCAATCAAAACTCCTAGCAATCTCAATGAAAAATCCAAGTGGTCCAGATGTGATGATCTGGTAGCCTCATGGATTCTCAATTCAGTTACACTGGAGATACGTGGGAGTATTCTCTATGCAGATTCCGCTCGTGATATTTGGAAGGACTTAGGAGATCGATTCTCGCAGACAAATGCACCAAAAATTTACCAACTTAAGCAATCCATATCCTCACTTAAGCAAGACAACACTACGGTATCTGCCTATTTTACTTTGCTTAAATCTTTATGGGATGAATTGAGTTCGTTAACCACTATTTTTGCTTGTACTTGTGGTTATGGATCTGCCATGGCTACTCGGTTTCAAGAAAATCGTGCAATGGAATTTTTGCAAGGTCTTCATGATCATTTTTCAGCCATTCGTAGTCAGATTTTACTAATGGATACTCGCTTCAGTGATAATAGGAGTAATTTCAGGGCTTCAGACGACAAGACACTACAACATAATTTTCAGCAGCATAACAATGACAAATTCCACAACCACAATAGCAACAATTCACAACATGGCCAGATTCAGCGTGGGGGTAAACAACGCCCATTTTGTGATCATTGCAACCATGTGGGACATCATCGGGGTACTTATTACAAGCTTCATGGATATCCAAATAAAAATATTCATGTGGATATCATCAAAATTTTCTTCCTGCTAATGCCGTTTCAGTCGACGCATTTCCTTCCTTGCCCATTGCTCCTACTTTTTTGACCGAACAATATCATCAAATTTTAAGTATGCTCGAATCAGGTAGTCCTACACAACAAGCAAATTTGACAGGTATATCTCTTTCGTGCTCATCTAAGTCCCTATGGATCATTGATTCCGGTGCTACTAATCATGTTAGTTCGTCGTTACATCTTTTTTCTACTTACACTATTTGTTCCAAGCATTCCACTCTTAAGCTTCCAGATGGAACTGATCATTTAATTACTCATATGGGTAGTGTCATTCTCTCACCCTCATTGCGTCTAGATAACGTCCTCTTTGTTCCCACTTTTCATTATAATCTTATTTCCATTAGTGAATTAGTCAAGTCTCAATCCACCTCTATTACATTCACTAATGACTCTTGTGTTTTTCAGGACCGGTTGTCGAAGAGGAAGATTGGATCTGGACGCCTACATGAGGGACTCTATTATCTTGAATTAGCATCTGTTTTTTCAGTTCAACATTCCAACACCAATAATCTATGGCATTGTCGCTTAGGACATACCTCTATCAATAGTTTGCAAATGTTAGCTAAGAAATTTCCCTTTATTAGTCATTCGAATCATACATCTTGCCCTATATGTACGCAAGCTAAGCAAACACGTTTATGTTTTCCAACCAGTTCAACAAAAACTAGTAGACCATTCCAAATGATTCACTATGATATTTGGGGTCCATTTTCTGTACCCTCTAATTCCAATGCTAGATTTTTTTTAACTATAGTTGATGACTATAGTCGTCCCCCATTGATTTATTTGATGAATATTAAATCTGAAACTGAAAGAATTATAAAATCCTTTTTTGCCATGGTTCATACTCAATTTCGTTCAAAAATCAATGTGATCATTTCTGGAGTAGGTGATATGGATGAACTTTTCACTGATATTCAAATTCTTCGATCTGACAATGGAACTGAATTTTTATCACATTCAATGCAAATTTTTTTTTTAACCCATGGCGTCATTCACCAATGAAGTTGCGTTGCTACGCCACAACAAAATGGTGTTGTAGAAAGAAAACATCGTCACTTACTCAATGTTGCTTGTGCCATCCGTTTTCAGGACAATCTTCCATTATCCTTTTGGGGTGAGTGTGTTTTAACTTCAGCGTATCTCATTAACAAACTTCCCACTCCTTTGTTAGGAGGTAAGTCACCTCATGAGATTTTTTTAAACATATCACCAACTTATACTCACCTTCGTGTTTTCGGATGTTTATGTTTTGGACGTAACACCAATATCAAAAATAAATTTGATCAAAGAGGTAAACCAGGTGTCTTTGTTGGGTATCCCCATGCTCAAAAAGGTTATCGCATTTTTGATATCAGTTCAAAATTTTTTTACACATCTCGAGATGTTATTTTTTATGAGACTATTTTTCCTTATCAAGATATTTCAACATCTTCATCAGACCCGCGTGTTTATCCATTACCTATAATTGACAATGGCACTTTTAATTATTCGTCAGCTCCAAATGTTTCAGATTTAAGTCATTCTACTATTGATTCCAATTTCGGCACGCCATCCATCCCACAGCCCAATACTGTCACTCACCCTCCACCCGTTCCACCATTACAAGTATATCATCGTCAACGTCCTTTCCCACAACCCACTATTTTACCCTCTGAAAATCCAACACCACCACCCATCGTTCCTCAATCATCTCGGCCTTCTAGAGAAAGACACCCGCCGACCCATCTCAAAGATTTCCATTGCCCCACTCTCCCTCATTCGGCTAATCTCATTCAATCGGACTTTAAGGTAACTTCAAGTTCTACTCCATATCCAATTGCTTTGTATATTTTTGACAATAATTTTTCTATATCCCACAAAGCTTTTTTATCTAAAGTGTCTTCTACAGTTGAACCAAAATCCTTCTCTCAAGCTGTCGAAATTCCACAATGGCGAGATGCAATGCGTTCTGAAATTGAGCCATTAGAAAATAATCATACATGGACTCTTGTTCCTTTACCCTCCAATCACAAGCCTATTGGATGTAAATGGGTTTTCAAGGTTAAGTATCATTCTGATGGTTCCATTGAACGGTACAAGGCCCGTTTAGTTGCTAAATGATACAATCAAATTGAGGGGCAAGATTATCATGATACTTTTGCTCCCGTGGCTAAATTAGTCACTGTTCGTTTACTTCTCTCTATTGCTGCTACAAAAGATTGGTCCATTCATCAACTAGATGTTCATAATGCTTTTCTCCAAGGAGATTTAGACGAGACAATTTACATGACTTTACCTCCGGGCTTTGTTAAACAGGGGGAGCAAAAAGTATGTCGTCTGAATAAATCATTGTATGGGCTCAAGCAGGCTTCTCGACAATGGTTTGCAAAATTTTCTACAACATTGATTGCAGCGGGGTTCACTCAATCTAAATCTGATTATTCTTTATTTACTCAGATTAATGGTTTTAATTCCACTTTTGTGCTCGTTTATGTTGATGATATTCTTATCATAGGAAATAATTCACTTATTATTCAAAAATTGAAACAGTTTTTAGAGCAGAAGTTCTACATCAAAGACTTGGGGCAGTTAAAATATTTTCTTGGAATCGAGGTAGCATGCTCACGGCGAGGCATTTTTCTTTCCCAGTGCAAATATATTACAGATATTTTATCCGATACTGGTACCATAGGTGGTCGAGTTTCAGAGTTCCCTATGGAATAACATCTCAATCTTGCTAGAGATGTTGGCACATTCCTATCAGATCCTACACTCTACCGTCGTCTTGTCGGTCGTCTTCTTTATCTTACTGTTACACGACCCGATATTACATATGTTGTTAATCAACTTAGTCAATTTATGCAGTGCCCACGTACTACACATATGGATGCTGCTAATCACGTCCTTCGTTATCTCAAAGGCTCCATCAATAAAGGCATTTTATTATCGGCTTCTAGCTCTCTCCACATCACCGGATTTTGCGACTCTGACTGGGGTGGTTGCTCCACCACTCGTTGTTCGACAAGTGATTATTGCACTTTTCTTGATTCTAGCCCTATCTCTTGGAAGACAAAGAAACAACCAACCGTGTCTAGATCTTCTGCAGAGGCTGAATATAGATCAATGGCGACTCTTGCATGCGAGCTTCAATGGTTATAATTTCTTCTTGCTGATTTGGGCATCTCCCACACATCTCCCATGACCATGTTCTGTGACAATCAAGCAACTCTTTACATATCTCAGAATCCAGTATTTCATGAGCGTACGAAGCACATTGAAATCGATTGTCATTTTGTGCGTGAAAAGATTCAAAGCAAATTATTGTCTCCTCGCTATATTCCTTCTTCTTCTCAAATTGCCGATTTGTTCACCAAGCCCCTTGGAAAGGATGTTTTCTTCAAATTAATCTGCAAGATGGGCATCCTTGACATTCATGCTCCATCTTGAGGGGGAGTATCAAGATATCAATTATTAGAATTAGTAAGTTGTATTTTTAAATTCAAAGCTGAGATAGTTTGTTACAATTTTAAATTTGAAATCTGATTAGAATTAGTTAGTTGTTCTCTTAGATAATGGAACAAACTTAGATATAGTTAGTTTAAGTTTTGAATTTGAAGTATAGATTAGTTGTTAGTGATTTCTCTTGTAAAGTTCTTATATATATATATATTAGAAATTTCTCCAATTCGGCTTTCCTACTGAAATTTATTAGTTCTGGATCAAATGATTGATGGTGTTCGCACGTTTCATGAGCAAGACACTGAGGTGAAGAAACAATTCTATTAGCGTGATGTCACTAGGAAGTTTATATACAACAGCAATTTCAATCTGTATCATGCAGCAGCAGCAAATTGGAGGGACACCGCTTATTGTGTTATGGCTCCTCAGCCACCTGACCCAGTAGAACTGCCTGCAGTGTGCAGGTATGTGATTAGATTAAGCTATATTACCTTAAACTGGTCCGCGAGTCTTAAAATTGATCTAGTTCCTCTCTTTAGAAATTTGTATCTTATTTTGAATTTGCTGCAAGTTTTCATGTGTTTCCTTTGGGAAAAACAAACGGATTCAGTGGCCAGTGATTGTAGATTTTTCACAAAGGGTATGATCAAATCTGAAGAGTACCTAACCATGAAAGCATTGGCATTTTGTGAAACAATCTGAAGAATGGTCAAATGGCTTATACAGTTATTATACATTGGACAGCCTTCTGGCTAGATTATCCATTTCCTCTCCTGACCCTCATAAATATACAATTGTATGACTATGATGCCAGCCGCAACTAAATATATCATCCACTGTATCTAAATGAAAGAAGGAAACTTGATGAATACTTTTGGACTTGTACTGCCGCAGTTCTTCGTTTTCTTTGGTTCGTATGTCAATCAATGTATTTGTTCAACCTGCAGAGATATAATGATGGATTACTCCAAGTATGTGATGAGATTGGGACTTTCTTTATTGGAATTGCTTTCCAAGGCACTCGGGATTGATCCAAATCACCTCAAAGACATGAATTGTGCTGAGGGGCTATTTCTCGTCAGCCAATTACTACCCGGCATGCCCTGAACCTGAATTAACTTTCGGGACAAGCAGCCATACAGAAATAAAAAAAGTGCAAATTACAAATTGCAAAATGCCTTTTATTGAGTTGCAAGTTGACCTGTGTGTCTAGCTAGATTTGTTAGTTTCCATCTGGGGAATCCATGGGACATTTGTTCATGCAAGCTACAACCTTTCTATCAAATAAGGGTAGTTATGGTTTCATAATAGATGACTCATCTTTTTCTGTTAAATATTTGATTGTGGTCACATGGATCCAAAACCTTCACATGACAAAAAGGATAAGGGAGAGTGGGTTGTTTATATATCACTGTCTCCCTGTGCTGTCATTGCCTATATCATCGGACAACTTGATACATGTTTTTTAAATATCATTCTTTCTTCTATGATTGGTTCAGTATTACCTCACCAGTTCTCAGAGAGAAAAAAAAAAAAAGACGAAAAAAAACCCAGAAAACAGAACACGATTAAGTAGTGCGAAACCATCATAACAGATGTTTTGGTGCTTCCTCTTGAAAGATAAACTTGAATCAGTCATATTCACAAATGATCAGACATATCCACATCAAACCCACAATGTCAAGATAAGCTGCAGATAACCATGCGTGAGTAATTCACGCTCAAATCTTCCAAAGTCAATAATGGCTGCCAATCAGATTTCACTTGTCATTTTATGTATTTCAAATCTATATATAGGTGTGTTGTATTGTATTGAATAACAAGAAGCAAGAGAGAAAAATCAATGTAAGAATAGAGTGAAAGTTTGTATTCGGTTCTTTGTTTTTGAAATAAAAGTGTGAGTGTTTTATACATTTGAGTGTATCCTGGGCATTAATAAATCACCACAAGTTATTTACAACATGGTATCAGAGCTTGTTGAAGCTTGAGCAAACCTAGAAGTGAAGAACAAAAGCAGAGCCGAAGCTTTCAAAGCTTATTCGTGAATCACAGGTGTTCAAACCACAAGTTTGATCACATATATAGCTTCCTTGTTCCAGCAGGAACACAACCGTGAAAAGAACGTAGCCATACGACACCGCACGCGCCGCCACAAGCTATGCGAGTGAAGCCCACGCGCATCACACGCGCCCAGTCATCTTCAACCTCTGGACGCGCGTGAGACCACGCGCCCCACGCGCTGCCACGTCACCCTTTGCCACGTCAGCAAAATTCTGAAAAATTACCAATTTGCCCCTCGTTGGTATTTTGTTCGTTCCGGACTCATTTTAACTCCGATTTGAGCAAACGAAGAGTTGTTTTTGACTAAACGGAACGCTCCGGACGCAACCGTGTAATCAGTTTAACCAGATTCCTCACCAATTTTCAGAAATAAGCACCTCAAGTGTTTAAGTAGATCCGATGACGTCCTCCAGCAATTTCTTCCAGCCCTAGCTTCCGCGCTTGGATAAAACCAATTACGAGAATTGGTCTATCCAAATGAAAGTCCTTCTTACCTTGCAAGATTTGTGGGACTTTATCAAGACCGGTTATGACGAGCCAGTTTCAAAAGAAAATGAAGATCGATTGAGCGAGACCCAAAAGGTTGTGCTCAAAGAAGCAGAAGGCGTTGTACCTGCTTTATCAAAGTTTCGATGAAACAAGTTTTGAAAAGATCTCAGCTGTCAACACCGCCAAGCAAGCATGGGAAATTCTTCGAAAAGCACATCGAGGAATTGAAAAAATAGTTAAAGTTCGACACCAAGTTCTAAAGGGTGAATTTGAACTGTTGCAAATGAAAGACACAGAGTCAATTTCTGAGTACTTTACCAGAACATTGACTATTGTGAATCAAATAAGAAGATATGGCGACAAGATTGAAGATGTTCGTGTGCTTGAAAAGATTATGCGCTTCCTCAACTCAAAGTTTGAGCATGTAGTTGTTGCTATTGAAGAATCAAAGGACCTCGATCCAATGACAGTAGACGAGCTGATGGCCACGCTAGAAATTCACGAACAAAGAATCAACAAGAGGAACACCTCAGGTACTCTAGAGCAAGCTCTTCAGTCAAATCTAACATTCAAAGAAAATAAAGAAGAGTGATGGGGAAATTCACAAAGAGGCCGAGGTAGAGGTCGTGGCTATTGAGGACGAGGTGCTGGATCTAGAGGCAGCTATGGAAGAACCAATTCCAATACCGAAAGAAATAATCAAGGTGGAAGAAATCAATCTTTCAGAGGACGAGGGCGAGGACGAGGCCGTGGAAGCAACTTCAATAATCGCTAGAATTATGACAAAAACAATGTTCAATGCTACAACTGCAACAAGTATGGACACTACAACAACGAATGTAGAGGAAAGGCTATTGCTGAAGGAGGCGAACAAGTAAATTTTGCCGAGAAAGAAGAAAATGAGCCGAGATCAATGCTGCTGATGGCTCAAAATGAAAATACCGATGACGAAGGTATATGGTATCTAGATTCAGGAGCCAGCAATCACATGTGCGGAAACAAACACATGTTTGTCGATCTTGACGAGACGAGGCAAGGGCAAGTCTCATTTGGTGATTTCACAAAAATCGTAGTAAGAGGAAAGGGCAATATTCTGATCAAGATCAAGAATGGAGATCATGACTTCATATCAAATATTTACTATGTTCCAGATATGAAGACCAATATTTTGAGTCTCGGACAGCTCCTAGAGAAAGGCTACGACATCAGCATAAAGGATATGTGTCTAACAATCAAAGATACAAATGAAAATCTCATTGCCCGGATAAAGATGTCAAAGAATAGGATGTTTCCTATGCACATCTAGCACGATGCAGCGAAGTGTTTAAATGCAGTTGTTGAAGACAAGGACTGACTATGGCATTTGAGATACGGGCATCTCAACTTTAAAGGCCTGAAGCTGCTCGCAAGCAAACAGATGGTGAAGGTTAACCGTCCTAATGAAGTATGTGAATGTTGTGTACTTGGGAAACATCACAGACTGAGATTTGCTAAAGAAGTCAAATGGCGATCAACAAAGCTTCTAGAGCTCATTCACACAGATGTGTGTGGTCCATTGAAGCCAAATTTGTACCTGAGTGTTATATATGCTATATACCCCCATATACTTTTATATGTTTAGTGTTTACATATAATGTTGAGGATTGAATAGGCTCTTACTAAAAATGATTGAACTTGTATTTTTTAATTTTTAACCTTTGCCCTCCAAGTTTATACTAGAGAATGAATTTGAACAATATCACCCATTTATTCATGAATTGAGTTTGAGTTTTTCATGAGTTGTAAAGCTTTTATTCCACAAAGGGAGATGCTCTGCAAGTAGTAGTGCCAATACACAACATTCATTTCCATCAACCACAATCTTCCAATTACAAATGATACTACTTGAATTATATATGAGTTACAAAGTATTAATTGTGTACACTTCAAATAAAAGTATTACATCAGATTTGGAAAATCAAAACAAAATTAAAAAAATGAATGAATTAAATAATCAATAATAAAAAACCCCATGCTCTTTCCTATTCTTCCATGTGTTTGCATAGATCTCCATACTTACCAAAAGGTGACACCAAAGTCTCCATATATATAACCCATTGAAACCAATCATCATTCTCAACCTTAAGATTCTTCAATGTCTTGTCATGAAGATTATACCTTATAACTTTCCTTCCATCCACAACAACTATAACCTCCCCATTCCTTGTAAAGCATATAGGCACCATGTAGTCACATTACCCTATATCTCTCCCTCTTATAACACTCATCTTCATCCAAGAAGCCCTAACACCATACTCCTTCATCACCCATATCTCCACTTCAAGCCCATACCCATAGCAAAGCAAAGAAAGACAACCTTGGATAACCCCCAAGCTATGAAATGACATGTTCCTATCTCGAATCTCGGGCTGTGGAAGCTCGAAAAACTCCTCCTTCCCCATGTCGAGAGCAAGAATGATGTCTTGTCCATCGCGACTTGCTCTCCAGTGCAAAGCCCCATTCAAGAATGTCCCGGATTCGTCCAGAATGGTAATGCTCTTGTGAATGTCTTGGATCATTCTCCAGTCGTTGTGTCTTGTGCTAAAAACCCCGACTTTGATTTGGTCGTGGCAATTAGCACAAGTGCTTGCTCTTACCACTTTGTAGTCATCGCTAGAGGAATCGTAACCTAATCCGTAGAGTGACACACTGTCAGATGAAAAAAAGCTAGGTTTTGGTAGCTCCCTTGATTGTCTAGTGGATGGATTCCATAAAACCATGACACCTAGGGCACCATATATTAAGCATATTAAGCCATTGCATGATCCCACTATTTGAACACCTTGTTGTGGTGCTTTAGATGGGAAGCCAAGATTTATAATAGCATCATCATGATCATGGTGATCATCAATAACAACATGATCATCACATGATGATGGTGGTTCATAGTCCAAAGAATAGAAGGGGAACGATGTGAATAGTCTATGGTGGTTCGTTTTAGGGTCAGAATGGGCTCGGTTGAGATGCATTTTAGCAAAGTAAGGATCGGATATCGATGAAAGCCATGGCTTGCACACACACTTGAATCGATTTAGCGACTTGACGGGTAGTCTTGAGAGTATTTCTAACACGATTTCGTGTGGAATGTTCGACATGCCTAGCTCAAATAATTCTATGTATGTTGTTAGTATTGTTTTTGAAGCCTTGATTGAGCTCTATATACAGAGAGGCCTATGATATAAATATTCCATGAAAGGTACATTGTACATGGATGAGCTTTGGGTGAAGAATTGAAGGTCTAAGCGGGCGTGAACCATGACTTATCTAAGTGGGTGTGAACCATGACTTGTCAACCAAGTTCTAATACAGTATACAAACTATATATATATATATATTTGTATTGAATGCATTGGGAAAATGGAATTTGCTTGGTTGAAGAGTTTTAAGTGTACGTAATTCATTGCATGTGGATTAATTTGTGGTCTGGGCCCAAGTTGTCGTTTATATAGAACCTGTCAAACTTTCTCGTGTCCATATGATGTGGTCCATTTTGGTGACGCATGTTGTAAATGCCAAAAAATCACAACACAATAATGAAATCTTTTATTCAGTTTTGACTTTTCTTATATACATTTTCTTTTTGGGCTTTGAGCCCATTAGGGCAACACAACTTTGCTTACATCATTATTACATCATTATCTTTATTTTTAAAGAAATATAAGCTGAAATGATCCTAGTCTTCGGGCTTTTGATAACCTTGTTGGGCCATCAGCCTGATGGGCCTAATGTTTGATGGGCTTCTGTGGGCCTGAGGATTTTCACACTTACACAAACCCTCTTCTTGGTGGTGGGCTTTCGGGCAGTCAGGCCCATTACCAAGAAGGTAAAGTGGAAATCATGATACCTTACCAATGTCGGGGTGACGTGGCAGGTCTATTTAATGTGACGGTTGTATCATCATTTAACCATTTGAAATTCATGGCTCGGGTAGCCTCAATTAGCGAGATGGGGGTTGAGGAGGCGGCGTGATGCCTCGTTTCATGTGCGCACGACTTTTCGATTGCTTCGGTGACCTCTATAAATATCCAGGATCCGTTTGATAAACACTCATTGCATTTCCAAGCTCTTTGCTCTCAGAAACTCTCTGCAACTTGAGCTCTTATCTTGTTACTGTCAGAATCTGTACATTTCTCCAGAAAAAAACACACGAAATCTCATCGGGATTCATCCTAGAGTAAGTTCTCTTTTCCAGCTTTCCTATATTTATGTCAACATGTCTGATAACGATGACACTCGATCGGGTAGCGACCGTCTTTCCTTTTCTGTAGATCCCGACGCTTCCCTTAGTCCTCCATCGGTAGAGGTGGTGAGGAGGGTTAGATCTAGTCCTCCTGAGGTGAACCAAAACGTTGCAGTGGGTGGGGATCCGGCTGTAGATCAATCGGGAGATTAATTTTATGCTGATCCCCTTCCCCCTGCACATAGGGTAGATACGGTGCTGAAGAGACTGAGGGTTAAGTGTGGGATACCCGATGGGGTGATAATTAAAAATTATCCCAGAAAGTACGACTTCAGGAAATGGGAGGGAGTTATGGATCATCAGATCTTGCTGTCAGCCTTCCACCTTCAGGTTCTTAGATTCCTGATCCACCATTTCTTTCTTTATACCCTGTCTACCTTGCGTCTGGCTCCGCTTCAAGTGGGGCCTAATTTCTTTAGGATCGTGGCTATGCTTCTGATAATTAATCGGGAGATGGGTCTTGATATGGGTCTGGCTGAGCTCCTGTTCTGTTACAATATTTAGGACCAGAAGGACTGCAGGGGTCGGTACAATCTTTTTTCTTTAAGTGGGAGAAAGATGTGCGATGGGACCGAGAAGTCTAATAAGGGGTGAAAGGAGAGAATGATCCTGGTAAGCAGGAATTGGAGGCTTCCTGGCTCAGCTAGATTCTTAGTCCCCAGTGAATTTGACAAACCTTTATTCATTTCTTTCAAACATTTCCATAGGGGGTCATGCTATTGCGAAGAGTGCAATGATAAGTTAGGTCTTCATGTGCTAGAGTTTCTGGGAGCGCCCAACCACTTTAAAACTCTAACATACATCTTGTCCCGATTTGATATCCTTAAATCTAAAATTTGGGGAAAGCCCCCGAGGATGTGTAGCAGTTACCTGACGGGTTCTAATTTACAAGCATTATCAACAGAAGGACAAAATACAATGCTGAGGATCCCGACACCTGTCCTTAAGAAGAAGGCCAAACGAGTAACGTGCCCTCAATCAAACCCTTTGGCACCGGAAAGAGCCCAAGACGATCAACGGTATTAAAACGTTCCAGCTCCTCTTTCTAGGATAGTTGCTCCACCACTAATGGGAAATGTTCTAGTTATTCCACCTCCTCCTTCGGGAGTAGGTACTACCGGATCGCCCATTGCCCCTTCTTCGGGGAAAATCCCCGTTCCTAGATCCCGACAACTTGAGGGAGAGTCCAGTTTGACGGGAACACAACGTCCCCGATCTGAGGTTGATGTCCCTGATCGATCAGTTAGGCCCCGTCTGACTACAACGTTGTCGCCAAGCATAGTGGCGGAGACTGGGGCTGCAACCGAGGAGGAACAACTTGTCCCATGGGAACCAAAGATAACACTTCCAGGTGGTGACTTTTTGGTCAGGGGACATGAGACCATTAACAATGATGTTGCCCTTTGGGCCATGGGTTTCCAGATCTGGACCCCTGCAGACCGAAAGAAGTTGAAACAGATCGATCGGGCGGATTTGGCCATGTCTAGTTCGAAGATTGCCATGAAGGTACGTTTTTTACGAAGATGTTTATTCAGTCATACGTTGTATTTCCTCACCTTTATTTATTGATCTATCTAACACTTGCATTTTTGGCAGATGTTCTACCTGACCTAAGCTTACAATGCAAAGATGGAAGAGGACACTAGGTTGCTCCGCAAATCTAATGAGCTTCTGAGGCTGAAGAAGGATTCAAGGAAAAAGGTTGCCACCTTGTTATCAATAGCCAATGATAAGTTGGAGGTTCAGACTAAGAGGCCAATCTTTGCGGAGCAGAAGCTTCAGGCTGCCCAAGAGAAGATCAAAGAGATGGAAGTAGTTCGGCGGGCCCTAGCCTCTGAAGGCGAAGGCTTGAAGGCTGAAAATGAGGGCCTGAAGGCCTCTAGGGAGAAGCTTCTGGAGGAGAAGGTTGAAACCGAGAATCTCCTGGCAGTGGAGAGATCAACGGCAGAGATGTGCCATCGGGGTGGCAATCAAATGTATAAGCGCCTCTGCGACACTGCCCAGTACAAGATCGGGTTCGGATGGAGGTCATGCTTCAAGGACATCCAAAAACCTATTGAGGAGAGGGACTTTGCCTCAGTGAAAGAACTGGATGAGTCGTTGGGCATTGCTTCACCGTATGATGATCCGGTTGAAGGTCCTAATGACATTCGCTTATGTGAATTCCTCACCAAGCCTCTTCCGGGGCCCACGTACGATTCTGATCCTTTCGTCCCCGATGGGAATATTGTTCCTGTGAGCTCAAATGCAGCGGGCACTGATGCTGGCACTTATGATTCTTCATTTGTAAAACATTTTGTAAGCCTTGGCCATCGGGGCCCATTTTTGAATGAAAAATCATGGTTCTTGTCCAGTTGACTTTTTTCAATACTTAGATTATTTTATCCAAAAAGTACTATGTCTTTCGGGCACTTCAGGCCACGCGAGAGACATGACAACACTTTGTTTATTTTTGCAATATTATGATCTCTTTAGGATCAGTGTTGTTTCTTTCAGGCACTTCAGGCTATACGATAGTGTAATAGTCAAAAAGTACATGTCCCAACAAAGATGGGCTACAAGACTGATGGGCCGAAGACGGATGGGCCGAAGACAGATGGGCCGAAGAGATAATGGGTCCATAGAATTCTCTAGAAGATGAGTGATCCACAAGTCATGGAGTTGTTCTACTTATGGAAAAGAGAGTCCAAAAAAGAAAAGAATTTATCAAATCCCATGATTTAAGGGATTGATAAACTTGGGTAAATGGGCTTGACCCATTCACCAAATTGTGTATAAATACATGGATAAAGATTGAATAAAGAATCTAATTTTTAACTCAATTATTATTGTGTATTTTTCTGCATCTACAGAGAGACACGACAACACTTTGTTTAGTTTTTTGCAAAATTTGGATCTTTTCAGGATCAATGTTGTGTCTTTCGGGCACTTCAGGCCATGCGATAGACATGACAACACTTTGTTTATTTTTTGCAAAATTTGGATCTCTTCAGGATCAGTGCTGTGTCTTTCAGGCACTTCAGGCCATGCGATAGACATAACAACACTTTATTTATTTTTTGCAAAATTTGGATCTCTTCAGGATCAGTGTTGTGTCTTCCGGGCACTTCTGGCCATGCGATAGACATAACAACACTTTGTTTATTTTTTTGCAAAATTTTGATCTTTTCAAGATCAGTGTTGTGTCTTTCGGGCACTTCAGGCCATGCGATAGACAAGACAACACTTGGTTTATTTCTTGCAAAATTTTGTTCTCTTTAGGATCAGTGTTGTGTCTTTCGGGCACTTCAGGCCATGCGATAGACAAGACAACACTTGGTTTATTTCTTGCAAAATTTTGATCTCTTTAGGATCAGTGTTGTGTCTTTCAGGCACTTTAGGCCATGCGATAGACAAGACAACACTTGGTTTATTTCTTGTATCAGTATATATTTATCAGCTATTTTTGCCATAAAAATGATTTTTTATTGATCGGGTGCTGGGGCCTTGTTACAAAAATGATTAAAGTAAAAGTAAGACTTGACCTTTTATGGGTAGTACCTCTTCAGGCGAGAGGCGTTCTGAGAGTTTGGTTCCATTATGCCATCCATATTCCTTCGGACGCGGTATGCTCCGCGCCCGATGACTTCGGTAATGGTGTACGGGCCCTCCCAAGGCTCTCTGAGCTTGCCTACGAGCCCAATTTTTCGCCTAAGGACCATGTCTCCGACATGGAACTCTCTTATTTTAACTTTTTGGTTGAAATGGTTCCGGACACACTGTTGGTAGGCGGCCAGCCTAATCCCGACAGCCTCCCTCCTTTCGTTTAGTAGATCGAGGTCGTGACCTAGGTGCTGGTTAATTGGTCCTTCCACCCAGGCCTGGCTCCGGAGGGTTGGAACCCTAACCTCCATTGGGATCACAACCTCAGCGCCGTATGCCATGGCAAAGGGGGTCTCCCTAGTGGGTTGTCTGGGGGTTGTTCTGTATGACCAGAGCACTTCGGGTAGCTTCTCGAGCCAGGTCCCTTTAGCTTCCTCAAGTTTTTTGGCCAGGGTATCGAATATGGTTCGATTCATCCTTTCCGCCTGTTCGTTCCCTTGTGGGTACCCGACGGAGGATGTACTCTGGGTGATACCATGCTAGGCAAAGAACGCTCTCACCTCCTTGTTGTCAAGATTTGTCCCGTTATCCATCATGATTGTCCTTGGTAGCCCGAATCTGCATATTATGTAGGTCCATATGAATTTGATGATGTGGCTACTCTTGATGGCGGGATAGGCTTCAGCTTCTACCCATTTGGTAAAGTAATCAGTGGCCAAAAAGACATAGGAATTTGACCGAATTACCTTCGGGACAGGTCCTACGATATCCATTCCCCATCGGGCGAATGGGTGCAGGAACTCCGGTGGCCGATGGATAGCGTCTCCGTGCATCTGACATGGTTTGCACCTTCGGACGTAGTTTTCGACATCCCGTGATAGATAGGGCCAAAAGTATCATTGGGAGAGTATTTTATAGGCGAGGGATCTACCTCCGGAGTGGTTCCCACAAGATCCACTGTGGATCTTCTGCATTACTGCTTTTGATTCCGATGGGGTAATACATTTCAAATAATGACCTGAGAAGGATTTTCGATAGAGTTGCCCGTTTATAACTGAATATCAGGCTGAATTTATCTTGATCTTGTGAGCTTCAGCTTTGTTCTCTGGGAGTGTCCCATTTCTTAGGTAATCTATCAGGGAATCCATCCAGCTGGGCTCCTATGGGAGAAGCATCACTTGTTCGGGCTCTTGAATACTTGACCTGATTATAAAATCTACCAACACACCCCGGGTCAGGTCCTCTCCGGCTGAGGACGCCTGGCCGGCTAGGTGGTCAGCTACAGAATTTTTGCTTCTCGGGATCTGAGTGAAGGTTATTTTTTGAAAGCTCTCTGTTTCCTTCAACACAAGTGCCCGATAAGATTCCATTTTGGGATCTTTTGCCTCGTATTCTCCTCTGATTTGCCGAATGACTAGTTAAGAGTCGCTGTGTATTGCTAGGGCCTGGATCTGGAGGCTTCGGGCTAATCTCAAGCCAGATACGATCGCTTCATACTCTGCCTCATTGTTTGTGGTTGGGAACTGTAGTTGCACTGACATGTGGAAGTGTGTCCCATCGGGTGTCAGGATTTCCAAACCGATTCCTGATCCGGCAGGGCTGGCTGAGCCATCCACGAAAAGATTCCAAGTGACTGGCTTAGTTTGCTGGTCGGGTTCTTCAGTTTCATCTTCAAATAAGAAATCTGCCACTGCCTATCCTTTGATGGAAACCCGGGGTATGTAAGTCAAGTCATATATGCCCAATTCGATGGCCCATTTGGAGATTCTTCCTGAAAGATCAGGTTTCGACATAATAACCCAGAGAGGCGTGGCTGTCGGAACAATGATTGGATGAGCTTCGAAGTAATGCCTCAGTCTTCTTTTGGCGTTCACCAGTGATAAAACCAATTTTTCCTGCCTGTTGTATCGAGTTTCCGCTTCAGCCAATGATTTATTGGTGTAGAAGATTGGCATCTGAAGGTTCCCATCCTCTTTGATGAGGGCTGCACTGGTTGAGACAGAGGATACTGCTAGGTATAGATGTAAGACTTCATCGGGACCTAGTGTGGATAGGATCGGGGGTTTGGTCATATACTCTTTTAACTTCGCTAGGGCTTTAGACTGCTCGGGGCCCCAGACTTCTCATTTTCTTGCCTTGATTGCCTGAAAGAATGGTCTGCATCGACCAATCAGTCGTGAAATGAACCTGCTAAGGGCAACCACTCTTCCCGTCAAGACTTGAACGTTTTTATGTGTCAGGGGCTCCCTTATTTCCATCAGGGCCTTGACTTGCGTCGGGTTGGCTTGGATCCCGGTCCGGTCCAAGATGTGTCCCAGGAACTGTCCGGATGATACACCAAAGGAACATTTCTCTGGGTTAAGCTTCATGCCATGCACCCTGAGGGTGTCAAACACTTGGCGCAGGTAGGTAAGATGGTCTTCATTTTTCCTGCTCTTGACCATAGTGTCATCAATATAAGCCTCGATTACTGTACCCATCATCCCCTTAAAGATCCTGTTGACCAACCTCTGGAAAGTGGCACCTGTATTTTTCAGAACGAAGGGCATAACTTTAAAGCAATAAGTACCTGTTTCAATAATGAAAGAGGTATTTTATTCGTCTATCGGGTTCATTTTTATCTGGTTGTATCCCGAATAAGCATCCAGAAAAGTTAGACGATCATAGCCAGCGGTAGCGTTAACCATCTGGTCAATCTTTGGCAGTGGAAAGCTGTCCTTCGGGCATGCCCTGTTTAGGTCAGTAAAATCAACACAAACACTCCACTTACCATTCTTTTTCTGGACGACCACTATGTTGGCTAGCCATTCGGGGTATTTGACTTCCCTAACAAAACCAGCTTGAAGCAATCTGGACACTTCGTCTGCTATGATCTGGTTCCGATGCATTCTCATGCGTCTCTGCTTTTTCCTGATCAGTCTCACGTTTGGGTCAACGTTTAATGAGTGCTGGGCAACAAGAGGGTCGATACTAGGCATGTTTGTATGTTCCCATGCAAAGACATCGGAGTTGTCCTGTAATAACTGTGTCAGTTTTTTCAATTCAGAGTTGGTAAGGTTTGTTCTTGCAAAAATAACTTTTTCCGGGCTATCGGGTACAACAAAGATTGGCTGTAATGGCTCGACCACGATTGGGGTACCCGGATCCCTTTCCTTTAATTTCTATTTGGGGCCTGGATTCTATTCCTTGGAATGGGGCACCACTGGGCCTTTTCCTTTCCGAATCTCCTTCAGGGTGACCGCATAACATTCCTTGGCGGCCACCTGGTCACCTCTGATATCAATGATGCCAAAACCATTCGGGCTTATGTATCTCATCACTTGGTTAAGGGTTGAAGGCACACCCCGCATCCGGTGAATACATCCCCTTCCCATGAACAAATTGTATGAAGGCTTCATATCCACTATAACAAATGTCTCGGTCAGGGTTCTTTGAGCAGCAGATACCGGTAACTGGACTTCCCCGATTGGCTCGATTTGTTTTCCATCGAATCCTGCAATAGGGCACCGGGATGCCACAATTTCGTTCGGGTCGATTTCAAGCTTTTCGAAAGCCCATTTGGTGATGACGTTTGCGCTGCTCCCAGGATCGATCATGACTATTTTAACAAGACAGTTGGTTACCATCAGTTTCACAACCAGAGGGTCATCATGTGGGGTCTGTATATCCCGAAGGTCTGATGCAGAGAAAGTAATATGTGTTTCTCCTGTCCTGTGATGGACTTCGCTGATTTTGTTGACTTTTCTGATTTTACGGGCCCTTTGCATCTGGCTTCGGTAGGATCCTTCTGTCTCATTGGAGGCGGGGCCACAAAGAATCATATTGATGATCCTGACCGACTGTGCGGTTGCAGGGTTCCGAGGGGCGTTAGGGGCACATTGATCGGCCTTCGGTCTGTCCTCTTGGACGTAATCCTGGAGCTCTCCGCGAAGCAATAATGCCTCTACCTGCTGTCTGAGATTACGGCATTCGTTTGTGATATGCCCGAAATCACCATGGAAAGCACAATGTTTTGACTTATCCCTCTGATCAAGTGGCTCTCTGATGGTTGGGGGTTGCTGGAAGATCCCTTTGATCTTGTTTTCTTGGTATAGCTTGGCAAGGTTGACCCTCAAGGGGGTCATTCTCTCTTCAAATTTGGAATGTTTGAATGGTTTTGGGGCTGGTGGTCCTGATGAAGTTGGACGCTTTCGATTGGTCGCCCGATCCTTTGATTGGGCTTTAATACTGACCAAGGCCGCCCTCCTCTGCCTGACGGTCTCCTCTTCTTCAATCCTCAAGTATCCCTGGGCTCTGGAGTTTAACTCCCCAATGCCCAATGGGGGGCGCTTCACCAGGGACTGATGAAACTTAGTTCCTGGTATAAGGGCCATCCGGAAGGCTTCAACAGCAGAGTGCTGGTCACAGTTATCAACAGAAGAAGATTCGATGTTGAATTGGGATAGGAAGATTTTCAGTGATTCTCCTTTCTCCTGGATCATAGTGAAGAGGTAGGATATAGTCTTCTTCTGTCTCTTGCTCCCATAGTATTGGGCAACGAAGAGCCTGCTCAACTGCTACCAGTTGCCGATGGATCGAGGTGGTTGCTTCCTGAACCATAATAGAGTTGCATCAGCAAGACTTGTGAATAACACCTTGCAATGCAAGGACTCGTTCTCAACGTACATGGTCATCTTCTGATGGATCTGATAAATGTGCTCCTCGGGGTCCTTGGTGCCATCGTAGGGGGTAAACTGAGGCATAATGAACTTCTTTGGAAAAGGTTCTCGGGTTATCTCGGGGACGAAGGGTGATTGTATCAACTCGGTTGACGCCTGGATGGCTAGGTCTTCGGTGGATTGGGCTCTCAAGTCTGCGAGGATTTTCCTCTGGAACTCAGCCATCATTGCTTGGAGCTTTTGGGGGGTCATGGCTTCGTCGACGGCGGGAGACTTTCCTAAGCGCTGGGAAGACTCGGCGTGCTATTCCCACCTGTCGACATTTTGCTGGTTCTCAGAGTGGTCGAGCGCCGCTACCGGAGGGGCAGGCGGTGGTGGAGCCAATCTCGCCATGAGCTCTGCGTTCTGCTTCTCCAGAGCTAAGCTATGCTCCTCAGCGGCTATCAGGCGCTGCAGGATTTGCTCAATGGATTGGGGACCCTCTGCACGGCTGTTTGCGGTGGTCGGAACGTCTGTCTGCGAACGAGTGACCGACATGTTTGCTCGAGACTGTATGAACAGAGATTTTAGAAGGTGATGAAGAACGGAGACAAGCTCTCAGATCTTCGGATTGAACAAAATAAACTCAGCTTAATGAGATGGGAATAAGGAGATGATTTTCCAATGCCGAAGAACAGATCGAAAAACTCAAGAACTCCTTGATTTTCCCACAGACGACAATGTGTAAATGCCAAAAAATGCACAACACAAGAATGTAATCTTTTATTCAGTTTTGGCTTTCCTTATATACATTCTCTTTTTGGGGTTTGAGCCCATTATGGCAACACAACTTTGCTTACATAATTATTACATCATTATCTTTATTTTAAAAGAAATATAAGCTGAAATGGGCCTAGTCTTCGGGCTTTTGATAACCTTGTTGGACCATCAGCCTGATGGGCCTAATGCTTGATGGGCTTCTGTGGGCCTGAAGATTTCCACACTTATTAGTTTCCATATGGGGAATCCATGGGACATTTGTTCATGCAAGCTACAACCTTTCTATCAAATAAGGGTAGTTATGCTTTCATAATAGATGACTCATCTTTTTCTGTTAAATATTTGATTGTGGTCACATGGATCCAAAACCTTCACATGACAAAAAGGATAAGGGAGAGTGGGTTGTTTATATATCACTGTCTCCCTGTGCTGTCATTGCCTATATTATCGGACAACTTGATACATGTTTTTTAAATGTCATTCTTTCTTCTATGATTGGTTCAGTATTACCTCATCAGTTCTCAGAGAGAAAAAAAAAAGACGAAAAAAACCCCGAAAACAGAACACGATTAAGTAGTGCTAAACCAACATAACAGATGTTTTGGTGCTTCCAGGGCGAAAAATGTCAACGGCTCATGAAATGTAGTTCCAACCTTTGCATTGATGTTATTTTCAGGATGTTGTGTTGATGTTGATCAGTTGATGTAATACTTCTGTTATTTATTTATCAAATGAAGTGAAAAAATTAATATCACGTAGTGTCGAATTGAGATTATTAAAAAGTAGAAAAAAAATTACCTGATGTAGAGGGAGGAAACTAACAGTTGAAAATGGAAGAGGTACACACACACACAAAGACGTATATATTTACAAGTCAATGCCAAGTTTAAGTTGGGATGAAATTTCAGAAGTCAGTTGTCAAAGAACTCAATGCCGAACTTGCAGGCATTAAAAAAACTAAATATATCAAGATTCGAGGGAGTGATGCAAATTTTTTTTATTGAAATCCATTGCCGAACACCATGAGCATACTAATGACTAATATCTTACATAAATGCTCTTTCAGGTTGTCTTCCTAGAGAAAATAAAAGAATGGTCCACAAGCACAAGTGAAGTTCAAGCCATAACCATGGCTGAATATGACAAGAAAAGCAAGTTAAAAGCTTTTGATGATTCAAAAACAGGTGTAAAAGGACTTGTAGACGCTGGGGTGACCAAGCTCCCTCACATGTTTGTCCATCCTCAAAAAATTAAGCTTCCGGAGAAGTCTGCCAACAGTGGCGATTCGCTGTCAAGTATTCCAATCATAGACTTGGAAAGCTTCACCAAGGATGCAGCTATAGATGGTGAAATTGTAGAAAAAGTTAGAGATGCTTCCGAAAAGTGGGGATTTTTTCAGGTGGTAAATCATGGAATTCCAACCACTGTTCTGGATGAAATGATCGATGGGGTTCGTAGGTTTCATGAGCAAGATGCCGAGCTGAAGAAACAATTCTATTCGCGTGATTTCACAAGAAGGTTCCTATACAACAGCAATTTTGATCTGTATTATGCACAAGCAGCTAACTGGAAGGAGAAGTTCAAGAGTTTCTATCACAGAGTGGTTTCCAACAAGTTAGGCCCAAGAATTTCAGTGGCAAGTTTTTTCAGAACACATGTAGGAGAAGACATTACACCGAGAGTTTATGGGCCAATCAAGGAGTTGCTATCCCCAGACAACCCACCAATCTACCGGGAAGCTACCATGAAAGAGCACCTCACACAAAAGAAAGGGCTCAATGAAACCTCTTCACTGTCACCTTACAAGTTGTGCAAGTAGGGCTTTGAGATTTATGGGCTACCTTCGGTAAATTGATATTTATGTACTCATCATTAAGTATTTTAAATTGAAGGTATCACATGTAAGCTAGAGGTTCATGTTGCCTACCAGCTAATGTAGATCCTAGAGGTTCAGTGGCAAGTTTTTTCAGAACACATGTAGAAAGAAATTGGTGTTGTTTAATAAGTGCTTCTATGATTGATGCTCACAATATGGATACTTCATATTTTTTTTTGTTCAATATTAGATTGTGGGAATCTTCTTTTTTGTTAAATATTTGATTGTTGACCACTAAATCCAAAACCTTTATATGGAAGAGAAAGGATTAGGGACAGTGGGTTGTTTATATATACATTAGTGCCTCTATTTGCTGTCATTGAAGATCTCACCAGGCAACTTGAGTTATTTTAAAATAACTCTTTCCTCTGCATAAGGAAACAAAAACCCCTCTGGTCCATTGGCTCACTATTACCTAGCCAATATATATATATATATATATATATATATATATATATATATATATATATATATATATATATATTGTGCCGAGGGGCTATACCTCACCGGCCATTACTCCCCGGCATGCCCTGAACCTGAATTGACTTTGGGCACTAGCAGCCATACAGATACTGGCTTCAGTACAATACTTGTGCAGGACCAACTCGGTGGCCTTCAGGTCCTTCAACAAAACCAATGGGTCGATGTCCCTCCCTTGCCCGGAGCTCTTGTGGTTAATATTGGAGATTTTCTACAGTCAAGTCAAAATTTACATTACATTTCCAGGACTAGTACCTCTTATTAATGCAGCTCTTGAGTTGGTTTAATTTGCTTTCGTGTGTGTTTTGTGCAGCTCCTTACCAATGACAAGTTCAAGAGTGTCAATCACAGAGTGCTTTCCAATAAGTTAGGCCCAAGAATTTCAGCGACAAGTTTTTTCAGAACGCATGTAGGAGAAGACATTACACCAAGAGTTTATGGGCCAATCAAGAATCTACAGGGGCGCTACAGTAAAAGAGCACCTCACACATTACTTGAAGAAAGGGGTCAGTGGAACCTCTTCACTCTCACATTTCAAGTAGGGCTTTGAGATTTATGGGCTAAATTTGGTAAATTGATATATATATATATATATGTACTCCTCACAATTTTGGCGAAATAATGGCGAAAATTGGAGACGCTTGTGAGGAGTGGGGTTTGTTTCAGGAGGTCAATCACGAAATCCCAACAAGTATTATGGATGAAATGATGGATGGAATACGAAGGTTCCATGAGCAGGACACTGAGGTCAGGAAACAATACTATTCTCGTGATCTCACGAGAAACTTTACATATCTCAGCAATTTTGATCTTTATCATTCACCAGCAGCTAACTGGAGGGATACTATTTCTTTTGACATGGCTCCTCATCCACCTAACCCTCAAGATCTGCCTATTGTTTGTAGGTATGTTGATATTGTGGGAAATGACTCAAGAAGAATAGAACATGCATGCAATGACATATATGCATATGATGATGTATGGGATGACCTACATGCAAGAAGCTTCCTTCGGCAGCAATTGAAGACTTTAAGCTTGGCAGCCACCCACCCACCGAGTTGCCATTCAAGACTTTGGCCAACAACTCCTCTTTGCTCCTCTATAAATATAGCTATACATTCTGTATAAGATTTTAAGCTCAATCTGTATGTTAGAGAGCAAGTGTGAGGGTGAGAGATAATACCGAAAGAAAATATATTGAGCTACCCCTCTGTGGACGTACCCGTTTTTTGGGGAACCACGTATAAATCATTGTGTCTATGTGTTTGTGTGTGTTTGATTTCATTTAAGGTCCAACAATTGGTATCAGAGCCATTTTTACGAAAACAGAGTTGTTTCTTTCGACTCTATTTCGATACAATCCAAGCATCAAACTCACAAACTAAACCTACTGGAGGCTTGCCCATCACACGTAGAAGCCATTCCCGTTGAAAACAGGCCGAGAAGCCAAGCCACGCGCCCTCACGCGCCTCTAGACACTCGGCGCGTCAAGCTTCTCGGTGCCACGCGCTTCACGCGCCTTCTTCCTCCAGAGCGCTGAAGCCCACGCGTGGCCACGCACCTTCTCTGGCCACTTTGGTTTTTCCGGCGAACTTTTCCGGTACCGACAAGAATTCCCGGCGATGATGTCATCAGATGACGTCACTGCCACGTGTACCTGTCAGAGTTGGACACGTGTTCCCACCCAGAAGCTGCCACGTGTGCCCAATCAGGGGCTGCCACGTGTCTGCTGTCAGCTGCCACGTCA